>JAFEMH010000243.1:0-600000 GCA_022495995.1 Adenophora triphylla var. japonica | reverse complement strand
CAATATGACATGGCTGCTCGTGGCGGTCACTCGGTTGTGCCCTACTCTGATAATGATTTGGCCTTCATTGCCCAAGAAGACAAAGAAGATGGTTGCGAGCCGTGGGAACCTCCAGCCTTAGCCCTTAGGACCTTTGATGTGGCGTTGCAGGAGATAAAAGATGCTGAGGATCTGGAGGAGATGGAAGAAGATGGTGACCTCGAGCAACATGTTTTTTCTGATTCGGGTAAACCCATAGGCCCCCAGCAGCGAGAAGGTGAGGATCGAGCTGACATAAGCGATCAAGTTGACGCCGGCCAAGACCCTTGATTTTATCTGAATGTGGTTGTAATGGACAAGTCCCAAACAATATTTTGTTTTTGTTTTGAAACTATCTGAATGCCTTGGCCCAGTTTTCGGGAGACTTAATACTTAGTAACTTTTATTAACTTAAGTCTTGGCCCGTTTTGGGAGACTTAGTTATATTCTAATCGTAGCTGACTTCCCCTCGTAGTTTGTTGTACGCTTCTGATTCCAACATGTGTGTGTCGAGCTAGATTGGACAAGACAATTAAGTCGCTTCAAGACTTGGGTCGAACTGATTTTTGACATCTCAGTCGACCTAAAGCTTGTAAAGATTTTTGCAAACAAGATTGACTGAAAGTCGAACTTGTTTATGATATCAAAGCTGACTAAGGGTCGAGCTAACTAGAACGAAATTGACTAAGAGTCAAGCTTGTTGAACGAAGTCGACTAAGAGTCGGACTTAGTTAAAGGATCGAAGCTGATTAAGAATCGAGCTCGTTGAAACGAAGCTGACTGAGAGTCGAGCTTGTTGAACGAAGTCGACTAAGTGTCGGACTTAGTTAAAGGGACGAGGCTGATTAAGAATCGAGCTCGTTGAAACGAAGCTGACTGAGAGTCGAGCTTGTTAAACGAAGTCGACTAAGAGTCGGACTTAGTTAAAGGGACGAGGCTGATTAAGAATCGAGCTCGTTGAAACGAAGCTGACTGAGATTCGAGCTTGTTAAACGAAGTCGACTAAGAGTCGGACTTAGTTAAAGGGACGAAGCTGATTAAGAATCGAGCTCGTTGAAATGAAGCTGACTGAGAGTCGAGCTTGTTAAAGTTATCGTAACGTAATGTTTGGTCGAATAGAACTGCGATTTTTATTGAAGTGCGAACATGCTTACATCAAATTGAAAGCTTAGAACTATTGACAAACTCAAGCTTTGGAAATTGCATTAACTTTCGAATCGAACTAGTGAGTTGAACTAGAAGTAATACTTGATGAGGTGAGTGGCGTGCAATGGGTGCTTCAACTCCTCACCATCTGGATGAGCTATCATGTAGGTTCCTTCTTTGATGATGCGAGTAACAATATAAGGACCTTCCCAGTTGGGAGATCACTTGTTCTGTTGGGTTCACCTTCCTGTTGCCTCGATCCTTCTTAGCACGTGATCTCCCACTTGAAATGATCTTGTTTTTACCTTCTTGTCGTGGTAACTTTTGGTTCGCTGCTTGTAGTTGACCATTCGCAGGTAAGCTGTATCTCGCTTTTCGTCGACTAAATCCAAGTCGATCAATCTGTTAGTGTCATTCTGCTCCTGATCGAAGAAGGTTACTCTAGCAGTGAGAAATCGCAACTCGGCTGGTGCCATGGCCTCTGATCCATATGTAAGAGCGAATGGGGTTTCCCCCGTAGGCCCCCGAGTGGTTGTTCGAACTGCCCAAAGAGCAAGGGGGAGTTCGTCCAACTAATTGTTGCGTCGACCAACCAAGCCTGTCTTTAGTGCAGATAGGACGAGCTTGTTTGCTGCTTCAGCTTGCCCATTTCCTTGAGGATAGGCGACAGACGACTGCCAATGCTTTATCCCTACTCGAGTCATTTCTGCTTCGAAAGCCCTTGAGAATTGTAAGCCGTTGTCTGATACTATAGCTCGAGGAAAACCTAATCGACACCAGATGAAATCATGAATGAAGTTGATGGCATTTTTCTCTGTTATGCGAGCTAGTGGCTTAGCTTCGACCCACTTGGTGAAGTAATCAATGGCGACTATCACATACTTGCAGTTTCCCCGGGCGGGAGGGAGGGGTCCGATTAGGTCGACGCCCCACATATCAAACGGCCAAGCTGCAATCACTGGGTCGTAGGCAGATGAGGTAGGTTGGCAAACCTTTGACATTGGTCACACTGCTGAACAAAGTCATGAGTGTCTGCTCTCATGTGCGGCCAGTAATACTCCAAAGTGATCAATTTGTCGGCTAGAGTCCTGGCCCCCGAGTGTCCACCACAAATTCCACTGTGCACTTCATGCATTAACTGAGTGATCTCTTGAGGGTGGATGCACTTCAATAATGGCCTAGTATATGATCTTCTGAACAGCATGCCTCCTTGGATGACATATCTCGGAGCTTTCTTTTTGACAGCTCGAGCTTTCTTCTCGTCTTCGGGGAGCTCGCCACTTTCCAGGTATGCCTTCATTTCTTTGATCCAACACTTGTTATAAACCCAATTTCTAGAGGGGTCTTCAATGCATTGGATTTTGACCCTTTCATATGCTGGGGTTTCAAGATAAGAGATGGGTTCTTCGTGTGGCTCGTCTGTAGTAGTTAGCTTCGAGAGTAGGTCGACTAACTCGTTGTCTTCTCGACCAATCCTCTGAATATCCCAGAAATCCAAGTTCTTTATCAATTCTTTCACCAGGTCGCAGTATTTGACCAAGGTGGAGTTTAGCACCTCATATTCCCCTCTGACCTGGTTGACTATTAACTGGGAGTCACAATACGCCATGATTTTAGTCGCTCCAAAGCACTTGGCATATTCAATGGCTGCGACCAAAGCTTCATACTCCGCCTGGTTATTGGATGCATCAAACTTGAACCTCAGCGACTCCTCATATACTGTTCCAGACTTTGGCTCGATCAGAACAGCTCCACTGACACTCTTTGTAGCTGACCCGTCTGAGTAGACCTTCCAACAATCGTCGGGTAAAGAAGTGACGAGCTGAGACTCTGGCTCTTTCCCCTTGATTTTTTCCTTCTGAGCTCGCACTTCGCTGTCTTCCTTGGTGAACGTCAGCTCGACCAAGAAATCTGCTAGGGCTTGAGCCTTCAACGCCTTTCGAGGTCGATACTCGATGTCGAATTTCTTGAGGGCAATTGACTAATTGAGCAAACGACCCGAACTCTCTGGCTTGTGCAGGATTTTTCTCAAAGGTGCATTGGTGAGCACAACAATAGGGTGAGCCAAGAAATAAGCTCGCAGCTTCCTTGAAGCTACGACTAAAGCATAGGCGACCTTCTCCGCGTTGTAATATCTACCCTCAACGTCTGACAGGGCCTTGCTGGCATAGTAGACTGGCTTTTGATGCCCTTCCTCTTCTCTAACCAAGACTGCTGCAACTGATAGATCACCCACAGATAGATACACAAATAAGGTTTCTCCAGTAGTCGGGCTACTTAATAGGGGCCTTAAGCTGTTGGAACGACGAATGACATTCGGTCGTCCACTCGAAATTTTTTGTCCCCCTTAAAGATTTGAAGAATGGTAGAGACCTTTCTGCCGACTTGGCTATGAAGCGACCTAGAGCAGCCACCCTTCCATTAAGTCGCTGCATCTCCTTTATGCTCGTGGGCTCTTTCATGTTGACTAGAGCCTTGATCTTCTCTGGTTAGCTTCTATACCTCGCTGGGACACCATAAATCCAAGGAACTTGCCAGCTGCTACTCCAAAGACACACTTGCTAGGGTTGAGCTTCATGTCGTTTGCTCGTAGATTGGCAAACGTTTCTCTTAGGTCTACTACATGACGTCCGGCCTTTGTTTTGATGACCATATCGTCGACATAAGCCTCCATGTTTCGGCCAATCTGCGAAGCAAAGACTTTGTTCACCATTCTTTGGTAGGTCGCCCCTGCATTCTTTAACCCGAAAGGCATCATGTTGTAGCAGTAGATGTCTCCAGCCGCTTGAAACGCTGTCTTCACTATGTCATCTTCATGCATCTTGATCTGGTGGTAACCTGAGTAAGCATCTAGAAAACTGAGGGTGGAGTGGCCAGCAATGGAATCAACGAGCTTGTCAATTCTAGGGAGAGGATAGCTGTCCTTTGGGCAGGCAAGGTTGAGATTGGTGAAGTCGACGCACATTCTCCACTTGCCATTCGACTTCTTCACCATGACCACATTGGTTAACCAGGTTGTATGTGTAGCCTCCTTGATTATACCCGCACTCAACAATTTTTGTACCTCGAGTTTAATGGCCTCCTCCTTGTCGCGAGCGAAGCTTCTCAGCTTTTGAGGCTTGGGCTTTATGGTCGGGTTGACCTCCAGTCTATGAACAGCGACCTCTTCCTTTATCCCCCTCATATCCTCTACTCGCCACGCAAAGACATCGTTGCTTTCTTTTAGTAACTCGATGATCTCTGTTCTTTCTTCGGCTGATAGCTGTTTTCCTATTTGAATTTTCTGCTCCGGATGAGAGGGATTTGTGATCACTGATTCTAGCTCGTCTACAGCCTCTAACTTTGGGCCATCCCTGAACTGTAGGGTTTCAATGATGATCTCCCTAACCCTCTGTCTTTCTTCAGCCCCCAAGTGTGGAGCTTCCTCAGCTATCATGTCATCTAGTTTGTCTGCGATCTCACCGGTGGTGGCCTCCGAGTTATTGTTGACCTGGAGGCATAGTTCGCCTATGAGGACTTGGTCGACCATAACTACATCTGGATCTACCTTTGTGACTTCAGAGTGACGTGTCGACTCAACCATGACCTCGTCATTTGAGCGATAGGTCGACTCTTCCACATTGGTGATCGTAGATAGTCGAGTAGTTTTGGTGACCGACTGAGATAACTTTAAGTACCCTTCTGCAGTTTCTATCTCCAATTCCCTCTTCTTTCTCTCTCGGAGGACATGATCAAGATATGCTCGAGCTGTGCCTTGCACATAGCCGACTCCAGCCGGTGTGGGAAATTTAACTCGTTGATGGGGGATTGAGGCCACCATTCCAAGTGCGACCTGGCCAGGGATTCCAAGAATAGCAGTATAATCACTATTGACATCTATGACAATAAATTGTACCTTAGAAACGACCCTGTAGGGATGCTGGCCTAGGTCGACATCTAGCTCGATCTGTCCTTTGGCGTCGACCCGGTGGTTGGTGAAGCCTTCCAATCTGCCATCATATCTTTCGAGCTGCTCATTGGAGAGACCCATTTCCTGGAATGTCTTATAGAATAGAATATCTTTGCAGGCCCCCGTTTCGACTAGGAGTCTGCTCGTCGTACATCCATCAATGAGTCCTGGGATGACAAGAACTTGCTCCCTAGCCGCCATATTAGTTGCCAGCTCGTGAGGGTAAAAGCTGATCACCTCATCCCTGACATCTTTCCTTGGGGGCATATGCGGGGCTTTGTTGAGCTGAAAGATCTTATGTTTGATGGCTGTGTTGCTGGCTTGCTCCGTGATGACTCCCAAGTTCAATCTGGGTTGCCTCGGCTCATGCTGTCCCCCGGCAGGTCGCTCCCCTCCACCTGTTTGGGACCTTTTTACATATGCGTCGAGCCTTCCCTGGTCGACCATTCTCTGGATGATGCGCTTCAAGCCTAAGCAATCCTCTGTGAGATGACCCCTATCCTTGTGATATTCAAAATATTTGGTGTTGTCCCTCCTAAACTTATTGGCTGGGTTCATTGGGGCAGGTGGGGCCAGCTTGACCGCATTCATTATCTCTGTTCGACTCACCGTTAGGGGAGTGAAAGCTTCGGGCACTTTCTCTGTCGCCCTGGTCCTGTTCTTACCATTCTTATTGTTTCCCTCATTTTTGACCGAGTCTTTCTTATCATCAGCGACCTCAACCTTGGGGCCTTTCCCATTCTTCTTTTCTTTTCTCTCCTCGGCTAATGCCATCCTGCCGAGTTGTGACTGTACGGACTGTCAGCTCGTAATCCATGTCTGCCGAGGAAATTCCATTTCTGAAGCAATTGATCACCTCCCTGTCAGTGAGATCCTCCTCGATCTTGTTGACCATCTCTTTAAACTTGGTGTAGTAGCTCATTGAGCTTTCATTTTTCCCTTGCACCAAGTTGTTTAGATCGGTTACAGTCATTTTCCGAGCTCCAGCAGTTGAGAAGCGATCTAGGAATTTTGTTCTCATACACATCCAGGTCGAGATGCTACCGGCTGCCAAACCATTGAACCATGTTAGGGCTGCCCCTGTGAGTGTGCTTATGAGGGCTTTGCACATAGTGTCGTCCTCATTGGAGACAAAGCACATTGTGGCTTCCAGGTGCTGCACGTGGCTCTTTGCATTGGTCGCCCCTGAGTACTTCTCTAGGAGGGGCAATCTGAAACCAGGAGGTGGTCGACTGTCAATCAAATCCTTGGATAGGGGTCGAAGAGCAAAGTCAATTCGTTCGACCTTTCCAGTATCATTTTTCTTTTCAGCCTCCCATTGCTCAAATTTTCTCTTCCATTACAGCCACTCCCTAGCATCAGGTCTGTCTTCTCCAGCAGGGGGGACAACATTTGACCTTTGACATTCACTTCTAGGGGGAGTTATCTGCTTGCTTCTCCTATCCCTGTGAGAAGGTGCCCTTACCGAACGAACTGGTGACCTGTGCCTGTCATTTCTTGGTGGCGACCTGCGCCTACCCTCTCTTAGAGGCGACCTGCGCCCATTCCTTTCCCTGTGGGATTGAGACCTTTGTGTCCCGACCGGTGATCTACGCATGCCTCGATTAGCCTCTAGCTGCGTCCTTAGGTCCGACTGGGCTTCCTGCTCCCTGTTCCTGGTGAGGCTGGCCCTCAGGTCGTCACTTGGAACATGAATAGGTGATTGAGGCCGCACCACCATCCTTTGCTCAACATTTTGTCCCACAGTTTCATTTGTTCTAGTACTCATGGCATGCTCCCTGTTTGAAACTTGCGATGGGGCCACCCTCTCGGACCTTCTATCCGCCTGCTCAGCCTCCTCCATTGCCAATAACTCGGCCAAAATCTGAGCTCGCTCCATCAGCATTTCTTTTCTGCTCAATGGGTTGGATGAGGGGCCTGCCCTGTTTCCAGCATTCGTTTGTCCAGTTGGACGCTTTGGAGGAGGTGGAACTCCTTGTCCCTCCATGAGCCGCTTGTCTCTCCTTCCATCTGGCAATCCTCTGCCGTCAGCAACACTGTTAGATTGAGTTGCCCTAGCGTGCTGACGTAGAGGTGGGGGAGGGGGTAAGTTAGCATTCCCAGTGTTTGCGTTTGCATTATTGTTTGCTTCTTCGTGCCCGAGTGAGGCCTCAGATACATGTCCATCCGAAGTCACCATGATTGCAGGTTGAGAAAAACTTTCGAGGTCAAGTTGTGCACGTATTCCCGACAATGGAACCAAACTGATGCCGCAGGAAATGTGCTTATCAATCTTCCTCCACTTGGCAGGACTGATCACCTAGCTTCTTGACCTGAAATCAGAACCCACGACTAGCCGGATGTGTCTCCGGCTTAGACCCTCGGGCGTGAGAGTAAGTATATGACTTTGGAGAGCATATACGTATTGAATAAGTAATATTCAGATAACAAAATTGCAGTTACCTTTGCACCGTTGTAGGGGTAATGTATTTATAGTTCCATGACGATGGCGGTTATTTTAGGCATGACTGCATGAGCTCCGTAATTCCAGGGACAGTTACATGATTTGGTGAACGTGTCCTGAAATGGCTCCTGATTTGTAGGGAACCGGTTACGGAAAGAGTTACGCCTACGTCTTGTTTGGTTAGGTCGACGCTTGTTAGGTCGAGGTTGCCTATTGGGATAGGTCGACCTGACTGGCGGGTAGAGCTGAATCGTACCCGAATGAGATTTTGGATCGTTGAGTCGGACCAAGCTAGGTCGAGACCTTGTAGGTCGGATAATGAGCTTTGGTCGACTGATCTTGATGATGGGACTTGGGCCTAATAATGTTTGAGCCTGACTCACTGAGAACGTGGTGGCTATAATTGGTAAATGGTTGGACTTTACTCGCTGGACCCAGTTCGACACTTTTGGTATCGACACTTTTGGTATGTTCAATATATATATATATATATATATATATATATATATATATATACTCCCTCCGTCCCACCAAAACTGATACTTATTTCCTTTTTCGTCCGTCCCACCAAAACTGATACTGCCCAAAATGGCAAAGGAATCTTCACTATTTACCCCACTCATTCTCTCTCCTATTTCACTTTTATACTCACAACATTCTCTCTCCTAACTATTCCTCCCACTCATTCTCTCTCCTATTTAATTCTTCATACTCACAACATTTTCTTTCACTTTTTCTCTCTCTTACTTTTCCTTAATCCGCGTGCGCAGAAATTTGGTCTCTGTTTTGGTGGGACGGAGGGAGTATATATCAAGCATATACTCCCTCCGCTCCAGAAAACTCCTCCATTCCAGAAAGTTTATCCAACTTTTATTATCACGGTCAACTCAACAACTGAACTTTGATCATAATTTTATGAAAACTTAATTGTTTTTAAGCAATTCTAAAAGTTGTTATTGAGAGTATTTTTAACGGTGAATTAATAACAATTTTTAGAATAACATTATAATTAGATTTTTATAAAGTTGTCCTTAAAAGTTTTATTGAACAAGGAACAATGATGGGGTTGTTGATGATAAGAATGGTATTACTAAATCGGTTTTTCTAACGGGTGTATTTATTAAATTTACTTTAATCTTTTTATTTATATAATTGTAAAAATATTTTTATATATAAATAAATCAATGTATTTAATATATATATATATATATATATATATATATGTGTGTGTGTGTGTGTGTGTGTGTGTGCGCGTGTGTGTAAATTTACATATTTATGGAAGCATCCAAATATATTGATTGTATTATTTAAGGAGGTTAACATGTTCCCTCATGTCACACGTTAGGAAAACCGTTACTAAATTTGTTAAATTATTAGCCTTTCCTACTTTTTTACCCATCATTTTCGATAGGGCCAAAGACTCGCTATATTTTGCTTTGAGAATATGATGAAATAAAACAAAATTACTCATGAATAATGTATAGGCGTTGAATTACAGTAATAAATAATGTGGTATTCAAGAGTGTTACAAAATATTTAGTCACATAATATTTAGTCTCGCAACCACACTCTCACTTGCATATCTTACTCTCTTCTACTCAGAGTATGCACACTTATAACTGGTCATCTCCTGCCTCAACAACTCAAATCGCGGGGAATCTTTTATAAACACAGTTATCTAAATAAGAAAATAGTCACAATGTAGTTTTATCTTGACATAAAAATGTACGAATAATTCTGTTAAATAAATTGACACGTCAACTATATAATGCTTATTATGAGACGGGAGTATAAAACAAAGGTTGTGAGAAGGAAAGAACTCAAGTGGATTGGTGTATGAAAGGTCAACTGCCCCAAATCCAAATCCATTTTTTCAGACTTTACAGATAAGAGAGAGAGAGAGCACTGGCTCAAGAAAACCATTACCAAATTAATACACATGAGTCTTATGCAATTTAGGGTATAATTTGGTGGAATTGGAACATTTTCCAAAAATAAAGGACCATACTTGCCCATAAAGGGCATAGTTTGGTGGAGTCGGAACATTTACCATAAATAAAGGACCATACTTGCTTCATACCATAAAGGGCATAATTTGGTGGAGTTGGAACATTTACCAAAAATAAAAAAAACAATACTTCGCTTCAAATATGAATATGTACCAAAAAACAAAACATCAAATAATGATTATTATCCCAAGTTGCAGTGATAACTGAAACAGTGAAACCACTGATCAAGATAATGTGGGTCAATTGTCGCAACTGAAACTCATGCTATCTGAGACTCTGAAATATTTAGAAAAAAAATAATGAAGAAGATGAAGATCATACTTGCCTCGAATTATGAAATTTCCATATCAAATTGCCAGTGATGATAATGACAATTTACGGGGTTTTACGATGATTTTTGTCCAATTGTCTTGTTGTTGTGGCAATTCCTGAAAATAATAATAATAAATGTGAGAGGAATTGATAAGGGCAGGTAACTAAGGTAGACAGAGCTTATGATTGGAAGTCAAAAGGAGAATATACCTTTAGTTAGTATCTCATCATCTACTTGCTCAATATCATATAAACTTGCTTCAAGATCTCCCACCACCTTATATATTCCCATCCAAATTCCTATACTACTCACAACAAAATCAAAGTTAATCTTCTTCAGTTCTTCGATAGAGGTAAACTAGTAAATTCAATACCTGTTTTCTTGAAAACATGATGAAGGCAGGTGTACTTGAGCTTGGCCAGGCTTCCAAGGGCTCTTTAAGCGGTCCAAGAACAGGGGTGAACAGAGGGTTGTCTGTGTTTGACTTGATTCTGAGGCTGGTCTGTGTAGTTGCCACCTTAGCAAGTGCCATCGCCATGGGAACAACCAACCAAACGCTGCCCTTTTTCACACAGTTCATTCGGTTCAGGGCCAAGTACGATGATCTTCCAACATTAACGTAAGCGTTTTCAAGTAAAAGTTTCTCTTTAAATGTCCTCTCACATTATATATTTGTATAAGTACTCCCTCCGTCCAAAAATGAATGTCCAAAAAAATTTCAAATTTGTTCTTGATCAAGAGCAAATTTGATTTTTTTTTTGTGGACATTCATTTCGGGATGGAGGGAGTAGTTCATTTACACATGGTTGGTTGGTTTTCCACTACAGGTTCTTTGTTGTCGCCAATTCCATTGTATGCGCTTATCTCATCCTCTCCCTAGCCCCATCCGTCCTTAACATCGTAAGGAGCAGTGCTCGAGGAAGTAGGATTATCTTGGTCATTCTTGACACGGTATAGCTTTTGGGATCAATAAGCTCAATTTGTTTCTACAGTGTAACCCTCCATTATCAAGAATTTTCACATGAACTGGTTTTATTTTCAATTCAGGGGCAGTAATTTTCCTAGAAGAAGCTGCACACACACACATACACATTTTCTCCCTGCCAAGACGTACATATTAATAAGAAATTAGTATGCGTGTCAGTGTGTGTTTTGTTCCCTGCAATGCCATGCATATAAGTGGATAACAAATAAGTATGCATGTGTACACATACACACATACATTTTATGTACTAGAAAAAGGTGGAGTAAAAAACTGTAGGCACGAAGCTTAAATAAAAAGATTTGGGATGATAAATTTCACTATATACTGAGATGTTGTCGAAATTTTGAAGGTAATGCTGGGACTTCTGACCGCTGGAGCATCTGCAGCAGCAGCCATAGTCTATTTGGCACACAAGGGAAATCAAAGGGCAAACTGGTTTTCCATCTGCCGACAATACAACTCTTTCTGTGAGCGTATCTCTGGGTCTCTGATCGGATCCTTTGTGGGAATTGTTCTTTTTGTCCTCTTGATCTTGTTTTCTTCTGTAGCACTCTCCCGACATTGATGCCTCATCATGGCGGATCAGACTTTTTCTTCAGTAAATTCATGTATTTTTTTCGCTTTTTTTTTCTTTCTCTTTACGTGTTCTCAACTGGGAATGTGTCTGTCAGTTTGCTGATATTGGTTTCCAAAGAGTGTAAATGGTTGTAATTTGGTTCATTTTATGTATCTTATCTTTATTTAGCACTATCTTATCTTTATTTTACAACCACACATAATACTTTTTAAAAGAAATCAGCACTAACCCTAGAGCTATAACCCTAGAGGTATTGCTTTAAGCTCAAGTCAATCATTTCTAATGTTCAAAAATCAAAAGCGCTATGGCCGTAGCAAAGTTGACATTTGCCAAAACAATTAACAAAGAAACGATTTGGAAGACCTCGCTAAGCATGGATTACAACGATCAACAAATAAACTGCTCCAAAACTGTCATACTCACACCTGTCACAGAAACTAAGAGGCCGGTGAACCTGCTGAATGAGTTCTAGAGGCCAACAAGGTGAAACTGGAAAACAAAAAAGTTCCTTGATCTTATACATCCTTAAATTATACATTGACATATTTATTCTCCATCTCTATTTCAGAGACGAGGAACATAAAACTATAAACAATTTTGATAAAAACTTTTAAACATTAAGACATAGGAAACAGGCAATGGAAATATTCCTGTTATCATAAATAGAATTTTGGCGAAAGTAACCAGAAAGCCTTTACTTATGCTCTAGTTATATGCGGACATAAAGATTAATGTACTACACAGAGCAGACAGGAATAGAATAACTTCTCACCTCTTTGGCCTTCGTAGTTCAAAAGGTTCCTGACTTGACCTTTCCGAAACATTTGAATCAAACAAGAAACGCATGGGCACTTTGTTGTCCGCGCCAACTAAGCTAGTACACCCCACCTCTTTCCTCACGCCGCTATCATCCATCAATTTTCTCACCTTTTCAGCACCGTTCCACTCACCTTGAGAAGCATATATGTTTGAAAGTAGCACATAATCACCACTTTCATCACATCTCAATTTGAGTAATTGCTCGTTTGCCAGCCTCCCCAACTCAGTGTTGTTATGAACTCTACAGGCTCCAAGCAGAGTTCTCCACATGATAGCATTGGGTTTAATATCCATTTCAGCTATAAAGTCAAATGACTCATTCAGTAGCCCTGCACGCCCAAGCAGATCTACCATACACCCATAATGCCTTTCATTTGGATTGATATTGTATTCATCTTTCATAAGGCTGAAATAGTTACGCCCCTCCTGAACTTTCCCAGCATGACTACAAGCAACTAAAACTCCAACAAAGCTAACTTCATTTGGCCTAATTTTCATTCTGCGCATATCCCTAAAGAGACATATTGCTTCCTCGGAGTGGCCATGGAAAGCTAAACCTCCAATAATGGAGTTCCAAGTTGACAAGTCTTTCTCTCTCATTGAACGGAATATTGTAAGTGCTTTTTCGATGCTACCACACTTTGCATACATATCTATAAGTGCATTCCCTTGTAAAATGCTCAAATTTCCACGACCAAACTCCAAAATTGAACGATGTAGCTTCTCTCCAATATCAAGAGCCCCAGAATCAGTGCAAGCAGTCAAAAGACTCAACATTGTCACCTCATCAGGTTCTTCTCCCAACTTCGTCATCTCTTCAAATATCTTCAGTGCTTGATCATGTGACCCACTAAGCACATAGCCAGCAATCATCGCATTCCAAGTCACGACATCCCGCTTGGGCACCTCATCAAATAACAACCTCGCACTCTCCATGTCCCCTCTCTTCGCATATCCAGTAATCATGACATTCCAAGAAATCAGATCTTTTACAGGCATCTCATCAAAGAGCTTACGTGCAATCACCAACTCCCCTCTCTTGGCATACCCCGCTGTCAAAGCTGACCATGCCACAACATGTGCTTTAGCCGAATCATCAAAAAGCGCACTTGCAATCCTTATATCACCACAATTCGCATGGAAATAAATAAGACTGTTCCTCGCAAAGGTATTCGACTCAAACCCATGTTTGACAACCTTACCATGAACAGTACAACCCGTATTAACCCAAGAAAGTTTAGTACAGGCCTTGAGTACAAACGGAAATGTATAATTATCAGGCCAAATATTTCTTCTTTCCATCTGGGTATAAAGGGAAACAGCCATCGTCGGATTGGCGCTTTGAGATGAGCCTCTGAGCATGGTATTCCATATGAAGGGTTCTGGTTCGGTAATTTGAGCGAACAGTCGGTGGGCATAGTTCATGCCGCACGGAACAACTAGAGCAGATGCATATATGAGTTCTCTGATATTAAAGCGGTTTGAATTGAAGCCATTAACGACCATGGAAGCGTGCAACTGCTTGAGGGTTCGGAGAGTTGTGCATTTTCCCCATAGCGTTGACCTTTTGTGGAACTCGGAGGTCTTGTCGTACGTTGTCCTCCTGATCATGAAATTTCACAATTTCGTCTGCCTACAGATGAAATGCTTATTAATCGGTGAATTTGGATTGGGCCAGCCAAAAGTTCTTTTAGTGAGGCTCATACAATGATCGGGCTTCCAGCTGGCCTTAAAGTTAGAGGATTTTTTTCTTAAGTAATTTCATTTTAAAAATATAAATTTTAAAATAACTCACATTTGAAATTATTTTTTAAAATGATCAACTTTTTAGAAATCGCTAAATGGTGTAGCGAGTTCAACATGTTAACGTTGAAACTCACTACACCATATAACGAGTTTAGTTAAATTAGGGTTTAGGCGTTTAAATTAATCAGTTGTAATTAACAAAGCAAAACTCGCTACACCATGTAGCGAGTTTGACCGGTCACACAAAACTCGCTACATGGTATAGCGAGTTTAAAATGACATTTTTCCAATAGATAAGGTTTCCACATCCAGATTCATTCTCATTCTCATATTCTCTCATACTTACTCAAAAAAAAAAAAAAACCCTCAAATCTTCACATAATTTAATTTCGTCAGAATCGTTGAAGATCAAAAACCAAGGTAAATTAACATCATTTTAATCATTGTTTTCACTTGTGTTTAGATATAAAATTTAAGTTTTTAACTGTGTTTTATTATATATATATATATATATATATATATATATATATATATATATATATATATATATATATATATATATATATATATATATATATATATATATACATGTTAGGGCTTTGTTATGTAGATTTTAACATTATGATTTCGTAATGTAGGGTTAAAGATGAATGGGGGTTCAATCATTTTCATGTGCTATTGGGGAGGTGATGATAAACAACCATTTAATGGTCCTCATTTAAAAAAAAGACCAAAATGTGCAATTAAGGATAATTGTCGATGGAGATACAATGAGTTGATTGATGAATTATATAAAAAAAGGCGGGCTTAGATCGTTCACAATATGATTTGGAAGTCATTTATAAATGTCCTCATACTTTTGATAGCGGAATTGGTGAGTACTTTCCTTTCCGTATTGAAGATGATACGTGTATAGATATAATATTCTATCATTTAGCTAAATTTGGGGGGATGGGTAATTTGCAGCTGTAAGTGGTTGTAAAATTGATTGAAAATCGACGTTACCTAGATGCAGGGGTTGGTACGAGTACACAAACACTTGTGTCAACCCAAACACCAAATTATGATGATGGGACATGCCAAAATGATCCTGTTAATAATGATAATTCCGAAGATGATGTAGTTATGAAGAAGAAGAAGGAGACACTGATTTAGATGCAATGCTAGACGATGGTGATGATGAATATCAGGAAGGTAGTAGTGATTCTGATGTCGATTTGGGAAAGGGTGATAATGGGCCGATTGATGATGACGTGAAAACACATTTGGTTCATTATGAAGCGCCAAAAAATCGAAGGTAAGAGAGAGCAGATTATCTTTTTTACTCTGATATTGGTTGTTCTGCTTGACAAGAAGAAGGCTTCATTGATTACCATAATGCACCTAGTTTTTCAGTTTGGGATCCGGAGAAACATGAAATTGCTAAAGGGATACGCTTTTCTAGCAAGAAAGATGCGCAATTTGATATAAAAAGGTACCATATTCGCACCAATCGTCGGTTCAGGGTAAGAAAGAGCACAACTCACACATGGGTAATTGAATGTCTATTGAAATTTTTTCATGCAATTTTTATGTTCATGTGAGTAGGAGAAAGTGGAATCTTATATAAGGTTACCTCGCGTTCTAGCAGCCATCCAAAAATACAACCCCAGAACAATTGTTGAGTATACTCATCCTCCTCCTCCTGTCGGTGAATTACACATGTTTCAACGGGTGTTTTGGGCATTTGAGTTTTGCATTGAAGCTTTCTCTCATTGTCGCCCTGTCATTTTTGTTGATAGAACATTCCTTCATGGCAGATATAAAGGGGTAATACTGATTGCCATAGGTGTTGACGCCCAAGACAATATATTTCTATTGCATTTGCTATTGTTGAAAAAGAGGACCGGACGAACTGGCATTGGTTTTTATATCTTCTTTGCAGACATATTATAAAGAGTCGTGAAGTATGCTTGATATCTGACCGTCATCACGGCATTCTTAAAACTATAGCGGAAGATACGTGGTGGCCAAATGTGCATCATCGATATTGCTTGAGACATATGCGAGCAAATTTCTTGGATAATCATAGATGGAAAGGTTTGAAGTATATGTTTTGGAGAGTGGGCAAGTCAAGATAGAAAATTGAAATCTACCTTATAGAGTATCCGATCAATTAACCCCGAGGCAATTGCATGGTTTCTAAATTTAGTTGCCAAAAAATGTACATTGGCACACGATGGTGGTTACAGATATGGCATTATGACTACTAACATGTCTGAGGTTTTCAATGGTGTCATGAAGGGAGCCCGTGGGATGCCAATCACAACAATTGTTGAAACTGCCTTCTACCGTTGTGTGGAGTACTTTCAAATAAGACATGGATTTTCACTTAATGCCTTAGGAGGTAATCCTGGTAACCCTAACATCAATCCCCTAAACCAATTCAGCCAGAAAGTTCATTACCAATACTTGAAAAACAGCGAGAAAGGTATGAAAAATCAGGTAAGAAGGTTCAACAATCATGAGATGGGGGTGTATCAAGTGACAACCGCACGCCAGGGTGATAAAGGTGGAAATATCCAAATTGTCCGATTTAATGAGCGTACCTGCACATGTGGTAAATGGATTGCCTATCACATGCCCTGTTTCCATCTTCTTCCATATTTCCATGCCCAACATCTTGATGGTCGTTCTTCCGTTTCTCCATTTTACACCATTATTGAATACTACAAGACATAGAAGGGAACATTTGAACCTATCCCCCATGAGGACTATTGGGATGTGGATTGTTTGGTGCCACGTTTTTTCCCTAATCCCCACCTTCGACGTTGTGCGAAGTCCGGACGACCTAGATCAAGACGCTTCTGAAATTGTATGGACTTTCAAGCAGATAAACGAAAGACTTTGTGTTCATCATGCAAACAAGAAGGCCACAATCTTCGTAGATGCCCAAACATTAGGGAGTAGAAGAATTTTTTTCATGTAATTTGTGCTTGAGTTGTTGGATTTACTTTGCCTTTTATTTGGATTTCGTTTGAGTATGACTTGGATGTAATTTTGATAGGTTATACAGTTTGTGTTGTTTGTTGTTTGAATATGACTTTGTTTTTCATTTGGATTTGGTTTGACTTGGATTCAGTTTCAGTTTCTAGGTGCTGGTTGGATTATAGCAGTTTGATGCTGCTGTAGGAGTCACTGCAAGTGAACTCTTCAAAGGGTAAGTCTGACGCGCCCCAAGCCGTGGTCCTACTTGGCCACACATCCGAGACACGCTCGGAAGACGTCATAATTTTCTTTAAAACTTTAAAAATGTCCTTTCTTAAATTTTTGATATACAAAACTTGTTTAACTTAAAGAAAACTTTCATATATATACCATTAAAGGTAAAAACACTTAACTTCAAACCTAAGCTCCACACTTTACAACCATTTACAAACTAAGGAACATAGTTCCAAAAACATACAATATTTACAATCACTAAAGTGTTTCAAAATAGTGACATAACATTTCAAGTCTCGGGTATACTACCCCCTTTGGTTATACATTTACATAATGCAAACCACTATAAAATACATTTCCCAAGTTACAACCCGAACTCGACGTCCTCCCCGTGCTCAACGTGGCCTATTCCCTGGCTTGCCCTTATTTAAGGAAAACAAATAAAAGGACGGGGTGAGATAAATCTCAGTAAGCTATTATGCATGCAACAAGATGATATACAAATCGGATCATAAAAATATATAACAACATACTCATTTGATACTTCACAATCTTGCAAACATATATAAGGGATAAACACATAAGTGCAATAATGTAACACTTAGAAGGATACTGAGCCAAGGTTCAATCCCAAAAGGATATAGCAGTCTGAGCAGCATCAACAACTGAAGAAGCGGTTTCGGAACCAAGTAACAACATCAACAACAAGGGATAAATGACACAAAGTCATATCCCAAAATTGTAGCTAAAACTCATTCAAAGGGAGCTAGCCAACAACCCAACCATGGCCAATGGAAGGGGAATTTTGGGAACCAGTGAATGGTATTATAATGAACTCGGCTCGGGTGCCATTATAATATCATACCACTGCCTGATAACAATCAAGTACCAGCTGGACTTTAAATAAAAGCAAAATAATAAATACTTGCTTAAACAACCAATATATGATTCCAAAGTAGGGAACCATACCAAATACAATATAATAAGATGATAAACAAGTATCACTCATAAGTAGCACAACGGCTAAACATCCTTGAAACAATTCCATTTAACTTAGGATTCCAAAGTAGGGAACCCTAGCAAACACCATTTAAAAATGATCAAACAAGTCCATAATGAGCAACACATAAGTTCTATACAAATCAATATAGCATTTCAAGGACATTTGATCAATCACATAAGGTTTAGAGTAATTTAGGTTTCATGGAAATCAAGTGTTCCATCCTATTTTAACCAAGTATTAAACAACCTTCCCAACATCCTAATTGATATGATAAGACATCATTTGGTAGTCCACATATTGTACTTTGATTAGGGTGTTCAATTGGGTAAAAGATGTATTAGGATGTTAGGACTAAATGGCTTTGAAAATGACACAACAGAAACAGGACAGGTCACGAGTCGTGCCCTGCAGCACGAGTCGTGCCAATTGAAATCAGCAAGAGTGCATTGTTTTGCACGACTCGTTACCATGAATGGCTGAGGGGAACGATTCGTGACAGGGAGCACTAGTCGTGCCCTTCAGCAAAAATCAGATTTTGAACTGAAACATCAGCAATCTCTTGAAAACATTCACATGACCATTTTCCACCCCAAGCAGCAACACCATAACCCCAAACATCAGTTCAACTCAACCAAGCCATTTCAACTCAAGAAAAATGACCAAATGTTCCATGCAACAAGCCTACTTCAACAATTATAACATGAACAAGATTAAAGAAGGAAAAATAATAACTTACTTTCAAAATAATACGAAAGCTTGAAAACTTTAATCGGATAGAAATGATCCACTCCGCTTCCTTAACATTTAGACGCAATCAGATCGAGGAACGGACAAATGTAGAATTTATGGGGAATTTTCTTTTGAATGAAAACCTAAGGAGAAGAAATGGAGAGGAACAGAGGAAAGGAAAATGGCTAATGTTTGTTTCTTTCTCCCAGGAAACTTCAACACAAAAGGAAGATATATATTGACTTAATTACACTTAGACTCCTCCAATACTTTAGTTGTTAAATTTAATTGATTTAAGTTTCACTTTTATACTTAAGCACCTCAATGTCTTTTATAAGTTTCTAGTTAATTTTCAACAATTTCCATTTAAACTATACAACTCCTAATAATTCTAATTAGACATTAAATAATTTAATTTAATTTATTAACATACCTAAAATATCAAATAAGTTATTAAAATATTATGATTAACACAAAATACTCACAAACATAATGCGAATCATAGAATGAGATGCAACGCACGCCATATTTACGAGTTCAAGCATGTATCAAAATAGGACCTAGATTTAGGGTTGTGACAATCACTCCCCCTTAAAGAAATTTCCTCCCGAATTTTAAATTTACTTACCGAGAAGGTCAAACAATCACGGATACTTCCGTTCCATCTCTTCCGAAGTTCACAAGTTGACTCTTCAACATCATGATTCCTCCATATGACTCTAACGAGGGGAATGCTCTTGTTTCTCAACTCTTGAACCTTGGTATCAATCACTTGAATCGGTTGCTCCACATAAGACATATCCAGCTCAATATCATCCGGTACTCTCGGTAACACATGGGAAGGGTCGTACAAATACTTACGAAGCTTGGAAACATGAAACACACTATGCATCTTATCAAGAGAAGGGGGCAACGCAAGACGATAAGCAAGATTTCTGACTCTTTCCAAAATTTCAAAAGGTCCAACGTACCTTGGAGCTAGTTTACCCTTCTTGCCATACCTTCTAATTCCCATTTTTGGCGAAACTCTCAAAAATACAAAGTCTCTTGTCTGGAACTCAAGGTCTCGTCTCCTCTGATCGGCATAGCTCTTTTGTCTACTTTGGGCCGTATTCAATCGATTCCGAATAATCTTGACTTTCTCAAATGAATCCCGAACCATATCAATACCCCAAAGTTTAGCTTCCCCGACTTCATCCCAACAAATAGGAGATCTACACTTCCTCCCGTACAAAGCTTCATAAGGAGCCATCTCAATACTCGACTGATAACTGTTATTGTAAGCAAACTCAAAAAGCGGTAAGTGAATATCCCAAGAATCCGAGAAGTCAACTGAACAAGCCCGTAACATATCTTCAAGAATTTGAATTTTTCTTTCGGATTGGCCATCAGTTTGAGGATGAAATGCCGTGCTAAATCTCAAATCTGTACCTAAAGCTTTTTGTAATGCCTGCCAAAATCTAGAAGTGAATCTGGGATCACGGTCTTACACAATACTAACAGGAACCCCATGAAATCTCACTATCTCGTGAATATACAAATTCGGAAGCTTCTCCATCTAATATCCAATACCAATAGGTAAGAAATGAGCGGACTTTGTCAATCTATCCACAATCACCCAAACTACATCATGCTTCCTACTAGTACGAGGCAATCCCGTGACAAAATCCATCGTGATATGCTCCCATTTCCTCTCCGGAATCTCTAAAGGTTGAAGCAAACCTGTGAGTCTTTGATGTTCGGCTTTAACTTGTTGACATGTCAGGCATTTTGATACATAATCGGCTATTTCTCGCTTCATATTCGTCCACCAAAAATGTTGTTTCAAAATCTGATACATCTTTGTACTCCCGGGATGGATGGTATACTTGGACTTGTGGCCTTCATCAAGAACTTGGCGTTTAACTTCATCAAGGTTAGGTGCACACAATCGGCCTCTATAAGTCAATACTCTATCAGAACTAAGAGAGAAATCCTTAAATTTTCCATCCATAGTTTTATCCATTATTTTCTTCAATTCGGAATTCTCCTTCTGAACATCCTTTATTTGTTGAATTAAAGTTGGCATTCGCAAATATAGCTCCATGCCTCGACTCCTGGGGACACCAATCTCGAGCATTTTCTAACATCTTCCATTCTCGGACCATCATTGAAGCTACATATGACTTTCGGCTAATAGCATTCGTAACCACATTTGCCTTGCCCGGATGATAAGAAATGGTACAATCATAATCCTTTAGAAGCTCCATCCATCTACGCTGTCTATTGTTCAATTCCTTCTGAGAGAAAAGATATTTCAAACTCTTATGATCGGTGAAAATCTCAAACTTTGCTCCATAAAGATAATGCTTCCATTTGTGTAACACAAAAACAATCGCAACAAGTTCCATGTCATGAGTCGGATAATTCTGCTCGCATGAAGTTAACTTCCTCGAAGCATAAGCAATTACCTTCCCATTTTGCATCAAGACACACCCCAAACCTTCCTTCGAAGCATCACAATAGATAACCAAGCCATCATTCCCATTAGGCAACGTAAGAATAGGTGTAATAGTTAATCTCTTCTTCAATTCTTCAAAACTAACTTGACATTTCTCATTCCACACAAAGGGTACATTCTTTCGGGTCAACAGTCAACGGTGTAGCAATCCTCGAAAACCCTTCAATGAACCTTCGGTGACTAATCCCAGAAAACTTTGAATCTCGGTGACTGTTTCCGGCCTCCTCCAACTAACAATGGCTTCAATCTTAGAAGGATCAACGGTAATTCCCTTTTTCGACACAACTTGCCCCAGAAAAGAAACCTCCTCAAGCCAAAAAGCACACTTACTAAACTTTTCAAATAATTTCATCTCTCAGAACACCGCCAAAACCATTCGCAAATGTTGTTCATGTTCCTCCCGAGATTTGAATACACAAGAATATCGTCAATGAATACTACTACAAAAGTATCAAGATAAGGCTTGAAAACCCGATTCATCAAATCCATAAAAACTGCTGGCACATTTGTTAACCCAAACGGCATGATAAGAAACTCAAAATGGCCATACCTGGTACGAAAGGCAGTCTTGGATATATCTTCTGAACGGACCTTCAACTGATGATATCCACTCCTCAAGTCGAGCTTCGAAAAACTGTCGAGCCTTGAAGTTGATCAAACAAATCATCAATATGAGGCAATGGATATTTATTCTTCACCGTCACTTGGTTCAATTGCCGATAGTCAATGCACAATCTCAAGGATCCATATTTCTTCCTAACAAACAAAATGGAGCTCCCCACGGTGAAACACTAGGTCGGATGAATCCCCTATCAAGCAATTCTTGTAACTGAGCTTTCAATTCTTTCAATTATGCTGGAGCCATTCTATAAGGTGCCTTTGATATCGGGGCTGTACCTGGAAGCAAATCAATACAAAACTCGATCTCCCTATTCGGAGGCATAACATACTCAGAAGAGAACACATCAGGGAATTCTTTAACTTTCGGTACATCCCCAAATTTAGACAATCCTTTCGTAGTATCTAATAGACTGGCCAAGAATCCGGTGCAACCACAAAGCAACAACCTCCTAGCTTTCACATAAGAGATAACACGGATATTCCCAACTGATGGGAAAGCCTCAAAAAAAATTAGGCATATCCGGGACTGAAAATGTAACAATCTTCTTACGATAATCAACTAAAGCATGATACTTGCTTAGCCAATCCATGCCCAAAATGACATAAAAGTCATGTATGGGTAACACTACTAAATCAGTAGGTAACACATATATGCACATCACAAGCACATAACACTTTATCAGTTACCAAACATTCTCCTATAGGAGTCGATACTTCTAACACATAAGGCAAAGACGCAACAGAAGCATGCAATTGCGATGCAAAATGCATGGAAATATAATAATGCGATGAGCCAGGGTCTATAAGTGCACGTGCTCTCAAACTCGATATAAAAATGGTACCTCCTATTACGGTGGAGGAATCCGCCGGTTGTTGTTGATTCACGGCAAAGACACGGCCTTGAACCTTAGGCCTCCCCGAAGCATCCCTCTTCTGACCTTGTGAAGTCCCGGTGCCACTCCACGATGGTTGATTCTTTGGTTTAGGACAATATTTGTAAAGTTCCCCAACTGACCACAATTCATGCACTTGCCTTGCTTCTTCTAACAACGATCCTCTGTATGCCCATCCTTCAAACAATAAGTACAAACCTTCTTATTATGAATCCCCGAAGTATTACCTTGCCTTCTAACACTTGTCTGACTCTGTGGTTGTCCTCTAAACTGTGATGCCATTCCTTGTCCTCCTCGACTATCCCGGCCTTGTTGTTGTGATCTTTCTTGCCCTCCTTGTCTTCCGGTACTTAACAATTCCGTCTTCCTCTTATGCTCCTCAATATCATGCTCCACGTGATAAGCGCGATCCACCACATCCTGGAAGTCTTGAAACTTATGAGACACTAACTGAGTTCGAATTACTGTCTTCAATCCCCGAACAAACCTCATTGATTTTCTCTCTTCGGTTGCAACTAGATGAGTGCAATATCTGGATTGTAAGTACCCAAATCTGGCTCATGCCTTCCGGTTAAGTTTCCCGGCAATTTCTCGGACATTCCTAAAGTTCACGGGCAATTTGGGAACTTTCCCAAACCTTCCAAGGGGTAAAGGACTTGCTAGGAATTAAAATTCCACGTAGTCCCTTATTGGAAAGAGCTTCTAGAATGCCACCTTGCATGATTCTAGAAACAGGCAGAGTCATTAAAGGATAAGACTGCACGGCTTCATTAGCAAGTGGTTAATGCCGCACGGCTTCATTAGGAAGCACAAATTTGCCTATAAATAGAGGCCTCCTCTATTCATTTTGATATACAATTTTTTCACTGTTACTCTGCCAAAATAGAACCACGAGTTTCCAGAAAGCAAAACCCTCTCAAAATCACCTCCCTCCTCTCCAAAATCCCTCTAAAGTTACTCCTTCCTTAGGAACACTTCAAGGGAGATAGAGTAACACCACCATTGGTAACCTCTCCTCCTTTTCTCTTTGAAATATACTTGTCATATTGCTATATTGCTTACTTGCTTTTCATATTGCCATTTTATTGCTATTTATGTGATTTATTGCCATAAAGATCAAGTCTTTACTATGTAGATCATAATACCCCCATTCCCCTATCACATAGGATTCATGGAGAATCCATCCCAAGGATGAACAATAAGACCACAAATGGCTTGTTCTAGGGTGGATCTCTTACATGATGATGTGAAAATGTCATCTTTATCATATAAAAATGTCATCTTTTCATTAAAATTGTCATCTTTATTTACATGAATGTCATCCCCTTCCCATAGACCTTGCTTCCAAGGATTGTCCACCTAAATGGTTCTTAAAGGACATAGGAAATCCATAAAGGTCCTCCCTTTTCATTCCTAGTCTTAGCTTTCATAGTGTTCCTTACACATGGTTGTATAAAAATGTCATCTTTACTTTAAAATGCATTTCCCCATGTCCCTCATGGTTGGATCACTCTCCAAGGATTTCCTTGTGACATTCTTAAGGCACAAAAAGGCATAGGATGAGTATAAAGATCCAATCTTTATACCCCTCCCCTTAGTCCCTTTTGGTACTTGAAGCATCTCTTGGGGCGTAACGGTGTAAAGGTCATATCTTTACTTCGTTTCCTCCATATAAAGATGCCATAGTCGGATATCCCTTTAGAAACAGATGAACTTGAGCCCCTACATCATTGATCATCACTTGAGACGAGCACAAATGTCCCTATCAAGCTCAAATCGTCTCAAGATGTAGGATTGATGGGCAAAGGTCCTTCCTTTCTAAAGAGTCTCATTCTTGGACTATAAAAAGAGGCGTCCCTATTCCGATCACATATGACCAAAAGTCACTTAATGATGATCGTAAGTCCAAGATGATCACGAGATCAAAGTTTCGAACATATCAAAATCCAAGGAATCCCGAGCGATAACCAAACCATGGTTTATACGTCCAGAAGACCACTTAGCACATTCCCCCTTTATCAAATCACATCCCACACACGAAAGCACAAAGGCAAGCATGAAAGTTGGATCTTGGAAGACTTGCTTCGGCAAGGCTCCTTGGGTGAACGCCAAACGTTCTTCCCAAGGGGTAACTTAACCTCCGGACCCTAATCCTTTTTTTCAAAGTTTTGAGGAAATCAAAATGGCGAGGCGACTCCGTTTTTCAATTTAAACCGGATGTATTCAAACCGATGTGAGGCGGTGACCCCTTACACGAGAAAGCGGTTCAATAACACACACAAAATGCCGCAATCTTGGGCACCACATTCACAGTATGGCGACTCCGCTGGGGATAACAAAAAAGCTCTTATTTTTAATAATAATAAAAAATGATACTTGGTATATAGGTGGAAACCATTAAACTTCCCGTTAGCGCATCCTCACCCGAGTCTGGGATAAAATATGGTCTAACAATGCCACGCACTGGTATCCTTTTGAAAAAAAAAGAAATGCTTTTTGAGTGGGTTAGCCTTCCGCCACGGATCCGACTCCCGTGCTTGCCTTTCTTTCCTTGTTTTTTGCATGCATTTTGGTTTTTGGGATTGTGCACATTCTGAATACTCAACAGGAAGCTTTCTGGAGCTGAAAAGGTGCCAAAACGTTCGGGGAAACAACTTGCAAATGAAAAATATTGGAACCTGGAAAATTGCTTGATCCAGCCGTACGGCTTGATCCTCCCTGGATTCTGGCCGCGCGGCTTCTTTGGGCAATTCCACCAGGACACAATCTGAGGCTAATCTGGCAGCTTAGGAAGCTTGGGGCTATTCAGTTCCAAGACTGACCGTGCTCCAGAAAATTTACGTGCTTAACTGTTGCATTTCCCCCATCCCGAAAAATCATTCCTTTTAAAACACATTTCTAAAAATTTCTGTTTTAAATTTCGACCGGACCAGTTATGGTTGCCTACGTTCCCCTCCTTGGGAGGAGCTCAGGTCGCCGTAGTTCGGGCTTATCCCGAATGAAGAGAATGAACGTTGGAATTAGAGGATCTGAGGACCTTTGAGGCTTTTAAGGATTTGGAGAATTGAAAAACATGTCCTCTTGGAGTGTCGATGGGAGACACAGATGTGAAGCCCCAGTGGGACATCCACGATAAGTGTTTGCGGAGGAGAAATAAAATATGCTCACATGCAACATCGAATGAACGGATGGAATTTGCACAATATTCGATTGACGGTCCTTTGAGCCGGGATGGATTTGGCTCCGCTTTAAGAAATAATCTGATTTAGATCTCGACGATATTGGAATAAAAATTGCTATCCAGTAGGAACTGCTGTTGGGCTTCAGGGTTTTGATCGGTCTTCAGGTGATTCGGAATATAATGACCTCTTAAGATGAGAGGTCGGCTGGGCTTTTTGCTGGCTGAACCTCTAAAGATGAGAGGTTGGTTTGCAGGGATGTGTTTGGGATTTCTAAGGTGAGGGAATCGATTTGCATCTTCAATGCCTCTTTAGAATGAGCGGTCAATCTTGGCTTCGGCTAAAGGCAAGGGTAACGGTAATGGGAATATCCTCTAAAATCGAGAGGACGGCTTGGGATTGGTCAAGGTAGTGGGAATATCCTCTAAAATCGAGAGGATGGCCAAAATTGGTTAGAGGTAATGATGAGGGACATCCATGCTGTCTCTTTATTCACTCTGAGACTCCTCTTGAGTAACGACCGAATCCTTTGAGTTTGCTTTCGAGAGAATCACTGGGGACTAGGCTCTTTTTTTCTTTTTTTTTCCTTTTTTTTGTATATATATATATATATATATATATATATATATATATATATATATATATATATATATATATATATATATATATATATATATATATATATATTGTATTTTTGTCTCTCTCTCTTTTTCCAATTTTGTTTTTGAGAGGAGAAATCCAGCTAGTCCCCAGGATGGATCAATGCTTTTTTTCACCGTTCTTGATCTTGGAGACGGTCAATCTTCTTTTGAATCATGGGAGTCTTAAGGATAGTCCCTCTTCTTCTGGAGATGGTTATACGGGTTTCAAAACCTGCCGATCTTGAAATGAAAGGGTATTGTTTAGTGAGGGTGAGGAAATGGATTCCCTAAGGGTGAAAGGTTTCAACCGCAGTCCCTACCGGATGATCTGAACGAGATTGAGTCTTCATTGCTTCCTTAGGCTTACTTTGAGGAAGATCCGTTCAAATTCATCGAGCAACGAAATGGTTAGGGCGAAGGAAGACATGCGAGCACAGGAGATGCGAGATGGGGAGTTGGCAAGCCCCAATTTGGGAAGGATATCAGTCGATTTTCTCGCTCCGATTAATTTAAACATTAGTCATTTCAAAGCATCAGTAATTGAGCAGCACAAGTGATTATGTAGAATAAGACCATTTCAATTAGATGTAACGTGGGTGTGCAAGTGATGCCTCGAGTCTAGCAAGAATAGAAACAAATATTTTATTATTGAAATAGAAGACTCATAACATGGATAAAATAGACTTGAATCATAAAAAGAGACATTTGCTACCAAAATGAAAGCAATCTAGACCCTACAATGCCCGACTGACTGACTTCTTTACATGGGGAATCCTTGGAATTGCGGGAGAGGATTATTGACCACTTTAGGAGGAGCTTTCTCAATTCTGCCATCATCAACCATCTTCTGAATAAGCACTTTTAGAAGGGAGCAATCATTGGTCACATGTCCATGGTATTGATGATAGTAACAATATTTGCTGCGATCCAAACTCGGATTGGGCCTGATGGGATGGTAGTTATCAAGCGGCCTTATCATTCCTCTTCGCATCAACCCATTGAAAGATTCCTCGGTTGTTATTCCCAGGTCATCAAATTCTCGCTGTTTGCGCGGTGGGAACCGACCACGATTCTGGATAACACTTTCCTCATGAGAGCCAATTTCGATCTTCCCTTCGTCAATTAGTTCCAGGATGATCACCCTCAACTGTCTGCATTCACAAGTGGTATGGCCCTGATATTGGTGATAGTAACAATATTTGCTTGGATCCAGCTTCGCGCTGCTATGAGGAGGGCTATAATTGACTAGTGTCTGAACCAGTCCTCTGCTCACCAAAACCTTGAGGAATTGATTCATAGGCATTCCCACCTTTCCCCAATATGCTTTCTTCCTTTCCCTCTGAACTGCCTTTGGAGGGGACCCGGGTATTGGCTTCCCTTGTTGGATAGGGTTCACAGCGGGAATGAAAGACATATGATTCACAGTTACGTATGAGGCTGGTCCTGAGCGCTGATCATACGGGGATGATAAGTTGAGCCATATGAATTCACTAGTGTAAGTATGCCAATCCAATTCGCGACCCTTTTAGATGCATTTTAATGTAATAAAATTGCATTGAGGGGCGTTTTTGTAAATTCCCGGCCTATCCCGAGACTTCCGGAAACATCTCATAAGTTTCCCGCGAAGGAAGTACCTTTTGGTACCTTGCTCATGCCAAAGGACCTGCTGGGAATAAACCCTTTTGGACTTTTTAGGTATTTATGCATGAATATTCCAGAAACTGGTTTTGGCGCCAAAAGCGGTTGTGACACCTTGTGTCATGCGACAAGTCGATGCCTGGAAAGTGGTTACGTAAGGTCGTGCGACACAAGGTGACCACTAACTGCAGCCTATAAATAAGACCCTTCCCCTCTTAGAAATGGATCCCAACCTGACATACTGTTACTCTGCAGAAATTGCAACGTAACACACACACCAGAAACACATACCTCTCTCTCTCTCCTCCCATTTCCTCTCTAATCCCTTCCAATCTAACCCAATTCTCTCACCTTCTTCTAGATCTACCCTCAACTGATCCTACCAAGCCCTCCAAAACCAGAAGCTGTTGTAGAAGGATTCTGTATCTAACTTGATACAGAATTCGTGGAAGCAACAAGGGTAACATCCTTAATCCCCTTTTCCCCCTCTCTCTTCTACCTTGCTCTTCTATAATTCTATTGTTTTTCCCTCCCTTGGATTCAGTAATCAGACTCTATCCGTCTAGATTACTGAATCCCAATCGCAATCTCTCTGTTTAACTTGTTTGTGTTGGATAATTGTTTGTTTATTGCTTGATCATTGTGAGATTTGGTGTTTTAGACCCCAAGGGGGTGTGGATCTATCCATATCCACACTCCCTGGTTTGAATTGTTGTCGTTTGTGTATTTTGAAGCTTATCTAGTTGATCAATTGGATCTGCATTGGTTATTGGTGTTGCTGAAATCAAATCTGTAGGTATCTGCAGATGGACACTGTGTGTCACGCGACATATCGAGCATGTGGGATCCTGTGTCACGCGACACCTTTGGTCACTCATGTCCTGTGTCACGCGACACTATGTGACCATTTGCAGATACCATTTCCTTCTGTAATCTGTTTGAATCTGTTTTATAAGGGATGTGGCCTCCCACGGTAAATGGTTCACAAGTTGTATTCCCCTTTGTTGAGCAATAAAATGAAGCATTAACATGCATTTTATACATATATTGTCATACACACTTAGCACACACATTTGGATGTTTTGAATGTTGAACATAGAAAGACTCGTCTACGGACGAGGCGTGTTGGGTGAACTCTCGGTTCTTCCCAACACGTAACTTGACCCCCGAACCCATTTTCTCTCTTAAAAAGGTTTTCAATGTTTCCTGTAAAACGGCATGGCGACTCCTATTTTTCGGCGAGCGTTCATTCAACTAGTGGTTGGGAGACACTTCCTTGAAGGGGAGCTTGGTCAGAGTAGAATGGCAGTGATTCTTTCTGGTTGAAATGGCCGTTCACAAAATGACACGATCCTTGGGAATCTGGCTGATACTGATTCTGCAACCCAATTTGATTAAGAGAACTAAAAATCTCGGGGATCGGTTGTCCATCCTTAATCTGAGCTTGGACTACTTGAGGTGCCGGGGAAAGAATCTTATCTTGCTCATCTCCAATTATCCCTTTCGTCATATTTCCAATTCCATGCTCAACACTACTAGCATCAATGATCTCTTCGTACAACCCATCTTCGTGACGAATTATTATGATTCCTCGGACGCGCATCGCTTCTACAAACCTAGCGTGCGTTTCTTCTTCTCGGGCTTTAGCAACTTGGGCTAGCAATTGGGCCTTACATTCACGAACCATAGCAGCCTCAAGAGCAACTCGCAATTCTGTCACTGACAAATCACTCAAGTCCAACTGGCCCGAAGTGAGAGGAATTCCAGAATGAGCGGATGGTATATCTTTTGCACCAGACATCTCGAATAGCAGAACAAATGAGAGCTTCGGAGGAACTGCAAATATTCCGGAGACGCGAACTAAATGAGCACTAGATAACAGAGCAAGCACCCAACTTGTCACCGCTACAGAGGGTAGATATGGCTTCATGAGGTGGTGAGGGAAGACTTTGAGGAAAAAACGGGAGAGGGAATGGAAACGAGGGACAGACTCGCGCAAACAAATTATTTATCTTCAAGTATAAATCAGTGTCTTAAATCCTAAGTACGGTTGGGAAAGGAGAAGCCTTTATTCACGCAACTACACCTTGGGGAAACCTAAGGACGCAACATTCAAATCACACTAAATGCTTTGCATTGAAATTTATAATAGGTGATGATACCTACACAAAACCTAACAGCATATGGGACGGAGAGGTTGTTCGAATTCCTGGGGAAATTTGGGCAGCATAACGGGTATTCTTGAAGAAATTCAAAGAAAAATCCGGCATGACCTCTCGTCGGTGAACGTTAACAATGCGGCATGATCTCTCGTTAGAACATGCCATGGGAGTGACATGTCCTCACATGAAACCATGTTGCGTTGGCAACATGCCCACAAGATGCGAGGTTTTCGGGGGAAGGTATAAGGACCTATTGTAAGTTTCAAAAACAATTCATTTTGGTGTGATTAAAAACGTTGAATCAAAACCAACCGTGGGTAAGGTTTAAGTGTGGCGCCACCTATAACGCACTAGGGGGATAGGTTTGATATTAGGCGCTCAAGCGTAGGCGACATACGTCACCGTCCGCGATGCCGTCAATCGTACCCGAGGGTTCTAAATCTATGTGGTGTAGTGTGCGGATGACTATGTTCTTTTATTTCCAAAAAACAAAAATTTTATTTATTTATTTTATTTACTTTAAAAAAGAGATAAAACACACGCACACTATCACAGGGAGCAAAAAGAACAACAATCAACTGAGCCAAAATTTGATTCAAGGGACTGCCCTCAAACCAGCTACTGAAAATAATGTTCAGTGACCATTCCTGTCGCGTGACACAGGACAGCAGGGGACAGAGATGTCGCACGACTGGAGTGGTCACTGAACCAGAATCCTGCAAAATCAAATCAGCCCCTACTTCTCCACGGCAAGGGACAAAGCATAATAACTAGAGCACAACAAAATATGGCCAAAAGACACCAAAGGCTCACAAGTCTCATAATCAATAAAACGCATGTACTACAAGAGATCGTCAATGATGCACACAAGCATGGATATGTAGGATGTTTAGTTGAACGAAAGTTTGACCCTGTTAAATTTGAAAAACAGGTTTTCAAAAGTGTATGTCCCCAGCGGAGTCGCCACTGAATGTGCGCTCGCCCACAAACGAAATATTTGTTTTAATTTCGAATGATGGAAAAAGAGAAAAAGGAGTCGCCACGCCATGCTTTAGAGGTGCACTTTGAAAAACCTTTGAGAGAAATGGGTCCGGGGGTCAGGTTACATGTTGGGAAGAACCGAGAGTTCACCCAACACGCCTCGTCCGTGGACGAGTCTTTCTAACTAAACATACAATTAATCCATAAATGTGTGCAAGCATTGACAATACACAAATATAGTAAACATGAATTTTATTAATATGAACTTGGAAACTTACAACTTGTGAACCATTTATTCAGGGAGGACACATCCCATTACAACAAATCAGAAAAGATTACAAGGGGAAAAGGATCTCTGCAAACAGACATAATGTGTCGCGTGACACAGGACATGGGTGACCAGATGTGTCGCGTGACACAGGATCACCCATGCACGATATGTCGCGTGACACACAGTGTCCGTCTGCAGAGACTTACAGATTCAAGTACAACAACACCAATATCCAACACAGATCCAATTGATTAATCAGATAGGCTTCGAAATATGTAATTAATATCAATTCAACCCAGGGAGTGTGGATATGGGTAGATCCACACCCCCTTGGGGTCTAAACACCAATTTCAACAAATATTCAACAATGAACAATCAATTATCCAAAACAACTATATTAAACAGAGAGATTGCGATTGGGATTCAGTAATCAATAAGGATGGAGTCTGATTACTGAATCCAAGGGAGGGAAAACAATGAAATTACTAAAGGAACAAGGTAGAAGAGAGAGGGAAAAGGGAATTAAGGGTGTTACCCTTGTTGCTTCCACGAATTCTGTACCAAGTTAGGTTCAGAACCCTTCTACAGCAGCTTCTGGTCCTGGAAAGCTTGAGAGTATCAGTTGAAAGTAGATCTAGGAGGTGATGCAAGGAAGTGGGTTGAATTAGGGAGAATTGGAAGTGAATTGGGATGATAAAGAGAGGGGTGTGTGTTTAGTGTGTGTGTTACGCTGCAATTTTGGCAGAGTAACAGTGTATAAAGTTGGGATCCTTTTCTAAGACGGGTAGGGTCTTATTTATAGGCTGCAGTTGATGGTCACCTTGTGTTGCACGACCTCCTGTAACCATTTTCCATGCCTCGATGTGTCGCGTGACACAAGGTGACACCAACTATTTTTGGCGCCAAAACCAGTTTCTGGAATATTCAGGTATAAATACCCAAAAGGTCCAAAAAGGTTTATTCCCAGCAGGTCCTTTAGCACGAGCAAAGTACCAAAAGGTACTTCCTTCGCGAGAAACTTATGGAATGTTTCCGGAAGTCTCGAAATAGACTGGGAATTTACCAAAACGCCCCTTAATGCAATTTTATCGCATTAAAATGCATCTAAAAGGGAGCGATTTGGATTGGCGTACTTACAGCATCCCAGTAGAGCTGTAAATTCAGATGGAATGTCCATCACTTAGAACTTCACCGGCACCATTTGGACTTCGAACCAAAGTTCCAGAGTCACAGTTCCCAAGATAGGACGAGATGTGCTGTCGTGTGCTTTCATAGTTTGGGCAGATGGGATCATATGGCCTTCATCGATGCGTAAGGCTCACATCATGCTGAGGGGAAGGACGTTGACTGCTGATCCGTTGTCTACCAGGACTCCAGGAAGGGAGATAGTGTTGAGCTGAACGGTGATGTGCAAAGCTTCGTTGTGTTCTGTAACCCCTTTCGGCAAGTCTTTGTCACAGAATGTGAGCATGTTGCCGTATAGTCTGGGATCATAGATTTGATCTCTTTCTGGAGAGAGGGAGTCATCAAGCCATTCGTTTCCTGTCTTTCTCTTGAGAGGTAGAGGTTTTGGTGGTGCCTCAAGATTGCATTGAGGTTGCTTGTGGCGGTGGCCTCCCTTTGTCAGCAAGTTGATTAAGTGCGAGTGCCCGGTTGGCTTTGACTTTCCTTTGCCGGATCGTGCTCTGAAGTTTGAGAAGTTGAACTTTGACTGATCCTTCTGGGGATTATGCTTCTTGCTGGTAGTAAGGTTTCTAGGATTTGAGACCTCCTTGTGTCCTGAGGCCTGAACTTTGGTGTCAGCAGGATATTTCGGCTTTCCCACCCCTGTATGTTCTGAAGCTGTGTTGCTTGAAGGAAGGGAAGACTTGCTGGAGTAGAGTACATAGTAATCGAACTTTCTGGAGGGCTATCCGAGTGTACCCATGCTGGTGTCTCCGGCTTCGAATCTCTCCTTAAGTTTCTGCTGAGAGGACTGTTTCTTCTTCTTTCTTGGAGAATCACCCCTGATCATGTATTGGAACTCGTATTCAAGGCATTCTGAGCTGTCACAAATGTCATACCAGATGTGGAAGTCTGATGAGGGCTTGACTGGAAGAGGCGGAGGAACTGGCTCTGCAGCAATCTTCTTCGACACCCACTTGATGGAGTTTTCACTGTTGTTGTTGGAAAAGGGTTCCCGACTGTATTAGGTCCACGGGGATGCTCCAAATTTCCTTCTTCTATCAGTTTCTGGATCTCATACCGTAACCCGAGGCAGTTGTCAGTTGTGTGCCCATGGTATTGGTGGAAGGTGCAGTACTTGCTTCTGTCGGCATTGGTTGAGGGATTCTTTGGTTTGTAGTTTTCAACAGGCTTGAGTAGGCCCTCTTTGACTAGCCCCTCCATCATTTTGCTCAGAGGCATATCTAGCTTGTCGAGGCGCATGGAAGGTTGCTTCCTGGAAGAGTCATTGCTTTGCAGGGCTGTGCTCCCATTGCTTGACTGATGTCCCTGATGGATGTAGTTGACAGTAGTGTCTTTTCCTTTGTCGAGGGCTGGTGCAGGGTTGAATGCAGTTGTTTCTCTGTATCTGTAAGACGGAACTGTAGCCAGCTTCTCTTTTAGGTCCTTTTCGAACTGGGAACCCGCATTGACCATGGCTTGGAGATCAGGGAAGAAGTGGTGGTTGATGAGCGTTCTGATGGATGGCCTCAAGCAGGACTTGAAGATCCGCATATGTTCGTCTTTGGAGAGCGGCTCCATGATTTTGGAGAGTTTCCAGCTCCACCTTTTGTAGAACTCTGTAAATACCCAAATCCGGATGGCTCCCTTTCAAGCACACGGGAAACACCGCGGACTTACACAAACGTGATCCCAAACACCCATAGCCTTCAAAAACCCCCAAAACCACCAACCAAACCAAGGTAGGACCTTTCTAGGATAAAACAAGGCAAAAGGACATTTTGGGAATTTTACAAAATATCTGGCCTGCTTAATGGTCCGTGCGGACCATTTTCCACCAAGACATCATAATTGGAAAATCCCCTTAAAGTTCACAATATTCCCTTAAATCCAAGAAAACCAAATTTTTGGTTTTGCAAAATGGTCCGTGCGGACCACTTTGCAGTTTTTTCACTCCTATAAATAGAGGGCTCCCCCTCTCATTTTTCTCACACCTCCCTTCTCTCCTATCTCCCTTAGCCTTCAGGCTCCCCTCTAAGTCCCTTTGGGGCAATCCCGGTCCCTTTCGGTTCCCTTCGGGGCATTCCGAGCCCCCCTTGCGGTGATCTGAAGTCCTGTGAGCACTGTCGAGATGCTCTCGAGCTGCCCGCGGCACTCTCGAGGCATCCCAAAGCCTTTCCGGTCCATCCCAAGGCATCCCGGTCCATCCTGAAGCCCTGCCGAAAAATCCCGGTCCATCCCGAAGCAAGCCGAAACTTTGCCCGAGCACAACCGACGATCTCGAGGCACGCCGAACCTCTGCCCGATTACAGTAAAAAATCCCAAGGTATCCCGACATACGCCAAACCTCTGCCCGAGCACAACCGACAACCCCGACGCATGCAGAACCTCTGCCCGAGTACAACTGACACTCCCGAGGCACGCCGAACCTCTGCCCGAGCATACCTAGCAATCCCGAGGCACGCCGAAACTCTGCCCGAGGACACACCTGAAATTCCCGAGGCACGCCGAAGCTCTGTCCGTAGACACTGGTACATCCCCGAAGCAATCTCGGTTCGTCCCGGAGCACTATTCACACTCAAACACTATTCACAAGCGAAAGACAAAAACGAACCAACATTGGTAAGGCTTCCTTCCTACACTATTTCAATTTATTTCAATACATAGCATACAATGTAGACATCATATACATCATGCATTTTTAAAAGCGAAAGACTCGTTTATACGAGGTGACTCGGGTGAGCTCTGCTATTCTCTTCCCGAGGCGTAACCTGACCTCCAAACTCAAAATCTCATCACACAACAATAATTTTTAAACTAATCATTTTTTCAATGTTTTGGGCTAAATCAAAACGGTGTGGCGACTCCCTCAAACAAACTCAGCGACACCTCCCGACAACGCGAGATGTAGGGCCCGCGCGGGCGGATCCGGGTAATTTCAGATGGCAACTCCGCTTGGGATATTTTTTTTTATAAACTTAAAAAAAAAAGATTTTTAAAACAATGATGAGGGTCAAACTTTCATTTTACCCCTTCTTTAACTGTTATGTGTGTGTGCATGTGCTTTACTTTTTATTTACAAAAAAAAAGCATCATAATACATCTGTGTACATACATATAAAAATTCTGCAAAACTTTCTGTTTTCCTTAGAAAAAGAATTTTAGTGACCGCACACTACGCGCACTCTTATCCTGTACACTGCACACTACAACCCTCAACCCGGGGTGGTCTTAGTTGCATCTTGATTGGTGTTCCTAAGGCTTTTGAGTGCGCATGGGATCATCCCAAATATCCCATCCTAGCCAGTGTCAACCCTGCGCGCTTGCGCCTCACTCTGTACAGACTCGGTTGGTTTTTACCCAGTCCGTGTCATAAACCTGGATACATATCCCATTCCTGCCATTTTCTGAGTCGAAGCTCGGAACTCAAGATCCCTTGCGCAAGCAAGACGATGAAAGGTTATGCTAAAATCTTGACCCCGATCTTGATTTCCAAAGCTGCACCCGGACAATGCTCTGTCCCGGATATACATCCATGCCCACATGACACCATGTCATCAAGCCTTTAATACGTCAGCCATGACAATATGACCTAGCCAACGCCTAATGTCACAGATCCCTTGCGCAAGCAAGGTAAAGAGAGTTCATGTCAAACTCTCGACTCGATCTTGACTCAGGTGCCGGCTCGGCTCACTATTCGCATGGCCGACGCATTAAAACGAACATGACAGGCTCGGTCCTTAGGTTCAATTTTTCTTTTAGGCCGGTGGAAACCACTTGCCCTATAGGACCCTCGCCCGAGGCTGTCCACCCCGGGATGTCGAAATACAGGTGCAAAACAAGGGGCTTATAGCTGCACACATGGTCTCCACTAACCCAGGATCTAGCATAGTTGCGAAAAAAAGAGCAATCTTTTCCAACCAACTTAGGATTCTGATAAAATACGTTTTAAGTAAATTAAAACAACAATAAATAAATAAATAAAAAACGGAAACTGCATGTCACATGAGTTTTCCCCCTTTATCCAAAAAAGGCCTTCCCATTTCTAAACCTTACCAGTCACCCCCTCCAGCGAACCGAGAGTGGTTGAGAGTAGCCGAAAGCCGCCTTTTCAGTATCGAAGTTACAAGGTCCGACAGTCCTTCCGGTTAGCGGTCCGAACAATCCGCTACTCCCCCATGGCGGGATCAACAGAAAACAGTGAGGGATACGGAACCCGCCACTGAGAAACCTCCAGACAATGGAGGAGGTGCTGCAAGTCTTCGAAACTATCAAGAAGCTCCAAGAAGAGCAGCAAGGCTGGATCGTAGACACCATGCACCATCGCGGAACCGTCGCTGTTCCCCAAACTGATGGGACCTTCGTTCTCATAGAAGATGAAGAAATACCGGCTCCCCCGGTCTCCCAAAGCTATCAGCAGGTCCCACCTCCGCCAAGCTACGAGAACCAAGCAACGTAAATCAACTCCTACTCAAACCCGTACTCGGGCATCAGTCAAGCAGCTCCGACCTGCCTGCCTCGGCACAGTCAATTTCCCGGCCCTGCACCACAAGCTCAATATCACTAACACACAAATGGGCCTGCTCCTCCATATCCCAATGTATCCCGATATCCCTCGGGATTCAATCCTTTGCCTCTATACGAGCCTCGCAGCCATAACCTGAAATCCCAATGTTTACCAGGGACAGACATCCCAAGCGAATATCCCGACATTTCAAACCTACCACCCGCTGGTCTGCCACTTGGGGCTAATGAAACATTTTCCCAATTCCCAAACACAACCCTTAGCGGTCCGGGCAACCCCGCCCTTAATTTCAACAACCAAGGGTATGTGAAGGTATACACTCAATTACCTCCCCAAGACTCCCGAATGGCGATCCCATCAGCCAATCAACCTCCATCTTCAGTCTTCATTCTCGAAAATGGCAACCTGTCTCAGCCTACTGATCCTCACATGGCTTGGTTGATCGAACAAATGAAGGACATGCAAGGCAAACCGGCCAACTCTCGGAAGGACTCCCTCATGCCCACAGCTCCGAGCAAAGTGGTTCCTCTTCCTCCAAAATTCAGGATGCCGGAGATGGAAAAGTTCGACGGGATCGAATGCCCAAAGACTTACGTTGACACCTACGTCTTGGGTATGAGAGCCAAGGGGGCCACCTCACAACAAATGGCCGATCACTTCCAGCATTCCCTCAAATCCATGGCATTAAGGTGGTTCCTCAACGTAAAGGCAGAAAACCGCTCCACATGGGACTAAATCAGCGAAATCTTCCTGGAAAAGTACCGTGCCAACCTTGAGTGGGAAACAAATCGCCATGACCTGCAAGCCACCGAACAAAAGGATGACGAACCAGTAGGCGAGTTCTACAAAAGATGGAATTGGAAGCTGAGCGAGATAATGGATCTGCTTTCCAAAGAAGAGCAAATGGACATCTTCCATTCCTGCCTCAAGCCATATCTGAGGACCTTCATCAGCCACCACTTTTATCCCGACCTCCGTGCCATGGTCAACGCCGGAACCAAGTTCGAAAAGACCTTGAGCCTTTAGAAGACAACAGCAGTTCCTGCTTCCTCCTACCGCTATCAGGCAAACCTGTCAAATCCAGCACCTGTCCCAAACAAAGGAAAGGAAGCAGTCGGAACAGTCCACTACATCCACAACAGAGCTCAAGTAAACCGCGATCAAGCACCCCCGAGGAACAACAATCCTCCTCTCCCACAATAATTTCAGCATTTTGACAACCTCCAAATGCCCCTGGCCAAGTGTTCGAAGCGTTGGTGAAGCAAAATCTCCTCAAACCTCTCGAGAATTTCCTGCCAAAGACTCTCCAACCTAACATGGATATGAGCAAACATTGCACCTTCCACAACTACCCTGGTCATACCACTGACAATTGCTTTGTGCTGAAGCAAGTGGTCCAGGGGTTAATCTAAGAAGGAAAGTTGGAACGCCCCCGTGGCCCCAACACAGTCGGAAATCCGTTCCCCCGAAATGAAAGGGTGAACATGATGGCATTCAGCGAGACTCCATGCAAGAGCAGGTCCACTGCAATCTCCGAGACTGTCAACATCCTATCCCGTTACGACTGGGAATGCGAGACCAGAGTCAAACGCTCCCGTGATCGGGAATCCAGACATGAAAATCTGAGGATGACTGTCTCCCTACGATCTCTGCCACGATCGAGACACACCCATGGATGGATCGAACACTACCCAGAGGAGACTGAAGCAAATAGCACCATCGGAAGCGGTCTAACCTTCACAGATACAGACTTTCCGACATATGAATATAGACACAACGAGGCCCTCCTCATCCTCATAAAGATAGAGAGGTTCTACCTCCCAAACGTCTTGGTCGACAATGGCTCCGCAGTCAACATCATTGCCTTGCGTACAATAAAACGACTCCGTTTCAACGGCCCCCTGATGAGACTCTTGCCTCGAATAATCCGAGCTTACAACTCCACCCCGCGCCCTGTCTTGGGAGTAATCAATCTGAGGATCCAATTCGACGAACAACTGGAGTCGGTGGAATTCCAAGTTCTCTACCCTGCTGGGATGACCTTGGCTGCACTAGATGAAAGCAGTATCATCTACTCTCCACCAATGTGTGAAATTCATCAATGCCAATGAAACCCTCGAAGTAATCCGCGGAAGTAGCACGATAGAGAGCGCTTGGCCAGCAAGCTATGACCCAGAAGAAGGTCCCGACATGACCGAATATTCCTGTACAGACGAGTCTCCAATCATGATCGGTAACGAAAGACTTCCCTACATCCACGCGCTAAGCCGTGACGAGCTAGAGATCAAAGAACTCATGGGCCAGGATGACAACTCTGAAATATGCGACTGCGAAGAGTGCATGAAAGAAGATCAAGAAATGGATGCCCAGATGGAACTTGACCGAGAAGTAGACTCATACTTCGGCGGAAGCCCTCCTGAAGAAAGCTGTCCCAACACCAACACGATGGAACAGGTCAACCCTCATGCCGACAAACTCAGATCTCACGGGGACAACCACCATAGTATAGTCCAATTCAACATCCAGGTATCTGACCTGGAAGACCAATGGCGCAACCTCCATCGAAGCCTAATCAGAGAAGGAGAAATAGCATGCCCCCTCATTTCAGATGTCGTGAATGTTATCCAAGCAAAGATCTCAGATAAGGAAGCGGATTCTATGAAGATAATCAACATCAACAAGAATCAACTCCGAATCAGCGAATGCTTCGCCCTCCTGGAAGAAGCTCTCCATGACTTCTATTGTCAAGAGTCCCTGAGATCTGGTAGCAACACCAATGGAGGGACACCCCCAAAGGAGCATCCTAAAATCTCCACAATCTGGTTTGAAGTCGAACTGCAAGCAAGACATCCTCCGGGAACAGCATCGACTGAAGAATAGCCACCAAAGCCATCGCCACCCTCTCTAGACCTACAGCCTGCAAAGAGCAATGAAGACTGATCCAATCCCTCATCGCCTAGAGACTAGCTTCGAGTAATGTTGTCTTTAAATTCGAGTCTTTCGAGTTGTACGATGGCCTTACGCCGGAAGATCGGGAGTCCATGTATCTTCTCTACGCTTTCAATCAAAGGTCTGACCTTTCTAGATATCCTTCCATTGCATCTTTAAAAAAATGATGAGTTAACTAAATCACAAACAGTTAATGACAATTCATCTAATAAAGAAGCAGACACACTAATTTAACAATGCATTAAACAAACCTTTAAGCATGTTGTCGAACGAGAGAAAAACCTGGCCCAAGATGCCAAGAAGGTTTTAATCACAATGGATTTGGGAACTGCTGAAGAGCTTAAGAGACGCAAATCGAAAGCCTCTTCACCAGCATAGTCCGTGAACCAGAAGTCAATCAAGGGACGGGTAATGGCCAAACAACTGGCCGACTTCCCAACCGACGAGGCCCAAGGTCCCGAGCCATAATTTCCAGACGAAGGAATCTTCACACTTGAAGGTGAAAATCGATCGCAGCTGTTCTTCGACGGAGCAGCCAACAAAAGAGAAAATGGCATTGGTATGCTATTGGTTGACCCAAAGGACGAGCACACCCCAATCGCCATAAAGCAGAATTTCGAGGTAACCAACAATGCCACCGAATATGAAGCCTGCGCCGCCGAGCTAGAGGTCGCACTCGAAAGGAACGTCCAGAAGCTCGAGGTCTACAGGGACACAGCCCTGATCATCAATCAAGTTTCCAACAAATGGAAAACATTAGACCCAGGCTTGCAAAAATACCACGCCTGCATGGAAGACCTCATCATGCAATTCAAAGAGGTCACCTTCCACTACATGCCAAGAGGTCGGAACCGGTTTGCAGACGCCCTAACCACCTTGGCTTTACTCGTGGAAATCCCCAAAGGGAAGGCAATCAAGCCATTCAAAGTAGAAAGAAAAGAAATTCCTTCCTACTGCTGCGAGATTGAACCAGAACCCGAGCCCGTCAATGAGCCGTGGTACAACCAGATCTTCCAATACCTCAAGAACGGGGAAACGACCTTCATGAACGAGGAAGGCCAATGCAAAGAAGGAACCAAAGCCAAGAGCATCGTGGCCCTAAAATGCCTTGCCTCTAACTTTGTCATCCTTGGAGACATGCTATGCAAAAAACGCTACCAAGTACCGCTCCTACGCTGTATCAGCAAAGAAAAAGCAAACGAGCTCATGAACGAAGTCCACAATGGGGCTTGCGGCCCCAACATGAACGCTAGAGCTCTAATGCAGATCATTCTTCGAATGGGCTACTACTGGATCTCCATGGAGGCAGACTACATCCACTTTGTCCGAAGCTGCGACAAGTGCCTATGGTTCTCCAACCTCAATCATCTTCCTCCTCATGATCTTTACTGCATGACTACTCCCTGGCCCTTCGCCACTTGGGGAATCGACGTCATCAAGAAAATTGCTCCGCCTAGAAGCAACGGCCATGAGTTCGTCTTGGTCGCCATCGACTACTTCACAAAACGGGTCGAAGCCAAGTCATACAAAGTGCTAACTTCCAAGAAGGTTGCACATTTCTTCAAGGAAAACATCATATGCCGATATGGCATCTCGAACGAGGTCATATCAGACAACGGGTCCCACTTTGAAGGAGAATACGACAGACTGCTGGCCGAATTCAAGATCATACGCCATAAGTCCTCTCCCTACAGGCCGTAAACTAACGGCGCTGTAAAAGCAGCAAACAAGACCCTCGAAAGGATCATCTGAAAAATGACCACACGAGGATGAGATTGGCCCGAGAAGATGTACCTGGCACATTGGGGATACTGAACATCATTCAGAACTGCCACGGGAGAAACTCCATTCGCCCTGACATACGGGATGGAAGCAATACTGCCCGTTGAATTGGAAATTCCCTCACTCCAAGTGTTGGTGGAAAACGAGATCAACGAAGTCGAGTGGCTCCGAAGCCGACATGACGAACTGGCTATGTTGGATGAACGCCGACTAAAGGCTATGGAACACATTCGAACCTACGATAACAGAATGGCTAGAGCTTTCGACAAGAAAGTCAAATCCCGAGACATCAGGGAAGGCGATCTAGTACTCAAAGAAAAGTATCACACCCAAACCAACCCGCTTAGAAAATGGGAACCAACATTGATCGGCCCTTTCGTGGTCCAAAAGATCTTCTCCGGAGGTGCCATGAAGCTGACAGACTTAGACGGCAATCCCTTCATGAATCCAATCAACGGAAGCAAACTTCGCAGATACTTTGCCTAAAGAAGATCAACTTTTCATCTCCTGTCACTCATTGTAGCGTCGAACTACGCAGACCTGAGCCCTTCAGTCCGAGGGGAACGTAGGCAACCTTAATTGGTTCGGTCTAAAAACACACAAAAAACAAAAATTTGGACGCCACCAAGGCTCAGATCAATCCAAATGAAAAATCCAAAAAATGGATGACGTCAAGGCTTAGACTGCTTCAGTCCACAAAATAGAAACAGAATGGTCCAAAGCTGGATGCCACCAAGGCTCAAACAAATAGCAAGCAAGAGATCCTGCATCTCGACAAAGCTTTAAAAGTAAATCACAAATCACTAACGGTTACAACATTTCTTGATGAGTACAAGCACGGTCTACTCTCAAACTCACAACAAGCTGAAAGACAGCTTAATACATTTAGCAAATAGTGTGTCTGCAATGCAATGAATGGATACTTAAGAGGTCATTCTGCGCCACCCGAGTTTGTCCCCTCACTATTCTTCCCTTTCTTCCCTCATCCCCGACGAGTCTTCTTTCACTCCACGCAAGCCAACTCTGTCTCTCTCATTTCGAGATTAAGGGACCTCCCCGTAGAGTCAAACAATCCAACAGCTCGCAGAGCTTCATTCTTCCGTGCCTTGGTCCTGATCTTCGGTACTTCTAAGGCTATAGCTGAGATGGCAACCTTGCCCCAGAATCGCTTCACGCCTGCTTTCCAAAACCACTTGAGACTGCCCGACATGCTGCTCGTACCAATCCAGGTACTCAGTGGTCAACACAACACTCTCCCGATATCGAAGGAGCACCACAGGAGGGAAAGCGGAATACTTCCATACCCTTAGAAAATGCAGAAGGACATCTGAAGCTGCCATGCAGGGAGAAGCAACCTCCACATTGGCAATGTCATCCCAGCCCCGCAAAGGCTCCTGCCTCATACCAAACTGTCGGGAAACGAGCAACAGAATATAGAAGGAGGACCAAGACAAACCTGGAACTCTGACAACATAGTGAAATTACGCGGATTTCGTGCGACGGCGAAAGGCGGTTGTCTTTCACGGAGGGTTGGTGTCTGAGACCTCGCTTTTCGGGAAGGAAGAGGAGTCGCCACGCGGTTTTTGTATTTTGAGCCCAAACGTTGAGAAATGGCTTTTGTGAAAATGGTGTCATTTTTATTGGTAGCAAAAACTTAGGAAAAAGCTTTGAAAATGGGGGGTCATTTTTATTGGTAGCAAAAATGAGCAAAAAGCTTTTTTTGGTACCAGAGATTGTTAGGTTCGGAGGTCACGTTACGTTTCGGGATGAGTATTACGAGATCACCCGAAACACCTCGTATGACGAGTCTTTCTACCTTTCTCGAAAGTATGTGCGTGTGTGTGTGTGTGTTTGCATTTTGAAATGGGGGCTTGAATGACAAGCTTAATCTTGGTTTGAATGTTAAACGTCAATTAGATGATTTTGTTTGAAAAGGCGAGCGTTTGAATGACAAACGTCGGTTTTGCAGTTTTAGGAAAAGTAGCGCGAACGCTGATTTTATCTGTTTATCTTAAGTGTCAAATGTTGACTTTTAAGAAAAGAGCGTTTGAATGTCAAACGTCGGATTTTGAGTTTGAAGATGAGCGTTTGGATGCCAAACATCATTTCGCGCGTTTTGAAAGAGAGTTCGAAGGTCGAACTCCGGTTTTGAACCGGGCATTACATTGTTAACGCTTTTACGAGAAAAACGTATTAAATGATTTGCGATCAACGAATTGGGTTGCGACTCGGACTTTGAAAAGTAAATACTATCACGATCCAAACGGGTCGGACTTTGTAAATGACAGTATTTAAAGTGCGGTATCAACGGAATCAAACGATCCGGAATTGTAAATGACGATCGACGGATCAAACGTTCCGGAATTGTAAATGACAGAAATTTAAATGACGTTCGACGGATCGATCGATCCGGAATTGTAAGTGACATAAATTTAAATGGAATGGGGCCGGAACGCCGTTTTAACCCGAGATTACTTCTCTTACGGGAAGAGAAGAGGATCTAAGGGCTAAAATGTATCGGACCCCATTAGACGAAGGCGTCTACATTTCAAAGATGTTCGTCCGAAACGGTTATAGCGACTGACGCGTAAACCGAGGCGAGACGAGAGATTAGGGAGAGGGAGTTATACCTATGGCTAGGGTCGACTCCTTTGGCTCGGGGGGTGTATACATGATACAGAAAGTGGTTTGGGATGGTGTTTTAAGGTAGTGAGGGGCGTATTTGATCGAAATACGGAGGTTTCATGCAAATCGAGATGAAATGGGAGTTCAGGAAGGGGTGGAAACCAGTTGGGCCGTGGCTATGGTGTTTTTGGGGAGTGATTTTGTTGTTTCCAATGGCTTTGATAGCCCTTCTATTTATAGGTGAAAATTTAGCATGAGTCCGGCCGGACTTAGCTTGAAATCCAGGGGGTTTTGTGAAACTTTGGAAATTGGAGGGACTTGCTGGCAATTTCTGAGAGTCTGCAAAGGAGTCCAGCCGGACTGAGACTGTATACCAGGGGTATTTTAGTCTTTTCTCCTTGATTTTTGATTAAAGGGTGACTAGAGGGAGGTGGCATGCGTGTCACGTGTCCCATGACTCACCAGCCTTGAGGGAGTTCGTGCCCGGGTCCCGGTTTTGTCCGTTTTTAAAATAACAGTCCGGAAAATGTCCGAAACGCCCTCGGAAAGTGCCGGAAAGTGCGTTTTTTAGGGAAAGCCGTACTTTTATGTGCGATGATGTGTGTTAAGTACGCTTAGACGTCGGGAGGCATGGGGCAGTCCTGGGACGTCTCGTTGGCTTGGCAACTGGGATCTTAACGGGTTCCGGTTAACCTGGAGCGGGCCAGTTAACGGATTCCGGTTAACTTTCTAACAGATTTTAACGATCCGGATTTGGGTACTTACAGTTAGCCCCTCAGCGACGTCTTTTCCGAAGGAAGTGGGGTCGTTGAAAAAGATAAGGATCCAAATCGGGATGCCTTACTTTGAAAGAGACCTGGGCGGTCAGCTGACTGGACCCTTAGCGAAAGGATTCCTACATATCCCGAGCGGGAATCAAGCCTATCGTAGTTTGTAGGTGCAAGGAGCCGCGCGTGGGGACCTTGACCTGAGCGAGACTATTGGGAGGCATCTAAACCTGAGTGAGACCATTGCGAGGTACCTGGACCTGAATGGAGACTATTGTGAGGCATCTGAACCTGGGATTTCTGAAACCTTCGAGGGCATGTGGTGCCTCAAACCGGAGTTGTTGAACATATGAGGGCGTGTGGCACCTCAAACCAGAGTTGCTGAAACATACGAGGGCGTGTGGCGCCTCAAATCGGAGTTACTGAAATATACGAGGGCGTGTGGCGCCTCAAACTGGAGTTGCTGGATCATACGAGGGCATGTGGCGCCTCAAACCGGAGTTGCTGATACTGACGAGGGCGTGTGGCGCCTCAAACCGGAGTTGCTGGAACATACGAGGGCGTGTGGTGCCTCAAACCGGAGTTGCGAGGATACGTTTATCCTGAGATGGAGGCGTTCATGACTTGGCTGCTGGACTTACAATGATGGCCAGGTTTATCCTGCTGGGGATAGGGTGGCAATGATGGGAATGGTTGTGTTAAACTGGCGTTATTAACAACTCGGAAGGATTGACATTTCTTCTTTAGAATCCTGCTGGGGATGAGCGTTCGGGCTTACCTTGATGGTCGAAGAGGGATTGTTGTGCGGACTTACCTTGATGGACGCTGAGGTGGGACGGTGGGGCTTACGACTGGCGGCCAGGGAAGTGAACGATGGTGAAAACTGATAGGAATTTTAACGTCGGGAGACGGAAATGTAACTGGAATGTCCAGAGATAGGATTGAGCGTTTGAATGTCAAACGTCAACTTGAGATGGAAGTGAGCGTTTGACTGTCAAACGTCAACTGGGGATTTAGAATTTAACGTCTGGAGACGAGCGTTAGTGAGGACTAACTGGGAATTTAACGTCTGGAGACGGGCGTTAGTGAAAACTTACTGCGAATTTAACGTCTGGAGACGAGCGTTAGTAAAAACTAACTGGGAATGGATCCTTGGGGGATGGGGTGTTAGAAATGTCTAACTTGGGGGAAATTTTACACTTTTGAGGGCTAAAAGGGGTAAAATTGGAACTGTGAAAGGTTAAGAGGCCAAAGTGGCAAGGAATCTTTTTGCTGCAGCAAGAGTCCGGCCGGACTGAACCTGAAGTTAGCCAGGTTGTTGTCAGTGCCGAGGCAGAAGCTGAAATGGCCATTTTCTTTCATTATTTCCGACGAGGAGGAGAGAAAGGAGGAGAGAAAATTCATCCGAAATTGTGAGGTTTGCTCAAATTTGTGAAGGAAAATCGACATGGAAGGTGATTGGGAACCAATGGCTCGTCATGGAAGGACCGATGACGAAAGAACGCGGTTGGTTCGGACCATTCGAACCAATATTCATCCATTGAATCCGGCGGAGTTCTACCCGGCTAGGGAGAACCACAAATCCAAAGGAGGGATCGAGAGACAAGTAAGCTTCCTTCAAATTCCATTAATATTAAGAATGTGCATTCTTTAAATGTTAGAAATTTGACTGGGAATGAGTTAGGGATTTTGGTGCCCGGATTGGAGCTTTTGACTTTGCTATGCGCCTTTGTCGAAATTGACTAGGATGTAGTTTAATTGACACTATGGGTAGATGACATAAAAATTTTGGTTGCAAAATTCCATGCCTAGATGTGTTTTCCGAATTTAAAGCATGTTTAAATTGGGACGGAGTAAATTTTCGAAATGTTCGAAAAGATTCGAAAGTTCCGAATTCGACGGAGTTTTCGATGGTTTTTGAAAGTTCCGGTTTCGACAGAGTTTTCGGAATGCTTTGAAAGTTCCGAATTCGACGGAGTTTTCGAAGGGTTTTGAAAGTTCTGGATTCGACGGAGTTTTCAGAATGCTTTGAAAGTTCCGGATTCGACGGAGTTTTCGAAGGGTTTTGAAAGTTTCGGTTTCGACGGAGTTTTCGAAATGCTTTGAATGTTCCGGATTCGACGGAGTTTTCGAAACGCTTGGAAATCCTGGACCGTCAATACTCAAACCGGGATGGAAATATTTTAGGAAAGGAATGAGAAATCTATCTGCATTGCATCATTTTGACATGCGTTCGTGCACTCTGTTGATGTCGCTTCGGTACTTAACATATTTTGCTTTGTTCACCTGTACGGGCGAGGGACAGTTGATGTTCATACTCAGAAGAGTCGGGAAGCCTTTAAGGCAGTGAGAGCGCTGTGGGAGATATTCCCGAATGAGGCTCGAGAGGGAGAGAGGAGTCCACGGCAGCTGGTGGTCGACTCCGGATTGGCATGTTTTATCAGTGCGGTAGCCGCGGTGGCTGTGACGCAGAGGGCGAGGTCCATGTACGTAGCTCTGAGCGAGTACTGGTGGGATACGACCCACACTTTTCATTTCATATGGGAGGAGGCGACGGTGACTCCCACTGATTTTGCTGCTATTACTGGGTTGCCGACCTATTGCAACGCGCTGGTGTGGGTAGACGGTTATACCCCGGGGCAGTTGTCGGAGCTGCTGGGTTTTGATATTACCGATGCCAGGGGCTTAGGCATTCGGTACAGGCCAATGGAGAGGCATCTGAGGACAGGCATTGCTGATTATGGGGAGGGGTCCCCGAGGATGACCGCTGAGCGCCTGGCTCGAGGGTTCATTTGGTTCGCGTTGTCAGCGACTCTGTTCCCGACTTCTGACACGTCCTGTCACTTCCCTCTGCTTGGGTCACTGACAGACTTGGATGCCGTGAGGGGGTATGCATGGGGAGAGGCCGGACTGGATGAGCTCTACCATTCCTTGGACAGGTTCTCGCGGGGAGAGGAGAGTTCCTTGAGCTGTTTCACGTTTGCTCTGGATGTAAGTTTGCGTCTTTTTCTCTTCCTTGTCTCTTTTATGTACTCATATGTATCTGCTCTGTAGCTGACATAACTTTCCATTTGCTTGATAGGTCTGGTGCTATGAGGTGTTCAGCCCGCAGCAGTGGGATATTAGGGAGGCATACCGATCCTTGTTCCCTGCCATGCTGTCTTGGCATAAGAGGGCAAAGAAGGCGGTGTCATCGAGGGTAGGTACTCGGCTGTCATACGAGGAGGTGTCTCTGGCCCTGAGCCAGGAGTTCTCTGAGCGGATCCAGCTGACCTGGTGGAGTCGGTTTCACATGGGCGTTGTTCAGGTTGCTAGTGAGGTTACGCGGCGGCGGAAGCTCCTGGTGGGACTTCACTGCGATGCGATGTATCTGGGGGAGAGGGTGACCTATCAGCATGGCTCAGGGTCCCTTCCGATGGTGCCAGTGGATCCGCCTCTGCACATGCAGCATCCTCTGTTGATGCCGATTGAGGAGTTGGAGCGGTATAGACATGGTGTGTTCTATACCGAGTATGTCATAGCGGGAGCCGACTATGACACTTTCTTGAGGATGAGGCTGAGGAGCCCATAGGTGCAGCACAGGGAGGGCGAGGGCCTTGGATATCCCCGAGATCTCCCACTCCCACGCGCTAGGCTGGCGTACGAGGGGCTGGATGGTTCGCGCAGGCGGCTGGTGATCCCGATCTCGGAGGAGCCGAGACCTCAGTACAGGGTGGACCCTGTGAGCGTTGTGATTAATTTCGAGTCGCCACCTATATTATTCGTTTGGAAAACATAGAAAAACCATTTTTTGAAAGAGATTGGGTTTGGGGCTTAGGTTATGGAATGGGTAGGTCAAGGAGCATCCATTACACCCAATCCGGAGATCGGTCTTGCTAAAGAAAAGAGAGGTTTTCAGAGAAGAGAAGACGATTTCAAATATAACAAATAAAGATCCATTTAACGGGGTTAAATGAAATGTAGGATCGATTTGCTTCGAGACCGTCTCCATGATTTAGAGAGGCTCTAGGCCGATCCTAGATTCAATAGATTTATACCACTCTAATAATCAATTAGAAAGGGATTTAGGGGTTACCTTACGTGAGGTGATTTGGGCAGAGTTTCGACTAAAGTTTAGAATCGAATCTTGATACGGACAGAGCTTTGCCTCAGTCCTTAACTCGGATTTTGATGTTTGTTTATCAACAAGGTTGACAAACAAACTTTGAGGTGATTTTTAGGGTGATTTTGTAGGAACCTTTCAGGGAAAGAAACCAACAAAATATGTGTGTGTTGTGAAAATTTGTCGTCCTTTGATCCTTGGAAGTCACCAAGTATTTATAGGGATTGGAGAAGTGTTGAAGATGAGATCAAACACTCCAAGAAGCTTTCAGACTCCAAACTTTATTGGTTGGCCGGATGGATGAAGTTTTATCTTGAAAAGAGGTTGAAATCGACGAGGAAACAGTCTTCTGCATGCTGCAGAGGGACAATATCTTGCGCGATACACGCCATTCCGCGCGAGATATTGCTTCTGTTGGACAATTCTGTCCTTTCCTCGTTATTTCGTATGCAGTTTAGTCCCAAACTAATGGTGGTTAGTCAAAACATGACGAAATGGTGGATTTCTACTTCCTGACTCAAAGCGAGACTTAGAGTGGTATAAATATGATCCGATGTGTTCAGAATGGGGTGTCTACAGAGCCCCTTGTCGACAAGTCTTATGAAAGAAGTCATGTCGACGATAGAAAAGACATCATTCTGAATATCGGGATGGTCGAGCCGCACGGCTTCCTACGTATCTTTATCGGAGAATCAGACCATGACGTAGTTCGCCCAAAACACGAAAAGGCTGCTTTAGGTATTTTGAAAATTATTTTGAAAATCGAGGAGATTTTGTTTTGAAAGATAAATTCATACTGAGGAATCAAATCAAGATCCAATTCTGAATATACCTGTCTGTTTGAAGATTCGCCTGTCTAGGCTCCGAACCTGCGGGATATATGTTAGAAAACAAAGGCTCACATGTCCGGTCCTTTGAGTCCTGTCGGTTTTGTGACGATTCGCCTTTCTGGGCTCCGAATCGGGCTTTTTGTTTGTTGAGGATGACGATTCACCTGTTTGGACGTTGAATCGGGCTTTTCGGATGACGATCCACCTGTCTGGGCGTTTGGACCGAGCTTTTCTTTTGACGATCCACCTATCTGGGCATTGGACCGGGCTTTTTCTGTTGACGATCCACCTGTCTGGGCGTTGGACCGAGCTTTTCTAATGACGATCCACCTGTCTGGGCTCTGAATCATGCGGATTTGAGTTGATTTTTGGACCACTCAGTTTTCGGGCGACTGGTGCCGTATCGGGCGATCGTGCGGGCGTCACGTTTGGCTCGTTCCGTGACTTGCGGTGCCGATTTTTCCACGTTTCCTTGCTAGTTTATCATTTCCAAGGGTAAATGTGTCAAAATTTTGAATTTTGACGTTGCGTAGACGCTTATTGTCGAGGACAATTTTGTCAATTTCCAGAAGGTATATCTCGCGCGATACATCCTATCTCGTGCGAGACTTGTACTGTCAGGGCTAATATAACAGCAGCTCCTCTTTTTAATTTGAAAACATCCTTTTTCAAATTCCCTCCCTAGCTCGAGCCAAGGTCGTTTTTCTCTGCAATTTTTCGTGGATTGCTTGGTGATTCTCCTCCCAATCAATTCTCAATCCTTTCTCCCTCCACAATCAATGGCTCAAGAACAAAGGAATCCTATTTTGGGGAGTTATTTACTAGGGAAGGATTATCCCCGCGACGACCTCACCTTCGATAGGCACGCGCACATTTCCACCGCTGTTCGGGAAGGTTTGGTAAGAGCTTATCCCTCAACTCATGATTCTTGTATTGCATTGAGTTTGAACCCATTTGAATCCCAACTTCATCAATGGCTATTTTTCTTTGTTTTTGTCCATGCTTAGAACTAGGTTCCTTCTTGCATGCTCTGATTTTGTGCATTTTGTTGGATGATTGTTGTTGCATTGTGTGCATATGAGCCTCCTACACATCATGGATTGTAGGAGAGGTTGATTCGAGTTATCCATTGCATCCTTGGGCAAGCTTTTCTTGTATGCACGCCAAGTGTTCGGTGAAATGCCCCAATGAAAATTTTCTTTTATTTAATTGAGTTTTTGCCATGGAATGATTTCTAATGTTGCCCTTTTTGCTTTTCCTCTGTTTTGCAGTCATATAGGCCGACGAAGAAATGTCGAGGGAGCCCGAAACTGGCTAGAGTTGTGTGGGACAAGATCAAGGATCTTGATGGTGTTCGAGATAGGGTGGCCCAAACGGGGCTTCTAACTTTTGCTGATAACCTTCAGGGGATGAGGCGGACTAACCAAGTTCTTCAGGCGATCAGGGAGAGGTGGTGGGATACTACCCACACCGTTCATTTGCGCTTCGGGGAAGCAACTATGACTCCGACGGACTTCCTTGCTATCACGGGGCTAGAGTTTATTGGCGATCCCCTGCCGAATACTTCGGGTTATAAGCCTGCGAGCCCTACTGTGTGGAGGCAGTTGATCGGTTTTGTCCCTAACAAGATTAAGGGATTCGCTGCTGAGCTAACACCCCTTCGACGTCAAATTGAGGATTATGCTCTTAAGCCGAATGCAGTCACTGATCGATTGGTGAGGGGTGCCCTCTGGTATATTTTTTCTGAGACCATCTTTACGAACCACTCTTCTACGGCTCGTCTTTCTCTGTTAGGTTTGTTGGTGAATCTGGATGAGGTGAGTGGATATGATTGGGGCTCAGCGGGGTTGGCCTTCTGCTATCACGCCATGGACGAGGCGTGTAGGCATACTAGGGATACCCTGTCGAGGTATTCTTATGCTTGGGAGGTATGCTCTTGGTTCAGTTTCTATTCTATGTATGTATGATCTGTCTGTATTTCATACTGAATTCGCTCTGTTTTCTTGTACAGATATGGGGCTATACCGTTTTTGTGCTACCTACTTGCTTCTAACAGGTACCAAAGAAAAAGAAAAATTGTCTGGGCCCACACGGCCAATATGTACAGATCATCAGAAATCAGATAAAGAGAAAAGGAGGGGATCACGCCATCAAGTCACCCGAGCTGCCGGCACCTCCGCCATCACCACCTCGGGGGCTACCATCCCTCCTCAACCTCTTGGCTTCGCAAGTAGGGGTCACCGCCGAGGCCACTGTCGAGGCCGCCAAAGAAGCCTTATGGAATAGCCTCACGGACAGGTCCGACACCAGGGCCATCAGTCCCGCCATCTTGGTCGCTCCACGGTTGTAATCGGCCGCGGACATGGTGACCTGAGACAAAAGAAAGGAAGTGCTCAGATGAAGTCAGACATATACATTTATATGGACGGATACGTGAAATATGAACAGAAACATACCGAGGAGATGTTCGGCGGGAGGCGGTAACCCTCGGGAATATGATCCAGAGTCGGGATGTGGCCCATCATCGGCATACTCCCCATCATGTACGTGTAGCTCAAAGGGTCGAAATCTGGCACGAAGGGCAGAGAACCAGTAGCCTGGGAAGAAGTGCTAGGGGCTGATTAACCTTAGGCAGAGGCAGAGGCGGAGCCACGAGCGTGCGATCGCCTATCACCCACTAGGAGGGGACCCATCAGCCGAGGCAAGAACTCCTCATAGGAGGCCCCGTGGACAACACAAGCCGTCGCTGCATCACCCACCAGAATACTAGCATAATCGTCATCTGGAATGGAGTGGGTGGGGTACATCGCCCTAGGCGGATCCGCTGGAACCATTTATGGTAGTCTACCCCGACCATGCTGTGGGAAGACCCGCTCACTAAGGTACATAGTATCCCCCTCCAAAGATGCCAGCATCCTCTGCATCCCAGAGGCATCCCAAGCACGGTGGACTTCCTGCTCCAACAGGGTCCATGGATAAAGGTCCAGCCTCTCATACTCAAAAGCATCCAGCAGGGCCCGTGCCTCGGCGACCGTCAGGGTCCACTCCTGATCCTCATCCTCATCAACGCTCCGATTGGGGTGGCTCCACCTCCTGATATCCGGGAACAAAGGGGTCCGGCTCTCCAACTCAAACTTGTACAGCCCAAGGACAGTATAGCCCCATATCTGTACAAAAAAACGGAGCAAATTCAGTATGAAATACAGATAGAGCATACAGACAGAGAACAGAAACTGAACCAAGAGCATACCACCCAAGCATAAGAATACCCCGACAGGGTATCCCTAGTATGCCTACACGCCTCATCTATGGCGTGATAGCAGAAGGCCAGCCCCGCTGAGCCCCAATCATATCCACTCACCTCATCCAGATTCACCAACAAACCTAACAGAGAAAGACGAGCTTTAGAAGAGTGGTTCGCAAAGATGGTCTCAGAAAGAATATACCAGTGGGCACCCCTCACCAACCGATCAGTGACTGCATTCGGCTTAAGAGCATAATCCTCAATTTGACGCCGAAGGGGTGTAAGCTCAGCAGCAAATCCCTTAACCTTGTTAGGGAAAAAACCGATCAACTGCCTCCACACAGTAGGGCTCGCAGGCTTATAACCCGAAGTCTTCGACAGGGGATCGCCAATAAACTCTAGCCCCGTGATAGCAAGGAAGTTCGTTGGAGTCATAGTTGCTTCCCCGAAGCGCAAATGAACGGTGTGGGTAGTATCCCACCACCTCTCCCTGATCGCCTGAAGAACTTGGGGAGTCCGCCTCATCCCCTGAAGGTTATCAACAAAAGTTAGAAGCCCCGTTTGGGCCACCGTATCTCGAACACCATCAAGATCCTTGATCTTGTCCCACACAACTCTAGCCAGTTTCGGGCTCCCTCGACAATTCTTCGTCGGCCTATATGACTGCAAAACAGAGGAAAAGCAAAAAGGGCAACATTAGAAATCATTCCATGGCAAAAACTCAATGAAATAAAAGAAAATTTTCATTGGGGCATTTCACCGAACACTTGGCGTGCGTACAAGAAAAGCTTGCCCAAGGATGCAATGGATAACTCGAATCAACCTCTCCTACAATCCATGATGTGTAGGAGGCTCATACGCACACAATGCAACAACAATCATCCAACAAAATGCACAAAATCAGAGCATGCAAGAAGGAACCTAGTTCTAAGCATGGACAAAAACAAAGAAAAATAGCCATTGATGAAGTTGGGATTCAAATGGGTTCAAACTCAATGCAATACAAGAATCAAGAGTTGAGGGAGAAGCTCTTACCAAACCTTCCCGAACAGCGGTGGAAATGTGCACGTGCCTATCGAAGGTGAGGTCGTCGCGGGGATAATCCTTCCCTAGTAAATAACTCCCCAAAATAGGATTCCTTTGTTCTTGAGCCATTGATTGTGGAGGGAGAAAGGATTGAGAATTGATTGGGAGGAGAATCACCAAGCAATCCACGAAAAATTGCATAGAAAAATGACCTTGGCTCGAGCTCGGGAGGGAAATTTGAAAAAGGATGTTTTCAAATTAAAAAGAGGAGCTGATGTTATATTAGCCCCGACAGTACAAGTCTCGCACGAGATAGGATGTATCGCGCGAGATATACCTTCTGGAAATTGACAAAATTGTCCTCGACAATAAGCGTCTACGCAACGTCAAAATTCAAAATTTTGACACATTTACCCTTGGAAATGATAAACTAGCAAGGAAACGTGGAAAAATCGGCAACGCAAGTCACGGAACGAGCCGAACGTGACGCCCGCACGATCGCCCGGTACGGCACCAGTCGCCCAAAAACTGAGTGGTCCAAAAATCAACTTAAATCCGCATGATTCAGAGCCCAGAAAGGTGAATCATCAAAAGAAAAGCCCGATCCAATGCCCAGACAGGTGGATCGTCATCAGAAAAAGCCCGGTCCAATGCCCAGACAGGTGGATCGTCATTAGAAAAGCTCGGTCCAACGCCCAGACAGGTGGATCGTCAACAGAAAAAGCCCGGTCCAACGCCCAGATAGGTGGATCGTCAAAAGAAAAGCTCGGTCCAAATGCCCAGTCAGGTGGATCGTCATCCGAAAAGCCCGATTCAACGCCCAAACAGTTGAATCGTCATCCTCAACAAACAAAAAGCCCGATTCGGAGCCCAGAAAGGCGAATCATCACAAAACCGAAAGGACTCAAAGGACCGGACAGGTGAGCCTTTATTTTCTAACATATATCCCGTAGGTTCGGAGCCCAGACAGGCTAATCATCAAACAGACAAGTATATTCAGAATTGGATCTTGATTTGATTCCTCAGTATAAATTTATCTTTCAAAAAAAAATCTCCTCGATTTTCAAAATAATTTTCAAAATACCTAAAGCAGCCTTTTCGTGTTTTGGAGTCGAACTACGTCGTGGTCTGATTCTCCGCTAGAGATATCTAGGAAGCCGTGCGGCCCGACCATCCCGATGTTCAGAATGATGTCTTTTCTATCGTCGACATAACTTCTTTCATAAGACTTATCGATGAGGGGCTCTGTAGACACCCCATTCTGAACACATCGGATCATATTTATACCACTCTAAGTCTCGCTTTGAGTCAAGAGTAGAAATCCACCATTTCGTCGTGTTTCGTTAAGTTTTGACTAACCACCGTTAGTTTGGGACTAAAGTGCTTACGAAATAACGAGGAAAGGACAGAATTGTCTAACAGAAGCAATATCTCGCGCGGAATAGCGTGTATCGCGCGAGATATCGTCCCTCTGCAGCATGCAGAAGACAGTTTCCTCGTCGATTTCAACCTCTTTTCGAGATAAAACTTCATCCATCCGGCCAACCAATAGAGTTTGGAGTCTGGAAGCTTCTTGGAGTGTTTGATCTCATCTTCAACACTTCTCCAATCCCTATAAATACTTGGTGACTTCCAAGGATCAAAGGACGACGAATTTTCACAACACACACATATTTTGTTGGTTTTTTTCCCTGAAAGGTTCCTACAAAATCACCCTAAAAATCACCTCAAAGTTTGTTTGTCAACCTTGTTGATAAACAAATATCAAAATTCGAGTTAAGGACTGAGGCGAAGCTCTGTCCGTATCAAGATTCGATTCTAAACTTGAGTCGAAACTCTGCCCAAATCACCTCGAGCAAGGTAACCCCTAAATCCCTTTCTAATTGATTATTAGAGTGGTATAAATATATTGAATCTAGGATCGGCTAGAGCCTCTCCAAATCGGAGGCTTTGAATGAATTGCTAGGGATCCCCCTTGATACTTGCTATGAGTTGGTTCACCGCAAATGGGTTGATTGTTCTTCTTTTCCTGAGCGATTCAGCGGAGATTCAGATGATGATGCCTTTCATGTCTACAAAGGAAACTTTCTGGCCCTTTCTCTTTTCGGAGATGTTTTGTTCACATGCAAGGATGGCTTGGTTGACTCCCAACAGGTGGAAATTGTTCTGCAGGCTAGAAAACGTTCTAGGAACATTATTTCGCTAATCTTGGGTGAAACCCTGCATGGTCTTGATGAGCTGCATAGGACCAGTGCCATGACTCAAGGGAGTCCTCTTCTGTTGACTATTTGTCTTAGGGAGCATCTCAAGCTGGTAGGCCCCCCATTGGAATATTCCCCCATTGGTGTAGATTTTGCGCGGGCGCTAGCTCATGCATGGGGCGAAGGAAGTAGTCGGGACCGCTGGTCGAACCTTCGGACTTTTAATGCAAGTATCTTCTTATCCAACAAGTATTTGGATTGGTTTCTTCATACCGGCCACCCTAGTGTGGAGAAGATTGTAACTCATTCGACTTTTAATGCAAGTATCTTCTTATCCAACAAGTATTTGGATTGGTTTCTTCATACCGGCCACCCTAGTGTGGAGAAGATTGATGATCTGCGGCTTTCACTGCTAGGGTATTCTTTTATGGCTAGCAGTATTTTGCGAAGGAGCGAGGCTCAGTCTGATCCTGCTAATGTGCGAACCGATCCGACCTAGGATTTTCTTGACATGGATTGGTACGAGAGGCGAGGCAAAGGGATGCCTGGAAAGATGCAAGCTTTAGATAGGCCCAGTGTCTTCAAGAGGCTATCGGAATCTGTCTTTGATCGTCTCGAGGGGTGCTCCGCTTCAAAGGGTCTGAAGCATAAGAAGGATCGCGACGACGGTGGAGATTATGTCCGCCGACCTACCAAGTCAATGAAAGGCTAGATCCTAAGGAGTACCAAGAGATTGCTTTGATAGATCAATAGTTTTTATTTTATTGGTATTTTTTTCAAGGTTGTTAGCTTATCAAATTGGTCGTTGTGGTTAGGATTTCCCTTTTGCCGTTAATAAAATGCATTCGATTAATAAAAGGACAAAAGTAGATTTATTTATTTGATTAGACCGAACCCGAAGGCGGCCTATGTTCCTCTTTTATAGCAATTAAATAAGAGGCTCATTCCACTATCTCCCTAGAGACAAAAATTGGTTTGCTGACGCATTGGCCACGCTCGCTTCCTTGGTTGAAATTCCTAAAGGGAAGGCAGTCAAACCTTTCAAAATAACACGGCGTGCAACTCCTGCCTACTGCGCCGTTATAGATCTCCATGACTACAAAGACAAATGGTTATCTGAATGTATCATTGTTGAGAACTCCGAAGAGAAACCATGGTACCATGATATTTGGCATTTCATCCTAGATGGAACCATCCCACCTGAGACAGACCAAAAGACTCAGATTGCCCTTAAGAGGTTGGCCGCTAATTACGTCATCACCGCTGGCCGCCTATTCAAGAAACATTCCCAAGGAAACCTCCTTTGTGCCACCGAGGAAGAGGCCCGAGAAATAATGGACCATGTCCATCAAGGCATATGTGGGACCCACATGAGCGGAAACATGCTTGCCAAAAAGATCATCAGACAAGGGTACTTTTGGCTAACCATGGAAGCCGACTGTACCAAAATGGTCAAGAAGTGCTACAAGTGTCAGATACACACCAACCTTCAGCACGCACCGCCTTCCTTGCTGTACCCTATGACTTCTCCTTGGCCATTTTCTACATGGGGGATAGACGTGATTGGAAAGGTCACACCCGTAGGAGTTAATGGGCACTGCTTCATCCTAGTAGCCGTCGACTATTTCACTAAATGGGTCGAGGCCGCCTCCTACAAAGTTCTGAATGCCAGAAATTAAGGTTGCATAATTCATCAAGCACAACATCATCTGCGGATATGGGGTTCCACAAGAGATGATATCCGATAATGGGTCGCACTTCGAGAAAGAAACCGATCGCCTCCTAACCGAGTACAAAATCACAAGGCATAAGTCATCTCCTTATAGGCCTCAAACTAATGGAGCAGTTGAAGCCGCAAACAAGACAATCAAAACCATCATCAGAAAAATGGCAGTCACTGGAAAATACTGGCCCGACAAGTTACCTTTCGCACTATGGGGATACCGCACTTCAGTCCGAACAGCTACAGGAGAGACTCCCTACGCCCTCACATTCGGAATGGAAGCTGTCTTGTCGATAGAATTGGAAATACCATCACTGCGGGTTCTCCTAGAAAACCAAGTGAACGAAGTCAACTGGCTAGAAAGCAGATACGAGGAGTTAGCCCTACTAGATGAAAGAAGACAAAAGGCAGCCGAGCACACCCAAGCTTACCAAAGGATAATGGCAAGAGCTTTCAACAAAAAGGTCAAGACAAGGAACATCAGAGTAGGTGACCTGGTTCTCCGTGAGCATCATACTGGACCTTTCAACCCATTAGGCAAGTGTAGGCACACCAAGGATTCCCTTTCGGGGTATTCTTATGCCTGGGAGGTGTGCTCTTGACTTTGTTTCTGTTCTCTGTCTGTATGCTCTGTCTGTATTTCATACTGAATTCGCTCTGTTTTCTTGTACAGATATGGGGCTATACTGCCCTTGGGCTGTACAAGTTTGAGTTGGAGAGCTGGACCCCTTTGTTCCCAGATATCAGGAGGTGGAGCCACCCTAATCGGAGCATTGATGAGGATGAGGATCAGGAGTGGACCCTGACGGTCGCGGAGGCGCGGGCCCTGCTGGATGCTTTTGAGTATAAGAGGCTGGGCCTTTATCCATGTACCCTGTTGGAGCGGGAAGTCCACCGTGCTTGGGATGTCACTGGGATGCAGAGGATGCTGGCATCTTTGGAGGGGGATACTATGTACCTTAGTGAGTGGGTCTTCCCACAGCATGGCCGGGGTAGACTACCATATATGGTGCCAGCGGATCCGCCTAGGGCGATGTGCCCCACCCACTCCATTCCAGATGACGATTATGCTAGTCTTCTGGTGGGTGATGCGGCGATGGCTTGTGTTGTCCACGGGGCCTCCTATGAGGAGTTCTTGCCTCGGCTGATGGGTCCCCTCCTGGTGGGTAATAGGCGATCGCACGCTCATGGCTCCTCCTCTGCCTCTGCCTCAGGTTCATCAGCCCCTAGCACTTCTTCCCAGGATACTGGTTCTCTGCCCTTCGTGCCAGATTTCGGCCCTTTGAGCTACACGTAGATGATGGGGAGTATGCCGATGATGGGCCACATCCCGACTCTGGATCATATTCCTGAGGGTTACCGCCTCCCGCCGGATGTCTCATCGGTATGTTTCTGTTTATATTTCACGTATCCGTCCATATAAATGTATATGCCCGACTTCATCTAAGCACTTCTTTTTTTTTGTGTCAGGTCACCATGTCCGCGGCCGATTACAACCGTGGAGCGACCAAGATGGCGGGACTGATGGCCCTGGTGTCGGACCTGTCCGAGAGGCTATTCCATAAGGCTTCTTTGGCGGCCTCGACAGTGGCCTCGGCGGTGACCCCTACTTGCGGAGCCAAGAGGTCGAGGAGGGATGGTAGCCCCCGTGGTGGTGATGGCGGAGGTGCCGGCAGCTAGGGTGACTTGATGGCGTGATCCCCTCCTTTTCTCTTTATCTGATTTCTGATGATCTGTACATATTGGCCGTGTGGGCCCAGACAATTTTTCTTTTTCTTTGGTACCTGTTAGAAGCAAGTAGGTAGCACAAAAACATGTTTTCTTAATCCAAAAACCCAGGTCTAATTAGTTAATTAATTAACTTTCTCGACTTTCCATGTTTTTAGAAATGGAATGGAATGGCCATCAAGGCCACAATTTTGAGCTTGATCTTGGTGTTGCACTACATATTATGAACTGTATGCGCAGGTTTTTTCGAGACTTGCTTCGTCAAGTCGGGGCTAGATTATTGTTTGAGCAAAACTATTGCTGTTTTGCCGTAGCGATATCTCGCGCGGGACAAGGTGTCTCGCACGAGACACGATACCCAGGCAGAGTTCTCTTCCTTTTTCGAACAGGATTTTGTCAGTTTTCCCTATAAAATCACCCTGTAGTCCGGCCAGATAACTCATTCTAGCCTTTCAAACTCTAGAGATACTCTGTCAGGGTGAAACTCTTGGCTTCTTTTCCAACCCTGCGATCTATGGCTTCCAAGGAGACTGCCCCAACGTCCATGATTGTCAATGATTTTTTTCTGTCGTCTGAAGTGATTGAATCTTTCAAGCAAGCATCCAGAGATTTTGTGAGGTCGTTTCGCAACCTATCTCGCAATAGGTTTATAGCCGAATTCGGATTTAGAATCCTTTTCACCTTGAAGAACCTCCAATCGGATTGGAATCTCTTGCAGGTTGCTGCTCGATTTTGGGATCCCTCTATTCATCTTTTCAATTTGTCTTTGAATGAGATGGTGCCTACTGTGGAGGAATTTGCCATTATCTTGGATATGCCTTTGACTGGTGAGATTTCTGTTCCTAAGTATCATAGGAATCATTCGGAGGCTTTGAATGAATTGCTAGGGATCCCCCTTGATACTTGCTATGAGTTGGTTCACCGCAAATGGGTTGATTGTTCTTCTTTTCCTGAGCGATTCAGCGGAGATTCAGATGATGATGCCTTTCATTTCTACAAACGGAACATTCTGGCCCTTTCTCTTTTCGGAGATGTTTTGTTCACATGCAAGGATGGCTTGGTTGACTCCCAACTGGTGGAAATTGTTCTGCATGCTAGAAAATGTTCTAGGAACATTATTCCGCTAATCTTGGGTGAAACCCTGCATGGTCTTGATGAGCTGCATAGGACCGGTGCCATGACTCAAGGGAGTCCTCTTCTGTTGAATATTTGGCTTAGGGAGCATCTCAATCTGGTAAGCCCCCCATTGGAATATTCCCCGTTCACATATCATACGCGAAAATTACTAATCAAGGATCTCTCGGTGGACGAGTGGGCTGAGTTGATTGCGAAGACCGAAACTGCTGATATTCTTTGGTGTCCGCCTTATTGGAGGTTGAACAAGTATGTTGCGAATACCAAGGGCTTTGACAGGGTTATTCTTCCGGGTTTGCGAGATTCCTCCTTCTATTTTCCCAAACGGGTGCTCCGTCAGTTTGGTCAGTCGCAGGACACTTATCTTTTTGAAGGAGCTTCTCGTGAAGTGTCTTACATTGGTGTAGAGTTTGCGCAGGCACTAGCTCAAGCATGGGGCAAAGGAAATACTCAGGACCACTGGTCGAACCTTCGGACTTTTAATGCAAGTATCTTCTTATCCGACAAGTATTTGGATTGGTTTTTTCATACCGCCCACCCTAGTGTGGAGAAGATTGATGATCTGCGGCTTTCACTGCTAGGGGATTCTTTTGTGGCTAGCAGTATTTTGCGAAGGAGCGAGGCTCAGTCTGATCCTGCTAATGTGCGAACCGATCCGACCCAGGATTTTCTTGACGGGGATTGGTATGAGAGGCGAGGCAAAGGGATGCCTGGAAAGACCCAAGCTTTAGATAGGCCCAGTGTCTTCAAGAGGCTATCGGAATCTGTCTTTGATCATCTCGAGGGGTGCTCCGCTTCAAAGGGTCCGAAGCGCAAGAAGGATCGCGACGACGGTAGAGATTATGTCCGCCGGCCTACCAAGTCAATGAAAGGCTAGATCTTAAGGAGTACCAAGAGATTGCTTTGATAGATCAATAGTTTTTACTTTCTTAGTATTTTTTTTCAAGGTTGTTAGCTTAGCAAATTAGTCGTTGTGGTTAGGATTTCCCTTTTGCCGTTAATAAAATGCATTCGATTAATAAAAGGACAAAAGTAGATTTATTTATTTGATTGGACCGAACCCGAAGGCTGCCTGCGTTCCTCTTTTACAGCAATTAAATAAGAGGCTCAGGTCTAACGTAGTTCATTTTTGAGAGAAAAAGGACAAACTACTGCTTCAGGCCGAAGGGTAATCTCGTGCGAGACAAGGCCCCCCCCCCCCTTTTTTTTTTCATGCACACCCTTTCTTTTGCCTAGACTGCCCCTTCGGGTTTTCACTCTAGCGGGCTTCTTTTCTTGTGCAAGCTCTAATTTTTGCCTAGGCCGTCCTTTTCAGGATTTTCAACCTAGTGAGCAATTTCTTTTTAGGAGGCCAAGTCACGCAAAGTATTTCTTGAGCTTGTCCATGTTGTCTGGCTTCGGTAGTTGATCTCCGTCTTAGTCCACCAGCTGAAGGACTCCCACAGAGAATATCTTCTTCACAATGTAGGGTCCTATCCATCTTGGTCCCCACTTGCCTAATGGGTTGAATGGTCCAGGACGATGCTCACGGAGAACCAGGTCACCTACTCTGATGTTCCTTGTCTTGACCTTTTTGTTGAAAGCTCTTGCCATTCTTCTTTGGTAAGCTTGGGTGTGCTCGACTGCCTTTAGTCTTCTCTCATCTAGTAGGTCTAACTCCTCGTATCTGCTTTCTAGCAGTCGACTTCGTTCACTTGGTTTTCTAGGAGAACCCGCAGTGATGGTATTTCCAATTCTATCGGCAAGACAGCTTCCATTCCGAATGTGAGGGCGTAGGGAGTCTCTCCTGTAGCTGTTCGGACTGAAGTGCGGTATCCCCATAGTGCGAAAGGTAACTTGTCGGGCCAGTCTTTTCCAGTGACTGCCATTTTTCTGATGATGGTTTTGATTGTCTTGTTTGCGGCTTCAACTGCTCCATTAGTTTGAGGCCTATAAGGAGATGACTTATGCCTTGTGATTTTGTACTCGGTTAGGAGGCGATCGGTTTCTTTCTCGAAGTGTGACCCATTATCGGATATCATCTCTTGCAGAACCCCATATCGGCAGATGATGTTGTGCTTGATGAATTCTGCAACCTTTTTGGCATTCAGAACTTTGTAGGAGGCGGCCTTGACCCATTTAGTGAAATAGTCGACGGGTACTAGGACGAAGCAGTGCCCGTTAACTCCTACGGGTGTGACCTTTCCAATCACGTCTATCCCCCATGTAGAAAACGGCCAAGGAGAAGTCATAAGGTACAGCAAGGAAGGCGGTGCGTGCTGAAGGTTGGCGTGTATCTGATACTTGTGGCACTTCTTGACCATTTTCGTACAGTCGGCTTCCATGGTTAGCCAAAAGTACCCTTGTCTGATGATCTTTTTGGCAAGCATGTTTCCGCTCATTTGGGTCACACATATGCCTTGATGGACATGGTCCATTATTTCTCGAGCCTCTTCCTCGGTGGCACAAAGGAGGTTTCCTTGGGAATGTTTCTTGAATAGGCGGCCAGCGGTGATGACGTAATTAGCGGCCAACCTCTTAAGGGCAATCTGAGTCTTTTGGTCTGTCTCAGGTGGGATGGTTCCATCTAGGATGAAATGCCAAATATCATGGTACCATGGTTTCTCTTCGGAGTTCTCAACAATGATACATTCAGATAACCATTCGTCTTTGCAGTCATGGAGATCTATAACAGCGCAGTAGGCAGGAGTTGCACGCCGTGTTATTTTGAAAGGTTTGACTGCCTTCCCTTTAGGAATTTCAACCAAGGAAGCGAGCGTGGCCAATGCGTCAGCAAACCGATTTTTGTCTCTAGGGAGATAGTGGAATGAGACATCCTGAAACTGTTGTGCCAACTCTTGGAGGTGGGTACTGTATCTTTGAAGGGTTGAATCTTGGACCCTCCACTTTTTCAGTGTCTGATTGATGATTAACTGGAAATCCCCAAATACTTCGAGTTCAGTCACGTTGCGCTCTAGGGCTACCTCAAGCCCCGCTATGCAAGCTTCATATTCTGCGGTGTTGTTGGTAGCGTCAAAGTCAAGACATATTGCTAGTTGAGTATAGATGTCATCGGGGTCTACTAACAACATTCCGATGCCGAACCCTCTCTTGTTGGCCGTGCCATCGAAAAATAATTGCCACTTATTTTCCTCTTCTATACTCATGATGTCTTCATCAGGGAATCGCGGGTCTTCCCCTTCACTTCGTCGCAAGGAAATTTGGCCAACTGATCTGCGAATACACTCCCCCTGACGGATTTCTGAGTTACGTAAGTGATATCATATCCCGCGAGCATGAAGTACCATTTAGCCAGTCTCGAGGACAAATTTGATTTGTCTAGGATGTATTTCAACGGATCCATCCTTGCAATGAGGCGAACCGGGAAGGCTTCCATATTGTGCTTTAGCCTTTCTGATACCCAAACGAGAGCGGCGCAGGACTTGTCAAGTGGAGAGTAGTTGATTTCACTACCTTGGAATCTGCGGCTGACAAAGTAGATGGCATTCTCTGTGTGTGAGGTAGGCTGTTCTTGAGCGAGCATAGCCCCTAGCGTATTGTCGGTAACCGTGGGGTATAGCTTTAGGGGCTTTTCCTTGTGCGGCAGAACCATGATAGGTGGGGAGGTTAAGTAATGCTTAACTTCCTCGAATGCTTCTTGACATTCTTCGGTCCACTCTTGAGGTGCATTTTTCTTGAGTAGCTTGAAGATGGGATCGCACATTGTAGTCAGTTGATTGATGAATCGACTGATATATTGAAGTCTGCCCATGAATCCCTTTACCTCTTTCTGTGTTCTGGGTGGAGGCATGTCAATGATAGCCCTTATCTTGGTGGGGTCTGCCTCTATGCCACGCTCTATGACCATGTACCCTAAGACTTTCCCTTTGACCACTCCGAATGAGCATTTGGCGGGGTTGAGTCTCATCTTGTGCTGTCTCAGTCGATTGAAGAATTTTCTGAGATCTCTGAAGTGTTGACCATCCGTCCCTTTTGAGTGAACAATCATGTCATCCACGTATACCTCTATTTCTTTGTGGAGCATGTCATGGAATAGTGTAGTGACTGCCCTTTGGTAGGTATCCCCAGCGTTCTTGAGACCAAACGGCATGACCGTGTAGCAGAACGTTCCCGAAGGTGTGGTGAATGCTGTTTTGTGTTAATCCTCCTCTGCCATAAGGATTTGGTTATACCCTGCGAAACCGTCGACAAATGAGCGGACTTCGTATGCGGCTGTGGCGTCGACTAACATGTCTATGTTTGGTAGCAGGAAGTCATCTTTAGGGGATGCCTTATTCAAGTCTCTGAAAACGACACAGACTCGTATCTTCCCATTTGACTTGGCAACTTGTACCGTGTTTGCTAGCCATTCTGGATACTCGATCACTTTGATAAACCCTACGTTCAAGAGCTTCATGATTTCCTCTTTCACTTGCATTTACCATTCCGGCTTGATTCTGCGTAGTTTCTGTTTGACTGGCTTGGCATTGGGTAGCAGTGGTATCTTGTTCTCCACAATTGACTGATTCAACCCGGGCATATCTTTGTAGGACCAAGCGAAGACGTCGACATATTCTCTGAGGAGCTGCGTCAAGGTTTCTCTGTCTTCCCCCTTGAAGAAGCTGCCGATCTTTGTTTCTCTGGGGACTTCCGTTGTCCCAAGATTAACCGTTTGCATTTCCTCGTTGTCAACAGGGCCATGCTTTTCACAACGACCTACTTGCTTAGCTAATTCATTTAAGATTCGTTCGTTTTCTTGATCTATCTCATCGTATGATTCATTATTAACGTGTTCATTATATTGATTATTATTAGTTAATTCATCATTCACGATGTTAGCAATCTCAGGGTACTCGGAAAGATCAAAGTTTTCATTAAGGAAGTAAGGGAATACATGTTCGGCCACCGCCTCGATTTCCTCTTGAGTGAGTTCATCGGAGGTGGAGCCTGCTTCTAATGTGAAAGTTACAGGGCCTATCTTCCTGCGGGGATAGGGAGTGCAACCAAGCTCTTTGATCATGAAGTCTTCATCAACAACTGGTCCTCCGGTGACGTGCCAGTTTAGAATTGGCTCAGCACATTTCTGTAGTAGTCTTGTGTAATTAGTAGTTGGAGCGTCCCCCTTGGAAATTGCATGGATCTGGCTGTCATCTAACCAGCACAGGTCTTGGAACTGTCGCAGCATGTCTTCTCCCAACACAAAGTCCCATTCGCTTATCATTTCTGCCTTCGTGCCCCACAAATCTTTAGGTTTTAGCGGGACAGGTTCTATTTCGTCTGGAGAAGCATCGCAGTCGCTGAATATTTCAAAGCCCGGTTGGCGCTTTCCTTTATCATCAGTCCATGGTTCTGAAAAGATAAAGTAGGGAGTACTTTCCCCTTCCCGGACGAAGTGGCCATTGAGTGTCTTTCGATATGGCTCGAGGTTGTAATTCTTGGCCTTTGGGTCTTTGTGGCCTTTGTATGCGGTTCCTTCCCACTTGATTTGAGTGAAGTCCCACTCTTCTTCGTCATCCCCATCGTGGATGGAAATGGTGTATCCTAGGCCATGCTTTGTGTGAGGTGGGGGAACCGGTGCTGGTTCCATTATCCCTTGTAAGTGCTTTCCAAGCCCCAATCCAGGAAAGTATCCTTTTGCTTGCATCATTTTCTAGACAGGAAGGTTTTCATAAAACCAAGATGCCTTGGAGTAATCGTTTTCGTTGCAAGTTTCTATGACATTCACAGTGCTTTCTTTCTCGATCTCAAAGAAGTAATCAGAATTGAAAAGGGAAATACTGACTAACTATTATTGAAAAGCAAACTTGATACTCTTGCCCACAAATGGGGATTTTAGGCATGTAGTATCCAAACTAAACTAGAATACTAACCGTTTCTTTTGCAAATAAAAGTAAATAATTGAAAAAGGAAAAAGAGGCCTTCATTTCTTAATCCAACCAAGGGCACCTCCGCTAGGAGCAAGTTTGATGGTGTCGTTGTCGACTAAGTCTTGGACTGCATTCTTCAGGTTGAAACAATCATTGGTGTGATGGCCATGGCATTGATGGTAGTAGCAATAGAGGTGTGGAGATCGACCTTCCCTCTTAGGTTGGTAGCCCTCCATTGGTTTCATCACTCCATCCTTGTGAAGACTTCTGAAGATGTGTCCGAGAGTGATCCCTCCAAAGTCGGTGAAAATCCTTCCCTTCCTTCGTTTAGCCATTTGATTGTGAAGGTCTCGAATATGGTTCTCGTAGTGTTGCACAAAGACGAGGTGTCGAGACTGATATTCTTCTTCTATTTGCTCTTTGAGGTCACGGTAGAGAGTATTGAGGAAATACTTGACTCTTTCATCAATGTCATCTTCAATGTGGGCTTCGAGGGCGCTACACTTTTGGGTCGTGGTCTCGAGTTCGCTCTTGACTTCCTCGAGCTCTTCAATCAGTAACTATGTCTTTTCAGCTTGGATGGACTCTTCCATGTGATGCCACGAGTCATTGTCGTTAATTTGCTGCAGGGCTTTGACAATTTGAGTTTTGATGTCACTTAGCTCCTCTTGTACAGATGATCGTCCACTGTCGGAGTCACTTTCCATCTTCCGGAAATCCCTAGCAATGCGGGTGGAAGGTAAATCGAAGGCTTCCCTCCAACCCTCAACATGCTCCATTTCAGCGACAAGAGACTTGGTCATCTTTCGCAAATCTTCCTCTTCGAGATCTCTCTTAGTGACGAAGTACTTTTCCGTAGACATTGTGTTGGGAGTCTTGGAGTTGAGTAGCTTCGGAAAACTGACAGAAGAGATGCAGAGACAATATCAGGATCAAATCTAGCCCCAACAAGTCAGAAGCAGGCTAAAATGGCTCAGGCTCAGTTTCAGCAAACAGAGGCATTATCCCGCGCGAGATATGTAGTCCCGCGCGAGATAATCACACGGAAAGTCGATTTTTATTAGACCTAAATTTTGGTCGGAACGGAAAATCCATTTTGAGGGGTTTCTAAGGCCTTTATCAGAACCTAACGACTAAGCAATCAATCCGATTTTTGTAAAACAAAGCCATGTAAGATCGTTTTTTGAAGGATATGTATATTTTTTCCAAAGGGACATCCGAAAGGGTCATTCCGAAGGGACTTTTTCCGAAGGGACTTTTCCGAGTCCTTCTTTATTGTCAATTTTACATGGCTTTGTTTTGGTCAAAAACAAGAAAAGATCACCGAGTCAAAACCGACCGGTCACGGAGTGATCCTAAAAAGACAATCTACATGAGAATGTGGCGATGCAGGGCTGGAAGGCTAGGCTCCCCGCGATATGACAATCTAAGTGGATTGAATACGCGGAGTGGGATGGTCCAACTTTGGAGAGACCGGCGACTAGGTGGTTACTGTCATCCGTCCTTAGTGTGGGTCCCGGGTTTATAGAGGGTATGCAGTGCAATGACAGATATATCATGAGTGCGCGTGTGTGATAGTCAATCTAGGTGATAGATAAAAATAGAGATTTTTTTTTTTGAAAATTAAAAGGAAAATAAATAGTGGCCGCACCAAGTGGTTGCCTACGTTTCTCCCAATTTAGGAAGACTCAGGCCGTTGTAGTTCCACATAAAAAGAGAGAAAGAGAGATAAATAAATTAATTTACAACTCCCGAATCCCCAATGGACTGGACTTTAATTAAATAAAACTCAATCACACGCAGTTTATAAATAATAATCAATTATTTAAATGAAATAAAGATTCGAGTTTTACATCTTAAGGGAGGCCTTAAGACGCGGGAACTCTGCAGATAATGAATTATGGGATCCCCCTTGCATGTTCGGCTCTCGTCTTGAACTATGAGATGAACGGGGGAAACCAGAAAACAACTAGATTGCCGAGGCGATATCTCGCGCAAGATAGAATATCTCATGCGGGATATGCCTCATCTGAGAGCAGAAAATCGAATTTACAATTATTTTCTTTGAAAACCTCTCTTTTAATTTTGACGCAAGTTTAAGCCTCTTAATTTCAAGTCCCCAGCGGAGTCTCCACTGTGAGCGTTGTGATTAATTTCGAGTCGCCACCTATATTATTCGTTTGAAAAACATAGAAAAACCATTATTTGAAAGAGATTGGGTTCCGGGCTTAGGTTATGGAATGGGTAGGTCAAGGAGCATCCATTCCACCCAATCCGGAGATCGGTCTTGCTAAAGAAAAGAGAGGTTTTCAGAGAAGAGAAAACGATTTCAAATATAACAAATAAAGATCCATTTAACGGGGTTAAACGGAATGTAGGATCGATTTGCTTCGAGACCGTCTCCATGATTTGGAGAGGCTCTAGGCCGATCCTAGATTCAATAGATTTATACCACTCTAATAATCAATTAGAAAGGGATTTAGGGGTTACCTTGCGTGAGGTGATTTGGGCAGAGTTTCGACTCAAGTTTAGAATCGAATCTTGATACGGACAGAGCTTCGCCTCAGTCCTTAACTCGGACTTTGATGTTTGTTTATCAACAAGGTTGACAAACAAACTTTGAGGTGATTTTTAGGGTGATTTTGTAGGAACCTTTTAGGGAAAGAAACCAATAAAATATGTGTGTGTTGTGAAAATTCGTCGTCCTTTGATCCTTGGAAGTCACCAAGTATTTATAGGGATTGGAGAAGTGTTGAAGATGAGATCAAACACTCCAAGAAGCTTCCAGACTCCAAACTTTATTGGTTGGCCGGATGGATGAAGTTTTATCTCAAAAAGAGGTTGAAATCGACGAGGAAACTGTCTTCTGCATGCTGCAGAGGGACAATATTTCGCGCGATACACGCCATTCCGCGCGAGATATTGCTTCTGTTGGACAATTCTGTCATTTCCTCGTTATTCCGTATGTAGTTTAGTCCCAAACTAACGGTGGTTAGTCAAAACTTAACGAAACATGACGAAATGGTGGATTTCTACTTCCTGACTCAAAGCGAGACTTAGAGTGGTATAAATATGATCCGATGTGTTCAGAATGCAGTGTCTACAGACCCCAACGCTTCGGTGAGCACTTTTGATTTTCTGCATTTGATAGTAGCATTCTGCAAATGTTACATCTGTACTTTCTGCTTGTCTTTTGATGACCTTCCTGGTTCGCATGTGTCTGGCCGTACGTATAATCAGGCCATGAGACAGTTAGACGGGTGGGCCAACTATACTAGGAGGCTCATGGAGTTCCTGAGGTGTAGTTATGGGAGGAGCGTGGCTGTTCGTGAGCCGAGGCCGTCTAGGCCGAGAGGTTCGTCTGCTCCCACGGCTGGTGGAGCGGACTTTGCGCAGGGATTTGGCCAGTTCTCAGGAGGAACGGCGGGGTTCGGAGCTCATTCTCCTTCGCACTCGGGGCACGAGCGGGGAGAGTCCTCGGGTTGGCAGGCGCAGAGGAGGCCTTTCGCGTATTCCCACTTGGAGGAATTCAGAGATTATCTGTTCTCGACGGATCCGGCAGCTGCGGAGCAGTGCATCGAGTGCTCGGATAACGAGCAAGACTCGGAGTAGTCCTTCTTTATCGCTTTTTAGACAAAATGTATGTATTGTCCGGAACAATTTGACTTGTATAGTATTTGAAAAGGCGCCCTTGGGGCGGAACCTGTACTTTGCATATCTATTTAGTGATTACCTTCTTTTTATTTTCGGCAAATAAGCAAGTAGGTTAATCAAAAATAAATAACATGAAACATGCATGAAAAATTGAACGGGTCAAAATTTATGCCTATATGCACTGATTATTAATTATTTGCACTGTTGCACGAGCCCGGGGCGGAAGAGGTGTTGGCATTGGTTGATTGAAACCAGGGGTAGCTGTAAGTGCTCCAATTTGAGTTGTTAGTATTTTCGTTAGAAAATTAACGAAAGCCCTAACATTTCTAACATTTCTAACAATTCCTAACATTATTAACCAAGCAAGGTTAAATTAGGGATTACAATTTGAGGTTAAACCAAGAAAAGAATCTCTAAAAAGCAAAAGAATTGTAAAATCCCGAAATGGAAGCTGCAGTCAACAGCCAGTTGCTTGTTTGACAAAAATATTCTTCCTGTCCAAAGCCTGGAGCAGCATTTAATGCACCAGGCACGCCTACGAGGAGGTCCGCGCAGATCAGAATGCTCCTCACAGTGGCCTATAAATTGAACACTCCTCTCTCAGTTTACACAACACAATTTGCTCATAAAAGCTATACTCTGGCGAAATACAAAGAGAAAACAGTGGGAATCCCTAGATTGCCACCATTTTCTCTTGAGTCTTTCCCAATCTCACTCCAAATACTCTCAAATCACTCTTAAACATACACAAGTTCAAGCTTAAATCACCCCCAAAGAGGAGGGTTAGAGAGAAAACACAGAGGACTTAAGTGTTATCTACTTGTTTTCTCTTTGACCAACTCTATCATCAAACACTCTCTAAACACATTCAAGTCTTGATACTCCTCAAGCCAAGCTTCAAACCAAGGAAGATAGGGTTAAGCCATCATTGGTAAACCCTCCTTCTTTAAACCCTAAAACTCTCTTTTAATTGCATGTTCATCTTGTTCAATTTACATCTTTACAAAATCATCCCCTTCCCAAGCAAATGAAATGCTTAAAGTCCTAATGTACCCTAAGGATGGCTTGATATAGTAGATCACCACTAAAATGTCTAGTGATCACTAATCAAAGCCTAAGGAAATGGGGACAAGCATGGATGCAAAACCCCCTTTAAAATCACATTTTTCTTCAAGAACATCTTGCTGTCCAGTAGCATTGTTCTAAGACCTCTGTCCATGGTCTAATTTTTTGGACACAGAAGAACTTGGAATTGGGTGTTGACTACAAAATACTTTTTGTAGCCAACATCCGTATAATTCCAGAAATAGTTTTATTTTATTTTTTACGTGAGTTTAACTCCCTTTTTCAAATTATCTTTCAAAGGTCAGTTCATCAGTCTCTGGAAATCCAGATTTCACATCTGAGATTTCCAGAAGATTTTGGTCTATCAAATCACCTCCAAATGAAAAATCCTTTTGCAAAAACCTTATTTAAGGTGTTTTGAACAACTTTAATTCTCGGACTTTCCCCAGATTCTGAAGTTTTAAAGCTCTAAAGTCCATTTCAAAATCAAGTATCCACTGCCTTTTTCATTCTGACAGAATTGGTTTTCAACTTCAAAAGGTCTTTTGAGTACCAAAACTCAACCCTAAAATCAAACAAAAATTCATGGTATTTTTTCAAAGTCTTACAAAGAGTTCCCAATTTTTACTTTTCAGTTTGAACTTATTTTGGCCAAAAAACACACACACACACACACACACACAAACAAATGGTTTTTAAGCTTGGAAGACTCGTTTTACGAGCACTTCGGGTGAACACTAACGTTCTTCCCGGAGTGTAACGTGACCTCCGAACTCAAATCTCTCAATTTTGGGCATTTTTCAAAGTTTTGGCCCTTAAAACAAAAATGCGTGGCGACTCCGGTTTTTTTCGATTGATTTTCAAAGAAACGAAAAATTCATTCTTTCGAAAAAATTGGCACATCATCACAGTGGCGACTCCGCTGGGGAATAAATGAGTTTTATCTTTTAAAAAAAAAAAAGAAAAACTTTTGTGGGTCAAGCTTCCGTCCCGGCATTCGGAACCATTTGTTTTTGTGTGTGTGTGTGTTGATTTTGCACATTTCGTGTTGTTTTGGCCGCCTCGGAAAAGTCAAAATTTTGACTGTTGGACCCGTTGCCTTAAATTTGTTTGAATTTTGAATTTTTGAATTATGTGCTTATGTGCTCATTTGCTTTCAAAAAAAAATTTCAAAAAAAAAAAGAATTCAAAAAAAAAAAAAATTTCAAAAAATTTTTTTTCAAAAAAAAAAAGTTTTTTCCAAAAGGAAAACTATCAAAAAAAAATCATGCATCATACTTTTTAAGACACATGCGAAAATTTCTATTTTACTCAGAAAAAGAAGATAGACTGCTTGCACACTACGCGCACTTGGCCTTACACTGCACACTACGTCCCTAACCCAGGAAAATCCCTGTAGCGGCCCGTTTGGTCTTATTACGCCTCTCGGTGCAAGCACGGGACTATCCAAACATCCCATGGAGCCTCGTGTCGACCATGCACTTGTCCGTGACACACTTTGTTCGAGACCCGATTGGTTTTTAGTCTGGTCTGTGTCATGCCCTGTCTGTGTATAGACCTTTCCTTTCAAGCCTTAGTCGGCATACCAAGTCAATATCTTTCGGGGACCCTAATCAGTCGGAGTCCTGCCGGTTTTCCGTCACGGACTTTGACCAGATATTGACTGGCGCCTTGACTTTGACATTGACTCTGACTGGCACAAATTATACACTGACTCCCAGCATGACACTGAGTCATCAAGGATTAATGATTATTCCATGCCTAATTACGGCCTAACTGACGACGAGTCAAGATCAATTGTGGACCCTTATCAGTCTGAACCATGCCGACTTTTTGTCGAGCCCTCGGACATGATCTTGACTTTCGACGTCAGCTTTGTCCGTAATTTACATCGAATGCTCGTTAAGACTCGATTACCCGCCAGACTTTTAGGATTGTTTTTCTTTTCGGTCGGTGGGACCCGCTTGCCCTATAGGACCCTCGCCCGGGGCTGTCCGCCCTGGGAAGTCGAAATACAGGTGGAATACGAGGGGCTTATAGACGTAGTGATGGGGTCAACTGATCCAGGATCCAGAATAATTTGCGAAAAAGAAGAGCAATCTTTTCCAACCGATTAGGTTAATAAAGCATGTTTTAAGTAAACAAGAACAAATAATTGCATGTTGCATGAGCCCAAAGCCCAAACACCTATCCTCCTTCATTCCCAAACATCTGAACCCCCATGTCTTTCCCCCGCAGCTCCGCACAAAGCTTGGTTTTGGGTGCCGGGTCACCGTTTGATCAGTTGGGAAGAGTCAAGCGCATCGTCAGCTTCACCGTTTGTTCTGACTCCGGGTTTCAGAATGTCTGCATCAGCTGGTAACGATGGGGATAAAACCACTCCCCCTCCTGGGACTCCTCAAACAGAACAGCAGTGGAATCAGTTAGCCGAACAGATGAGAGTGCGACAAGAAGCACAGTTTAATAGCCTTATGGAGGCTATTAAGAGCCACGGTCTGGCTGCCAGCCTCAACCCCGATGGCACCTTCACCGTGGAAGAAGAGGAGGACTTCAATCCTGATCTTGGTCGCCCCGACTACTCCAAGATGCCACCACCAAACTCCTACGGTACTACCTGAACCCATGCTCCTCGATCTCTGGGTCAGACCACTGGATCCATGCAGCCTGACGGGACGAATCAGTTCGCAGCTCCTCAGTGGGGGCAAAGTCAGTACGGAATGTCTTCTCATGGTTGGGGTTACCTCGGAATGCCCCAGCAAATTGGAATCCCACCTCAGTTTGGAACCGATCAATCCGGACCTTCACAGCAACAGTTTGGAATGCCGCTACAGCATGGTTCTGGGCCACAGTCAGGAGCCCCTCCTCATAATGATGCTAGCTCAACTACTCCTCACACAGCTTTCACAAAATCATTTATCACTCAGGGTTCGATGGGTTACCAAACCTCCATCCCGGTTTCATCAGAATCACCAGGACCGCAGTACCCCCTGGTTACACACCCTCGCCACAGGCAACCATGCAATTCAACAACCAGGGACAGCAGCCCGTACTTAAGCCTACTTATGGGCCTCACCCCGGAAATCCGAGCTATCCAGCTACATCAGGACTGCCTTCACCCTCTTTGCCAGTTGAAAATCAACAGCAAGACACAAGTTTCTATCCCTTCGCCCAGGCTCCTACTCACACTCCCCAGGGTAATTTGGGCCAAGGACAGGTTTTCACCTATGCCCCGGAATATGGTATCCCTTCCACCAGTGTGCCGCCAGTGGTAACTCCTCTCTCCAGCTCAGTCACTGGTTTGAACGCTATGGCTCCACCACAGGACCCTCACCTGGCCTGGTTCATGGAACAACACAAAGAGATGAAGGCACAAATTGCTGAATTGACTGCTAAGAAAGCTGCCTTCCGGCCTGCGGACCTGGACTCCATTGTGCCCCTGCCTCACAAGTTTGTGATGCCTAATCTAGACCTGTTTGATGGGACTGCATGCCCGAAAACTCACTTGGATACATACACTTTGGCAATGAAGGCTAAGGGATGCACAAACCAGCAGTTGGCCGACTACTTCAGTCTCTCTTTGAAGTCAGGGGCATTGAAATGGTTCTTTCGATTGAAGCCTGAGGCTAGGGGTACTTGGGAACAGATTACCGGTACTTTCACAGATAAGTATAAAGCCAATTTGGAGTGGGAGACAAACAGAGTTGACCTGCAGACAACAATGCAGCGCCCTGATGAGAATATTGGGGATTTTTATAAAAGGTGGAACTTGAAGCTCAGTGAAATGGCCATTCCTCCCTCTGACGAGGAGCAGTTAGACATCTTCCAGTCATGCTTGAAGCCGCATTTGAGAACTTCCCTTAGCCACTTCCCCTACTCGGACATACGGGCGATGGTCAATTCCGGGGCTAAATTTGAGAAGGCTCACAATCAACAGCAAGTTGTTGCACCTACTTACAGATACCGGGCTTCTTCCACCTCCAACATGACTCCTGCCCAACCTTATGCGGGGCAGGACTGTAACAATGCCACTTCCTTTGTTCCCAAGAAACCTGATGCATCCAGATCCCGGCTCCAAGGCTTGGGAAACCTTGGGATGCCTTTGAGTGATATCTTTAGAGGTTTGGTAAAAGAAGGTTTTCTCCGGCCTTTAGATAATTGTGCCTTTCATCAGTACCACAGGCACCTGACAAATGATTGTGTCCCTCTGAAAAAGGCAATCCAAGGTTTAATTGAGCAAGGGAGGTTAGAGGTGCCTGAAGGGGCCAATACCCTCAGTAACCCGTTCCCTAGAAATAACAACATGAGTGTCAACATGATCGAGTTTGGTGATTCAAGCCTTGTGGGCATGATGGAATTTGGCTCGCCCCTTTGTGAGGTTAATGAACCATCCATTGCAGGCGATGAAAATTGTTGGGTTGAGCAAGAGACTGCCAAGGAAGTCCTGATGGAAAGATCTGCAATAGCTCCCATCTCCAGCGTCGAAGAGTAGATGCATGGTCCAACGGCAAAGAGCGGCTAGACAAGGGGCTACCTATCTCCAAAATAGTCTTTTAGTCAACCTTCGTAGGTTCTAGTACTTCTCTTTCACCTAAGTCCTTCCTGGACATTTGTCGTTGTAGTCCATTTTGGACATAATAGTTAAATGTCTAACTTTTATATATATGTCTTCTTTCTTTTCTTGCTAGACTCGAGACATCACTTGCGCACCCACGTTACACTTAATTGAAATGGTTTTATCCAAAATGATCACTTGTGCTGCTCAACCACTAATTCTTTGAAATGATTAATATTTAAATTAATCGAAGTGAGAAAATCAATTGATATCCTTCTCAAATTGGGACTTACCAACTCCCCATCTTGCATCTCATATGCTGACATCCCTTTCATCATCATCATCTCGTTGCTCGATGAATTTGCATGGATCTTTTCTCATTTAAAGCTTAAGCAAGCAATGAAGACTTAATCTCGTTTAGGTCATCCGGTAGGGATTGCGGTTGAAGCCTTTCACCCATAGGAAAACCATTACCTCACCCTGTAGCGTTGCGAGAAAATTTTATCTTTTCATCTTTTTGAGTCGCCACCTATATTATTCGTTTGGAAACATAGGAAAACCATTTGAGAGATTTGAGTTCGGGGCTTAGGTTATGGAATGGGTAGGTCAAGGAGCATCCATTCCACCCAATCCGGAGATCGGTCTTGCTAAAGAAAAGAGAGGTTTTCAATCTTTTTAATAAAATAATTAAAGAAGAACAAATAAACCCTAATCAATTTCTTGATTAGGAATGTCGGATTGTATGCTTCGAGATCGCCTTCATTGACTGAAGGGACTCTAGGCTAATCCTTTTGATGGGATTACACTACTCTAAAATTAATAGAGAGGTTGAGAAGAGAAACGAAAGTTTAAAGGATGATTACCTTTTGAGAAGAGATTCGGACAGAGTTTCGACTCGAGTTTAGAGTTGAAACTTGATACGGACAGAGCTTCGCCTCGATCCTTGATTTGGATCTTGATGCGGACGGAGCTTTGCCTTGTTCCCTTGATTCGGGCTTCGATGTTTGTTAATCAACAAGGTTGATGAACAAACTTTGGGAGTTGTTTTGTGAGTGATTTGAAGGAGTCTTTCGTGGAAAGAAACCAACAAAATGTGTGTGTTGTGTGTTTTCTTGATCAAGGATCGAATTGTCGACCTACGAAACACCGGGAAGTCATCCAAAGATTTATAGGAGGTTGGAGAGGTGAAGGTGGAGAGGGAAATTACCCTAGGAAGGTTCCCGAACTCGATTCGATTGGATACCCGAATTGATAAGGTTTTATCCAAAAAGAGAGTTTGAAACGGAGAAGGAGAGTGATTTCTGCACATCTTGTCGAGGGGATATCTTGCGCGAGATATGATATCTCGTGCGAGATAACTAGTCTGATGACTATTTTGTCCTCTTCAGTTGTTCCATTAGTCAGTTAGGTCCAAAACTAACGAGGTTAGTTAGAAACTTAACGAAACATGACGAAACTGATATGCTTTCATCAAAACATAAAAGAGAGATGAAGAGTAGTGTAATCATGTAATTATGAGTTCAGAATGGGGTGTCTACAGAGCCCCTCGGCGACAGGTCTTATGAAAGAAGAAGTGTCGTCGATAGAAAAGACATCATTCTGAACACTGGGATGGTCGTGCCGCACGGCTGCCTACGTATCTCTATCGGAGAATCAGACCAAAACGTAGTTCAACTCCAAAACACGAAAAGGTTGCTTTAGGTATTTTGAAAATCATTTTTTGAAAATCGAGGAGATTTTATTTTTGAAAAGGCAAATCCATACTGAGGAATCAAATCATGACCCAATTCTGAATATACCTGTTTGTCTGAAGATTCGCCTGTTTGGGCTCCAAACCTGCGGGGAATATGTTAGAAAACAAAGGCTTACCTGTCCGGTCCTTTGCATTCTGTTGGGTTTTCTTTTGAGACTCAAGTGAGGTGACGATCCTGGAGATTCGGGACCGAGCTTTTGTTGAGGTGACGATCCTGGCGACTCAAGATCGAGCTTTTTGTTGAGTAGTACTCGACATACTACTTGTAGATGTTTGACACACCTAATTGGTGACGATCCTGGCGATTCGGGACCGAGCTTTTTGTTGGTGAGTACTCGACATACTACCTGTAGATGCTTGACACACCTAATTGGTGACGACCTTGGCGATTCAAGACCGGGCTTTTGTTGGTGACGATCCTGGCGATTCAAGACCGGGCTTTTTGATGAGGTAAGCATTTGACATACTGACCCTAGATGCTTGACGCATCTTAGATGTTTGACACACCTAATTGTTGACGATCCACCTGTCTGGGCATTGAACCGGGCTTTTGATAAGGTAAGCATTTGACATACTGACCCTAGATGCTTGACGCATCTTAGATGTTTGACACACCTAACTGTTGACGATCCACCTGTTTGGGCGTTGGACCGGGCTTTTTGATGAAATATGCTTGACGCATGGCACTTGACGTGATGGTGGCTTAACGCGATGGCTGCTTGACGCAATGGTTGCTTGACGCGATGGTTGATTGACACAATGGTTGCTTGACGCAATGGTTGCTTGACGCGATGGATGCTTGACGCTTGAAGAGATGCTCGATGCACTTAATTGGATACATTGACATATGGGGAGGTAGATGGTAGGCGAAATCCAAACACTCAACGTGTTTGATCTGAAAGTAGGCACTTGACGTGCTTTTATGCACTTTAATTCCTGCAAGAGGGTTAGTGAAAGCATTTGCATAACAACATGTATTCACTTAAGCATTTGTTTGTTCAAGACTATCAATGTGCACTCGACTCCAAGGATCAGCGGGGAGAATGAGTTCTATTATGTGAGAATTGAAAATTGTTTATGTGATTTAGATTTTGGTTCAGAAGACCAACTCGTGAGGTCCATCTAAAGATCGAATGAGACAGTCGTCTAATAGGATTCCGTTGAGATGACCCAAGTTCAACACTAAGGTTCGGGATACTTCAAGAATTTTCTGTTGTCGTAGGACTTTTTTCATTGTCAAGCCCCAAGTTTCTCATGTGATGATCATTGACTGAACAAGGTCTAAACCACTCCAATGGCTTTCGCTACGTAGAACTTATGCTTCCTAATCCAAAGCGCGCATTTTCCAAGGCTTCTCTTGACACCAAGCCCCAAAACTTCTTGTATTTTGTAGATGACTTCGTGAACAGGCTTGTGAGACTGCGTGAATCGAAGAAGGATCCCCTCCTTTTTCCCTTTGATTTTTTTTGTGTGACGCACCCTGGTTTTTGCCTAGACTGCCCTTTCGGGTTTTCAATCTAGCGGGCATCTCTTTTGCGTCTTTTGTTTTTGTGCTCTAACTTTTGCCTAGGCCGCTCTTTACGAGTTTTCAACCTAGCGAGCCATTTTTTTTTTGAAAAGTATATTTACTCGAAGAGGACTCATTTGGAAGAATCTCATTAAGGAGAAAGATGAGATCTCAAGTTTAGTTGAGGAGAGACGGACTCTATTTTTGGAAGGTTATCCAAGCATTGGCTCTTTTTGGGGGAGTATATTCTCTAATGATGAGAGTGAGAAACGAAGAGGAAAGCCCCTAATGCAGATTTGATGACTCTTGACAGTTTGAGTAGAGATTGACTGGGGGAGGAAAGGTTCGGAAGCCCCAGTTTTGATGCTTGGATTTCAAGAGTGTGTATGAGAATGGCTAAGAGGAAGCCCCTAGACTCAACAAAGAACGCTACATGGCTCAAAGGTCTAAAAAAGTTGTTCTTCCTATAATGGACCTTGCATCATCTAGAAATGTCTTAACGAGTTTGAAAAGAAAGCCAATCATTAGTACGACTTAAGGCTAAACATTTTTCTTTATGGATTGATGTTGAAAGTCTTCTTCATTCGCGTTGCCATTCGGGCTTCATTGTAAGAGGATGTTGAGGGATCCTCTTTTCTTCATTGATATCACTTGACTCTTCTTCTTTGAGGGAGAGTCCTTCTTGCCTTTGTTGAAATTTCATCCTTGTTGTGGGGCGATGAAGGCTTGAGAGTTTTTTTTTTTTTTTTTTTTCTTTTTTTTTTTTTTTTTTTTCTTCAAAGGAAAAAAGGGAGAGGACGATCGGAGCCCCAAGGTGGTGATGCTTCAGTTGATCTTGCCGGCTTCATACAAGTCTTGGATGGCATCCCTCAAATTGTAGCAATTGTTGGTGTCATGACCACTAAACTGATGGTACTCGCAAAATTTGTCGTGGTCCCAATCTTCCCTCATTTTCTTAGGATGATAGTCTTCCATTGGCTTCAGTTTTCCTTGGCCTACTAGATCATCGAACATTTCCTTAAGAGTAGCCCCACCAAAATCATGATAGGTACGACCGGTGCTCCCCTTTGTTGGACAATTCTCCTTTTCTGAATTCTTTCTAAGAAGGATAAATTCATCAACTCTAAGGCCCGATTTATGGAGTTCGAGGAAACTAGGGAAGTAATTGCCGACAAGCTTCTCTTGGTATTCTTCGCGGAGGTATTGAAGTAGGATATGAATTTGTTCGTCTAGGCTTGGCCTATCAACGATTTCAGTCAGTTTGATCCTCCATCTCTTGACGAAGTCTGCGAATGATTCATTCGGAAGTTGCTTAGTTTGCTCGAGGTCCCTTCTAGTAGTGCGGTAGGTAGTGTTGTCCTCAAATTGTTCTTGGAAGGCACGACTGGCGAGTGGCCAATCAAGCCTTGTGGAGAGTGGAAGAGTCATGTACCAATCTCTAGCGGCACCATCAAGGGTTTGAGGGAAGCATTGAACTAGCAAGTTGTCATCGACACCCATAGGTAGCATGGCCCAAGAGTAGGTTTCCAAATGAGCTTTAGGGCAAGTAGAACCATTGAATTTTGCAATGTCGGGTGTCTTGTACTTTCTAGGAAGCTTTGACATGGATTGACGAAGGGTGTCATAGTCAATAGAGAGCGAGGCTCCCTTACTCACATCGAGGGATGCAAGTTTCTTTTCTAGCATTGTCATGGTAAGGGGTTCGTCCTTGCTTTCTTTCTTTCTTTCTTTCTTGGAAGCATAACTTTCATTGTCAGAGGAGGAAGATGACGAGCTAGACTCGTATCTCTTTTTCTTGCTCTTGCTTTGGCGACGGTTCTTAGCCTTTTTGGTGTATGATTCCTCATCATCGAAAGAGGTCCCATTCTCTTTCTTCTTTGAGCTTAATTCGGCCAATTGTAGTTTCATGGCTTGGAGTTCGTCAACCATGGCTTTCATTTCCCCGGCTTGGATTCTTCTTTCAAGTTCTAATCGGGCCTCCATTTCATCGGCTTGGGCTTGTAGCATTTCTTCATATCGAATCCTTTGATCCTCAATTTCCTTCTTGAGTGCTTCGGAACTCATCGTGTCGGAAGGAAATTGATACGCTACCGTTGGAGAGGTAAGGGAGCTTGACTACCTTAGAGATGAACTAGAGATATCCCGACGAGACGCCTTTTCGAATATTAGCCCCAAACGATCCTAGATGGAGAAAAGGATGATGGTTAAAATTATCTCACGAGTGATTTTTTTGAAGTTTTTATTTTTATTAGAGACGGAGTTTTGACTCAAGGAGGGAGCGCACACCGATCATCAATTACAAACACAGATTCTGCAAATAAAATCTCGCGCGAGACGAGGTAATCTCGCACGAGATAACCATCCGGAAAGATGGATTTTTCCTCATTTTATTTCCTAGATTCATGGTCGGACGGACGAAGATCCGTTTTCTATCTAGCATCCTAGGTAAATCTTACAGGTATACGTAATTCAAACCAAACCTAGGGACTCGGTAATTAACCATTCTTTGTAAAATAAAGCCACGTAAAATTGACCGGAAGGATTTTTTTTTCTTTCTTTGAAAGGGACTTCCGAAAGGGTCATTCCGAAGGGACGTTTCCGAAGGGACTTTTTCTTTTTCCGAAGGGACTTTTCCGAATCCTTTCTCGATAGTCAATTTTACATTAACTTTATTTCGGTCAAAGACAAGAAAAATTACCGAGTCAAAACCGACCGGTCACGGAGTGTTCCTAGAAAGACAATCTACATGATATGTGGCGATGCAGGGCTGGAAGGCTAGGCTCCCCGCGATATGACAATCTAGGTGGATTGAATACGCGGAGTGGGATGATCCAACTTCGGAGAGACCGGCGACTAGGTGGTAACCGTCATCCGTCCTTAGTGTGGGTCCCGGGTTAATCGGGGTATGCCGTGCAATGACAGATATAGCATGAGTGCGCGTGTGTGAGAGTCGATCTAGATGATAGAGTAAAATAGAGATTTTTTTTTTTTGAAAATCAAAAGGAATACAGATAGTGGCCGCACCAAGTGGTTGCCTACGTTTCTCCCAAATTAGGAAGACTCAGGCCGTCGTAGTTCCACATAAAGAGAGATAAAGAGAGATAAATAATTCAATTTACAACTCCCGAATCCCCAATGGACCGGACTTTAATTAAATAAAACCCAATCGCACGCAGTTTATAAATAATAATCAATTATTTAAAGGAAACGAAGGTTCGAGTTCTACACCTTAAGGGAGGCCTTAAGATGCGGGAACTCTGCAGATAATGAATTCTGGGATCCCCCTTGCGTGTTCGGCTCTCGTCTTGGACTATGAGATGAACGGGAGAAACCAGAAAACAACCAGATTGCCGAAGCAATATCTCGCGCGAGATATGATATCTCGCCGCGAGACATGCCTCATCTGAGAGCAAAAAATTCGAATTTAATTTTTTTTTTTGAAAACCTCTCTTTTAATTTTGACGCAAGTTTAAGCCTCTTAATTTTAAGTCCCCAGCGGAGTCGCCACTGTAGCGTTGCGAGAAAATTTTATCTTTTCATCTTTTTGAGTCGCCACCTATATTATTCGTTTGGAAACATAGGAAAATCATTTGAGAGATTTGAGTTCGGGGCTTAGGTTATGGAATGGGTAGGTCAAGGAGCATCCATTCCACCCAATCCGGAGATCGGTCTTGCTAAAGAAAAGAGAGGTTTTCAATCTTTTTAATAAAATAATTAAAGAAGAACAAATAAACCCTAATCAATTTCTTGATTAGGAATGTCGGATTGTATGCTTCGAGATCGCCTTCATTGACTGAAGGGACTCTAGGCTAATCCTTTTGATGGGATTACACTACTCTAAAATCAATAGAGAGGTTGAGAAGAGAAACGAAAGTTTAAAGGATGATTACCTTTTGAGAAGAGATACGGACAGAGTTTCGACTCGAGTTTAGAGTTGAAACTTGATACGGACAGAGCTTCGCCTCGATCCTTGATTTGGATCTTGATGCGGACGGAGCTTCGCCTTGTTCCCTTGATTCGGGCTTCGATGTTTGTTAATCAACAAGGTTGATGAACAAACTTTGGGAGTTGTTTTGTGAGTGATTTGAAGGAGTCTTTCGTGGAAAGAAACCAACAAAATGTGTGTGTGTTGTGTGTTTTCTTGATCAAGGATCAGAATTGTCGACCTCTGAAACACTGGAAGTCATCCAGTATTTATAGGAGGTTGGAGAGGTGAAGGTGGAGAGGGAAATTACCCTAGGAAGGTTCCAACTCGCCCGATTGGATACCCGAATTGATAAGGTTTTATCCAAAAAGAGAGTTTGAAACGGAGAAGGAGAGTGATTTACGCACATCTTGTCGAGGGATATCTTGCGCGAGATATGATATCTCGTGCGAGATAACTAGTACGATGACTATTTTGTCCTCTTGATTGTTCCATTAGTCAGTTAGGTCCAAAACTAACGAGGTTAGTTAGAAACTTAACGAAACATGACGAAACTGATATGCTTTCATCAAAACATAAAAGAGAGATGAAGAGTAGTGTAATCATGTAATTATGAGTTCAGAATGGGGTGTCTACACACCCCGCTAAACAATACCCTTTCATTTCAAGATCGACGTGTTTTGAAACCCCATTTAGCCATCACATTTGCTCCTTGCCAAGAGAAGTCCAAGCAACGCCAAAGAAGTTAGCTTCGAGAGTCGGCGATGCAAGGAAAGATAATTCCCAATTCCTCAAAGAGGCCTTCCAAATTATCAAAAGAAGGATTTTAAATCCTCACAATTCAGTAAAAATCCTCAACGTCTCAGGAGGCTCTTCAAAAAAAAAGAAGAAAGAAATAGAAAAGCTCAAGCAAGAACTTCAAAAAAAAAAAAAAGGGACCGTCGATCCTCACAATTCAGGAAAAGTCCCCGACTTCTCAAGAAGCTCTCCAATGATCAAAAAGGAGCCCGAATCCTCGCAAGTTCGCAAAAGTTCTCGACAGCTTGGACTTCCTCTCACCATTACCTTAAATCAATCGCAAGCCATCCTCTCGCTTTTAGAGGATATTCCCATTACCATTACCCTCGCCTTTGGCAAAAGTCAAAATCTGACCTCTCATTCTTCGAGGCAATCAATCTTCCCCGCTATAGATTTCCCAAACACATCCCTGCAAGCCAACCTCTCATCTTTAGAGGTTCAGTCAGCAAAAGGCCCAGCTGACCTCTCATCTTAAGAGGTCAAAATTTCCCAAATCACCCGATGGCCGATCGAAGCCCGGAAACCCAGCTACAATTCCTATCGGATAGCAATTTCATCATAATATCTTTAAGATCTAAATCAAATTAATGCTTCATTGCTTGCTTAAATTGGAATCTAATCCATCTTGGTTCAAAATTACCAATCAAAGATTGTGCAAATTCAAATCGGATTCATGTGAGCATAATTCATTTCTACTCCACAAACACTTGCCGTGGATGTCCCACTGGGGCTTCGCATCCGTGTCTTTCATGGACACTCTAAGGGGATGTTTTATTCGAATCTCCAATCCTCAAATTCCCCAAAGGGCTTCAAAGTCTTGAATTTTCACACTCATTCTCTCTTCATTCGGGAAAAGCCCGAACTACGGCGACCTGAGCTCTTCATAATGGAGGGAACGTAGGCAACCATAATTGGTCCGGTCGAAATCCCAAACAAATCTCGAAAAAAAAATCCGGTCTCATCAAGGATCGTCCCTATACACTTTCCGAGCTTGATTCTCGATATCAGTTGATTTTCTCCTTGTGATTAATCAAAATATTTGTTCATATCAGATTTAGGGGTTGAATAACCCGAACATTAACAAAGGGTTTTAAGCAGCCTTGTGATTATCATGAATAAAACAAGTTTTCAAGAGTCTCGACAAGTCTTCTCTCTCTCCATCATAGGGAAATAGAGCCAAACACTGTCTTTCTGTCAGCAGGGGCTTCCATACACTTTTCCACACCTTGTGATGCTTATACTCTCTCAAAAGAGTCAAACCTAAAGCGAGTGTGTATACACAAAATCGGGATTCATTCCCATTTTTCGAAAGATGTGCCACTGCACGTAAACGTTTCTGAGTCTTGTCCAGTGACTGGTTGACTAAGATTTGAAAAGATGGGTGCCTCATCGGCCACATAATGACTCTGTCTGCAATAAGACCGCTCTGAATTTCTTCACGCTGGGGCTTGCTAAGCGGTTCTCCTGTGTTCTCCTGTATCAGCTCTTCAAGCTGGGGCTTCTATAGTCATCTTTGGGTCCACATTGGGTTCTTCACTACGAGATAGATTCGCCAAGTCACTTCTTCAAAATCTGGACTTTGCCTACTCAGGATCCGGGGGCTTTGTCAAGCTGGTCCTTTGGACTTGAATTTTATCAAGTCACAATAAAGGTCTAGTCACATCAACAACTAGATTTTCAGCTTCAGAACTTGGTACATAGCAGCTTCCCGTAGCATCGGAATTTAAGATCTGGGTTTCTCCCTGCATTAGCAATTTCATCAAATCATTCTCCGAACAAGGTTTCGGCCGAAGTCACAGCTCACCCAAATGAAAGAAGCTTCACGCATATCAACGTGCCCTAGAGCCTGTCAGCATCAGCTTCAAATGACCAAGATTGAGAGGGAAAATTCCAATCAAGACCAGGGATCCGAATCCAATCTCATCAAGATTGAGGTCCATGTGATACTGTTAACAAAACCTCATCAACAACCACTGTTTAAATCGCGATCGAGGGCTCTCACCTCCCCCACTTGCTCAAAATCTGTTCCAAACAGTCTCCAGACACATACATCCCAATGCATCCCCTCTCATCACCATGGATCCCCACAAAAATCTCCCAAGGGCTCATGTAGCATGCACAAAACTTGAATCAATAAGAAAAATCCTAAGTGATTGAAGATCATAAATCATAATTTCCCTGCCAAAAGCTTAGGCTAAGTGCATCTTCGAAAGCAAGTAAATGCATCATCTCGCGAACATATGCAGTGATACTATCATAATCATTCTCATTCTATGCATCTGTCATCATGAATGTCATATATGCATCTTCCTCTCTACTAACCAATGCAGGAATTCGAACGAGAAAGACCATTTTCCTTCGCTATTGAGACTTACCCTCAACAAGGAAGATATTTACCAAAGTCCAAAATCAATGGTTTCAACAAAATTACAAGAAATCAAATTCCCCTTTTTGGCAAGAGATGATTCCGGGCAAAACATGTGCAGATCACCTCCAGTGTCTACAAATCGGTCAGGGACGCCAAGTTCTCAAATACAAATCGGTCAGAGACGCCAAGTTCTCAAATACAGTACGGACAGAGATGCCAAGTTCTCAAATACAAATCGGTCAGGGATGCCAAGTTCTCAAAATGCAAATCGGTCAGGGACGCCAAGTTCTCAGATACAAATCGGTCAGAAATGCCAAGTTCTCAAATACAATTCGATCTGAGACGCCAAGTTCTCAAATGCAAATCGGTCAGGGACACCAAGTTCTCAAATACAGTCCAGACAGAGACGCCAAGTTCTCAAAGATGCATCAAGACTCTCAACACTATCAACTACCACACAACCCCGGCAACTTGCTCTCCTGCAGGTAAGCACAACAAAGGTACATTAGTCCTTCAACATATCTCAAAAATATGCATGCACTCACAAATGTTGCATGATTACCCATAGCTTTAGCTATCCCTATCTCCGCAAATAGCAGCGTAAGCTTTAGTCAATCCTCGGGCGACTTCCCTAAAATAGTCAATCCTCAGGCGACTTCCCTAAAATAGTCAATCTTCGGGTGACTTCCCTAAAATAGTCAAATCCTCGAGCGACTTCCCTAAAATAGTCAAATCCTCGGGCGACTTCCCTAAAATAGTCAATCTTCGGGCGACTTCCCTAAAATAGTCAAATCCTTGGGCGACTTCCCTAAAATAGTCAAATCCTCGGGCGACTTAGTCAATCGTCGGGCGACTTCCCTAAAATAGTCAATCTTCGGGCGACTTCCCTAAAATAGTCAAATCCTCGGGAGACTTCCCTAAAATAGTCAAATCCTCGAGCGACTTCCCTAAAGTAGTCAATCTTCGAGCGACTTCCCTAAAATAGTCAATCTTTGGGCGACTTCCCTAAAATAGTCAATCTTCGGGTGACTCCCAAATACAATCAATCCTCGGGTGACTCCCAGATAACAGTCAAATCCTCGGGTGACTCCCAAAAACAGTCAAATCCTCGGGTGACTCCCAGATAACAGTCAAAACCTCGGGTGACTCCCAAATGCAGTCAAACCTGGGTTGACTCCCCTAAGAATAGTCAATCTTGGGTACAAAGCCCGTGGCCTCTCGTTATCGCCACCTCTTTGACGAACTACATACAGGTTTGATTCCCATCCGGGATACGTAGGTAGCCTACCATAGGTCCAATCACTTGACCAGCACGGTCACCCTTTTTCCCCGGAAGTTATCATAAGCTCGATTCTTCCCCAGCGAAAATGCCTTCAAATAGTCTCCTTCGGCACCAAAACCTCAACTTAGGTTCATACTCCTGAACCAAGTCTCCACTTGAGTTCATACTCCTGAACTAAGTCTCCACTTAGGTTCATACTCCTGAACCAAACCTCAACTTAGGTTCATACTCCTGAACTAAGTCTCAACTTAGGTTCATACTCCTGAACCAAACCTCAACTTAGGTTCATACTCCTGAACTAAGTCTCCACTTAGGTTCATACTCCTGAACCAAACCTCAACTTAGGTTCATACTCCTGAACTAAGTCTCCACTTAGGTTCATACTCCTGAACCAAACCTCAACTTAGGTTCATACTCCTGAACCAAACCTCAACTTAGGTTCATACTCCTGAACTAAGTCTCCACTTAGGTTCATACTCCTGAACCAAACCTCAACTTAGGTTCATACTCCTGAACTAAGTCTCCACTTAGGTTCATACTCCTGAACCAAACCTCAACATAGGTTCATACTCCTGAACTAAGTCTCCACTTAGGTTCATACTCCTGAACCAAACCTCAACTTAGGTTCATACTCCTGAACTAAGTCTCCACATAGGTTCCTACTCCTGAACCAAATCTCAACTTAGGTTCATACTCCTGAACCAAGTCTCCACTTAGGTTCATACTCCTGAACCAAACCTCAACTTAGGTTCATACTCCTGAACCAAACCTCAACTTAGGTTCATACTCCTGAACCAAGTCTCCACTTAGGTTCATACTCCTGAACCAAACCTCAACTTAGGTTCATACTCCTGAACCAAACCTCAACTTAGGTTCATACTCCTGAACTAAGTCTCCACTTAGGTTCATACTCCTGAACCAAATCTCAACTTAGGTTCATACTCCTGAACTAAGTCTTCATACTCCTGAACTAAACCCCAACCAAAGTTAACCCCCTTTTCAAAAAAGAACTTCCCGGCAGTAAAACGTAAGTCCGATTTCTCCGAGAAAGATAACGGAATCCCGTTTCTTTCATCAAAATCATCAACGGCAGTAAAAACGTAAGTCCGATTTCTCCGAGAAAGATAACGGAATCCTGTTTCTTTCATCAAAATCATCAACGGCAGTAAAACGTAAGTCCGATTTCTCCGAGAAAGATAACGGAATCCCGTCTCTTTCATCAAAATCGTCAACGGCAGTAAAACGTAAGTCCGATTTCTCCAACAAAGGCTAACAAAATCCCCAGCAAAGTTAACGGAATCCCGTAAGCCCGTTTTCCCCAGCCAAGGCTAAAGGAATCCCTCGATTCCACCCTCAGCAGCCTTTCGAACTACGTAAGGGCTTGATTCCCACTAGGGATACGTAGGTAGCCTATCATTAGGTCCAGCCACTCGACCAAAACGGTCATCCTTTCCTTCGGCAGCAGACCATCAAAGGAAATCATTTCAAAGGTTTGTGGCACCTAAAATGCCATCTTCAAGGTTTGAGGCACCTAAAACGCCATCTTCAAGGTTCGAGGCACCTAAAATGCCATCTTCAAGGTTTGAGGCACCTAAAACGCCATCTACAAGGTTTGAGGCACCTAAAACGCCATCTTCAAGGTTCGAGGCACCTAAAACGCCATCTTCAAGGTTCGAGGCACCTAAAACGCCATCTTTAAGGTCTGAGGCACCTAAAACTCCATCATCTCCAGGTTAACGCCTCAAAACAGTCACTCTAGGGACAAAGTCGAAAGACCCGAACTACGGCCGGCTTGATTCCTCTTAAGGATACATAGGTAGCCTATCATTAGGTTCAGCCATCAGACCGAAAATGGTCATTCCTATCCCCAGCAGAGCGGATATACAACTCCAGCCATCAGACCAAGATGGTCATTCCTATCCCCAGCAGAGCGGATATACAATTTCAGCCATCAGACCGAAATGGTCATTTTCTATCCCCAGCAGAGCGGATATACAACCCTAGCCATCAGACCAAAGATGGTCATTTCTTATCCCCAGCAGAGTTTCTTTCCAGCAACCGACTGCAGAACTCGCTCGCCAGGTTGACATCCTAAAATAGTCACTCCAGGGTCAAAGACCCGAACTACGACCGGCTTGATTCCCATTCGGGATACGTAGGTAGCCTATCGCTAGGTTCAGCCACTCGATCACTCGATCATCATCCTGTCAAATATGGAGCCTTACTCTTATCGACGACCCCGCTTCCTTCAAAAGCGCCGTCGCCGAGGGGCTACTGTAAGTGCTCCAATTTGAGTTGTTAGTATTTTCGTTAGAAAATTAACGAAAGCCCTAACATTTCTAACATTTCTAACAATTCCTAATATTTTTAACCAAGCAAGGGTAAATTAGGGATTACTATTTGAGGTTAAAACAAGAAAAGAATCTCAAAAAAGCAAAAGAATTGTAAAATCCCGAAATGGAAGCTGCAATCAACAGCCATTTGCTTGTTTGACAAAAATATTCTTCCTGTCCAAAGCCTGGAGCAACATTTAATGTACCAGGCACGCCTACGAGGAGGTCCGCGCGGATCAGAATGCTCCTCACAGTGGCCTATAAATTGAACCCTCCTCTCTCAGTTTACACAACACAATTTGCTCATAGAAGCTGTACTCTGGCGAAATACAAAGAGAAAACAGTGGGAATCCCTAGATTGCCACCATTTTCTCTTGAGTCTTTCCCAATCTCACTCCAAATACTCTCAAATCACTCTTAAACATACACAAGTTCAAGCTTAAATCACCCCCAAAGAGGAGGGTTAGAGAGAAAACACAGAGAACTTAAGTGTTATCTACTTGTTTTCTCTTTGACCAACTCTATCATCAAACACTCTCTAAACACATTCAAGTCTTGATACTCCTCAAGCCAAGCTCCAAACCAAGGAAGATAGGGTTAAGCCATCATTGGTAAACCCTCCTTCTTTAAACCCTAAAACTCTCTTTTAATTGCTTGTTCATCTTGTTCAATTTACATCTTTACAAAATCATCCCCTTCCCAAGCAAATGAAATGCTTAAAGTCCCAATGTACCCTAAGGATGGCTTGATATAGTAGATCACCACTAAAATGTATAGTGATCACTAATCAAAGCCTAAGGAAATGGGGACAAGCATGGATGCAAAACCCCCTTTAAAATCACATTTTTCTTCAAGAACATCTTGCTGTCCAGTAGCATTGTTCTAAGACCTCTGTCCATGGTCTAATTTTTTGGACACAGAAGAACTTGGAATTGGGTGTTTACTAAAAAATACTTTTTGTAGACAACATCTGTAGAATTCCAGGCATATTTTTACTTTATTTTTTACGTTAGTTTAACTCCCTTTTTCAAATTATCTTTCAAAGGTCAGTTCATCAGTCTCTGGAAATCCAGATTTCACATCTGAGATTTCCAGAAGATTTTGGTCTATCAAATCACCTACAAATGAAATTTTTTTTTGCAGAAACCTTATTTAAGGTGTTTTGAACAACTTTCATTCTCGGACTTTCCCCATATTCTGAAGTTTTAAAGCTCTAAAGTCCATTTCAAAATCAAGTATCCACTGCCTTTTTCATTCTGGCAGAATTGGTTTTCAACTTCAAAAGGTCTTTTGAGTACCAAAACTCAACCCTAAAATCAAACCAAATTTCATGGGATTTGTTCAAAGTCTTACAAAGAGTTCCCAATTTTTACTTTTCAGTTTGAACTTATTTTGGCCAAAAACACACACACACACACACACACACACACAAACAAATGGTTTTTAAGCTTGGAAGACTCGTTTTACGAGGCACTTCGGGTGAACACTAACGTTCTTCCCGGAGTGTAACGTGACCTCCGAACTCAAATCTCTCTATTTTGGGCATTTTTCAATGTTTTGGCCCTTAAAACAAAAATGGCGTGGCGACTCCGGTTTTTTTCGATTGATTTTCAAAGAAACGAAAAATTCATTCTTTCGAAAAAATTGGCACATCATCACAGTAGCACGCATATTCACAAAGGCATGAACAGGGCTTTATTTGGAATTGTTTCCAAATTAAGAGCAACTGGCTGCAGAGTTGACCAAGTCAACTTCAAAAAGGGTGCGGCCGGACTGAGAATGAAATTCCAGAGTCTTTTAAATTGCAGTTTCAGCTTTGCAATTCGTAAGAAACTGCGCCTTTGCTTTGATCAGTTGGCTGAATTTCTTTCCAATTCCTAAGGCTTCCTTCACTTTCTTTCATGGCTACCTTTCCTAAGCTATCGTCTCGGATGCAAGAGCGATACTTGGAAAACTTTCAGTCGTGGGTACGGAACCACACGAGGCAAAACAAGGGGTTTTTCGAAGGCTGTTACAGGATGAAATCTGTTTGGGCTTTGAAGGAGCTCATGCCAGATTGGGATCTTTTGAGAGCAGCGGCTCACTTCTGGGATGTACGGAGGAATGTGTACAACTTTTCGTACAACGAAATCACTCCTACGTTCGAAGATTTCCGGGCCATTCTGGGAGGACTGAGGCAGAACAACTAGTTCTTGCGTATCTTTGGTGGCATGGCCACTGTTGAGAAGCTAGTGTCTCTGCTTGCTATCTCGGCTGAAGAAGCATACGGGATGCTGATATTGAACACTGATTATGTCGACATTTCGGGACTGCCGGAGAGATTTTCTGGAGATGAGGGGAGCTTCTTCGCGTGGGACGCATTTTCTCTTTGCGCGATTGCTACTTTGTTCACGTTCACGTCCCTGGGTGTGTGCCATCACAGTGTACTGGACCTGGTGAGGTAGTGCCGGAATGGGGGAGACATCATGCCTTTGGTTCTGGGCAAGACGTTCCTGGGCATAGGTCGGATGGCGACCGGTAGCCAATACTTGTGGGGAGGGAGTCCCGCTATGCTTACCATATGGTTGAGAGAGAGACTGCAGATGATGCCCGAGGTGCCAATGTCTTGTGACGCTTGATCCTTTTATCGACGTACTCTGGTGATAGGGGGCAATCAGGCTGAGCTGGAGCTCTGGATGGCCAGACTCCGCACGCATCACTTGCGATGGTGGGTTCCCCACTGGAAGTTACAGACTTGTCAGACCGCTCAGGAGGGTCTATTGGTTGTCAGAGTGCCGGGGCTGTCTCAGACGTCTTTCTACATTCCATTGTTGGTTCTGCGACAGTACGGGCTGGAGCAGGTGCCATTGACGGGCTTGAGTCATGCTGCTACCATCGAGGTGGGATCTCTGTTGATGGAAGATCCTTCGACGGTATTGCTGCTCACACAGTGGTGGCAATACACGTCCTTTCCTGCCAGGGTTCTCTTTCACCGGAGAGGGGGCACTGTTCTGTCTACGCAGTATCTGAACTAGTATAAAGAGTGTATATGGGAGACATAGATGGCTATCTTGTGGAGACGAAGTGAGCTGTTGGGTCGTGACTACCTTGACAGCTCGACCTTGAGGAGGACCGAAGCGGGAGCTAACCCTGGGGATCGTACTGGGAACGATATGGCTGACTATGAAGCCAATGCTGATTGGGAGGCCAATCAAAGCACGGTTATGATAGCTCGAAGAGAGGCAGCTCAAGACAGAGCTAGGGAAAGGGCTGCGTTGACAGCAACAGGTTTGACGGAGGCGTCGGGAAGGGTCCCTGAGCCAGGTAGAAGGACTACCGGTGTATTCCCTGTGAAGGTGAAGAACACTCGCCGTGGGAAAGGGAAGGGGAAGAAGGATGTAGGACCAAGTACGGGAAACTAGGTTGACCTTGCTGTCCAGAGTATCCACCCATTGTCATTGCAGACACATTAACTGATTGATGTTTTATTGTAGTTTTGCTAGCGTGTAGCGAGTCAAGAGTTGACTGTGCTTGAACTCATCAAAGATTGTTTTAACCATAATGAATTTGTAGGTTAATTGAAAAGAGTTTTTCGAAACACAAGCAATTGATGCTTATTGTATTTTTTTTGTTTTTTGAGACCGAACCAATGATGGCTGCCTACGTTCCCCTTTTACAATTGGACTAAGGGGCTCAGGTCACCGTAGTTCGACACTTTTAGGTGAATTTGAGAAAAATAAAGACAAAAGAAGTGCGACCCTGTTTTTTACCTGGATCATTAGCGGGAATGTATCCAGTTGGGTATTACTCTTTTAGCACTTTAATTTTACTGAGGGGTAGTGTATGGGGAAGGAGAGTTGACTCGTGCTCTTCCTCAAATGACGTATCTGCGGTGCTTGCTTCCGTTCATGAGGTTAACGAAAGGGTTTCGGTCCAAGTCTGCTAACTTCATGGCTCCTTCGGAGAAGATTCTTTGTACCACGAATGGTCCTATCCAGGTAGGCTCCCACATTCCGAGGGGATTGGTCTACGTAGGAGGCTTTTCCTTTAGCACCAAGTTGCCTTCTCTGATGTCTCAGATCTTGACTTTCTTGTTGAATGCTAGGGCCATTCTGCTCTGGTAGGCTCGAGTGTGTTCCATGGCTTTCAATCTGCGCTCGTCGAGTAGAGCAAGTTCGTCGTGACGGCTCTGTAGCCATTCGACTTCATTGATCCCATTTTCCAAGAGGACTCGGAGGGATGGAATTTCCAATTCCATGGGTAACATTGCTTCCATTCCGTAGGTAAGTGCGAACGGAGTCTCCCCTGTGGTGGTTCTGACTGATGTTTTGTATCCCCAGAGGGCTAGATGTAGCTTTTTGGGCCAGTCCCGACCTCTAGTGGTCATCTTTCTGATTATCATCGCGAGAGTCTTGTTTGCTGCCTCTACTGCACCATTGGTTTGTGGTCTGTAGGTAGAAGACTTGTGACGTGTGACTCTGAATTCGGTCAGCAGTTGGTCACAATCTCCCTCGAAGTGAGTCCCATTGTCGGATATGATCTCGTTGGGCACCCCGTATCGGCACATGATGTTCTCTTTGATGAACTCGGCCACCTTCTTAGAATTCAGTACCTTGTACGATCTGGCTTCTACCCATTTGGTGAAGTAGTCGACTGCGACTAGAATGAACTCGTGACCATTTCTCCCTGGTGGAGTGATCTTACTGATGAAATCAATTCCCCATGTGGCGAAAGGCCATGGTGTAGTCATGCAATAGAGTTCATGAGGAGGGATGTGATTGAGGTTGGAGAACCGTTGACATTTGTCGCAGCTTTGAACGAACTGGATGCAGTCTGTTTCCATCGATATTCAATAGTATCCCATACGGAGAATGATCTGTGTCAATGCTCGGGCGTTCATGTGCGGACCGCAGGTTCCATTGTGAACTTCGTTCATTAGCTCGCTGGCTTTACCTTCGTTTACACACCAAAGGAGTAGCCCTTGGTGGCGCTTCTTGTACAACATACCCCCCAGAATGACGAAATGGGATGCCAGGCATTTTAATGCCATCATGTTTTTGGCTTTGATCCCTTCTTTGTATTTTCCATCTTCATTTGTGAAGGAAGCTTCTCCGTTTTGGAGGTACTGGTATATTTGATTGTACCAGGGTTCGTCGATCGTTTCCTTTTTTATTTCGATCTCACAGCAATAGGCGGGTGTTTCCCGTCTGCCTATTCTGAGGGGTTTTACTGATTTCCCATCGGGAATTTCGACAAGAGAGGCGAGGGTTGCCAGGGCGTCTGCGAAGCGGTTCCTGTCTCTTGGCAAATAGTGGAAAGAGATGTCCTTGAACTGAGCAATGAGCTCCTCCATGTACGCGTGGTACTTCTGGAGGCCAGAATCTACCGTTTTCCATTTGTTGGACACTTGATTGATGATCAATGCTGAGTCTCCGTATACTTCCAGTTCTGAAATGTTGTGCTCGAGTGCGACTTCCAGACCTGCTGCACAGGCTTCATATTCTGCTACATTGTTGGTTGTTTCAAAATTCAGCTTGATGGCTATGGGAGTGTGCTTGTCCTTGGGATCGACAAGGAGCATTCCAATACTATTCCCCTTCTTGTTGGCTGCCCCATCGAAGAAGAGTTGCCAGCGGTTTGCGCTGTCGAGTGAGAAGATTCCGTCATCCAAAAACTGCGGATCAGGACCCTTGGGCTCACTGCTTGGGAAGTCGGCCAGCTGATCTGCCATTACTCTACCCTTTGTTGATTTTCTGACCATGTACGTGATGTCGAACACAGCTAGGAAGAATGACCACTTGGCTAGTCGCATTGACAGGGATGGCTTGTCAAAGAGATATCGGACGGGGTCCATTTTGGAGACCAGAAGCACTGAATGTGACTGCATGTAGTGTTTCAGTTTCCCAACTACCCATACCAAGGCAGTACAAGTTTTCTCTAATGCTGAGTAGCTGAGTTCACTTCCTTGAAGCTTCCGGCTTATGAAGTAGATTGCATGCTCAACCTTGGAATCTTTCTGTTCTTGTGCCAGCATTGCTCCGATTGACGTGTGCATTCTTTGTCAGAGTACAGGAGTAGTGGCTTGTCTTCATGTGGCGAGCACAGAATTGGGGGATTCACCAAGTAGGTCTTGATTTTCTCGAAAGCTGTCTGGCACTCGGAGTCCCATTTGATGTCGGCATTCTTTTTCATCAGTTTGAACATGGGCTCGCAGAGAGATGTCAACTGGTTGATGAAGCGACTGATGTACTGAATTCTTTTCATAAAACTCTTTACTTCTTTCAGGGTCTGAGGCGGCTTCATGTCGATAATGGCCTTGATTTTCTTAGGATCGGCTTCGATAACTCTTTCTGTAACCATGTACCCCAGTACCTTGCCGCGCTTGACGCCGAAGGTGCACTTCGCAGGGTTCAATCTCATTGAGTGCTTTCTGAGTCTTTTGAAGAACTTTCTCAGATCTGTCATGTGCTGCATGTCTGATCCTCTGGAGTGGATGATCATGTCGTCGACATATACTTCGATTTCTTTGTGAATCATTTCATGGAAGAGGGTTGTTGCAGCCCGCTGGTAAGTAGCCCCAGCGTTCTTAGGACCGAACGGCATGACCGTGTAGCAGTATGTCCCCCACGGGGTGGTGAAAGCAGTCTTGGCTTGATCTTCCTCGGACATTTTGATCTGGTTGTATCCAGCAAACCCATCCACGAAGGATTTTACTTCAAAATTTGTCGTGGTGTCGACTAGCATGTCGATGTTAGGCTGTGGGAAATCATCTTTAGGGCTGGCCTTGTTGAGATCCTGGAAATCCACACAGCATCTGACCTTTCCATTGGCCTTGGTGACCGTCACGATATTGGAGAGCCAAGTAGGGTACTCAATGACTCTGAAGAAACCAACTCGGAGCATCTTCTCAATCTCTTCTGTCACTTGCAAGGACCACTCTGGCTTGATCTTGCAAAGCTTGACAGGCTTGGATTCAGAATCCAGGGGAATTCTGTGCTCCACGATCGAGGGATCGAGTCCTGGCATGTCCTGGTATGACCAGGCGAACACGTCAACATACTCCCGGAGGATGCTTAGCAGGGCTTCTTTTTCTGCATCGGCGAAGAAACTGCCCACTTGTGTCTCTTTAGGCTCTTGCACTGACCCCAGGTTCACTTTGGTCATAATCTCTTCAGCAGCTTGGGCCCGGTTGTCCTCTTGGTCAACTACACGCTTGAGAACTTCCTTAATGTATTGTTCATTTAATGTGTCTGCTTCTTTATCAATTGAGTTATTAACGCCTTTTAAGTTGTTTCTTAACTTATCAGTTGTTAAAGTGGCAATGAGAGGATACTCCGTAAGGTCAAACTTTTCATTAAACGAGAACGGAAATACATGGTTGGCTACATTATCATAGTCTTCCGGCGTAAGGCCATTGGACGACTCAGAGGACTGGACTTTTACAAGGACTGACTCAGAGGGTTCGAGACCGGGTTTAGGGAGATGTGGGTGCAGGCCCGGCTTTGTCTTTCGGTTCTGTCGGCTTGCCCTTGGTCCGGTGAAAGTTACCCAGTTCTTCGGTGGCATTCTTGGATGCTTGATGAGGGTTCGTAGATCGAGAGGCTTGGCCTGCTGTCCCAATCATGGCGATCATGCTTTGTTTTCGGAGCCTAGTCAATCAGGTTTGGCACCTCCATGACTTCTTCAAAGAGACTCTGTATAGCTGGTCCACTGAGAGTGTCTTCTATGAATTCTGGTTCCTTCTACTTTGGAGCTACTGTCTTGAATGTGACCTCGACGGCTGATCCGAACAATCTGTTTCCCATAGAGAGTGCCCTGAGCTGCTCCTCCAAGTCTGGGATTCCCTTGAATGTGTACTCTTCTTTGGGCGTGGTGGCGGTTGGTCAAGGTAGAGCCGTGATGTCGAGGAACGCTCCCCTTATCGGATTAGCCTTGAGTCCTCTGAAACGTTTGAGATCCCGTGCTAGCTGTTCCATCCTTTCTGTAGTCTCTTTGTTGACTATCTGTAAGTATGCCAATCCAATTCGCGACCTTTCCAGATGCATTTTAACATGATAAAATTGCATTTAGGGGCATTTTGGTAAATTCTCGGTCCATCCCGAGACTTCCGGAAACATTTCATAAGTTTCTCGCGAAGGAAGTACTTTTTTGTACTTTGCTCATGCCAAGGGACCTAAAAGGAATAAATCTGTTTTGGACTTTTCAGGTATTATCCAAGAAGGTTCCAGAATCAGATTTGGCGCCAAAAACGGTTATGGTCACCTTGTGTCACGCGACAAGTCGAAGCATGGAAAGTGGTTACGTAATGCCGTGCGACATAAGGTTACCATGAACTGCAGCTATAAATAAGACCCTACCCCTCTCAGTTTTGGATCCAAATTTCAGTCCCTTAACGTCACTCTGCACAAATTGCCCCAGAAACTCTCTCTCTCCTCCTCCCTCACAAAAACTACCCAATTCCCCTCCAATTCCCTTACCTTTCACACACCTTCAACCCAATTACCCTCCTACTTCCTCAAGCACCTTGAATCTCCCAATCAAGATCTCAGTTCGTGTTTGGATCTCCTTTTCAGAAGTTTAATCGAAGGCTCCTACACCTAACTTGGTGTAGAAGTTGAGGACTACAAGGGTAACACATCTCTCCTCTCTCTCTCTCTCTCTCTCTCTCTCTCTCTCTCTCTCTCTCATCTACTTGTCTAATTGTTCTTCCTTCTTCTCCACTTGATAATCAGGCTCCATCTGGCTCAGATTATCAAGTGGTAACTGCAACTCTCTGTTTAATTCGTGTTTGCTTGAGTCCAATTGCATATTCATAATGTGATCTATCTATTATTGCAATTTGGATGTCAAGGGAGTGTGGATCTCCCATATTCACACTCCTTTGATTGATTCGTATCTATTCCATGTTATTCTGGTTGATTCTGGTATAGTTGTTTGATTTGATTATGTATCTATTAGATCTGTTTCTCAGTTTGTAAGGTACCTGCAGATGGTAAACCTGTGTCACGCGACACACTTGGACATGAGGAGTCCTATGTCACGCGACATATCGTGACCATCTGCAGGGACCCTCTTTCAGTTGTAAGTTGATTTAGTTGGTTATCTTAGCATTTAGTTGTATGTTCATGATGTTTAATGTTCAGATCTGGTTTGTAATTGTGTTTTGTGTCCATATAGAGATCTCTATAATCTGTTTGTTGTGAGTGTCTGCAAGGTGACTATTGGTGTCACGCGACACATTTGGACATGAGGAGTCCTGTGTCACGCGACATAGATGGTCCTTGGCAGAAGACTTGATTTCCTTTGTAATCTGTTCTCTTTGCTGTAAAGGGATGTGGCCTCCCGGACAATTGGTCTACAAGTTGTAATGATCTTACCTATTCAATAAAATTCATGTTTATTGCACTTGCCTATTATCATCGTTTGCACATTTTTTGAATTATTTGGATGTCTAAATTAGAAAGACTCATCTACGGACGAGGCGTGTTAGGTGAACTCTCGGTTCTTCCCAACACGTAACCTGACCCCCGGACCCATTCTCTTTCAAAAGGTTTTCAAAGTGCACCTCCAAAAGCATGGCGTGGCGACTCCTTTCTTTTTTCATTTAAACCGAAAAACCAAATTTTTTCGGGCGAGCGCGCATTCAGTGGCGACTCCGTTGGGGACTACTTTTTGGAAAACATGTTTTTTCAAAACTAAGAGGGTCATGCTTTCGTTCACTTAGACATCCAATGTATTCATCCTATGTGCATCCTTGATAATCTTGTGCGATACATGCATTTTATGAGATCTTACAACTCGTATGCCTTTTGTTTGTTTCTTGTGGCTTTGTTTATTGCTATATTTTGTTTGTCTTGTCCCTTGCTTAGGAGAGGCAGGGGCTAATCCCAGTTTTGCAGGTGTTTTGGTTCAGTGACTCTCCTGGTCGTGCGACATCTTTGGTCCATGCTGTTCTGTGTCACGCGACAGGAATAGTCACTGGACAGGTTTCAGGTTCTGGTTTGATGGCAGTCCCTTGAATCAAAAGTTTGCTCAGTTGATTGTTGTTCCCTTTTTTCTTCCCTGTGAGAGTGTGTGTGTTTTCTCTTTTTTTTTTTTAAATAAATAAGTAAATAAATAGAAAATTTTGTTTTTTTGTGAATAAAAGAATATAGTCATCCGCACACTACATCACATAGATTTAGAACCCTCGGGTGCGATTGACGGCATCGCGGACGGTGATAATATTCACCTACGTTTGAGCGCCTAATGTCAAACCCATCCCCCTAGTGCGTTATAGGTGGCACCACACATAAACCTTACCCACAGTTGGTTTTTGATATAACGTTTTAATTACACCAAAATGAATTGTTTTTGAAATCTCCAATAAGTCCTTATACCTTCCCCAAAACCTCGCACCTTGTGGGCATGTTGCCAATGCAACATGGTTTCACGTGAGGACATGTCACTCCCGTGGCATGTCCTAAACGAGAGATCATGTCGCATTGTCACCATGCACCGACGAGAGGTCATGCCGGATTTTTCTTGGAAATTCCCCGAGAATACCCGTTATGCTGCCCAAATTTCCCTAGAAATTTGGATCACTCGTTCGTCCCACATCGTGTTAGGTCTTGTTTAGGTATCATTACTTATTATTAATTTCAAATGCAAAGCATCTAGTGTAATTTGAACGTTGCGTCCCTAGGCTTCCCCAAGGTGTAGTGTGCATAAATAAAGGGTTAGCCTTTCCCAACCGTTCCTAGGATTTAAATCACCGATTTATACTTGAAGATAAATAAATTGTTTGCGCGAGTCTGTTCTCTCCATTTCTTCTCCCTCTCCCGTATTTCCTCTTATTTCCCTACCTTATAAACCCGTATATACCCCTGCAGCTACGGCGAGTTGGATTCGATCATCTGTACCGGGAGCTCGTTTGGTCCGGGTTGTCAAAGAAGTTCAAGCAGTTTCTGAAGCTTTAGTCAGTGCAGAATCAGATATGGCAGGGAATGGAGATGTGTTTGCCGCTTAGTCTGCTGGAGGTTCGGGTCCGTTGAGTCAACCAAGCTTGAACGATCTGTCTACAGATAAGTTGAGGATAAATTTGGAAGCCGCTTTGGCCAGGGAGCGTGAGGCCCGCCTGTCAGCTCAGAATGCCAAAATCCGAGAAGAAGAAGCTCATAACCGCTTTGTTGAGGCCATGAGGGCCCGGGGAATAGCAATGCTCCGTAGAGAAGATGGTTCTTATGAGGAAATTACTGAAGAGGGCAATAACGAGATTGGATCCGCTTCTCCTGCTCAGCCTGCTCCACCCAGTTACAATGCAATGCCTCCTCCCACGAGCTATGCCCCACGCCCCGAGCAAATGCCATCTTCGGGAATGATTGTGAATGCCCATGGAAGGTTTCCTCCCCCTTCCTCTCAAGCATATAATCAAGTTGCTCAGCAAGGTCTTAGCAAGAGTGGTGGTCATCCGGTGAACTTCTTCGATCTCACTTCCTCTCCGGCTCCCAATGTCCCGATGCCACAGGTTTAGTACGGGTCTCAGTTCCAAGCCAGTTACTCCCAACCCCAGTTCAGTGTGTACCCCGACAACTATCAGTGTGGCCAGTCTAATCTGCAACAGAATGGTCAGTATCGGCTTTCAGGGAATCAGATTTCTCAAGACAGTGTTCCGAGGTATCCGCAGTCTCAACTCCAAGGCAGTTTTCCTCAGCCTGCAGTGTGTTCTCCCCCTACTCAGCATTTATATGGTTCCACACCGTATTCAGCTCCATGCATCAGTACGGGATTTTCTACTCTTGGTCAATTCGGAGGTCAGCCAGCGCAGTACAGTTCCCGGAACCTCAGTGTGCAGTTTAATGGCTATGATATGTACGGGAACAGGATTCCCAACTCTGTTAGTTTGTTGGATAGTAATATTCGTATTCCTAGTACCTTCGGTCTCCCATCGGCCGCTCTACCCATTAGATCTACTTTTGAGTTCCCAGTGCCATCTTCAACAGTGGCTCTTGCTATCCCTCAGATTCCAGGTTTAACTCCGGAAGTAACGGCCTTGTTGAAGCAGATGCAACAGCAAATCGACAGACTGACTGTAGTTTCTAGTGGTCTCAAGGTGGTGGACCCAACTCAAGTAACGCCTTTGCCTCATAAATTCAAGATTCCGAAAATGGACTTCGATGGTACTGCTTGTCCAAAAACTCATGTGGATACTTATGTTATGACAATGGGAGCGATGGGCTGCACGCCCGAGTTTATGGCATCCCACTTTCATTTGACTTTGAAAGGACCAACGCTCACATGGTCTTTGGCTCTGAAACAAGAATGCCGCTCCACCTGGAGCCAGATTACGGAGAACTTTTTGGAGAAGTATAGAGGAATCTGGAGTGGTGTACCACCCGGGATGATTTAGTGGGGACCATCCAGAAGGCTGACGAGTCAATTACAGAATTCTATAAGCGGTGGAATGCTAAGCTTAATGAGCTATCAGAGCCAATTCCCCTTTAGGACCAAAAAGACATCTTCTTGTCATGCGTGAAGCCAGTACTCAGGGAAGCCATCGGAAAAGGTTGGTATCCAGATTTGCGAGAGATGGTTGGAATGGGAGCTAGAAGTGAAAACAGACTGTTTAACCAAACCCCGACCGCAAATGCCGGCGGTAACAGCGGGAGTGGAGGATACCGATACCGAACACCGAACCCAGTTTCTGCCATAGAACCGAAAGGAAGAGAAGTAGTTAAGGACAACATTGTCAACAACCTGCAAGGAGGGGGTAATAATGGTTCTAATGGTGGAAGATTCCAGCCAAAGCAACAACGAAAATTTGATGATTTGGGTATGACTATAGAGGAGGTCTACAATGGATTGCTCAGGACCGGTATGATAAATCCACTGGAGAATTACAAGCCTGCTAGTCCCAATCCCAACCTTGACACAAGCAAATATTGTCGGTTCCATCAGTTCCTGGGACACACCACCAATACTTGCTTCACCCTCAAGAGGATTATTCAAGGGCTTGTAGATGAAAAGAAGATTGAAAAGTCCCCTCGTCCTAATGTCGTCAGTAACCCTCTGCCTAGCAACACTGTGAATCTCATGGGTTTTGGCCAAGACTATTTTGTTAATGTAATAGAGTTTGGGGAGTCCGTTGATGGAAATGTTAGTGATGATTGTAATAAGATTGTGACTGATGTAATCCCTTGTTCTGATGAAATGAAAGATAATTTCTGCTATGTTTTGTATCTTGACGATCTGTATGATTTGAATAATACTGCTATTTATGACGATTATGAAGAGCGTTTGGTTGTCAACACTATATCCTCCATGGTTCCTAGAGATTCCCCAATCTCTCTGGAGGAACTCAGGATAGCGGCTAATGTAGAGGCGCCATTATCCATAAATGAGATAAGACAGGTGGCATGGCCCTACAGCACTCGTCCTGTTCCGATTACGTTAGCAGAACTCAAAGAGGCCAGCAGGAATTTTGTGGTTGAAGATCATCAAGAGGTTAATTTGTTGACTCGATCTGGAAGAATGTTAGGAATGGATAGTGCTGATCCATCAGGGAAAGGCAAGGGAGTTGCAGTTTCGAATCCCCAGACCTCTCAAGATCCCTACAAATCAGCAGGAAGTGAGGAAAGCCGCGAAGACCCGATCTTGACACAGCTGAAGAGAACCCAAGCCGATATCTCCTTATGGTCTCTGCTCACATCCTCCTACCCTCACAAGCTAAAGCTGGAAGAGGCCCTGTCCAAAAGCAAAGTGTCTCGTCAACGCCACCTGCACGAGGCCGAGGCTGTCGGTTGATTGGAACTGCAGTATGGGAACATCATTATGTTTACGGATCTTGATCCGCACGCTACGGTGCAAAGCATAATGAGTCTCTACACATCACGGTGCCACTGGAGGGGCGCCGGTTTCCCATGTATTGGTAGACAATGGGTCAGCTATGAATGTACTTCCTGCCAAAATGATGAGTATGCTAGATATTGACGCGCAAAGCCTTAAACCATCCAGCCAGACCATAAAAGCCTACGATTCGACATCCAGGGCAGTGTTGGGGATCGTCTCTCTGAATTTGTTGTTTGGGAGCAAAGAGATGATGGTGGAATTCCAAGTTATCGACATTTCGGTCACATTCTCAGCGCTATTGGGTAGACCTTGGATTCATGAAATCGGAGCAGTAGCGTCCACTCTCCACCAGTGTTTGAAATTTGTGCAATACGGAGTTCTGACGACCATTTATGGGGATAGCGTCACTATTGGGGAGACCAGTGCTAATACCATGCCAGTGATGGAAATCAAACTTGACCAAGAGAACTTGATGCTCTGTGGTTTTACGATTGAGAAGCCTAAAGGGCAGGTTTGCACTATAGATTTAACAACCTCCTCCGACAAGATCCCTCCTGTGCTAAAAATGATGAGAGGCATGAGTTACATCCCAAGCCTGGGGCTAGGGAAGCGTCAACAGGGACCATGTCAGCTTGTGATGTCAGAAGCCAAGAGGAACAGGCGAGTCCTAGGGTATGTAGTGACGGAAGAAGACAAAGCGTGCGATAAGACTGAAGCGTTTAAAGAAAGGATGACCTCAGCTGCTAGTAAGAGGTACAAGAGGCCTGAGATGCGTCCGTACATCTGGTCTTTGAACAAGCACTTGGTCAAAGAAGATGGGGAAATGTTCGTTTGTCCAGAACCAAGGCTGAGCCAAATGGAGGAAAGGATGAGAACAATCCGGAGGTTCGCCAGCAGTCAAAACCCGGTGAAGGAAATGCTTGTGAGTATGCCTAGAAGGCCAGGCGTCACCGCTACATTCGAGAACAGCTACCATTTTTGGGGACCTGATTATGTGAACCAGTTCGAGAAGCTTGCTCTGGACGAACCCACAATATACAAGATCCGCGGTGCTGATCCCGTGGACATTGATGGTGATTTGGCAGATCTGTTTAAGGAGCAGGGGCTGTCAGAGCCTGAGGATGACATACATTTGGCAGAAGTACCTACAAGAGCGATGGTTGTTGCTAGTGATCTCAGTGATTTGATTGACTTTTCATCTGATAACGAGGTGGTGGCTATGTTGGAGTTTGAAAATGGGCCAATTGCAGATCTGAATAGTTTGAAGACCATCGCAGAGAGGCCGCTACAGAACTGGACTTCATTTCAAGGACCGGTTGCCGACAGGGAGACTATGATCAAAAAGTTAGGGCTCAAGCATCGTCTTTGTCCATCTAAGTCTAAATTTGTTCCCCGTGTCCTAAGTCAGTCCCCAGAGTTCCTTGTGATTGAATTTGAGTCCTCCGATCGGTCTGACGTCCTCACGACGGAAGATCGTCGTCGCGTTGTAGACACTGTTTTTCCCTTCGCTTTGAATAAAATGGTCGATCTTTCTGAGTATCCCATGATTGCCAATCTAACAATTGAACGCTTAACTAAAATTAATCATCAAGATTTAAAAATAATTAAGCCATATTCAATTGAAGATAATGCAGACTTAATAGATGAGCAAATTTTAGAAAATAATTCAAAGCAGGTTTGCGAGCAAAAGGAAAGTCGGGCCCAAGCTGCCGATGAGGTATTGACAACGGTGAACCTGGGGACAGCCGAGGAACCCAAAGAAACGCAAATTGGTAGCTTCTTCTCCGGAGATGAATGGGTTGCCCTAATCGAGTTACTTAAAGAGTTCGTAGACGTCTTTGCCTAGTCCTACAAAGACATGCCCGGGTTGGATGCATCTATCGTAGAACACCGGATACCCCTAGATCCAGAGATTAAGCCAATAAAGCAGAAACTGGGGCGGATCAAGCCCGAGTGGTCCTTGCAAGTCAAAGAAGAGATTGAGAAACTCCTACGGGTGGGTTTTATCAAGGTGATCGAATACCCGACTTAGCTGGCAAACATAGTCACGGTCACAAAAGCGAATGGAAAGGTTTGGGTTTGCGTAGACTTCCGGAATCTTAACAAGGCCAGTCCCAAAGATGACTTCCCCTTGCCAAACATTGACATGCTGGTAGATGCAACAGCGAACTACGAGGTCAAATCCTTTGTCGACGGTTTTGCAGGTTATAACCAGATTAAAATGGCCGAGGACGATCAAGACAAGACGACATTCACCACTCCTTGGGGCACTTATTGTTACACTGTGATGCCATTTGGGTTGAAGAATGTCGGGGCTACCTACCAGAGGGTCGTCACCACCCTGTTTCACGACAAGATCCACAAGGAGATTGAAGTGTACGTAGATGATATGATTATCCACTCGAAAGGGTCAGATGGACAACACTTCACTGATTTAAGGAAGTTCTTCAACAGACTTCGGGAGCATTCCATGAGGCTAAATCCATCCAAGTGCACTTTTGGGGTTTTCCGGGGTAAAGTTTTGGGCTACATGGTCACAGAGCGAGGCATCGAAGTAGATCCCAGAAATGTCAAAGCAATTGTTGAAATGAAGCCACCCAGAACTGTTTCCGAGGTAAAAGGTTTCATGGGCCGTCTACAATACATCAGCAGCTTCATCAACCAGCTAACCTCCATATGTGAGCCAATCTTTAAGCTATTGAAGAAGAATAAGGAAGTGGTTTGGAATGAGGAATGTCAACTAGCTTTCGATAGAATCAAAGCTTACCTTGTTAATCCTCCCATTCTCTGCCCACCTCACGGGAGCAAGCCTCTACTTCTATATCTGACGGTCACAGACACAGCTATCGCGGCCATGCTAGCGCAAGAGAAGAAGGACTCCAAGGTCGAGAATGCCATATATTTTGTTAATCGTAAATTCCAAGGTAGCGAGTTGAATTACTCTACCCTCGAGAAGACATGCGCAGCTCTGGTTTGGGTGGTCGGAAAGCTGAAGCACTATATGCTATCCCACATAGTACACCTGGTCTCCAAGATGGACCTGATCAGATACCTATTTCAAGGTGACAGAGGCAACATTTCCACCAGATTGGCAAAATGGACTTTCTTCTTAGCTGAGTTTTATATCAAATATGTGATCTGAAAATCAATCAAGGGATAGGCTCTGGCAGATCAATTGGCTGATTCCCCCAGTACAGAAGCACGAGGGTCAGATCTCCAGTTTCCAGATGAAGGGATTCTTGTTATAGAAAATGGCAACCGGTGGAAGTTATTCTTCGATGGTGCGGCAAACAAAAGAGGTAACGGCATCGGGATGGTACTCGTAGACCTGAATGACATGCATACCCCCATAGCTATCAAGCTGAACTTCTCGGTTACCAACAATGCAGCCGAATATGAAGCTTGCATAGCTGGTCTTGAGGCTGCCCTAGAGCGATATGTGGATGAGTTGGAAGTGTTTGGTGATTCCCAACTGATAATAAATCATGCCGCCAACAGATGGAAAACCTCAGATCCGTGTCTCTAGAGGTGTCACGCTTACATTACAGAGCTCGTCGGCCAGTTCAAGGAAGTGTCATTCCAATTCTTGCCACGAAACAAGAACAGATTTGCCGATGCCCTAGCTACTCTGGCCTCTTTGGTAGAAATCCAAGAAGGAAAGTCAATCAAACCGTTCAGGGTCGGTAGGCGAGAAAATCCTGCATACTGCTGTGAAATAGAGATCGAAACCGTTAATGAGCCGTGGTACAACCAAATTTTCCAATATCTCAAGCATGGTGAAGCATCTTTCCCCGTCGATAAAGAAGGAGACCTAAAAGGTATTCATGCCAAGAGTTTGCAAGCTTTGAAAAGGCTATTGGCTCAGTACGTCATACTTGACAATGAGTTATGGAAGAAAAGGGAAGGTTGCCCTCTCCTGCTCTGTATCAGCAAAGAAAAGGCTCAGAAAGTAATGGAAGATGTTAACAATGGCGCCTGCGGACCTCATATGAACGCTCGATCCCTTATGCATAGCATTATCAGACTGGGCTACTTCTGGATTACTATGGAAATAGATTGTATTCAATTTGTGCGGACCTGTGACAAATGCCAGCAGTTCTCCAATCTAAACCACATCCCTCCTCATGATCTCTACTGTATGACAAATCCCTGGCCCTTCGCAACATGGGGAATTGACGTCATTGGGAAGATAACTCCATCCAGGAGCAATGGACACTCATTTGTTTTGGTCGCGGTAGATTACTTCACAAAGTGGGTAGAAGCCGCGTCCTACAAAGTGCTCACAGCTAAGAAGGTAGCTCGCTTCATAAAAGAACAAATTTTCTGCCGCTACGGAGTCCCGAATGAGATTATTTCTTACAATGGAACCCACTTCGAAGGAGAAACCGATCATCTGCTTACTGAATACAGGGTCAAGCGTCACAAGTCTTCACCATACAGACCACAGACGAATGGTGCTGTTGAGGCCGCTAATAAGAACTTGGAGAGAATCATTAAGAAGATGGCCGAGCCAGGAAGGGATTGGCCGGAGAAGCTACATTTAGCATTATGGGGCTACCGTACTTCAATTCGGACTGCTACCGGTGCAACCCCATACGCCTTGACCTACGGAATGGAGGCTGTCATGCCCATCGAGCTAGAAATTCCATCCCTCAGGGTGTTGCTTGATAATGAGATGAATGAGATTGATTGGCTCCAAGTCAATACAACGAATTGGCACTGTTAGACGAACGCAGATTAAAGGCCATGGAGCACAATCAGGCATATCAGAAAATAATGGCCCATGCTTTTGACAAAAGAGTGAAGCCCAAGGACATCAAGGTTGGTGATCTGGTTCTCAAGATGAAGCCCGTAAATCAGAACAGTGCATTGGGTAAATGGGCACCTGTCTGGGTCGGACCGTTTTTAGTAAAGAAGATATTCTCCGAAGGAGCAATGCAGCTGACAGATCTGGATGGTAACCCATTTTTGCACCCCGTCAATGGAGATAAGTTACGGTGGTACTATGTGTGATTGAGTCTTTTCCCCTCTGTAAAAAAAATAATAAAAAAAATGAAAATAAAGGCGCAATAAAATTGTCCCAGATGAGACTGAAAACTTCTCAAAAGGCAGTCCATGCAAAAATAAGGGACGCGCCCGGTGCTAAAATAATATACCCAGCTAGGCTAAAAACCCTAAAAAAGGGCGGTCTAGGTAAAAAACAGGATTGCACCATGTCCCCCTTCTGTCTTCCCCTCTCTTTAAACACAAAATTGATTGAGTCGAACTACGGAGACCTGAGCCCCTTAGTTCTCTGTGTAAAAGGGGAACGTAGGCAACCACTCGTGGTTCGGTCTAAAAATGGCTGCAAAATCTTATATCTTGCCAAAATGTGTTTTGATTACAGTTCTAAGGTTTTTCAAAGGTTCATTTTAAGTTAATATTCTTTTTGATGAGTTCAAGCACAGCCTGCTTTTGACTCAAATAACTTGCTGCGAATAAAAGGAAATAAATTTTCAACATCTACTTCGTCTGCATTAAAGTAATCAAGGGATACTCAAGTTTCATACAAATAAATTTCTCTCCCAAAGTACAAGCAAAAGAAAAATAAAGAGTCTTCCATCTCTCAAAAAAGTGTCTAGAAGCTCGTCCCCACTCCCGAACTCGTACCTCGGTCTTTCCTTTTCCTTGGTCCCCGGGAGTTCCTTGGCCTAGGAATGTCAAATAAGTCGGTTTGAGCTCGCCCCAGCTCTGGTATATTGCATATCAGAGGTTCGATCAGACCAGTCTCCCTCAAAGCAGCCCTAGCAGCCCTCTCTTGTCGCAAGGCCTCTCTGCGAGCTACCACCTCTAGATCATCCCTTAGAGCAGCTCTCCGGATCTCTCGCCTCCGATAGTCCTCAGCAAAATCGCCGGTAACATTATCTGGATTCCCTTGGGCCTCTATATCTTGAAAAGACCGGCAGGATGGGTAGTCTGCTCCTAAGTATTCCCGACGGCAAGCCTCTACCGACAGCTGCACGGGACCCTGTTACTCTTCATACCAAATCAGATACTCTATGGTCAAGAATGTAAACCCTATGGCCTGACGAAGGAGCATCCGTGTGGGAAGAAAACCCTCCAAGAAGGATCTGCTGAAGAATTGCATAGTCTGGGGCTCGATCATGACCATCGGAATAGCATCAGTCGTCAGCCTCTCTCTCAAAGCCCGAATAATTTGCTTAGGGTACCGATATTGCCTGCTAACCAGTGATGGTACACAGAATGAAGACACATGCAACCCTAGTAGTCTGACTACCACCGACCTATCCTGAATGTCTCTCATAGTCTGTAATCCCCACACCGGAATCCATAAGTTCAGATCAACAGTCCCGTACCGCGTCAACCTCACCTGCCAACTATCTGAGGCCGCGTCCCTCAGTAACCTGCATTGTCTAGTCACCCAAGGCATCGTTGTCTGACCCTCTGGTAATGGCCCAATCAAGCGTAGTCTCTCAGAAAGCCATAAAGACAGCAAAGTGGGGCTGCCCACGCCCATGAAATCAGATCCTCCAGCCAGTCTATCAAGGCCATGGTAAGTCTCAGCTAATAACAGCGGTACAATGTCCATTTCCCCTTGGCCATGCCAAATTTGATGAAGATCCACACCTCGGTCACCCCTAAGCTGTCTGACAACCTCCAGCAGTGCACCTGAGCAGACTCCGATATGTCCACAGAAGTAGTAGGCTGACAGGGTAAACAATCATACATGTTCAGAGAGGTAGAAAGATCAAACAGCACCGGACTGGAAGATCGCAGCCGAGCCATCCGGGTAAAGTCTACAAGTTCACCATTCAGAATCATAGGTGCCACCTGATCTACTGGCAGGCACAGGAAGTCCGATAACTGCTCCACAACCGGCCGTCTATCTCGAGGGAATGCTATAGTTTCTGCCTCACCCAAGCTCGTCAATGCTCTGAAATCCTCCATGGTTGGCGTCAGATCACTGTATGATAAAGTAAACACATGCCTCTCCGAGTCCCAGAAATGCGAAGCTGCCCGGAGCAAGTCCCAATCAACTCTCCAGTTCTTCAGAGGCCAGAGACACGACATACCATATCGCTTGTCAATGATTTTCCCATGATGCTTTTGGTGAAATTGTGAAACTCCGACAAAGTCCTGGCGAAATTGATGTTCCCAAGAAGCTATTTCCTTGTTATAATGCTCCATGGTGATTGAAAGTTCCAACCTTTGTTGTAAAAATTGCCTGTCTGTCAAGTTGGGGCTACTGGTGTCCTCCTGCTGAAAGAGCAATGCCCGCAAATAAGGCCTGGTTCGATTTTTAAAGGGCCCTGTTATGAGCTTCATCCAGTCGTGCGACATCTCTTGACAAATAGACACATCATCCTGGGCAACACATTTGGTCTGCATCAGGAAACATCAGGGTCTTGCAAGTGGTTTTTCTGTGGCACTCTCTAGCTCACCGTCGCTGCAATACACCTTGTACCAACATGTAACTACACGGGAGAGGATTCCCCCCACCATATGTATCACTATACACAATTACCCAAAACAGTCCCAGAAACTTATGTAAAAACCTGGCAAAGCCGACCTGTCGATAACAATAAATCGTACTCCTTTCCCCTCGTTCCCAGAATGAACAGACTCATGCAAACAAGCTAACATAGTTTAACCATTGCTAACAAAATATCATAGTTAGATGTAGTGCTTAGTGTGTTGTTTTTCCCCGCAGGTACAACATTTAACTGAGCAAATCTCAAAGATTGTCCCTCTAAGCAAAGCCGAGACAAAGAATCCGTGTCTCTTTGAATCTCCCCAGCAGTGCGCATCAAGATTAGTGGCCCCGCTGCCAAAGCGTAAATAAGAGTTCGCTGCCCAGCAAGCAAAGTCCTCGGCTTACCAAGCAAAGCTCGGGACACAAAAATCAACCGTCAATAAGAGTTCGCTGCCCAGCAAGCAAAGTCCCCGGCTTACCAAACAAAGCTCGGGACACAGAAATAAATCGTCAACAAAGATGGGCCCCGCCGCCAAAGCGCCAAAGCAAGAATCCGATCCCCAGCAATCAAAGTTCGAGTCATAGCAAGCAAGGTCCCAGGCCCCAAAGCCAACAGTCGACAAAAGACCACCCCGCACCCGACAACCGTCAACAGTAGTTAGTAGCATAGGACCCTCCGGCAGCTACATCGATCTCCAACAGCATAAACAATAGCATCAGTACCTCCGGCAACTACATATATTTCAGTCAGATGTTGGGTGACAACCGCACAGTCAGATGTTGGGTGACAACCGCACAGTCAGATATTGGGTGACAACCGCACAGTCAGATGTTGGGTGACAACCGCACAGTCAAATGTTGGGTGAAAACCGCACAGTCAGATGTTGGGTGACAACCACACAGTCAGATGTTGGGTGACAACCGCACAGTCAGACGTTGGGTGACAACCGCACAGTCAGATGTTGGGTGACAACCGCACAGTCGTATTTTCGAACTACGATTTGGCTTGATTCCCTCCCAGGGATACGTAGGAATCCTTTCTCAAAAGGTCCAGCCATCCGATTCCCAGATCACCGTCTAGCCCTTCGCCTTATCCCCTAGCCGCTCATTGGGATTGGGTCTTATTTTATCGACAATCTCACTTCTTCCGTAAGTGATGTTGCCGAGGGGCTCTGTAAGTACGCCAATCCAATTCGCGACCTTTCCAGATGCATTTTAACATGATAAAATGCTTTTAGGGGCGTTTTGGTAAATTCCCGGTCCATCCCGAGACTTCCGGAAACATTTCATAAGTTTCTCGCGAAGGAAGTACTTTTTTGTACTTTGCTCATGCCAAGGGACCTAAAAGGAATAAATCTATTTTGGACTTTTTAGGTATTATCCAAGAAGGTTCCAAAATCAGATTTGGCACCAAAAACGGTTATGGTCACCTTGTGTCACGGACAAGTCGAAGCATGGAAAGTGTTTACCTAATGCCGTGCGACATAAGGTTACCATGAACTGCAGCTATAAATAAGACCCTACCCCTCTCAGTTTTGGATCCCAATTTCAGCCCCTTAACGTCACTCTGCACAAATTGCCCCAGAAACTCTCTCTCTCCTCCTCCCTCACAAAAACTACCCAATTCCCCTCCAATTCCCTTTCCTTTCACACACCTTCAACCCAATTACCCTCCTACTTCCTCAAGCACCTTGAATCTCCCAATCCAGATCTCAGTTCGTGTTTGGATCTCCTTTTCAGAAGCAGAATCGAAGGCTCCTACACCTAACTTGGTGTAGAAGTTGAGGACTACAAGGGTAACACATCTCTCCCTCTCTCTCTCTCTCTCTCTCTCTCATCTACTTGTCTAACTGTTCTTCCTTCTTCTCCACTTGATAATCAGGCTCCATCTGCCTCATATTATCAAGTGGCAACTGCAATCTCTCTGTTTAATTAGTGTTTGCTTGAGTCCAATTGCATATTCATAATGTGATCTATCTATTATTGCAATTTGGATGTCAAGGGAGTGTGGATCTCCCATATCCACACTCCTTTGATTGATTTGTATCTATTCCATGTTATTTTGGTTGATTCTGGTATAATTGTTTGATTTGATTATGTATCTGTTAGATCTGTTTCTCAGTTTGTAAGGTACCTGCAGATGGTAAACCTGTGTCACGCGACACACTTGGACATGAGGAGTCCTGTGTCACGCGACATATCGTGACCATCTGTAGGGACCCTCTTTCAGTTGTAATTTGATTTAGTTGGTTATCTTAGCATTTAGTTGTATGTTCATGATGTTTAATGTTCAGATCTGGTTTGTAATTGTGTTTTGTGTTCATTTAGAGATCTCTGTAATCTGTTTGTTGTGAGTCTCTGCAAGGTGACTATTGGTGTCACGCGACACATTTGGAAATGAGGAGTCCTGTGTCACGCGACATAGATGGTCCTTGGCAGAAGACTTGATTTCCTTTGTAATCTGTTCTCTTTGCTGTAAAGGGATGTGGCCTCCCGGACAATTGGTCTACAAGTTGTAATGATCTTACCTATTCAATAAAATTCATGTTTAATGTACTTGCCTATTATCATCGTTTGCACATTTTTTAAATTATTTGGATGTCTAAATTAGAAAGACTCGTCTACGGACGAGGCGTGTTGGGTGAACTCTCTGTTTTTCCCAACACGTAACCTGACCCCCGGACCCATTCTCTTTCAAAAGGTTTTTCAAAGTGCACCTCCAAAAGCATGGCGTGGCGAATCCTTTCTTTTTTCATTTAAACCGAAAAACCAAATTTTTTCGAGCGAGCGCGCATTCACTATCCCTGCTTCTTTCACATCTTCATCAGTTCCACTGTCGGTCCCCTCAGTTCTGCTGTCGGTTCCCTTGGCGGTCCCCTCAGTTCTGCTGTCGGTTCCCTTGGCGGTCCCCTCAGTTCTACTGTCGGTTCCCTTGGTGAAGTAATGAGCGAGGTTGAAACTGTAAGGTCAGAGGTTGGGTGTGCCGTTGGAGGTTCCCTTTTTGCGGGCTGCTTCCTTGGTGCGGGCGAGCCTTTTGTTTTCCCTGATGTCGGCTGGTGTTAGCACATAACCGAGCCCCTGGACCGTGGTGTGGTCCTTGACTTCGATGACTTGATGTTGGCCCTGTAACCTTTTGCCGAGCCCCAGTCCTGGGATGAAGTTCATGAGTTTCATCATCTTCATGGCAGGAGGAATTTTGTCGTGAGATAGTGGAAGGTCCATGTTGCATATTTGGATCTTGGAGGTCTCCAGAGTGAATCCAGTTAATGCCATGTCATCATTATGCTTGATTTCTAACACTCGAATGTCGTTGGTGCTGGTCCCCTCGGTGGTGACGCTGTCATCGTAGACTATGGTTAGCTCGTTGCCTTGTATGAACTTGAGGCACTGATGAAGGGTGGATGCCACGCCATTGAATTGATGCAGCCAGGGACGCCCCAGGATGGCTGTGAAAGTGATTGGAATGTCCAATACTTGGAATTCGGTGGGGATCATCCGCTTGCCGAACCAGATATTAAGAGTAGCAACCCCGAGAACTGTACGGGAAGTAGAGTCATAGGCCTTGACAGTGTGGACTGAAGGCTTCAGATCTGTAGGCTTGATGTCAAGCAGGTCCATCATCTTGGTGGGCAAGACATTCATTCCGGAACCTCCGTCTACCAACATGCGGGGAAGGCGATGCGCCTCCAGCTGGACTGTGATGTAGAGTGGCTCATTGTGATCAGCCCCAAATTTTGGAAGGTCCAAATCTGTGAAGGTGATAATGTTGCTGTAGTGGATGTTGCCGATCATCTGAATGACTTCGTCTGGGGTTGCGTCCACGGGGACCATGGTACGGGCCAGACTTTCCTCTAGCTTGAGATTGTGAGTATATGAGGATGTGAGCAGGGACCAAAGGTAAATGTTCGCCTGGGTCTGCTTGAGATGAGTGAGGATCGGGTCCTCTTTCAGGGAACTTGCGTCTTTGGGCTGGCTGGGTTGCAGTTCTGGCTCCGTCGCCTTTTTGGTGGACTTAGGTGGTAGTGCATGGATTTGACCCGATCGGGTTAGGACGCTGACGTTAGGCTTGGTTCCTTCTGAACAGGCCGCTCTAAGTTTAGCCATAGTTAGAGGAGGATTCCTCGTAGCATAGGGCCACATGTCTTCCCTTAATTCATTGACTGTAGATGTGTTTCCTGGGGCTTCGGCAGCTTTACGGATTCTGTCCCAGGATACCGGCTTGGGTGCCTCCGTGGGGAGGTAGTTTATGGATTGGCGCAGCTGTTCGAACGTCAATGCGCAATGCTGGTTATCGAACCGAACCGTGCACTGACCCTCCGGGGGAGGTTGGAGAGTTCTTGGTTCAGGCGAACAGTCTCCTTGATCTCTTCATGGTATACCACACTCCTTTCCTTCTTGCTGAGCATACTAAGGGCATTCTGGAGTTGGGTTTGGCGATACTCATGGTTTGCTAATTTTCCTCCACTCTTGGCCCAGATCAACTTTCTTGCAGCAAAGTCTGCATCGAGAGTGAGTGCCTGCGTTTCTTCCCATGTGAGAATAGCAAGTGCTTCTTTGAACTGCGTGCGGCAGTCTATATAAACCTCCATTGGGGAGAGCTTTCCTTTCCTCTTTATCTGAGTGGTGGGTATATCGAAAGGTGAGTACACGGCTTCCCGGACATCTGCCCATGTGACTGGTTGCTGTCCCAGTTGATCGTTTCTGTAAACGAATGCCGCAGACTGTGGAATCTCCTTGAGCAGTTGCTGGAGATGAATTTCTATCTTTCTCTTTTTTTTGAATAGACCTTCCTCTCTCAGTTGGCCTTTCAGTTTGAGTGTGGAAATGATCCGTTTCCATCCTCCCAGGACCCTTGGGATTCCGGTTTTGTTGACTTCATGCCCGGCTTGGAAGAGAATGGTTTTATCGTCTTTGTCATCGCTTTCACAGAGAACTTGCTTTCCTCGGGGAGATAAGCGCTGGTATTCGTTTTGCTGTGCCGTTCCATCTCCTTGGTCATCGGGACCGTTGACCACCCTCGTTTGGCAGAGGGGGTTGGATGAGAACAGACGGTAGTCCAGGAAGTTGCCGTGAGGAAAACCCTTGAGGTCGAACTGGTCTAGAGTGGCCTCTAGCTTTCTGTCTGAAGCTGCTTGTGACACTTTAAGGGCTTGGTCCCTATGGGTCTTTTGAGCTTGGTTTTCATCCCAGAGACGGTTCTCTTGAGAGGCTAGTTCCATGAGGGCCTTCCTTGCGTTAGCTAAACAGTCTCCGTAGGTGCGCGCCGTCTGGCTAGTGTCTAGAACTGTGATCACATCCAAATCGCCGAATGGCGGAAACACTTGGATTATGTTGATGAAGGAAGTCGGGCTGGGACATTCCATGCGGCCTTCCTTGATCTCGACTACCAAGAAGTTCGCCCATATCCGCTTGATTGAACCCACGGGGGTGTTGAATTTTGCGATGTTGACAGTCTCGTGATCCCACTGGATCGCCAAGTCTATCAGAGCTAGCAGTTTACTGGCGGGATGTCTGAATCCGTGGCCGTGACGACTCGTAGCAGAATCAAAATGGAGCATGTTGATGCTGAGGTGGTCATTTCCCTCGTCGGAAGCTGACTCTGTCTTGCGGGGAAGACCTTTACAGATGTTTTTGGGGCGGCTGCAGGAAGCATTCCCGAGGTTGATCTGATTCGTAGCAGGGTCAGGAGCTTTGTCTCCTTCGCTGTTGCCCTTGGCCTCGGCGGCGCTTGTGGCTTTAAGCTTGACTGACGGCACGGGCCGCAGGCCACTGGGCCGGTAGCCAGAAGTGATGATGAGCTCTGAGCTCAATTGGCCAGGGCCTCGTTTACCATGAGCAGGCAGTCGTCGAGGGTAACTTTGGCGTTGCAGAATCTGATAATAAGGACCGGATCCTTGGTATCATCAGGATATCTGGAATAGATGATGTTGATGAAGTCGTCGTCAGTTACTTGATCAGAGGGGTTCTTTGTCGTGTCAACCAGTTGCTTCCAATTGTCGGATAGCTGCCTGTACTGGACGTTGAGCATGACAATCTCCATGGTGTTGGAGCCCTGGTCGTAGGTGACCTGATCGGAACGGGTGTCGTCCTCGAAACTGAGCATATGTATGTAGGGATCTTCTTGCGGGTCTGCCGCGTCCTCGACTCCGGAGAGTCCTGATTCTTCGCCGTCTGACGGCTCAACCCAAACGTAGGGACGTATTGCGTCCTAGTGCGCTGCTGGAGCTGCTAGAAAAACATCATGCCCTTCGCTGGAGAAAAGGGGCTCAGCGGGTAGTTCCTCATGGAGGATATCCCATACGACGTCCATACATTCAAGACGAGTATGACGGTGCTTGTTGACCTTTATCACGAAAATCTCTTCGCCTGGCAGGGCCAGAGAGTTGGCTTGAAGAATGCTAACGAATCTCCGATTGGAGACAGGGGGTTTATGTGCCCGCATCATGGCGATGCTCAGTGTTTCTTTCCAATCTGCCTCCAAAAGTTGGAAACGACAGTTGAACTTGATGTATCGGACTGCTTCAGGGCCTGCCTGCTCGAGTACGTTGACGTAGTTAGCATCTCCGGACTCTGAGGGATTCTGATGAGATTTGCCCCGGTAGTCCCTTGGTTGATTTGAAGGAGGTAACCACGGTGCCTGGCTGCGGGCACGCTTGGCTGCTGTCTCAGCTTCGTTTCCTATGAGGCTATTTGTGGCGGTTGCCGCCCTTGGTTAGCACGTTGATCGAGTGCGAGTGCCAAGCTGACTTTGATCTTCCTTTATCGGTCCGCGCTCGGAAGCTGGACAAATTGAACCTTGGCTGATCCCGCGGGGGGTTAGGCTTCTGACTAGCAGTAAGATTACCAAGATCTGAGGTATTCCGGTGTCCCAAGTTCTGAACTCTGTTGTCAGCAGGACTTTTCGGCTTTCCCACCCCTGTTTGCTCTAAAGCTGCATGGCCTGGAGGAAGGGAGGACTGGCTGGAGTAGAGTACGTAGTAGTCGAACCTCCCGGATGGCTCTCCGAGTGTACCCACACTGGTGTCTCCAGCTTCATATCTTTCTCTCAGTCTTTGTTGAGACGACTTCTTCTTCTGTTTTCTCGAAGGATTGCTCCAGACCATGTCTTGGGACTCGTACTCCCGGGCGGCGGGCGATCCACAAACATCGTAGCTGATGTGGACATTAGATGAGGACCCGGCTGGAAGAGGCGGAGAAACTAGCTCTGCGGCAATCTTCTTGGGCACCCATTCAATGGCATTCACAATGTTGTTGTTCGGGAAAGTATTTCCGACTGTATTGGGCCCACGGGGACGCTCCAATTTACCTTCCTCTATCAAGTTCTTTATTTCGTATTGTAACCCCACGCAGTTGTCGGTGGTATGGCCGTGATACTGATGGAAGGCACAGTACTTGCTCTTGTCAGCATTGACTACGGGATTCTTGGGTTTGTAATTTGCAATGGGTTTAAGGAGACCATCCTTGATTAACCCTTCCAGCATCTTGCTTAGCGGCATGTCAAACTTGTCGAAGTGTACGGCGGCGCTTACGAGTGGAATTGTTGCTTTGTGGGACTGGTTTTCTGTTTCCCGACTGCTGTCCCTGATGGATGTAGTTGACATGACGTATCTTTCCCTTTCGTTTCTGGGGCCTAAGCGGATTGAATGCAACAGCTGACGCAGATCGGTATACGGCCGTGCAAGAGCCAACTACTCCGTGAGATCCTTCTCGAACTGTGAGCCAGCATTGACCATGGCCCGGAGTTCTGGGAAGAAATGATGACTGATGAGAGTTCTGATGGACGATCTTAAGCAGGACTTGAAGATCCGCATTTGTTCATCCTTGGAGAGTGGCTCCATCATTTCGGAGAGTTTCCAACTCCACCTTTTGTAGAATTCTCCGACGCTTTCATCCGCTCGCTCCGGTGGTGATTAAGTCCTCACGACTTGTTTCCCACTCTAAGTTGGATCTGTATCGTTCCAGGAAGATGTTACTGATCTGATCCCAGGTGTGGCGATCCTCATGCTTGACCCTCAGAAACCATCGTAACGCTGAACTTTTGAGCGTATGCTGGAAGTGGTCGGCAATTTGCTGGAGGGTTGCTCCTTTCGCTCTCATGCTGAGAACGTAGGTGTCGACATGCGTTTGAGGACATTTGGTTCCGTCGAATCGGTCCATCTTCGGCATTCTGAACTTGGCAGGGAGAGGCATGACCATTCCCGGATCTGTGGATTTGAGCGTTTCCTGCTTTGAGCTGCTCATGGTGGCTTTCAGGTCTTTCATCTGTTCGACCATCCAGGCTAAAGTTGGGTCCAGTGGTGGACTGTGAGGCTCGGCGCCGGGTGCTACCACGTGGGCGATAGTGATTGGAGGTGGAGGGCTTGATATATGTGGATATATGGGGGTCTTTTCTGAACTGTATCGGGGTTTGTCCCCGGTGTTTTGGGATTCGTGTATAGGCAGCGGGATGAACCCGGGAGGTGTAACGATGTGTACCCGATTTTTTGAAATCAAACGGAGTCGCCACGCCATTTTTGTTTTAAGGGCCAAAACTTTGAAAAATGCCCGAGATTAGAGATTTGGGTTCGGAGGTCACGTTACACGCCGGGAAGAACGTTAGTGTTCACCCGGAATGCCTCGTAAAACGAGTCTTCCAAGCATTAAAAAACATTTGTGCGTGTGTGTGTGTGTTTGTGTGTGTGTTTTGGCCAAAATAAGTTGAATCTGAAAAGTAAAAATTGGGAACTCTTTATTAGACTTTGAACAAGTCCCATGATTTTTGGTGTGATTTTTGAGTTGAGTTTTGTGACTCAAAAGATTTTTTGAAGTTGAAAAACATTTCTGTCAGAATGAAAAAGGCAGTGGACACTTTATTTTAAAATGGATTTAAGGGCTTAAAAATCTCAGAATCTGGGGAAAGTACGAGAATGAAAGTTGTTCAAAACACCTTAAATAAGATTTATGTATAAGAACTTTCCCATTTGGAGGTGATTTGGTGGACCAAAACCTTCTGGAAATCTCAGATATGAAGTCTGGACTTCCAAAGACTGAGGAACTGACTTTTAAAAGAAAATTTGAAAAAGGGAGTTTTACTCACGAAACAAATAAAGTAAAAATATTTCTATAAATCTATGGATGTTGGCTACAAAAAGTCTTTTGTAGTAAACACCAAATTCCAAGTTTCTGTATGTCTAAAAAATTAAACCATGGACAGAGGTCTTAGAGAAAGGCTACTGGACAGCAACTTCCTCTTGAAGAAAAACATGATTTTAAAGGGGGTTTGGCATCCATGCTTGTCCCCATCTCCTTAGGGTTTGATTAGTAGTCACTATACATTTTAGTGGTGATCTACTATATCAAGCCATCCTTAGGGTACATTAGGACTTAAGCATTTCATTTGCTTGGGAAGGGGAATTTTATCCTTTGAAATCAAGATTTGATGTATGAAAATGATTTTTAGGGTTTTGAAAATGTGTTTGCAAGTAAGTAAGAACACTTTGAAAGTAATGTTGATCCTTGTAGAGGATCATCCATGGAGATGAACTTCCATGGTGACCCTCTTGGATCTAGGGCAAGAAGATGAACAAACTACATTTTGGAGTTTGAAAATGCATGCATGGATGAGAGAATTTTAGGGTGAGGAGAAGGAGGTTATACCTATCTTCTTTGTGTTTTGTGTTTGAATGGATTCAAGGATTGAATGTGTTTAGGGTTTGTAAGTGTTTAGGGTTTGAAAGTGTTTAGGGTTTGTGATTAGAGTTGGTCAAAGAGAAAACAAGTAGATAACAATGAAGTCCTCTATGTTTTCTCTCTAATCCTCCTCCTAAGGGGTGATTTGAGCTTGGGTTGGTGTATGTATGAGAGTATGTATGAGAGTGATTTGAAAATGTTTTGAGTGAGTGGGATTTGGGAAAGATTCAAGAGAAAATGGTGGCAATTCAAGTGAATTCCCACTGTTTTCTCCCTATTTTTCGCCAAGGTGCAGTTGTAAAATGTGTTCTTCCTCTTTATTTCTGTGACTGAAGGCCTCAATTTATAGGCAACTGGAATTTACATTCCTATCTGCACGGATCTCTTTGTAAGCGTGCACTGTTCATTAAATGCTGCTCCAGGCTTTGGACAGGAAGAATAAAATTCAAATTAAGCAACCAGAAAATGTTCCAGCCACTTCTATTTTGGGTTTTTGACCATTTCTTTTGCTTTTTTGATTCTTTTCCATAGTTTATCTTAAAATGGCAATCCCTAATCTACCCTCACTTTGTTAGAAATGTTAGGAATTGTTAGAAATGTTAGAAATGTTAAAACTTTCGTTAATTTTCTAACGAAAATGTTAACAACTCAAATTGGAGCACTTACAGGAGGGTATTGAAGGATATTGGCATCTGTCTGAGATGGTCTAGTAGTGTGCTGGTGGTATTGAGTGATGGGAGTAGCACTGGCCTGGCCAAATATGACAGGGTTGCCCTGAGAGGTGGCGACGTGAAGCCTAGGTCGACTGTTTCCTTGGTTCGAAGGAATCCCGTAAGTTGGCGGGGGAGGAACCTGGTTGAAGGTTTGAGGAACTAGTTTCGGGGAATCGTCATCCTCGACTAGGACGAAAGTACCGTCTGACTGGGGGATAGCAGCTATACCTCGCTCATTCAGAAGCTGTACCACAAAATTCGGCTGATCTTCTTCTCGCACTCTTGTGAACCTCACAAGCCCGGATGGCTTCTTCCAAAGTCATATCTCGTTCAGTGGCGGGGGTCCGTCCCGATCACGATTTCTCGGTGAGCCGGACATGTCGGATATTCTGGCCGAGGGAACCGAGGGAACCGAAGAACCTGTCGACGCCGCCGTAATCGTGATTCTCGGGCGAGGCGCCGGCCCGGAAATGCGAACCACTTTCTCGCTCGCCGCAGGGAACGAAAGGAAGGGTTTAGGCTTCAAAAGGGGTATTTGGCTCAAGGTTTCGAGGCTTGTGCAATGTGCGCTTACCGATTAATGTTTACTTAAAACGCATTTTCTCAGAGTCCTAATTGGTTGGAAAAGAGCGTGTCTTCTTTTTTGCAACTAACCCTAGAGCTCTAATCAGTGGATCTCGTCACTATGCTTATAAGCCCCTCGTTTCCATTTGTAGATCATCTTTCTCGGGACGGACTATCCCGAGCGAGGTCCTATAAGGCAAGCGAGTTCCACCGATAAAAGAAAAAGTGAACTTAAGGCTAGCTGATCACGCAAACTTTCAACGTATGTGACGCACGGGCCACAGTCGAAGTCAACGTCCTTAAGTTAAGGCGGGGATCGTGCCAAAATTTCGGCATGACCTCTCCTGACTTGCTTGTGCGAGGGGCCTTAGCTTTTGGCATTGGCTAAGTTGTGGCTGGCACGATGCATTACGGTGAGGTTTGGTGACACGGTGTCACATTGAACCTTCGGGTATATTTTTCGGCAGAGCTCCGCGTCAAAGTCAAGGCTGAAAAGCTCAAGACTTCAGGTCGAGAACGACGTTCAGTCTCAATCTCTCGAGCTTGACTCGTGGCGAAACCCGGTGTAAAAACATACACTTAGGCTTTATGACACGAACTAAGCCAAAAACCAACCGGGGTCTTGGACAAAGTGTGACACAAAGAGTGCATGGCTTACACGGGCTAGGATGGGCTGTTTGGGATGACCCCGTGCGCCCTCGAAAGGTGTCTGGCAGACCAACCGAGGTGCAACTGATAAGTCCATCCCGGGTTACGGGTCGTAGTGTGCATTATACCGAGGTAGCAAGTGCACGTGAAGTGCGGTGTACCGAGGCAGCAAGTGCGCGTAGTGTGGGGTCACTAAAATTCATTTTCTGAGTAAAACAGAGATTTTTCAGAATGTGTCTTAAATAATTTTGATGCGCAGTTCAAAAGATAGCATGAAAATCAAACATGAATGGGGATGCACAAACATTGTATGATTTTGAAAGGACAACAATGTAATGCCTTTGAAAAAACCGTTCGAGGTTTAAAGTAACACACGCACACAAAAATGAGGAAGGGTAAACGAAATTTTGACCCACGAAAGGCTTTTTTGAAAACAACAACAGTTTTGAAAAAAGTATCACTTGTCCCCAGCGGAGTCGCCAACTGAAATTACCCGGATTTCGCGCGACGGCGAAAGGCGGTTGTCTTTCGCGGAGGGTTGGTGTCTAAGACCTCGCTTTTCGAGAAGGAAGAGGAGTCGCCACGCGGTTTTTTTATTTTGAGCCCAAACCTTGAGAAACGACTTTTGTGAAAATGGTGTCGTTTTTATTGGTAGCAAAAACATAGGAAAAAGCTTTGAAAATGGGGGGTCATTTTTATTGGTAGCAAAAACGAGTAAAAAGTTTTTTTTGGTACCAGAGATTGTTAGGTTCAGAGGTCACGTTACGTTTCGGGAAGAGTATTACGAGATCACCCGAAACGCCTCGTATGACGAGTCTTTCTACATTTCTCGAAAACGTGTGCGTATGTGTGTGTGTTTGCATTTTGAAATGGGGGCTTGAATGACAAGCTTAATCTTGGTTTGAATGTCAAACGACGATTAGATGATTTTGTTTGAAAAGGCGAGCGTTTGAGTAACAAACGTCGGTTTTGCAGTTTTAGGAAAAGTAGCGCGAATGCTGATTTTATCTGTTTATCTTAAGTGTCAAATGTTGACTTTTAAGAAAACAACATTTGAATGTCAAATGTCGGATTTTGAGTTTGAAGATGAGCGTTTGGATGCCTAACGTCATTTCGCGCGTTTTGAAAGAGAGTTCGAAGGTCGAACTCCGGTTTTGAACCGGGCATTACATTGTTAACGATTTTACGGGAAAAACGTATTAAATGATTTGCGATCAACGAATCGGGTTGCGACTCGGACTTTGAAAAGTAAATACTATCACGATCCAAACAGGTCGGACTTTGTAAATGACAGTATTTAAAGTGCGGTATTAACGGAATCAAACGATCTGAAATTGTAAATGATGATCGACGGATCAAACGGTCCGGAATTGTAAATGACAGAAATTTAAATGACGTTCGACGGATCGATCTATCCGGAATTGTAAATGACAGAAATTTAAATGGAACGGGGCCGGAACGCCGTTTTAACCCGAGATTACTTCTCTTACGGGAAGAGAAGAGGATCTAGGGGCTAAAATGTATCGGACCCCGTTAGACGGAGGCGTCTACATTTCAAAGATGTTTGTTCGAAACGGTTATAGTGACTGGCGCGTAAACCGAGGCGGGACGAGAGATTAGGGAGAGGGAGTTATACCTATGGCTAGGTTCGACTCCTTTGGCTCGGGGGGTGTATACGGGATACGGAAAGTGGTTTGGGATTGTGTTTTAAGGTGGTGAGTGGCGTATTCGATCGAAATACGGAGGTATCATGCGAATCGAGATGAAAAGGGAGCTCGGGAAGGGGTGGAAACCAGTTGGGCCGTGGCTATGGTGTTTTTGGGGAGTGATTTTGTTGTTACCAATGGCTTTGACAGCCCTTCTATTTATAGGTGAAAATTCAGCATGAGTCCGGCCGGACTTAGCTTGAAATCCAGGGGGTTTTGTGAAACTTTGGAAATTGGAGGGACTTGCTGGCAATTTCTGAGAGTCTGCAAAGGAGTTCGACCGGACTGAGACTGTATACCAAGGGTATTTTAGTCTTTTCTCCTTAATTTTTGATTGAAGGGTGACTAGAGGGAGGTGGCATGCGTGCCACGTGTCCCATGACTCACCAGCCTTATGGGACTTCGTGCCCGGGTCCCGATTTTGTCCGTTTTTAAAATAACAGTCCGGAAAAAGTCCGAAACGCCCCCGGAAAGTGCCGAAAAGTGCGTTTTTCAGGGAAAGCTGTAATTTTACGTGCGATGACATGTGTTAAGTACGCTTGGACGTCGGGATCCACGGGGCAGTCCCGGGACGTCTCGTTGGCATGGCAACGGGGAACTTAACTGGTTCCGATTAACCTGGAGTGGGCCAGTTAACGAATTCCGGTTAACTTTCTAACGGATTTTGATGATCCGGATTTGGGTACTTACACATAGGAACCTTCCTGAAAGGCCCTCCTAGTCTCAATCCCTAGCTATCACGCACAAAGTAAACACATCCCACGAGACGTCACTCTCGTCATCACTAATAAACCGCTCAGGCAGCGCAGAAATGTCAATATGACTAGAATTAAAAGACATACGTTCCGTTTCTTCCAACGAAGTCCGAAGAAAGCAGGCGAGCTTCACGCTCACGGCCGCACCGCCGATTGAAGGAAGCGAGATGGCCTCCACCTCTGGTCCTCCAATCAAAGCCTGAAAATCCTCAAAGGTTGGCATGATCTCATTGTAGGAGAATCTATACACGTGCCTCCTAACACCCAGAACCTTGTAGCAGCCCGCAACAATTCCCAATCAGGAACTAACTCCTTAAGGGACCAAACCGAGCATAGTCAAAATCTCACCTCGAAAGCCCGTCTATTGTGCCTCATAGAGTTCCTCATCCACGTCTTGAGCCGCTCAAGGAAGTATGCTTGCCTCTCCTTCGAAATCCTTGGCAAAACTCTCGGAACAAATGAAGAATCCATGGCAAAAATGGAGGTCTCTAGAGAAAATGGGGAAGAAGACTCGAAGGAACTGCGAATGGGAAATGGGGGAAATCCAGACTTTTTGTGACTCTTATTTCCTTTCCAAAAGCAAGAAACGTCCGCACGGACCATTTTGCATGCTGGAGGGGTCCGTGCGGACCACTTTGCAGCATAACCCAAATTTTTTAGCAAACTGTAAAACAGCTACTGCCCTCGGCAGGACCTTACCCCCAACTGCTCAAAAGCCTGGCCAAAGCCATTTCCGGCCACCATACACTAACCACAAATGCATTCCGAGCTCATGCGACATTCACAAAAAAAATAAAAATAAGCTAGCAACAATTCCTAGGTCAATCCCGGGAATCACAAATACGTCATTACATCTTAAATAAAATACTTTGTTGTGCAAAATACAAGTGTTTTATTACAGATAAAAAATGTCTGTTGCTCTACAAATACAAAAAAAAACAACGGAAAGAGGTAAAGAAAAAAAACCCCTACTCCGACTCATCATCATCATCTTCCACAAACGAGAAGTCCGGCATCTCAGAAAACTCTGCAGTCACATCCTCATCATCAGAATACTGGACCCCCTCCTCGTGCGAGTACTGGAAGTACTCTGAAGGGTCTAACCCGGTAATAGGATCAAAGAACGGATGCGAAGACGAACCCTCACCCTGTGCGCCTGACGGAGGAAAGAACTGATAAAGGGTCTGCGACCTCTGGGCCCCCGAAGATGTCCCCACATCAAAGCGCTTAACCCCATATACCGGCTTGAGACCTGTACAAGCAAGCAACCAAAGAAACGCTCAGCAAAAGAGATGAAAGCATACTCAACAAAAGAGAAAAATACAGAAAAGATGCCAAGATGGAAAAGAGTAAGCACACTCATCGGAGCATCCGGGTCAACCCGATAAGCAGCAGGACCATGCTCAGGGACGGGCACAGTCACCCTCCTCCTCGAAGAGTCCCCACGAACGTACGTGAAGTCCGGCCCAGGCACTGGGACATCTGGAGGACGTGGTGGGCCATCCTGCCTCTCCCTCGCCAACACCAGTGGCGTCCTCAACTTCCGCCTAATAAAGGCCGCATACTCCTCGCCGTCCAGGACGAACTCCTCGGAACTCACGCCGGCCCGGTACCTCTCGTACTCCAGCATGTCCATATCAAGAGGACTCATCATATGGAAGGGAGGATCCCTCGGAGCCATAGAGGGCACACCTGTGCCATGCTGCCGGAAGACCCTCTCCCCTAGATACATGGCGTCGCAAGTGAGGCTCCACAGAAGCTTCCTCTGTTGTGTCACCCCGGGGGCACCCTCCAAATCATCATCGCCATACCGAGTCCAAGGGTACAACCCAAACCCCTTCGGAATGTCCCTCTCCAGGTAGTACTGCATCTCCTGATAGTTAATGGTGACCTTTCCCCTGCTCGTCCTCCTCTTCCTCAAAGGGCGGGCCCAACACAGCATGGCAGGATAACCCACCATGGCCTCATCTTCCCAGTCCCAGGGCTGGCACCGAAAGATCTCAAAGCACCACGCCTGCAACAAAAAAGCAGATAGTGCTCAGAACAAGAAAAAAATAAAAAGAAAAAGAAGACGGAGAAATGACAAAGTGCTAAACTACAACATCAAAAAATTCATACCTCCAGTTGTAGCGTTGTGAGAAGAATTTTATCTTTTTTGAGTCGCCACCTATATTATTCGTTTGGAGAACATATAAAAACCATTTTGAAAGAGATTTGGGTTCGGGGCTTAGGTTATGGAATGGGTAGGTCAAGGAGCATCCATTCCACCCAATCTGGAGATCGGTCTTGCTAAAGATCCATTTAACGAGGTTAAACGGAATGTAGGATCAATTGCTTCGAGACCGTCTCCATGATTAGGAGAGGCTCTAGGCCGATCCTAGATTCAATAGATTTATACCACTCTAACAATCAATTAGAAAGGGATTTAGGGGTTACCTTGCGTGAGGTGATTTGGGCAGAGTTTCGACTCAAGTTTAGAATCGAGTCTTGATACGAACAGAGCTTCGCCTCAGTCCTTGACTTGGATCTTGATGTTTGTTTATCAACAAGGTTGACAAACAAACTTTGAGGTGATTTTTAGGGTGATTTCGTAGGATTCTTTTAGGGAAAGAAAACAACAAAATATGTGTGTGTTGTGAAATTCCGGACTTTTTCCTCCTCTTTTCTACCTTGGAAGTCACTAGGTATTTATAGGGGTTGGGGAAGTGTTGAAGATGAGATCAAACACATCAAGATGGTTCCAGACTCCAAATTCTATTGGTTGGCCGGATGGATGAAGTTTTATCCCGAAAAGAGGTTGAAATCGACGAGGAAACTGCCTTCTGCATGCTGCAGAGGGAGGATATCTCGCGTGAGACACGCCATCTTGGCGAGATATTGCTTCTGTGGATAATTCCGTCCTTTCCTCGTTATCTCGTATGCAGTTTAGTCCCAAACTAACGGTGGTTAGTCAAAACTTAACGAAACATGACGAAATGGTGGATTTCTACTTCTTGACTCAAAGCGAGATTCAGAGTGGTATAAATATGATCCGACGTGTTCATAATGGGGTGTCTATAGAGCCCCTCGGTGACAAGACTTATGGAAGAAGTCATGTCGTCGATAGAAAAGACATCATTCTGAACGTCGGGATGGTCGGGCCGCACGACTTCCTACGTATCTCTAGCGGAGAATCAGACCATGACGTAGTTCGACTCCAAAACACGAAAAGGCTGCTTTAGTTATTTTGAAAATCATTTGAAAATCGAGGAGATTTTGTTTTGAAAGATAAATTCATGCGAGGAATCAAATCAAGACCCAATTCGAATATACTGTATGTTTGAAGATTCGCACATGCAGGCTCCGAACTGCGGGAAATATGTTAGAAAACAAAGGCTTACCTGTCCGGTCCTACGAGTCTGTCGGTTTTGTGACGATTCGCCTTTACGGGCTCCGAATCGGGCTTTTTGTTGTTTGAGGATGACGATTCACTGTTTGGGCGTTGAATCGGGCTTTTTGTTTTGACGATCCACTGTTTGGGCGTTGGACCGGGCTTTTGATGATGACGATCCACTGTTTGGGCGTTGGACCGAGCTTTTGGTTCGACGATCCACTGTTTGGGCGTTGGACCAGGGCTTTTATGATGACGATCCACTGTTTGGGCGTTGGATCGGGCTTTTATGATGACGATCCACCTGTTTGGGCATTGGACCAAGCTTTTATTGATGACGATCCACTGTTTGGGCGTTGGGCCAGGGCTTTTATGATGACGATCCACTTTGTTTGGGCGTTGGACCGGAGCTTTGTGATGACGATCCTCCTGTTTGGACGTTGGACCGTGTGGATTGAGTTGATCTTTGGACCACTCAGTTTTCGGGCGACTGGTGCCGTAGCGGGCGATCGTGCGGGCATCACGTTTGGCTCGTTCCGTGACTTGCGGTGCCGATTTTTCCATGTTTCCTTGCTAATTTGTCATTTTAAGGGTAAATGTGTCGAAATTTTGAACTTTGACGTTGCGTAGATGCTTATTGTCGAGGACAATTTCGTAACATTCCGGAAAGGTATATCTCGCGCGAGATAAGGTATACCGCGCGGGACTTTCTTGTCGGGGCATATAAATCGGCGGCTCCTCTTTGAATTTGAAAACATCCTTTTCAAAGTTCTCTCCCTAGCTCGAGCCAAGGTCGTTTTCCTTGCAATTTTTTCGTGGATTTGCTTGGTGATTCTCCTCCTAATCCATTCTCAATCCCTCCTCCCTCCATAATCAATGGCTCAAGAACAAAGGAATCCTATCTTGGGGAGTTATTTACTAGGGAAGGATTATCCCCGCGATGATCTCACCTTCGATAGGCACGCGCATATCTCCACTGCTGTTCGGGAGGGCTTGGTAAGAGTTTCTTTCTCAATTCTTGATTCTTGTATTGCATTGAGCTTGAACTCACTTTTTCTTGAATTCAAATTCCATCAATGGCTTTTCTTTTCTTGTTCATGCTTAGAACTAGGTTCCTTCTTGCATGCGTTGATTTTGTGCGTTTCTTTGGATGATTGTTGTTGCATTGTGTGCGTATGGGCCTCCTACACATCATGGATTGTAGGAGAGGTTGATTCGGATCATGAATGGCATCCTTAGGCAAGCTTTTCTTGTACGCACGCCAAGTGTTTGATGAAATGCCCCAATGAAAATTTTCTTCTATTTCATTGATTTCTTGACATGGAATGATTTCTAACATTGCCCTTTTTGTCTTTCCTCTGTTTTGCAGTCATATAGGCCAACGAAGAATTGCCGAGGAAGCCCGAAAATGGCTAAAGCGGTGTGGGACAAGATCAAGGATCTTGATGGCGTTCGGGATAGGGTGGCCCAAACGGGGTTATTGACCTTTGTTGATAATCTTCGGGGAATAAGGCGGACTCCCCAAGTTCTTCAGGCGATTCGAGAGAGGTGGTGGGATACTACCCACACCGTTCATTTGTGCTTCGGGAAGCGACTATGACTCAGGCGATTTCCTTGCCATCACGGGGTTAGAGTTCATTGGTGATCCCTGCCTAAGACTTCGGGTTATAAGCTGCGGGTCAGTAGTGTGGAGACGGTTGATTGGTTTCTCCCCTAACAAGGTTAAGGGGTTTCTTCTTGGTGACACCCCTCCGGCGTCGGATTGAGGACTACGCGGAGAAGCCAAATGCGGTTCTTGATCGGTTGGTGAGGGGTGCCCTACGGTATATCCTTTACGAGACCATCTTTGTGAACCATTCTTCTACGGCTCGTCTTTCTGCTACGTTTGTTGGTGAATCTGGATGAGGTGAGCGGATATGATTGGGGCTCGGCGGGGCTGGCCTTACGCTACCACGCCATGGATGAGGCGTGTAGGAATACCAAGGATTCCCTGTCGGGGGTATTCTTATGCACAGGAGGTATGCTCTTTGATTACATTTTACGCTCTCCGTCTATATGCTCTGTCGTGTTTCATACTTGAATTCGCTCTGTTTTCTTTGTGCGAGATATGGGGCTATCTTGTCCTTGGATTGTATAGGTTTGAGTTGGAGAGCCGGACCCCTTTGTTCCGGATATCGGGAGGTGGAGCCACCCTAATCGGAGCGTTGATGAGGAGGAGAACCGGGAGTGGACCACGACGGTGGCGAGGCGAGGGCCATGCTTTGGATACTTTTGAGTATGAGAGGTGGGCCTTTATCCATGGACCTTGTTGGAGCGGGAGGTGCATCGTGCTTGGGATGCTCTTGGGATGCGAGAGGATGCTTGCATCTTTGGAGGGGGACACCATGTATCTTGGTGAGCGGGTCTTCCCACGGCATGGCGGGGTAGACTACCATATATGGTGTCGGCGGATCCGCGAGAGGCGATGTATCCCACCTACTCCATTCCGGAGGATGATTATGCTAGGTCTTACGGTGGGTGATGTGGCGACGGCTTGTGTTATCCCCGGGGCCTCTTATGCGGAGTTCTGCCTCGCTTGATGGGTCCCCTCATGGTGGGTGATAGGCGATCGCATGCTCGTGGCTCTGCCTCTGCCACGCCTCGGGTTCCTCGGCCCTAGTACTTCTTCCCGGTCTCTTGGTTCTACGCCTTTCGCCCCGGACTTCGGTCCTTTGAGCTATACATACATGATGGGGAGTATGCCGATGATGGGCCACATCCCGACTACGGATCATATTCTGAGGGTTACCGCCTTCGCCGGACGTCTCCTCGGTATGTTTACATTTGTATTATCTCTCGTATTCGTCCATATAAGTGTATATGTCCGACTTCATCGAGCATTCCTTTTCTTTGGTTGTCGGGTCACCATGTCCGCGGCCGATTATAACCGTGGAGCGACCAAGATGGCGGGGCGATGGCCTTGGTGTCGGACTGTTCGAGAGCCATTCCATAAGGCTTCTTTGGCGGCCTCGACGGTGGCCTCGGCGGTGACCCCTACTTGTGGAGCCAAGAGGTCGAGGAGGGATGGTAGCCCCATGGTGGTGATGGCGGAGGTGCCGGTAGCTCGGGCGATCGATGGCGTGATCCCCTCCCTTTCTCTTTATCGATTTACGATGATACGTATATATTGGCCGTGTGGGCCCAGACAATTTTTCTTTTCCTTTGGTACCTGTTAGGAACAAGTAGGTAGCACAAAACAATGGTTTTTCTTAACCCCTAATTCTAGGTTTAATTAGTTAATTAATTAACTTTCTCGACTTTCCATGTTTTTTTGAAAATGGAATGGAATGGCCGTTAGGCCACAATTTTGAGCTCGAATCTTGGTGTTTCTTTGCATGTTATGAGCTGTACACGCGGGTTTTCGAGACTTGCTTCGTCAAGTCGGGGCTAGATTCTGTTTGAGCGAAATATTGCTTTGTTTTGCCGTAGCAATATCTCGCGCGAGATAAGGTGTCTCGCACGAGACACGCTACCCGAGTAGAGATCTCTTCCTTTTTCGAACAGGATTTTGTCGGTTTTCCCTATAAAATCACCACAGTAGTCCGGCCGAGATAACACATCCTAGCCTTTCAAACTCTAGAGACATTAATTAGGGTTAAACTCTTGGCTTCTTTTCCAACCACACGATCCATGGCTTCGAAGGAGATTGCCCCAGCGTCCATGATTGTCGATGATTTTTCTCTGTCATACGAAGTGATTGAATCTTTCAAGCAAGCATCCAGAGATTTGGTGAGATCGTTTCGCAACCGATCTCGCAATAGGTTTATTGCGAATTCGGATTCGAATTCTCTTCACCTTGAAGAACCTCAATCGGATTGGAATCTCTTGCGGGGGTCTTTGCTCGATTTTGGGATCCCTCTATTCACCTTTTCAATTTCTCTTTGAATGAGATGGTGCCTCTTGTGGAGGAATTTGCAATTATCTTGGATATGCCTTTGGTGGTGAGATTCTTTGTTCCTAAGTACCATAGGAATCATTCGGAGGCTTTGAATGAATTGCTAGGGATCCCCCTTGATACTTGCTACGAGTTGGTTCACCGCAAGTGGGTTGATTGCTCTTCTTTTAGGGATGCTTCGGCGGTGATTCGAGATGATGACGCTTTTCATGTCTACAAACGGAACTTTACGGCCCTTTCTCTTTTCGGAGATGTTACGTTTACATGCGGGGATGGTTTGGTAGACTCCCAACTAGTGGAAATTGTTACGCGAGGCTAGAAAACGTTCTAGGAACATTATTCCGCTAATCTTGGGTGAGACCACCATGGTCTTGATGAGCTGCATAGGACCGGTGCCATGACTCAAGGAGTCCTCTTACATTGACCATTTGGCTTAGGGAGCATCTCAAGTTGGTAGGTCCCCCATTGGAATATTCCCCTTTCACATATCATACGCGCAAGTTATTGATCAAGGATCTTTCAGCGAATGAATGGGCTGAGTTGATTGCGAAGACCGAAACTGCTGACATTCTTTGGTGTCCGCCTTATTGGAGGTTGAACAAGTATGTTGCCAATACGAAGGGTTTTGACAGGGTGGTTCTTCCGGGTTTGCGAGATTCCTCTTTTTATTTTCCCAAGCGGGTGCTCCGTCAGCTTGGTCAGCAGCAAGACACTTATATTTTCGAAGGAGCTTCTCGTGAAGTGTCTTACATTGGTGTAGAGTTTGCGCAGGCGCTAGCTCAATCATGGGGTGAAGGAACTAGTCGGGACCGCTGGTCGAACCTTCGGACCTTTAATGCAAGCATCTTCTTATCTGATAAGTATTTGGATTGGTTCCTTCATACTGGTCACCCTAGTGCGGAGAAGATTGATGATCTGCGGCTTTCACTGCTAGGGGATTCTTTTGTGGCTAGTAGTATTTTGCGAAGGAGTGAGGCTCAGTCTGATCCTGCTAATGTATGAACTGATCCAACTCAGGATTTTCTCGATGGGGATTGGTACGAGAGACGAGGCAAAGGGATGCCTGGAAAGACGCAAGCTCTAGATAGGCCCAGTGCCTTTAAGAGGCTATCAAAATCTGTCTTTCATCGTCTCGAGGGGTGCTCTGCTTTGAGGGGCTCAAAGCGCAAGAAGGATCGCGAAGACGGTCGTAACCATGTCCGCTGGCCTACCAAGTCAATGAAAGGCTAGATCCTAAGGAGTACCAAGAGATTGCTTTGATAGATCAATAGTTTTTATTTTATTAGTATTTTTTCAAGGTTGTTAGCTTAGCAAATTAGTCGTTGTGATTAGGATTTCCCTTTTGTCATTAATAAAAATGCATTCGATTAATAAAATGACAAAAGTAGATTTATTTATTTGATTAGACTGAACCCGAAGGCTGCCTACGTTCCTCTTTTTCATCAATTAAATAAGAGGCTCAGGTCTAACGTAGTTCATTTTTAGGAGAAAAAAGGACAAAATACGGCTCCATGCCGAGGGGTAATCTCGCGCGAGATAAGGCCCTTTTTTTTTTTTTTTTTTTTATGCACACCCTTTCTTCTGCCTAGACCGCCCCTTCGGGTTTTCAATCTAGCGGGCTTCTTTTCTTGTGCGAGCTCTAATTTTTGCCTAGACCGTCCTTTTCGAGATTTTCAACCTAGTGAGCGATTTCTTTTTAGGAGGGCAAGTCACGCGAAGTACTTCTTGAGCTTGTCCATGTTGACCGGCTTCGGTAGTTGATCTCTGTCTAAGTCCACCAGCTGAAGGGCTCCCCCAGAGAATATCTTCTTCACAATGTAGGGTCCTATCCATCTTGGTCCCCACTTGCCTAGCGGGTTGAAAGGTCCAGGACGGTGCTCACGGAGAACCAGGTCACCTACTCTTATGTTCCTTGTCTTGACCTTTTTGTTGAAAGCTCTTGACATTCTTCTTTGGTAAGCTTGAGTGTGTTCGGCTGCTTTCAACCTTCTTTAGTCCAACAGGGCCAACTCTTCGTATCTGCTTCCTAGACAGTCGACTTCGTTCACTTGGTTTTCTAGGAGAACCCTAAGTGATGGTATTTCCAATTCTATTGGTAAGACAACCTCCATTCCGAATGTGAGGGCGTAGGGAGTCTCTCCTGTAGCTGTTCGAACTGAAGTTCGGTATCCCCACAGTGCGAAAGGTAACTGGTTGGGCCAGTCTTTTCCAGTGACTGCCATTTTTCTGATGATAGTCTCGATTGTTTTGTTTGCGGCTTCAACGACTCCATTTGTCTGGGGCCTGTAAGGTGACGACTTATGTCTTGTGATTTTGTACTCGGTTAAGAGGCGATCTGTTTCCTTCTTGAAGTGTGACCCATTATCGGATATCATCTCTTCCGGAACCCCATATCGGCAGATGATGTTGTGCTTGATGAATTCTGCAACCTTTCTGGCATTCAGAACTTTGTAGGAGGCGGCCTCAACCCATTTAGTGAAATAGTCGATGGCTACTAGGACGAAGCATTGTCCGTTAGCTCCTACGGGTGTGACCTTTCCAATCACGTCTATCCCCCACGTAGAGAACGACCAAGGAGAGGTCATAGGGTACAACAAGGAAGGCGGTGCATGCTGGAGATTGGCGTGTATCTGACACTTATGGCACTTCTTGACCATTTTGGTACAGTCGGCTTCCATGGTTAGCCAAAAGTACCCTTGTCTGATGATCTTTTTGGCGAGCATGTTTCCGCTCATGTGGGTTACACATATGCCTTGATGGACATGGTCCATTATTTCTTGGGCCTCTTCCTCGGTGGCACAAAGGAGGTTTCCTTGGGAATGTTTCTTGAATAGACGGCCAGCAGTGATGACGTAATTAGCGGCCGATCTCTTAAGGACGGTCTGAGTCTTTGGGTTTGGGTCTGTCTCAGGTGGGATGGTTCTATCTAGGATGAAATGCCAAATGTCATAGTACCACGGTTTCTCTTCGGAGTTCCCAACAATGGCACATTCAGATAACCATTTGTCTTTGCAGTCATGGAGATCTACAACGACGCAGTATGCAGGGGTTACACGCCGTGTTATTTTGAAGGGTTTGACAACTTTTCCTTTAGGGATTTTGACCAAAGAAGAAAGTGTGGCTAATGCGTCCACAAATCGATTTTTGTCTCTGGAGATTGTTGCGCCAACTCTTGGAGGTGGGCACTGTATCTTTGAAGGGTTGGATCTTGGACCCTCCACTTCTTCAATGTCTGATTGATGATTAATTGGGAATCCCCGAATTCCTCGAGTTCAAACACGTTGCGCTCTAGGGCTGCCTCAATCCCCGCTATTCAAGCTTCATATTCTGCGGTGTTGTTGGTGGCGTCAAAGTCAAGACGTACTGTGAGTACCCCGATCCGAACTCAGGTTTTGGATCCACTTTTATTAAATTTTGGGCTTATATAATTGCTAAAAGGCAATATTTAGTCCAAATATCCCAACAGCCCATTAACCCATTGGGCCTGCCAAGCATTCGGCCCAATATGGCCAAAAGGAGTACGCTGTCGTCCGACATGGGACACTAAGGCGGTTTAACTGCCCCTGTCGTGCGACATAGGACTCCCCATCAGCCTGCCTATAAATACAAGGCATGGCTGATCATTTTAGTGGACTTGGAGTGAATAGAGGGAGGATACCAGTAATATAGGGAAAACTCTGTCCAAATAGAGTCTCCCTCTCTCTCATACACACACACTCACCTCCCTCCTCACACACACACACACTTCAAGGTCAAGATCCAAAGAAGCTCCCTTTGTTGGTGTGTAGAAGGGGTGGACACCATACTATTGGTGATCTCACCTTGTGGACTACAATAGGTAGCCACTAAACCTTTCTCCCTCTTTAAATAAAGTCTTTAATACATTTATAATACATTGCATGCTTACTTGCTTTAATATTATGTAGAAATTGGGATTTTTGCATGATAAAGGTGGTGGAGAAGTGAATCTTCAAAATTCACTTCTCCCCACCTCAGATCTGGACATTTGGTCATCTTAGGATCAATAAAGGTTCAATCTTTACGCATTTGCATCGAGTTAGGAGGAGATGGCTACTTCAAAGTGGCCAAAAATATGTGATTCATCACATTTGGTCACTAAAGCCATGTGATCCTCCCATAATACTCCTATATTACTATTTTAATACTGCTTACAGTTAATAAAGGTGCTTAGTTTGCCTTGAGAAGCAAAGGGGAATCAAACAGACTGAAGGGCACAGAAATGGCCTATCCCTCTCGGACGACACAGGACTCCATGGAGATCCTGTGTCATACGACATGGAGATCCCAGAAGGCTGTAAAGCCATTCTTGGACTTCAGATCTGTCCAGATTACTCCTTTTGTAACTCAAAGCTTACCTAAGCATTTCTGTGGCTCATAAGCCACTATTTGGGTGCCTATGATCTGTTTGGGTACGATTTATTGGAGGCGGTTTGCCACATGACATGAATAACCTCGGATGTTCCATGTCATGTGACATCCGTATCATACAAAGTCTATCGTGACTTTGTCCACTCCGTCAATCCCAAACTGGGCTTAGACCTTCAAATAGTGTCTTGAATGAGTTAGATAAATGTCATTCCTGTTCCAGAAATAGCTTGGTCATTGTAAAAGACAATCTGACCAAGTGATATCATGTCGTACGACACCCTCTTCCTAGGAGGTCCTGTGTCGGACGACATCCAAGCTCTCTGGGCAGATTGTCTTACCTTCTGCCTTGTTATGACAATCATAATATGTAAAAGGGTGTGGCCCCCTGTCATGGCTCACAAGTTGTACTCAGCTTCTATATTATCAATAAAAATGCCAAATTAGCATGCTTTACACATCGACACACATTGCACACACACTTTGAATGTCCAAAATTGTCCAACGTTGATTGAAAGTCTTGAAAGAGGCGTGTTGGGTGAACTCTCTAGTTCTTCCCAAACACGTAACCAGACTCCCGAACCCAAAATACTCTTAAAATAGGTTTTTCAATGTTTCTTTTAAAAATGGCGTGGCGACTCCCAAAACCGAAGTTTTCAAAAGCTTATCATTACAATATACCCCCCTTTTCTCTAAAAAAAAGGGAAAAATCAAGAAAAATGATAAAATTTCGGGGCGAGCGTTCATTCAGTGGCGACTCCGCTGGGGAAAACATTGAAAAACTTTTTTTTTTTTTTTAAATAAAAATAAAAAAATGAAGACGGTACTCGGTATATAGGTGGAAACCACTAACCTTCCTGTATCGCTCACTAACCCGGGGCTTGGGATAAATGGTGGTCTAACAATCCCACATACCAGTATCATTCTTCTATTTTCGAAAAAAAAAAAAAAGTTTTTCTTAAAGAGGGTCTAACATTCTTTAAATCAACTTGGACAATTTCGACATTCACCTTGTGTGCGCATTTGTGTCATTTTGTGTGTTCAAATGCACCTTGCCATGCTTTTATGCTTCTATGCTTTGGTATGTGGCACTATTGGGAGCCGGGGCTTCCCCCTTTGCAATTTGCTCTTCCCGCTGATCAGAACAGGGCAGGATGACGCTGGACTACAGCTACTGGTAAATTCTGACATTTGGGGCAGTCCCCTTTTGTCATGCTTTGACTCATTCTCTTGTTTTTTCTTTGCATATTGCATAAAAAAAAAAAGAAAAAAATTCTCTTTTACAAAAAAGCAAAAAATATTTTCCTAGAAAATACCTTCACACTACTCGCACTCTACCCGCACATAGAGTTAGAACCCGGGAGTGTACGGACGGCATCGCGGAAAATGACATGTTTCGCTGACGTTTGAGCGCCTAAAGTCCTCCTAGCAAGTGAGTTAGCCAACACTTGTCCGTGACACACTTTCTACCGTGACCGGTTGGTTTTTGGCCAATGCTTTTCAAAACATTTTAAACTCGGTTTTCAAAATTTTCTCACAAAGTCCGAGTCATGCATCGTCTCCAAAAATCTTGGCATACTTTCCCTCTTCGTGTCGGAATCACGACATAATTCAAGCGTAAGTACACGTTAAGATCTCTACATATCTCGACGTAGGTACATATTGATTTCTCGGCTTGGCTTCATAAGAACCATGACGCGTTTTCGACATGTGTCAACGCGGGACCATGTCGACTTCTTAACGCATACTAACAAGAGTTATGCCGAAATTTCGCCACCAAGTGACGAGAGGCCATGCCAGATTTCCAACTCGAAAAGAGGAGAGGTCATGCCCAATTCGTCCAGGGTTTTACCTGCAAATTGCGGTCTCGTACAGTCAAACGTACTTTTGACCCTCTCTCCTCGCGAGTTTAGACGTTGACTTGGACTTGGTTTTGAAAACCCCGAGTTTGACTTGTTTTGGCTCGTATGCCCATAGGTTCGTTCTCTCTTTTGATTGGTGGGTTCCACGTGCCCTATAAGACCTCTGCCGGGATTGTCCGTCCCGGAGGTGCAGTACAGGTGGAATACAGGGGGTCTATAGACGTAGTGATGGAACTCACTGATCCAGGAATAGCGTAGAATGCGAAAAAGAAGGTTTCCCCCTTTTTCAACCATTCTTAGGATTAATAAAAATCATTTTTATAACCAAAAAAAAAACATAAAAAAAAATAAAAAATAGCATATGCATGAGTCCGTCCTCAGCCTATCCTCTCCCCTACCTAAAGCCGTTCTCTCCCCTTTCAGCGAGCAAGTATTGGGTCAGAGTTCCGGGTGGTCGGTTAATCAGTTTCTCTCCAATCAGGGAATCGTATCCAGCAGTCTCAGAAATGGCAGATTCGCAAGTCTCAGCGGGTTTGGGTCCGAATGCGAGTATCGATCCAGCTCAGAATCAGAATGTCAGTCAGGGTGTAGGGCCAGATCAAGGTTAGAATGCGGGGCCGAACACAGCTCTGAATGCCTCTCCTAGCAGTGGTTATGGCATGGGTCCTCACATGACACCCCCGGGAAGTACGTTTGTTAACCCTCACCCAGGTTTCAACTTCTCTCAAGAAACTTCCCTCCGTGCTGCTCTCGAAGCCTCTCGTGCCCGTGAGGAAGCCGGTTGGGCTCGCTACGTCGAAGTAATGCGCATGCAGGGCATTGCCGTAATCCGTCACCCCGATGGATCGTACGAAGAAATTAGGGAAGAACCCGATTTTACTATCACCGGCACTAGCTTTGTCCCCCCATCCTCACCTACGCAAGGCCTTCACAACCTGCCCCCACCAGTCTCCTATGGTGCTCCTAGCTCCCTGCCGACTCATGGGGATATGTCAAGACCTCCCCCCATCCCAGTATCTACTTATGGTACGCAATACGGGCTGAGGGGCGAATCAAGCTCCTTCCCAAAGGTCAGTGCTCAGGACCAGTTTATGTTTTATCCCCAGAACCAGCTTGGGCAGGGTCAGCTACCCAGTGGTGTCAATCCAGAGCCGTTTGGGTATATTCAGAATCAGTTTGGGACTCAGAGTCAAAGTCTGTATAATAGCACGGGTCAGCCGTCTAACCCAACCTTCGGTGCTCAGTTTATTACTCCTCATGATCAGCCCAATCAGCAGCAGAGCGGTTATCGCATGTCAGGAAGCCAGATTTGCCAAGATCAGATCCCGCAATATCCACAACCCCAATTCCAAGGCAACATCCCTCAGCCTGTGGTTTGTTCTCCTCTCACCCGACATGCATGCGGTTCCACCCCGTATTCGGCTCCGTGTACCGGTATCGGGTCCCCGCCTGATCGGTCGGCATCCAACCAGTACAGTTCGGGCCCCAGAATCCCGGTGTCCAATTCAATGGTTACGACATGTACGAGAACAAGATCCCCAACCCAGTGGACAGCAATGGTAGCATACCCAGCACTCTTGGTCTCCCTCCGGCTGCCTTGCCAATCAGGCCCACGCCGGAATTCCCAGTGCCATCCTCAACAGTAGCTCCAACTATGGGACGACCCCCATCCTCCGAGGTTTCAAGTTTGAAAGAAGAACTGAAGTATGTGAAAGAACAGTTGCACAGAATGACTTTCGGATCCAACATGGTCAGCTCCGTAGAACTCAAAGACTCCAAGGCTCTCCCGAAGAACTTCAAGATGCCCCCCATAACCAAGTTTGAAGGCTCCACATGCCCTAAAACTCACATGAACAGCTATATCATGTCAATGGGTGCCAAAGGGGCCACCGAAGAGATGTTAGCCCTTTACTTTCACTTGTCCCTCGATGACTCTCCTTTGAGGTGGTTCCTAGGCCTTAAGCCAGAAGCAAGGGCTAGTGGTCCCAGATCAGTGATGCTTTTTTGGACAAATACAAAGGAAGTGTCGAGTGGTACACCACTCGTAGTGACTTGATCGGCACCATTCTGAGGCACGATGAGTCCGTAACAGACTTTTACAAAAGGTGGAACAAGAAACTTAACGAGTTGGTTCACCCGATCCCCCTCTCTGACGAAAAGTCCATCTTCCTTTCATGTGTCAAACCATCTATCAGGGAAGCCATTGGCCGGGGATACTACCCAAATCTACGAGAAATGGTGAGCGCAAGGGCCGAAAGTGAGAATGCTACCTACTCCATCATTCCAACTCCTGCTCCCGGTAACACTCCAGCTCCCCACTATCGAGTTCCAAGCTCTACCCCTGTTGCTTCAAAAGGCAAAGAAATTGCGGTCTCTAATACTGTCAATTATATCCAAGGAGAGAACAATCAGCCACCTGGCCGTGGTGGAGGACTGCCTCAGAAATCAAAGTATGATGATTTAGGGATGTCGCTTGAAGAGTTATTCGATGGTTTGATGAGGACAGGAATGATCAAACCTTTGGAGAACTACCCTACTCCTATTACCCCGGGACTGGATCGTAGCTTAAAGTGCCGTTACCATCAAAATTCGGGCCACACTACCAACAGCTGCTTCACACTGAGAAGGATTGTTCAGAGCCTGATCGACCAGCGCAAGATTGAGAAGCCGAACATCGTCACCAATCCTCTCCCCAACAACAACAATAACAGGGTCAACATGATCGAGTTTGTCAATGTCATAGAGTTTGGTGAGGCTAGTCCCAACAAGGGTGTGAGTAAATTTGAGGCTATCGTGCCCACAAACAACAATGTAATCAATGTTGATAATGAATTAAATGCTCATTTCTGCTATATGTTGTCTTGGGATGATATTCGAACTGCAGCAAAATCAACAAATGATGTCCAACATAATGACATTTCCCCCAATTCTCAATCTACTCCCCTCACTTGGGAAGAAATTAAGCGCGCCGCAATTTCAAGCTCGGCCATCACCATTAATCAATTACGGCAAGCAACCTGGCCATATGCTACACAAGGGCCTCCGATGAGTTGGTCAGAATTAGAAGCAACCGACACAGATCACGACAAGGACCAGGAAGCTGAAGTAAATTTGCTCACCAGGTCAGGAAAAATGTTGGGAACCGATGTTGCCGGATCATCAGGAAAAGACAAAGAAGCAGTTATTCCGGGAGACGGGTCTGGTAAAAACCCATACGCCAAAGGAGTAGCCGAAGAGGATTCAACGGAGAACGACCCAATCCTCGCACAGTTGAAGCGAACCCAGGCCAACATTTCTCTTTGGTCCCTTTTGACTTCTTCTTATCCTCACAAGTTGAAGTTGGAGGAAGCCTTATCTAAGACAATGGTGTCCGTAAACTCCACTCCTGATGAAGCATGCCAGTTAATAGGCACCGCCCAGTACGGGAATATCATCACTTTTACGGAATTGGATCTGCCAAAGTATGGAGCCAGCCACAACGAATCCACGCACATCGCATTCGGTTGGATGGGCGCCCGGCTTCCCCAGCGTAATGGTGGATAACGGCTCGGCTATGAACGTTTTGCATGCCGTAATGATGAGCATGTTGAACATTAAGGCCACTGATTTGAAGCCATCCGATCAAACCATAAAGGCGTATGACTCCACGTCTAGGAAGGTTTTGGGTGTAATACCATTAACCATGTGGTTCGGCAAGAAACCTCTGGTAGTTGAATTTCAGGTGATAGACATTCCTGTCAGTTTCTTCGCCTTACTAGGAAGGCCGTGGCTGCACCAAATCAATGGGGTCGCTTCCACCCTGCATCAATGCGTCAAGTTTGTCCAAGATGGCGAGCTAACCATCATCTATGGAGATAGTGTTACCATCGAGGGCACCGATGATGAGGGAAGGCCAGTAATGGAAATCAAACACGATGAAGCCAACTTGATGTTGAGCGGTTTCAGGGTCGAGAGCCCAAAAAGCCCAGATTTGCGCAATTGACCTGACAACTTCATTTGATAAAATTCCTCCAATTATGGTGATGATGAGGCGAATGAACTACATTCCGGGGCTTGGCCTAGGAAGACGTCAGCAAGGCACTCACAAGCTCAAGGAATTAAAACTGAAAAGGGACAAGGAAGGTCTGGGATATGTTGGGAAGACCCCCAAGGACAAAGAGGCCGACAGAATTGAAGCCGCAGAAAAGAGAAAGGCTAGCGCTGCTGGAAAGCCCTATATCAAACCTAATCTCCGTCCTTATCACCCTTCCTTGGAAAAATACTTCGTTAAAGAAAGAGGCGATGATCTTGTGTGCAACCCTATCAAGGAGTTTACCATTGGCAAATCCAATATTCCAGGGGATGTGACTACCTTTGATAGCCGATACCACTTCTGGGGAAGCCCTCATTTCACTGATCAGTTCAGAAGATTGTCCATGGTCGAGCCTATGATTGGGGAAGTCGGCGAATCCACCGAGCTCGATATGGGTAAAGATGCCGCAACTTTGTTTGAAGAGGTAGACTTATCAGAAATAGTTGGGGCTGATCCACTGATGGAAGCGCCGTTGATTGATCTATGTGAAGAGACATCACCAATGGCCGGGGCTGTTACTAAAGACCCCTTCAGCATGGTTGACCTTCTGACCGGGGATGATTATGTACCTGTGATTGATCTTCCGATGGGGAAAGATTACGTATCAGTGATCGAGTTTGATGGGGATAAAGAGATTGATCCACGCACCTTCATCAGCACCTCAGAGATGCCACTCCCAGGTGGACTTCCTTCAGGACCAATCGCCCGGTAGGAGATTATGATGAAAAAGCTCGGGCTGACCCCTCGTCCTGGTGTGTCTACGTCTAAGACTGCCCCTGTAATCCTGAGTCAGTCCTCAGAGTCTTTTGTTATCGAGTTTGAGTCTCTAGATAGGTCTGATACTCTCACGGCTGATGATCATCGCCGTGTCTTTAACTCTATCTTCCCTTTTGCATTGAATGAAATGGTTGACCTTTCTGCGTATCCCTTAATTGCCACCTTAACAAATGATAAGTTAACTAAGACAAATCTTAATGACTTAAAATTGGTTAATAATGATTCATTTGAAGAGGACACAGACTTTTTAGATGAAAATTTTTTAAAAGATAATATAAAGCGGGTTTTGACCGAGACGACAATCGGGCCCAAGGCCGATGAGGTATTAACTACGGTGAATTTGGGAACTGCGAAGAGCCCCGAAGAGACACAGATTAGCGACTTCTTCACGGGAAAGAGCAGGAAGCCCTTATTGATGCGCTCAAGGAATATGTGGACGTATTTGCCTGGTCCTACAAAGACATGCCCGGGTTGGATACTTCAACTGTTGAGCACCGAATCCCCCTGGACCCAGAAGCTAGGCTAGTCAAACAGAAACTTCGCCGGATCAAGCCAGAATGGTCCCTCCAGGTCAAAGAAGAAATAGAGAAGCTGCTCAGAGTGGATTTCATCAAAGTGGTCGAATACCCCAAGTGGTTGGCCAACATAGTAACGGTTACCAAGTCAAATGGCAAAGTCAGGGTTTGCGTGGACTTCAGAGACCTAAACAAGGCTAGCCCGAAGGAAGACTTTCCCTTGCCCAATATCGATCTGTTGGTAGACACTACCGCCAGCTACGAAGTCAAATCATTCGTGGATGGTTTTGCGGGTTACAATCAGATTAAAGTTGCCGAAGAAGACCAGGAAAAGACTTCCTTCACCAGCCCTTGGGGAACCTTCTGCTATACGGTTATGCCCTTCGGTCTGAAGAATGCCGGTGCCACTTACCAGCGAGCAGTCACTGCACTATTCCATGACATGATCCACAAGGAGATCGAGGTCTATGTTGATGACATGATTATTCATTCCAAGGGATCAGATGGTCAACACTTGATCGACCTGAGGAAGTTCTTCAACCGGCTACGGGAGCATGAGATGAGGTTGAACCCAGCAAAATGCACTTTTGGCGTAGTCCGAGGAAAGGTTCTGGGATACATGGTCACAGAGTGAGGGATTGAAGCCGATCGAAGAAAGATCAAAGCCATCATGGAGATGAAGCCGCCGATGACAGTCATGGAGGTGAAGGCTTTCATGGGTCGTCTCCAATATATTAGCCGATTCATCCATCAGCTAACCTCTATCTGTGAGCCGATCTTCAAGCTGCTCAGAAAGAATCAGGAGGTTGAGTGGAACGAACAGTGTCAAACCGCCTTCGAGACGATCAAGGCCTACTTGGTCCATCCCCCAATCTTGTGTCCTCCGCATAAGGACAAGCCCTTATTGCTATACTTAACAGTTACAGATATGGCTGTCAGAGCCATGCTCGCACAAGAAAAGCCGGAATCAAAGGTGGAAAATGCCATATACTTCATCAGCCGGAAGCTTCAGGGCAGCAAATTGAACTACTCAGCTTTAGAGAAAACCTGTGCAGCTTTGGTATGGGTGGTCAGCAAATTGAGACACTACCTCCTGGCGCATACAGTACACCTAGTGTCGAAGATGGATCCCATCAAGTGCCTATTCGAAAAGTCTTCTCTATCATCAAGGCTTGCGAAATGGTCATTCTTCCTAGCCGAATTTGATATCAAGTTCGTAACCCGCAAGGTAATCAAAGGCCAAGCTCTGTCGGATCATTTGGCAGATTTCCCAAGCTCAGAAGAGACCGAGTTCGAACCCCAGTTTCCAGACGATGGAATCTTCGTGATAGAGGGTACAGACCGTTGGCAGTTGTTCTTCGACGGTGCCGCCAACAAAAGGGGCAATGGTATCGGCATGGTGTTGGTTGATCCAGAGGATGTGCACACCCCCATCGCTATCAAGTTGAATTTCCCGGCTACTAACAACACCGCGGAATATGAAGCTTGTATAGCCGGCCTCGAGGCAGCCTTGGAACGAAACGTCAAAAAGCTGGAGGTGTACGGAGACTCTCAGCTAATCATCAATCAGGTATCCAATAAGTGGAGAACCGTGGACCAGTACTTGCAAATGTACTATGCTTACATGGAGGACCTGATCGACCAATTCAAGGAGGTCACGTTTCACTACCTACCCCGGGACAAGAACATGTTTGCGGATGCTCTGGCCGCTTTGGCCTCTTTGGTGGAAATTCCTGAGGGAAAATCAATAAAACCATTCAGGGTTGGGAGGCGCGAGAACCTCGCCTACTGTTGCCAGATCAAGCTAGAAAAGGTCGATGACTTGTGGTACAGTCAGATATTTCAGTACCTTAAACATGGCAAAGCTTCATTCCCGATGGAAAAGGATGGTAGACTAAAAGAAGGTCTCCGCGCCAAAAGTTTACAAGCTTTGAAAAGGTTGTCTGCACAGTACGTTATTCTGGGAGATGACCTATGGAAGAAAAGGCACCAAGGCCCACTTCTACTCTGCATCAGCAAGTCTAAAGCCAGAAAGGTCATGGAAGAAGTCCATGGTGGCGCATGCGGGCCACATATGAACGCCCGAGCCTTGATGTTCAGCATACTCAGGATGGGTTATTATTGGATCTCCATTGAAACTGACTGCATTCAGTTTGTGCGAACCTGCGATAAGTGTCAGCGGTTCTCCAATCTCAACCATATACCTCCCCATGATCTCTACTGCATGAGCACTCCTTGGCCATTCGCAACTTGGGGGATCGACGTTATTGGGAAGATAACTCCTACCGGCAGTAACGGGCACGAGTTCGTGTTGGTCGCTGTAGATTACTTCACCAAGTGGGTTGAAGCAGCGTCCTACAAAGTCCTCAACTCCAAAAAGGTGGCCCATTTCATAAAAGAGAACATTATGTGCCGATATAGAGTTCCAAATGAGATTATCTCAGACAACGGGTCACACTTCGAGGGACACACCGATGAACTACTCGCATAATTCAGAATCAAGCGACATAAGTCTTCCCCTTATCGCCCTCAAACCAATGGTGTTGTCGAGGCCGCAAAAAAAAAATCTAGAAAGGATCATCCGGAAGATGGCTGAAAGGAGCCGGGATTGGCCTGAGAAGCTTCACTTAGCGCTATGGGGCTACCGTACTTCAGTAAGAACGGCTACCGGTGAAACCCCATTCGCTTTGACATATGGGATGGATGTCGTTTTTCCCATCGAGTTAGAAATACCCTCTCTACGGGTTCTTCTTGAAAATGAGGTCAACGAAATAGAATGGCTTCAGAGTCGACATGACGAGTTAGCTCTTCTGGACGAGTGAAGGCTTAAGGCAATGGAGCACATCCGGGCTTATCAGAAGCGCATGGCTAGGGCCTTTGACAAGAAGGTACATCCCCGCGACATAAAAGTGGGTGATTTGGTCCTAAAAGAAAAGCCGCAGAATCAATTCAGTCCTTTGGGCAAATGGGCTCCAATCTAGGTAGGCCCGTATCTGGTAAAAGAGATCTTCTCTGGCGGAGCAATGAAGTTGACAGATTTGGATAGTAATCCCTTCATGCACCCGGTGAACGGCGACAAACTGCGCCGCTATTACATCTGAATCGAGCCCCCCTCTATAAAAAAAAAAAAAAAAAAAAAAAAAAAAAAAAAAAAAACAAAAGCGCGAAAATAATGTACCCAGACGAGGCGAAAGCCTCTCAAAAGGCGTCCGTGTAAAACAAAGGCGCGCTCGGTGCTAAAAGAATATACCCAACTAGGTGAAAACCCTAAAAACAAGCGGTCTAGGTAAAAACGGGGTTGCACCATTTGTCCCCCTTCTATCTATCCCTTTCTTAAACACAAAGTTAATTGGGTCGAACTACGGAGACCTGAGCCCCTTAGTTCAATCTGTAAAAGGGGAACGTAGGCAGCCGTTCGCGGTTCGGTCTAAAAATCATAAAAATCACCAAATCCTGTCAACAAGTTATATTTGTGATATCAAAATGTGTCTTGATTATGTTCTGAAGTAATTTCAACTTTCATCACATTAATACATTCATTGATGAGTTCAAGCACGGTTTACTCTCGACTCATTAACATTAGCAAAATAATATCTTTTAAAAGGTACATCTAAATTGTCTGTGTCGGCAAATAAGGGATACAAGGATAGGTCACCTAATCCTAGTTGCTCGTTCCCACTCCCGAACTAGCACCCTTCTTCTTCCTCTTCCTCGGTCCTCGGGAGGTCTTTGGCTTAGCTATCCCAAACATTTCTGTCTCCCGTCGTCCCGGCTCAGGAATAATACGAGTCGGTGAGTCAACCAATCCGGCAGCTCTCAGCGCCGCCTGGGCAGCTCTCTCCTCTCTCAGAGCTGTCCTCCGAGCCATAACTTCAGGGTCGTCCCTCATCTTGGCTCTCCTCTCTACGAGTCTCTCAAAATCCGCTGCCGGATCATCAGTCACGTTGTCGGGGTCAGCCTGTGCCTCAGCATCGCGTAGCTCCAAGCTAGATTGGTCTCCTCCTCGGATCCCTCGGCAGTATGCTTCAATGGTGTGCTGAACTGGTCCCATCTGCTCCCCATACCAAATGAGATACATGGTGGACAGATATGTGATTCCCCAGGTTTTCCGTATCAGTGTGTGAGCAGGAAAAGCTGCCCCTGAAAAAGCCCTGGCAAAGAACCTGAGAGTCTGGACATCAGTTATGTCAAGAAGAATGGTATCCCGAGCCATCTGCTCTCTGAACCCATCAACAGCCTGCTGTGGGTATCCATACTGCCTCTGAACAAGCAAAGGGATACTGAATGACGAGAAGTGAAGTCCCGACAGCCTCACTATAACAGAGTCATCCTGCCTACCGCTCATGGTCTCAAGCCTCCATCCAGGAACCCAGTACTGGATATCAGTGGTAGTATACCTGGCCAGTCGCCTCTGCCAACCTTCCTGTGAAGCCTCCAGAGCCACTCGCCTCTGCTGTGTGACCCAAGGTGCTGCAGTCTGCCCAACATGTAATGGGGAGATGAGCCTCAATCGCTCAAAGAGCCACAATGACAAGAGACTGGGGCTGCCACGTCCCATATGCACCGACCCTCCAGCTAGTCAGTCAATCCCATGATACGTCTCTGCCAGCAGAATGGGAACTAAGTCTCTCTCTCTCCCTGCCCGGGTCGAATCTCAGTCAGTGTGGTACCTCGAGAGCCCCGCATCTGTCTAACGACTCCCAGCAGTAAACCAGAACATACCCCATCGTACTCACAAAAGCAGTACAGGGAGATCATAATCAGCATAAAAATATCCTTGGCTGTGGACGGGTCAAACAGCTCCGGATGCGATACAGCCAATCGGGCTATCTGGGCCAGGTCAACAAAGGACAGGTCAAGAATCAAATCAGTCACCTGCTCGGTGTGAAATCCCAAGAAATCAGCCAGCTGCTCAGTCAAGGGTCGCGGATCTCGGGGAAAGACCGCATCTCTAAGCTCAGCTCCCCCAGTCAGTGCCCGGAATTCCTCAATGGTGGGTGTAAGATCATTATACGAGAGGGTAAAGACATGCCTCTCGCAATCCCAGTATCTGGATGCGGCCCGAAGAAGATTCCAATCAACCGCCCACTCCTTTAATGCCCAGATGCACCTCAACCCATATCGTTGGTCGATGATCCTTCTATTGTTGCTGCGATGATGGCGAGTCAGATTTATGAGATCGGAATAAAATTGACGCTCTTTGGTCTTAGATCTGTCGTCATAATGTTCCATTTTGGGCCAAAGATCAAATCTTGGGGCTAATTTTGAGGTGGAAGGTAAGTTTGACACCTGCTGGAACTGCTGGAATGAGTGGTTTATGAGTCTACCTTTTATAAAGTGCTGGGGCTTGCTGATCAAGAAATATGTCTTCCAGACTCTCTTTGTCGTGCGACATGAAGGCTCCATGAAGTCCTGTGTCGGACGACATGGACAGGTCCATCAGGATCACCAGCAGCTGCAACTGCAGCAATCCCAAGTAGCCCAATGCTTGCTCAAAAAACCACCCAAACCTATCCAAAACACCATAAAATCATGCCTAAACACTCCCCCTCGCTCATCAAGCCCACGGGAGAGGATTCGGCACATTCAACACACCCACAGACACATAAATGTCACTCAATGTGTACAAAAACCGCAAAAACACCCAATCACACCAAAAGCCACCATTTTGTGCCTTTCTTGGGACGAACTTGTGCATATGAGCTCACAAATATATAAATAAACAAACATTGTATTTGTCAAAGTACAAAAACAATAAAATACTTGTTTATACAATCAAAAGAACAAAAAGTGCATGCATTTCTCCTCTCTCCCTAAAAAGAGTCAAAGCATGGCAAAAGGGGACCGTCGTGATCACTCCGACTCGGAGTCGTCGCCGGAATCATCCTCCTCACCTTCCTCGGAGCTGTCGTCATCCTGGATGCTGCCCACCTCCTCCTCGGAGCCGCTCTGCTCCTGGCCATCATCGCCACCCTCCGCTGCCTCGAGGATCTTGCCGTCTGAATCATCATCCTCGTACTGGGCCCAAGGCTGGGGCTCGGCATAGTAACCATGCCACTCAGGCACAGTGGTGAAGGGGGGCTGGTAGGGATCCTCCTCGCCGTCATCATCAGCATCTGGCTGGGGCTGTCGACTCGAACCGCCCGCCTATGAGCCAGAAGGAGCCAAAGCCGGCCTAGGCCTCTTCTTCGGAGGCACAACGTCACCAGGCTGGGAGCTGCACCTCCCCTTCCCGGTGCTCGCGCTCCTGCGAAACCGGCGCAAAGCATCTTCACGGCACCGGTGAGCGCCTTCGCCACCGTCTGAACATCTTAGGCTGGAACCTCGTTCAACGAAAATAGAAAAGGCAGTCAGAAGCACTCAACGCATACAGTAAAGCAGTTAAAAGCTTGAATGAATCAGAAAAGAAAGGATTGCTCACAGAAGTAGTCCCGCGAGGCAGCCAGATGCGGGTGAGTCTCAGACATGTCAAAAGAGGAGTGGCGAATACTACCCCCAACCTCATACTCAAAAAACAAGGAGGTGTCAGTATCTGCACCCCTGCCGCCCTCCTGGCAGCCATCACCTGAGGAGTCACCAATCGGGTGAAGACGAACTGGGCATAGTCCCCACCATCAGAAAGCTCAGCAGCATCAATACCGGTCCGCAGCCGTTCCAAGTCAGGCAGGGCCCGAATATGCCATATCCCCGCAGGAGGATCATGAGGGACGCGGGAGATAGCGCCATGACCATGCTGCCTGCAGACTCTCCCCCCCAAATACAGGGCATCTCCCTCCAGGCCAATCAACAACCTCCTTGTCCTGGTCACCAGGGCAGCAGCACCAATCAAATCCTCGCCATACCGACCATGCCAGGGGAAATGTCTCAACCCAACAGGGGTACCCCTCAAAGCAATCATGATGTCATGGTAGCAGGACGTCTTACGGGGCTTCACCCCGTCCACCTTCCGGCTCTCCCTCGCTCCAAAGGTCCAACGGCGAATAGCAGGGAACAGATCTGCCGCGATCCTCTCAGGCACAGTCCAGGCGTAACAGCCAAACACCTCATAAGCCCACACCTGAAATCAAAGAAAAAAGACTCTCAGTGTGCAGCAACAGTAAAAATGATGACAGAAAAGTCAATACAGCAGTCAATGTGCGGAAAAGGCAAAGGGCATACCTCCAGCACAGTCTGGTAAAAGTCCAGAGAGGTCACACTGCCTCTGCTCACCTCATCCAGGCCTCTATATACCTGGGCCAAGCCAGCCTCTCCCCATGAAAAAGTGGACACCTAGCTCCAATCTCTAAGAGGCTCCAATAGAAGAGTCAATGCCGTCGTAGAGGCATTACAGAACAGGGTGTCAGACAATTCGGCCCAAACAAAGGCTCTAGCCAATTGCTCAGTAGTAACCATAGCGGCACCCTCAGAAAAGAGACGGCACTGATGAGTCAGTGCAGAGTGCAAGTCCGCCAATGGAACCCCATTGCCCTTCAGGCGAAGGGTCAGTCCAGTCAAAGCCCTAATGGCATCCGTGCTCAGCACACCAGGGTCCTCAGAGAAGATGGGCCTATCTGTGAACTGCAGACCGGTAATGGCAGTAAAGTCATATGGAGTGATGGTCGACTCACCCCAAGAAAGATGAAAAGTGTGGGTAGAGTCCCACCAAAACTGCCTGAAGGCTCGCACAAGCTCCACGCTCCTCGGCGTGTCCCCAAAAGCTTCAACAGCAGTGAAGAATGGTCCAAGAGCAGCAGCAAAGACCAGTCCCTTAGGACTATCCGGCAAGTCAGAGGAACCGGGAAGAAGACCCCTGATGGTCGCAATCGCCTCAGGGACCCCTTGGTCCGTAAAGTCTGCAGGTAAGCACAACACAGGTATCAAAAGCATACTCATCACAATATGTGCATTCATTCATGTGCATTTTCAAAAAAAAATCACCAAATTCTTTCAAAAGAATAAAAAAACAAAAAAAGAAAAATCTTTTCAAAAATAATGCACTTCATGCCAAGCATGCAATTCCTATTTGGGTGCGATTTCCCCCAATTTCAATCTCAAACCCTAGAAATAAAATTTCAAAAAGGGTTAATCTTTTAGAATTCTTACCCCCTTCTGCTCCATAGTAGAAGTATGAAAGTCGAGACCCGGGTAAAGCCCATGTCCCTCAGGGAATCTCTTCCGCTTGTTCCGATCTACAAACTTCCGTCTCTCGGACAATACTTGTTGAACATTCCTTCTCGATTCGGCTCGCGGAGGCATTATCAAAATCTTTGATTTGAATCAAATTGAGGGAAGAAATTTCAAATTTTTCTCTCCCTTTCTCTCTCTGTACTCGGCGGCAATGGGTGTTCTTTTTAGGTCTGTCTTACGACCTGAGGTTTTAATTAAAACTGCCTGGGAACCTTCCCATGTCGGACGACAACCATGGTCCAGAAGGGTGATTTTCCCCTTTTGCCCCTGATTAAATTCTGTCAGCCTATCTTGGCTACCCATCATCAAAATTCACCAAATCATTTGGGTTCAAATGCCCACCTCTCTTGGTTATCACAGAAATAGGCCCGGAATGGCCATAAACTACCCGGTCCGGAAAACCGTACAGTTTCCAACACAGCAAATGGCCCGAAATGGCCATAAACTACCCGGTCCGCAAAACCGTACAGTTTCCAAACACAGAAATTGGTCCGAAATGGCCATAAACTAACCAGTCCGGAAAGACCGTACAGATTTCCCACTCAATACAAATTATCGGGGTGACTCCCCTTGGAACAGTCGATCTCGGGTATAAATGCCCATCTTTCGCGGGTGACTTCCCAAAGAAAAAACAGTCAAATTCGCGGGTGACTCCTAAAGAAAAAAGTCAAATCTTCGGGGTGACTCCCCACCAAAAACAGTCAAATTCGCGGGCGACTCCCCAAAGAAAAAACAATCAAATTCGCGGGTGACTCCCAAAGAAAAAAGTCAAATCTTCAGGGTGACTCCCCACCAAAAACAGTCAAATTTGCGGGTGACTTCCCAAAGAAAAAACAGTCAAATTCGCGGGTGACTCCCAAAGAAAAAAGTCACATCTTCGGGGTGACTCCCCTTGGAATAGTCAAATCCCGGGTATAAACGCCCATCTTCGGGGTGACTCCCCTTGGAACAGTCAATATCAGGTATAAACACCCACCTTCAGGGTGACTCCCAAAGAAAAACAGTCAAATTCGCGGGTGACTCCTAAAGAAAAAAAAAAGTCGCATCTTCGGGGTGACTCCCCACCAAAAACAGTCAAATTTGCGGATGACTTTCCAAAGAAAAAAAAGTCAAATTCGCGGGTGACTCCCAAAGAAAAAAGTCACATCTTCGGGGTGACTCCCCTTGGAATAGTCAATCCCGGGTATAAACGCCCATCTTCGGGGTGACTCCCCTTTGAACAGTCAATATCAGGTATAAACAACCACCTTCGGGGTGACTCCCCACCGAAAATAGTCAAATTCGCGGGTGACTTCCCAAAGAAAAATAGTCAAATTCGCGGGTGACTCCCAAAGAAAAAAGTCGCATCTTCGGGGTGACTCCCCTTGGAATAGTAAAAATCCCGGGTATAAACGCCCATCTTCGGGGTGACTCCCCTTGGAACATTCAATCTTGGGCACAAAGCCCGTAGCCTTTCATTTGGCACGTCCATCTTTGACGAACTACGATTCGGCTTGATTCCCCCACGGGATACGTAGGAATCCTCTTCATAAGAGGTCCAGCCACTTGACCATCTTGGTCATCTCTTTTCCCGCCGTTCGTGTCCGGCTCGGGATTCTCATTGTGTCGACGACCCCACTTCCCGTGGAAGTGACATCGCCGAGGGGCTCTGTGAGTACCCCGATCCGAACTCATGTTTTGGATCCACTTTAAATTGATTTTGGGCTTGCATAATTGCTAAAGAAGCAAATAAAGTCCAAATATCCATTCAGCCCATCCAACCCATTGGGCCTGCCAGGCATTCGGCCCAACATGGCCAAAAGATGTACGCTGTCGTCCGACATGGGACATTAAGGCGGTTTAACTGCCCCTGTCGGACGACAAAGGCCTTCCCCTCAGCCTGCCTATAAATACAGGGCATGGCTGATCATTTTGGGGGACTTGGAGTGGAATAGAGGGAGGATACCAGTAATATAGGGAAAACTCTATCCAAATAGAGTCTCCCTCTCTCTCTCTCTCACACACACACACTCACCTCCCTCCTCACACACACACACTTCAAGGTCAAGATCCAAAGAAGATCCCTTTGTTGGTGTGTAGAAGGGGTGGACACCATACTATTGGTGATCTCACCTTGTGGACTACAATAGGTAGCCACTAAACCCTTCTCCCTCTTTAAATAAAGTCTTTAATACATTTATAATACATTGCATGCTTACTTGCCTTAATATTATGTAGAAATTGGGATTTTTGCATGATAAAGGTGGTGGAGAAGTGAATCTTCAATATTCACTTCTCCCCACCTCAGATCTGGACATTTGGTCATCTTAGGATCAATAAAAATTCAATCTTTACTCATTTGCCTGGAGTTAGGAGGTGATGGCCACTTCAAAGTGGCCAAAAATATGTGATTCATCACATTTGGCCACTAAAGCCATGTGATCCTCCCATAATACTCATATTATATTGTTATATTACTGTTTACAGTCCTTAAAGGTGCTTAGTTTGCCTTGAGAAACAAAGGGGAATCAAACAGACTGAAGGGCACAGAAATGGCCTATCCCTGTCGGACGACACAGGACTACATGGAGATCCTTTGTCATACGACATGGAGATCCCAGAAGGCTGTAAAGCCATTCTTGGACTTCAGATCTGTCCAGATTACCTCTTTCGTGACTCAAAGCTTACCTAAGCATTTCTGTGGCTCATAAGCCACTATTTGGGTGCCTATGATCTGTTTGGGTGCGATTTATTGGAGGCGGTTTGCCACATGACATGAATAACCTCGGATGTTTCATGTCATGTGTCATCCGTATCATACAAAGTCTATCGTGACTTTGTCCACTCCCGTCAATCCCAAACTAGGCTTAGACCTCCAAATAGTGTCTTGAATGAGTCAAATAAAATGTCATTCCAGTTCCAGAAATAGCTTGGTCATTGTAAAAGACAATCTGACCAAAAGGTATCATGTCGTGCGATACCCTCTTCCTAGGAGGTCCTGTGTCGGACGACATCCAAGCTCTACGGGCGGTGTCTTACCTTCTGCCTTGTTATGACAATCATAATATGTAAAAGGGTGTGGCCCCCTGTCATGGCTCACAAGTTGTACTCAGTCTTGATATTATCAATAAAATGTCAAATTTGCATGCTTTACACATCGATACATATTGCACACACACTTTGAATGTCCAAAATTGTCCAACGTTGATTGAAAGTCTCGAAAGAGGCGTGTTGGGTGAACTCTCTAGTTCTTCCCAAACACGTAACCAGACTCCCGAACCCAAAATACTCTTAAAATAGGTTTTTCAATGTTTTCCTTTAAAAACGGCGTGGCGACTCCCAAAACCGAAGTTTTCAAAAGCTTATCATTACAATATGATGCAGCGGAAGACTTGGATAGATATCAATACTAGTAGAATTTAATCAATGCTAGTAATTGATCTTCAACACTCGTAGAATTTAATCGATACGGAGAGTCGGCATCCAAAAGGAATTTAATCACTTTTAGGAAATAAAGATTGATTACGGGTAGAAATTAATCAATACGCGAATCAATCCTTCAACAGCAGTCGAAATTAATCAAGACTACAAGTTGGAACAAGAAAACACTCAATTTTTATTAATCATTCAACTCCTTTTCGGATTACAACTTTGAGGCTATTTTATAGCACTCATAAAACTTAGAAAACAAGAAATATCATCCTAAAATAAAGCCTAACCTATAAGGTAACCTAATAGAAGTCTAAAACTACTAAATCAATGCTAAATCTACTCTAAAACCTCTTATAATCATCCTACTACATTTAATTCCGAAAATACTAATAAAATAACAATTAATTAAAATAAAACTCATATTTATCCCATTATACTGCATCATTCTCCTCGGCTTCGAAAAATTCGTCCTCGAATTTGCAATGAGTTGTAGTTGAATTTGTCGCAATACAAAGAGAGCATGTAACATAAGTATCCTTCCATTGTACCTTGATATTAGAATATAAAAATACTTGAATCCTTGGCGAACTTGAAATTTGCCAACTCGAGAAATAACTTCCATCCAATCAGTCCAATATGACATAATATACGTTTGGAATAACAATTTTATAATGTAATCAGCAGAAGACTTTGTAGAGGAAACATCAAATGGATCATCATAAGGATTAACAATTTTGACGGCTTCAAAATTCCAAATCAATTCATCTTGTAGAAACCCGAAGCTAACAGTTTTTACACCAGTCAAGTCTGATGTTACTAGTTGACAAATTTCGCAATCACATTCGTCAAAAACAGGCGGTTTTGACCAATCGACAGGAACATCAACGCTTGAAGATTCAAAAAACGGCCCACCAAAAACAAACATATTTTTTTAATTTTTTTATTTTTTTTTATTATTTGTTTTTAGGAAATTTTCAAATCTGAATATAAGGAAAAAATATTGATATATGAATACCTCAATCGAAAGACGAGAATCCCTGGTTTTGGCTCTGATACCAAATGATGCAGCGGAAGACTTGGATAGATATCAATACTAGTAGAATTTAATCAATACTAGTAATTGATCTTCAACACTCGTAGAATTTAATCGATACGGAGAGTCGGCATCCAAAAGGAATTTAATCACTTTTAGGAAATAAAGATTGATTACGGGTAGAAATTAATCAATACGCGAATCAATCCTTCAACAGCAGTCGAAATTAATCAAGACTACAAGTTGGAACAAGAAAACACTCAATTTTTATTAATCATTCAACTCCTTTTCGGATTACAACTTTGAGGCTATTTAATAGCACTCATAAAACTTAGAAAATAAGAAATATTATCCTAAAATAAAGCCTAACATATAAGGTAACCTAATAGAAGTCTAAAACTACTAAATCAATGCTAAATCTACTCTAAAACCTCTTATAATCATCCTACTACATTTAATTCCGAAAATACTAATAAAATAACAATTAATTAAAATAAAACTCATATTTATCCCATTATACTGCATCATTCTCCTCGGCTTCGAAAAATTCGTCCTCGAATTTTCAATGAGTTGTAGTTGAATTTGTCGCAATACAAAGAGAGCATGTAACATAAGTATCCTTCCATTGTACCTTGATATTAGAATATAAAAATCCTTGAATCCTTGGCGAACTTGAAATTTGCCAACTCGAGTAATAACTTCCAACCAATCAGTCCAATATGACATAATATACGTTTGGAGTAACAATTTTATAATGTAATCAGCAGAAGACTTTGTAGAGGAAACATCAAATGGATCAAATGGATCATCATAAGGATTAACAATTTTGACGGCTTCAAAATTCCAAATCAATTCATCTTATAGAAACCCGAAGCTAACGGTTTTACACTACCAAGTCCGATGTTACTAATTGACAAATTTCGCAATCACATTCGTCAAAAACAGGCGGTTTTGACCAATCGACAGGAACATCAACGCTTGAAGATTCAAAAAACGGTCCACCAAGAACAAACATATTTTTTTTATTTTTTTTTAATTTTTATTTATTTATTTTATTTTTTTTAGGAAATTTTCGAATCTGAATATAAGGAAAAAATATTGATATATGAATACCTCAATCGAAAGACGAGAATCCCTGGTTTTGGCTCTGATACCAAATGATGCAGCGGAAGACTTGGATAGATATCAATACTAGTAGAATTTAATCAATACTAGTAATTGATCTTCAACACTCGTAGAATTTAATCGATACGGAGAGTCGGCATCCAAAAGGAATTTAATCACTTTTAGGAAATAAAGATTGATTACGGGTAGAAATTAATCAATACGCGAATCAATCCTTCAACGATCGAAATTAATCAAGACTACAAGTTGGAACAAGAAAACACTCAATTTTTATTAATCATTCAACTCCTTTTCGGATTACAACTTTGAGGCTATTTTATAGCACTCATAAAACTTAGAAAACAAGAAATATCATCCTAAAATAAAGCCTAACCTATAAGGTAACCTAATAGAAGTCTAAAACTAAATGCTAAATCTACTCTAAAACCTCTTATAATCATCCTACTACATTTAATTCCGAAAATACTAATAAAATAACAATTAATTAAAATAAAACTCATATTTATCCCAATACAAAGAGAGCATGTAACATAAGTATCCTTCCATTGTACCTTGATATTAGAATATAAAAATCCATGAATCCTTGGCGAACTTGAAATTTGCCAACTCGAGAAATAACTTCCATCCAATCAGTCCAATATGACATAATATACGTTTGGAATAACAATTTTATAATGTAATCAGCAGAAGACTTTGTAGAGGAAACATCAAATGGATCATCATAAGGATTAACAATTTTGACGGCTTCAAAATTCCAAATCAATTCATCTTGTAGAAACCCGAAGCTAACAGTTTTTACACCAGTCAAGTCTGATGTTACTAGTTGACAAATTTCGCAATCACATTTGTCAAAAACAGGCGGTTTTGACCAATCGACAGGAACATCAACGCTTGAAGATTCAAAAAACGGCCCACCAAAAACAAACATATTTTTTTTATTTTTTTTATTTTTTTGTTATTATTTATTTTTAGGACATTTTCAAATCTGAATATAAGGAAAAAATATTGATATATGAATACCTCAATCGAAAGACGAGAATCCCTGGTTTTGGCTCTGATACCAAATGATGCAGCGGAAGACTTGGATAGATATCAATACTAGTAGAATTTAATCAATACTAGTAATTGATCTTCAACACTCGTAGAATTTAATCGATACGGAGAGTCGGCATCCAAAAGGAATTTAATCACTTTTAGGAAATAAAGATTGATTACGGGTAGAAATTAATCAATACGCGAATCAATCCTTCAACAGCAGTCGAAATTAATCAAGACTACAAATTGGAACAAGAAAACACTCAATTTTTATTAATCATTCAACTCCTTTTCGGATTACAACTTTGAGGCTATTTAATAGCACTCATAAAACTTAGAAAATAAGAAATATTATCCTAAAATAAAGCCTAACCTATAAGGTAACCTAATAGAAGTCTAAAACTACTAAATCAATGCTAAATCTACTCTAAAACCTCTTATAATCATCCTACTACATTTAATTCCGAAAATACTAATAAAATAACAATTATTTAAAATAAAACTCATATTTATCCCATTATACTGCATCAATCTCCTCGGCTTCGAAAAATTCGTCATCGAATTTGCAATGAGTTGTAGTTGAATTTGTCGCAATACAAAGAGAGCATGTAACATAAGTATCCTTCCATTGTACCTTGATATTAGAATATAAAAATCCTTGAATCCTTGGCGAACTTGAAATTTGCCAACTCGAGTAATAACTTCCAACCAATCAGTCCAATATGACATAATATACGTTTGGAGTAACAATTTTATAATGTAATTAGCAGAAGACTTTGTAGAGGAAACATCAAATGGATCAAATGGATCATCATAAGGATTAACAATTTTGACGGCTTCAAAATTCCAAATCAATTCATCTTATAGAAACCCGAAGCTAACAGTTTTTACACCAGTCAAGTCTGATGTTACTAATTGACAAATTTCGCAATCACATTCGTCAAAAACAGGCGGTTTTGACCAATCGACAGGAACATCAACGCTTGAAGATTCAAAAAACGGTCCACCAAGAACAAACATATTTTTTTTATTTTTTTTTAATTGTTATTTATTTATTTTATTTTTTTTAGGAAATTTTCGAATCTGAATATAAGGAAAAAATATTGATATATGAATACCTCAATCGAAAGACGAGAATCCCTGGTTTTGGCTCTGATACCAAATGATGCAGCGGAAGACTTGGATAGATATCAATACTAGTAGAATTTAATCAATACTAGTAATTGATCTTCAACACTCGTAGAATTTAATCGATACGGAGAGTCGGCATCCAAAAGGAATTTAATCACTTTTAGGAAATAAAGATTGATTACGTGTAGAAATTAATCAATACGCGAATCAATCCTTCAACAGCAGTCGAAATTAATCAAGACTACAAGTTGGAACAAGAAAACACTTAATTTTTATTAATCATTCAACTCCTTTTCGGATTACAACTTTGAGGCTATTTTATAGCACTCATAAAACTTTGAAAACAAGAAATATTATCCTAAAATAAAGCCTAACCTATAAGGTAACCTAATAGAAGTCTTAAACTACTAAATCAATGCTAAATCTACTCTAAAACCTCTTATAATCATCCTACTACATTTAATTCCGAAAATACTAATAAAATAACAATTAATTAAAATAAAACTCATATTTATTCCATTATACTGCATCATTCTCCTCGGCTTCGAAAAATTCGTCCTCGAATTTGCAATGAGTTGTAGTTGAATTTGTCGCAATACAAAGAGAGCATGTAACATAAGTATCCTTCCATTGTACCTTGATATTAGAATATAAAAATCCTTGAATCCTTGGCGAACTTGAAATTTGCCAACTCGAGTAATAACTTCCATCCAATCAGTCCAATATGACATAATATACGTTTGGAGTAACAATTTTATAATGTAATCAGCAGAAGACTTTGTAGAGGAAACATCAAATGGATCAAATGGATCATCATAAGGATTAACAATTTTGACGGCTTCAAAATTCCAAATCAATTCATCTTGTAGAAACCCGAAGCTAACGCTTTACACCGGTCCAAGTCTCGATGTTACTAGTTGACAAATTTCGCAATCACATTCGTCAAAAAACGGCGGTTTTGACCAATCGACGAAACATCTACGCTTGAAGATTCAAAACGGCCCACCAAGAACAAACATATTTTTTTTATTTTTTTTATTTTTTTTTAGGAAATTTTCGAATCTGAATATAAGGAAAAATATTGATATATGAATACCTCAATCGAAAGACGAGATTCCCTGGTTTTGGCTCTGATACCAAATGATGCAGCGGAAGACTTGGATAGATATCAATACTAGTAGAATTTAATCAATACTAGTAATTGATCTTCAACACTCGTAGAATTTAATCGATACGGAGAGTCGGCATCCAAAAGGAATTTAATCACTTTTAGGAAATAAAGATTGATTACGGGTAGAAATTAATCAATACGCGAATCAATCCTTCAACACCAGTCGAAATTAATCAAGACTACAAGTTGGAACAAGAAAACACTCAATTTTTATTAATCATTCAACTCCTTTTCGGATTACAACTTTGAGGCTATTTTATAGCACTCATAAAACTTAGAAAACAAGAAATATTATCCTAAAATAAAGCCTAACCTATAAGGTAACCTAATAGAAGTCTAAAACTACTAAATCAATGCTAAATCTACTCTAAAATCTCTTATAATCATCCTACTACATTTAATTCCGAAAATACTAATAAAATAACAATTAATTAAAATAAAACTCATATTTATCCCATTATACTGCATCATTCTTCTCGGCTTCGAAAAATTCGTCCTCGAATTTGCAATGAGTTGTAGTTGAATTTGTCGCAATACAAAGAGAGCATGTAACATAAGTATCCTTCCATTGTACCTTGATATTAGAATATAAAAATCCTTGAATCCTTGGCGAACTTGAAATTTGCCAACTCGAGTAATAACTTCCATCCAATCAGTCCAATATGACATAATATACGTTTGGAGTAACAATTTTATAATGTAATCAGCAGAAGACTTTTTAGAGGAAACATCAAATGGATCAAATGGATCATCATAAGGATTAACAATTTTGACGGCTTCAAAATTCCAAATCAATTCATCTTGTAGAAACCCGAAGCTAACAGTTTTTACACCAGTCAAGTCTGATGTTACTAGTTGACAAATTTCACAATCACATTCGTCAAAAACAGGCGATTTTGACCAATCGACAGGAACATCAACGCTTGAAGATTCAAAAAACGGCCCACCAAGAACAAACATATTTTTTTTATTTTATTTTATTTTATTTTATTTTATTTTATTTTTTTTAGGAAATTTTCGAATCTGAATATAAGGTAAAAATATTGATATATGAATACCTCAATCGAAAGCAGTCTTGGCTTGATCCTCCTCGGACATTTTGATCTGGTTGTATCCAGCGAACCCATCCATGAAGGACTTTACTTCGAAATTTAACGTGGTGTCGACTAGCATGTCGATGTTAGGCAGTGGGAAATCATCCTTAGGGCTGGCCTTGTTGAGATCCCGGAAATCCACACAGCATCTGACCTTTCCATTGGCCTTGGTGACCGTCACGATGTTGGAGAGCCAAGTAGGGTACTCAATCACTCTGATGAAACCAACTCGGAGCATTTTCTCAATCTCTTCTTTCACTTGCAAGGACCACTCTGGCTTGATCTTGCGTAGCTTCTGATTGACAGGCTTGGATTCGGGATCTAGGGGAATTCTGTGCTCCACGATCGAGGGAACGAGTCCTGGCATGTCCTGGTATGACCAGGCGAACACGTCAACATACTCCTAGAGGAGGTCTATCAGGGCTTCTTTTTCTGCATCGGCGAAGAAACTGCCCACTTGTGTCTCTTTAGGCTCTTGCACTGACCCCAGGTTCACTTTGGTCATAACCTCTTCGGCAGCTTGGGCCCGGTTGTCCTCTTGGTCAACTACACGCTCGAGAACTTCCTTAATGTATTGTTCATTTAATGTGTCTGCTTCTTTATCAATTGAGTTATTAACGTCTTTTAAGTTGTTTGTTAACTTATCAGTTGTTAAAGTGGCAATGAGAGGATACTCCGAAAGGTCAGACTTTTCATTAAACGAGAACGGAAATACATGGTTGGCTACATTATCATAGTCTTCCAGCGTAAGGCCGTTGGACGACTCAGAGGACTGGACTTTTACAAGGACTGACTCAGAGGGTTCGAGACTGGGTTTAGGGAGATGTGGGTGGAGGCCTAGCTTGTCTTCCATTTCTGTCTGGCTTGCCCTTGGTTCGGTGAAAGTTACCCAATTCTTCAGTGGCATTGCTGGATGCTTGATGAGGGTTCTGGGATCGAGAGGCTTGGCTTCTGCTGTCCCAATTAAAGCGATCATGCTATTTTCGGAGCCCAGGTCAATCAGGTTTGGCACCTCCATGACTTCTTCAAAAAGACTCTGTAGAGCTGGTCCACTGAGAGCGTCTTTTATGAATTCTGGTTCCTTCTGCTTTAGAGTTACTGTCTCGAATGTGGCCTCGGCGGGTGATCTGAACAGTCTGTTTCCCATGGAGAGTACCTTGAGTTGCTCTTCCAAGTATGGGATTCCCTTGAATGTGTACTCGTGCTGGACTGTGGTGGCAGTTGGTCCAGATAGAGCTGTGATGTCGAGGAATGCTCCCCTTATCGGATTAGCCTTGAGTCCTCTGAAACGCTTGAGGTCCCGTGCTAGCTGTTCCATCCTTTATGTAGTCTCTGTGCTGACTATCCCTGCTTCTTTCTCATCTTCATCAGTTCCACTGTTGGTCCCCTCAGTTCTGCTATCGTTTCCGCGGTCGGTCCCCTCAGTTCTGCTGTCGGTTCCCTTGTCGGTCCCCTTAGTTCTGTTGTTGGTTCCCTTGGTGAAGTAATGAGCGAGGTCAAAACTGTAAGGTCGGAGGTTGGGTGTACCGTCAGAGGTTCCCCTTTTGCGGGCTGCCGCCTTGGTGCGATCAAGCCTTTTGTCTTCCCTGATGTCAGCCGGTGTTGGCACGTAACCAAGCCCCTGGACCGTGGTGTGGTCCTTGACTTCAATGACTTGGTGTTGGCCCTGTAACCTTTTGCCGAGCCCCATTCCTGTGATGAAGTTCATGAGTTTCATCATCTTCATGGTGGGAGGAATCTTGTCGTGAGATAGTGGAAGGTCCACGTTGCATATTTGTGATCAGCCTCGAATTTTGGAAGGTCCAAATCTGTGAAGGTGATAATGTTGCCGTAGTGGATGTTGCCGATCATCTGAATGACTTCATCTGGGGTTGCGTCCACGGGGACCATGGTACGGGCCAGACTTTCCTCTAACTTAAGCTTGTGAGGATATGAAGATGTGAGCAGGGACCAAAGGGAAATGTTCGCCTGGGTCTGCTTGAGCTGAGTGAGGATCGGGTCCTCTTTCAGGGAACTTGCGTCTTCGGGCTGGCCGGGTTGCAGTTCTGGCTTCGTCGGGTTTTTAGTGGCCTTAGGTTGTGGTGCATGGATTTGACCCGATCGGGTTAGAACGCTGACATCAGGCTTGGCTCCTTCTGAACAGGCCGCTCTAAGTTGAGCTATAGTTAGAGGAGGACTCCTCGTAGCATAGGGCCACATGTCTTCCCTCAATTCATTGACTGTAGATGAATTTCCTGGGGCTTCGGCAGCTTTACGGATTCGGTCCCAGGATACCAGCTTGGGTGCCTCCGTGGGGAGGTAGTTTACGGTTTGATGCAGCTGTTCGAATGTCAATGCGCAATGCTGGCCGCTGTAACCGAACCGTGCATTGCTGACCCTCCGGGGGAGGTTGGAGAGTTCTTGGTTCAGGCGAACAATCGCCTTGATATCTTCACGGTATACCGCGCTCCTTTCCTTCTTGTTGAGCATACTCAGGGCATTCTGGAGTTGGGTCTAGCGATACTCGTGGATTGCTAGTTTTCTCCACTCTTGGCCCAGATTAACTTTCTTGCAGCAGAGCCTGCGTCGAGAGTTAATGCCTGCGTTTCTTCCCACGTGAGAATAGCCAGTGCTTCTTTAAACTGCGCGTGGCAGTCTAGGTAAACCTCCATTGGGGAGAGCTTTCCTTTCCTCCTTATCTGAGTGGCGGGTATGTCGGAAGGTGAGTACACGGCTTCCCGAACATCTTCCCATGTGACTGGTGGCTGTCCTAGTTGATCGTTTCTGTAAACGAATGCCGCAGACTGTGGAATCTCCCTGAGCAGTTGCTGGAGATGAATTTCTATCTTTCTATTCCTTTTGAATGGACCTTCCTCTCTCAGTTGGCCTTTCAATTTGAGTGCATAAATGATCCGTCCCCATCCTCCCAGGACCCTTGGGAGTCCGATTTTGTTGACTTCATGCCTGGCTTGGAAGAGAATGGTTTCATCGTCTTCATTGTCGCTTTCACAGAGAACTTGCTTTCCTCGGGGAGATAAGCGCTGGTATTTGTTCTGTTGTGCCGTTCCATCTCCTAGGTCATCGGGACCGTTGACCACCCTCGTTTGGCAGAAGGGGTTGGATGAGAACAGACGGTAGTCGAGGAAGTTGTCGTGACCAAAACCCCTGAGGTCAAATTGGTCTAGAGTGGCCTCTAGCATTCTGTCTGAAGCTGCTTGTGACACTTTAAGGGCTTGATCCCTGTCGATCTTTCGAGCTTGGTTTTCGTCCAAGAGACGGTTCTCTTGAGCGGCTAGTTCCATGAGGGCCTTCCTTGCGAGAGCTAAACAGTCTCTGTAGGTGCGCGCCGTCTGGCTAGTGTCTAGAACTGTGATTACATCCAAATCTCCAAATGGCGGAAATACTTGGATTATGTTGACGAAGGAAGTCGGACTGGGACATTCCATGCGGCCTTCCTTGATCTCGACTACCAAGAAGTTCGCCCATATCTGCTTGATTGACCCCACGGGGGTGTTGAATTCTGCAATGTTGACAGTCTCATGATCCCGTTCGATCGCCAAGTCTATCAGAGCTAGCAGTTTGCTGGCGGGATGTCTGAATCCATGGTCGTGACGACTGGGAGCAGAATCGAACTGGAGCATGTTGATGCTGAGATGGTCATTTCCAATGTTGGAAGCTGACTCTGTCTTGCGGGGAAGACCTTTACAGATGTTTTCAGGGTGGCTGCCGGAAGCGTTCCCGAGGTTGATCTGATTTGTAGCGGGGTGAGGAGCTCTGTCTCCTTCGCTGTTGCCCTTGGCCTTGGCGGCGCTTGTGGCTTTAAGCTTGACTGAAGGCATTGGTCGGTTGCCACTGGGGCTGGTAGTCGGAAGTGATGAGGAGCTCTGAGCTCGATTGGCTAGGGCCTCGTTTACCATGAGCAGGCAGTCGTTGAGGGTAACTTTGGCATTGCAGAATCTGACATTAAGGACTGAATCCTTGGTATCTTCAGGATATCTGGAATAGATGATGTTGACGAAGTCGTCGTCAGTCACTTGATTAGAGGGGTTCTTTGTCATGTCAACCAGTAGCTTCCAATTGTCGGATAGCTGCCTATACTGGACGTTGAGCTTGACAATTTCCATAGTGTTGGAGCCCTGGTCGTAGGTGACCTGATCGGAACGGGTGTCGTCCTCAAAACTGAGCATGTGAATGCAGAGATCTGCCAGCGGGTCTGCCGCGTCCTCGACTCCGGAGAGTCCTGATTCGTCATCGTTTGACGGCTCAACCCAAATGTAGGGACGTATTGCATCTGGGTGCGTTGTTGGAGCAGCTAGGAAAACATCATGACCTTCGCTGGAGAAAAGGGGTTCAGCAGGTAGTTCCTCGTGGAGGACATCCCATACGACATCCATGCACTCAAGACGAGTATGACGGTGCTTGTTGACCTTTATCACGAAAATCTCTTCTCCTGGCGGGGCCAGAGAATTGGCTTGAAGAATGCTGACGAATCTCTGATTGGAGACAGGGGGTTTATGTGCCCGCCTCATGGCGACGCTCAGTGTTTCTTTCCAATCTGCCTCCAAATGTTGGAAACGACAGTTGAACTTGATGTATCGGACTGCTTCAGGGTCTGCCTGCTCAAGTACGTTGACATAGTTGGCATCTCCGGACTCTGAGGGATTCTGATGAGATTTGCCTCGGTAGTCCCTTGGTTGATTTGAAGGAGGTAGCCCCGGTGCCTGGCTGCGGGCACGCTTGGCTGGTGTCTCGGCTTCGTTTCCTATGAGGAAACTGTCTCCTCTGGTGACTTTGAGATCTCCTTGGCGGTTAATAAACTTGATGCATTGATGGAGAGTGGAGGCTATGGCTTTCATGTGATGTAGCCAAGGGCGTCCTAACAGAGCTGTGAATTCGGATAGAATGTCCATCACGTGGAATTTTGCTGGCACCATTTGGGTATCGAACCAGAGCTCCAGAGTCACCATCCCCAGGATGGGACGAGACGTGCTGTCGTAGGCCTTGATAGTCCGGGTTGACGGAATCAAGTGGCTTTCGTAGATACGGAGGGCTCACATCATGATGAGAGGGAGAACGTTAGCGGCAGACCCGTTATCTACCAATACTCCGGGGAGTGTTATGGTGTTGAGCCTCAGAGTGATGTACAGAGCTTCATTGTGCCCCGAGGCATCCCTCAGTAAGTCTTCTTCACAGAACGTGATCATACTGCCATACAGTCGGGAATCATAGATCTGGTCTCTATCCGGAGAAGGAGAGTCATCAAGCCATCCGTTTCCTGTTTTCCTCTTGCGAGGTAAAGCCTTTGCTGGAGCCTCGGGATTGCGTTCAGGCTGTTTGTGGCAGTTGCCGCCCTTGGTTAGCACGTTGATCGAGTGCGAGTGCCAAGCTGATTTTGATCTTCCTTTGCCGGTCCGTGCTCGGAAGCTGGACAAATTGAACCTTGGCTGATCCCGCGGGGGGTCAGGCTTCTGACTGGCAGTAAGATTACCAAGATCGGAGGTATTCCGGTGTCCCAAGGTCTGAACTTTGATGTCAGCAGGACTTTTCGGCTTTCCCACCCCTGCTTGCTCTAAAGTAGCATGGCCTGGAGTAAGGGAGGACTGGCTGGAGTAGAGTATGTAGTAATCGAACCTCCCGGATGGCTCTCCGAGTGTACCCACACTGGTGTCTCCAGCTTCGTATCTTTCTCTCAGTTTCTGTTGAGAGGACTTCTTCTTCTGTTTTCTCGGAGGATTGCTCTGGACCATGTCTTGGGACTCGTACTCCAGGCATGCGGAGCAGTCACAAACATTGTAGCTGATGTGGACATTTGATGAGGACCCGGCTGGAAGAGGCGAAGGAACTGGCTCTGCGGCAATCTTCTTGGGCACCCATTCAATGGAATTTACACTGTTGTTGTTTGGGAAAGGATTTCCGACTGTATTGGGTCCACGGGGGTGCTCTAATTTTCCTTCCTCTATCAAGTTCTGAATTTCGTATCGTAACCCCACGCAGTTGTCGGTGGTATGGCCATGATACTGATGGAAGGCGCAGTACTTGCTCTTGTCAGCATTGACTACGGGATTCTTGGGTTTGTAATTTGCAGCGGGTTTAAGGAGACCTTCCTTGATTAACCCTTCCAGCACCTTGCTCAGTGGCATGTCAAACTTGTCGAAGTGCACGGCAGGCTGCTTCTGAGTAGAATTGTTGCTTTGTGGGACTGGGTTTCTGTTGCCCGACTGCTGTCCCTGATGGATGTAGTTGACAGACGTATCTTTCCCTTTGCCGGGGGCCGATGCGGGATTGAATGCAACTGCTGATCGGTATCTGTGTGGCTGTGCAGTAGCCAACTTCTCCTTGAGATCCTTCTCGAACTGTGAGCCAGCATTGACCATGGCCCGGAGATCTGGGAAGAAATGGTGACTGATGAGAGTTCTGATGGATGGTCTTAAGCAAGACTTGAAGATCCGCATCTGTTCATCCTTGGAGAGTGGCTCCATGATTTCGGAGAGTTTCCAACTCCACCTTTTATTGAATTCTCCGACGCTTTCATCCGCTTTCTGCTCAGTGGTGATTAAGTCCTCACGACTTGTTTACCACTCTAAGTTGGATCTGTACCGTTCCAGGAAGATGTTACTGATCTGATCCCAGGTGTGGCGATCCGCAGGCTTGACCCTCAGAAACCATCGTAACGCTGAACTTTTGAGCGTATGCTGGAAGTGGTCGGCCATTTGCTGGAGGGTTGCTCCTTTCGCTCTCATGCCAAGAACGTAGGTGTCGACGTGCGTTTGAGGACATTCGATTCCGTCGAATCGGTCCATCTCTGACATTCTGAACTTGGCAGGGAGAGGCGTGACCATTCCCGGATCCGTGGACTTGAGAGTTTCTTGCTTTGAGCTGCTCATGGTGGCTTTCAGGTCTTTCATCTGTTCGACCATCCAGGCTAAGGTAGGGTCCAGTGGTGGACTATGAGGCTCGGTGCCGGGTGCTACCACGTGAGCGGTAGTGATTGGAGGTGGAAGGCTTGATATATGAGAATATATGGGGGCCTTTTCTGAAATTTATCGGGGTTTGTCCCCGGTGTTTTGGGATTCGTGTATAGGCAACGGGACGAACCCGAGAGGGTATTGAAGGATATTGGCATGCATGCGAGATGGTCGGCGGTGCGCTGGTGGTATTGAGTGATGGGAGTAGCACTGGCCTGGCCAAATATGACAGGGATGCCCTGGGAGGTGGCAACGTGAAGCCTAGGTCGGCTGTTTCCTTGGTTCGAAGGAATCCCGTAAGTTGGCGGGGGAGGAACCTGGTTGAAGGTTTGAGGAACTGGTTTCGGGGAATCGTCATCCTCGACTAGGACGAAAGTACCATCTAACTGGGGGATAGCTGCTATACCTCGCTCATTAAGAAGTTGTACCACGAAATTCTGCTGATCTTCTTTCTGCCTCTTGTGAACCTCACAAGCCCGGATGGCTTCTTCCAGAGTCATATCTGTTACCGGTGGCGGGGGTCCATCCCCGTCACGATTTCTCGGTGAGGTAGACAAGTCGGAAATTCTGGCTGAGGGAACTGAGGGAACCGAAGAACTGTCTGACGCTGCCGTAATTGTGATTCCGTTGAGGCGCTGACCCGGAAATCTGAACCACTTTCTGCTCGCTGCAGGGAATGAAAGGAAGGGTTTAGGCTTCGGAAAGGGGTATTTGGCTCAAGGTTTCGGGCTTGTGCAATGTGCAGTTACCGATTAATGTTTACTTAAAACGCGTTTTCTCAGAGTCCTAATTGGTTGGAAAAGAGCGTGTCTTCTTTTTCGCAACTAATCCTAGAGCTCTAATCAGTGGATCTCGTCACTACGCTTATAAGCCCTCGTTTCCATTTGTAGATCATCTTTCCCGGGACGGACTATCCCGAGCGAGGTCCTATAAGGCAAGCGAGTTCCACCGACAAAAGAAAAAGTGAACTTAAGGCTAGCTGATCACGCAAACTTCCAACGTATGTGACGCACGGACCACAGTCGAAGTCAACGTCCTTAAGTTAAGGTGGGGATCGTGCCAAAATTTCGGCATGACCTCTCCTGACTCACTTGTGCGAGAGACATTAGCTTTTGGCGTTGGCCAAGTTGTGGCTGGCACGGTGCATACGGTGAGGTTTGGTGACACGGTGTCACATTGAACCTTCGGGTATATTTTTCGGCAGAGCTCCGCGTGAAAGTCAAGGCTAAAAAGCTCAAGACTTCGGGTCGGGAATGACCTTCGGTCTTAACCTCTCGAGCATGACTCGTGGCGGAACCCGGCGTAAAAAACATACAGTTAGGCTTTATGACACAAACTAAGCCAAAAACCAACCGGGGTCTTGGACAAAGTGTGACACAAAGAGTGCATGGCTTACACGATCTAGGATGGGCTGTTTGGGACGACCCCGTGCTCCCTCGAAAGGTGTCTGGCAGACCAACCGAGGTGCAACTGATAAGGCTATCCCGGGTTATGGGTCGTAGTGTGCAGTGTACCGAGGCAGTAAGTGCACGTGAAGTGCGGTGTACTGAGGCAGCAAGTGCGAGTATTGTGCGGTCACTAAAATTCTTTTTTCTGAGTAAAACAGAGATTTTTCAGAATGTGTCTTAAAGTATTTTGATACGCAGATCAAAAGATAGCATGAAAATCAAACATGAATGGGGATGCACAAACATGATATGATTTTGAAAAGACGACAATGTAATGCCTTTGGGAAAAAACCGTTCGAGGTTTAAAGTAACACATGCACACGAAAACGAGGAAGGGTAAACGAAAGTTTGACCCACGGAAGGCTTTTTTGAAAACATCGACAGTTTTGAAAAAAGTATCTTTTCCCCGGCGGAGTCGCCAACTGAAATTATCCGGATTTCACGCGCGGCAAAAGCGGTTGTCTTTCGTGGAAGGTTGGTGTCTGAGACCTCGCTTTTGGGAAGGAATGAGGAGTCGCCACGCGGTTTTGTATTTTGAGCCCAACCGTTGAGAAACGGCTATTGTGAAAATGGTGTCGTTTTTATTGGTAGCAAAAACTTAGGAAAAGGCTTTGAAATGGGGGGGGGTTCATTTTTATTGGTAGCAAAAATGAGTAAAAAGATATTTTGAGTACCAGAGATTGTTAGGTTCGGAGGTCACGTTACATTTCGGGAAGAGTATTACGAGATCACCCGAAACGCCTTGTATGACGAGTCTTTCTACCTTTCTCGAAAACGTGTGCGTGTGTGTGTGTGTGTTTGCATTTTGAAATGGGGGCTTGAGTGACAAGCTTAATCTTGGTTTGAATGTCAAATGTTGATTAGGTGACTTTGTTTGAAAAGACGAGCGTTTGAATGACAAACGTCAGTTTTGAGTTTTGAAAGAGAGTTCGAAGGTCGAACTCCGGTTTTTGAACCGGGCGAATCATTGTTAACGATTTTTATGGGAAAAACGTATTGAATGATTTTGAATGTCGAAATTCGGCTTTTAAGTTTGAAGATGAGCGTTCGGATGCCAAACGTCATTTCGCGCATTTTTGAAAGAGAGTTCGAAGGTCGAACTCCGGTTTTGAACCGGGCATTACATTGTTAACGATTTTTACGGGAAAAAGCGTATTAAATAATTTGCAATCAACGAATCGGGTTGCGACTCGGACTTTGAAAAGTAAATACTATCACGATCCAAACGGGTCGGACTTTATAAATGACAGTATTTAAAGCGGTATCAACGGAATCAAACGATCCGGAATCGTAAATGACGATCGACGAGCCAAACGGCTCGGAATTGTAAATGACTATCGACTAGCCAAAACGGCTCGAAGTTGTAAATGACGTTCAACGGATCAAACGGTCCGGAATGGTAAATGACAGGAATTTAAATGACAATCGACGGATCGATCGATCCGGAATTGTAAATGACAGAAATTTAAACGGAACGGGGTCGAAACGCCGTTTTAACCCGTGATTACTTCTCTTACGGGAAGAGAAGAGGATCGAGGGGCTAAAACGTATCGGACCCCGTTAGACGGAGGCGTCTACATTTCAAAGGTGTTCGTCCGAAATGGTTATAGCGACTGGCGCGTAAACCGAGACGGAATGAGAGATTAGAGAGAGGGAGTTATACCTATGGCTAGGGTCGACTCCTTTGGCTTGGGGGGTGTATACGGGATATGGAAAATGGTTTGGAACAGTGTTTCGAGGTGTTTTGGTTCGTGTTTGGTTAAAACGCGGAGTTTTCACGCAAATCGAGGCAAAACGGGAGCTCGGGAGAGGGAGGATTTGGTTTGGGCCGTGGCTGTGGCTGCGGTGAAAATGGAGAGTAAATTTGTTGTTGTGAATGGCTTTGACAGCCTCTCTATTTATAGGTGAAATTTCAGCATGAGTCCAGCCGGACTTAGCCTGAAATCCAGGGGGTTTTGTGAAACTTTGGAAATTTGAGGGACTTGCTGGCAATTTCTGAGAGTCTGCAAAGGAGTCCGGCCGGACTTGGACTGCATACCAGGGGTATTTTAGTCTTTTCACTCTGAAATTGATTGAAAGGTGACTAGAGGGAGGTGGCATGCAAGCCACGTGTCCCAATGAGTCACCAGCCATGTGGGAGTTCGTTCCCGGGTCCCGATTTTGTCCCTTTTTTAAATAACAGTCCGAAAAATGTCCGAAATGCCCCCGGAAAGTGCCGAAAAGTGCGTTTTTCAGGGAAAGCCATACTTTTTACGTGAGATGATGTGTGTCAAGTACGTTTCGACGTCGGGATGCACGGGGCAGTCCCGGGACTTCTCGTTGGCATGGCAACGGGGAGCTTAACGGGTTCCGGTTAACCTGGAGTGGGCCAGTTAACGGATTCCGGTTAAGTTTCTAACGGATTTTGACGATCCAGATTTGGGTACTTACACATGGCCGAGAAAAATCAAAAGCTGGCCAGCCAAGGGAGGCTGGGCTGTGGCCAAGGCTGAGGCAAAACCAGGTCAACATTGCAATTAATCAGAACGACTTGGGGAAGCAAGCACGAGTCGTGAGCACGATTGCACAATGGGAACGACTCGTTCTTGAAGGTCCGACTCGTGCCAGTGGCGGATTCAAGGCAGTTTGGGGCAAGATTTCTAGCGAATTGGGCCTAGTTTTGGGCTGGGCTACATGGCTGTTACACGCTTTGTGTTAACCTAGGTTATGACATAAATTAAGGATTGGTTTTTAGAAACGGGAGCCGAATTACTATTCACAGGAAATAAACATTAGCAACATCAATAATTGTTCCATAGTTTTTATTACAAATTGAATTCCAGGTTTTATGTATTGTTACTCATATTTTGTGATTTCGGTCATGAATATGAGTAGCTAATTTTTCTTTTTCATGGATTGGATGTAGTAGTTGTCGAATTTCTATGCTAAATTAATTTTTAATTCTTTCAAACTTTCTCGTTCTTATTTGATGAAATATTTATCATTCAATTTTTTTGGTTTAGATTGTTGCACTAGCGTGAACAATTTATATTAAGATCACTATTTCATTAATTAGGTTTAATATTTGACCTAGCGAAATTCAAGAAAACCTATATTCATATATTTCTTATTTTCTTAATGAACTTCTTGAGTATTGTCTTGACCTAGCGAAATTTACAATACGATAGAAATACTTGGGTTGCAATTTGAATATCAAACGTCCCAACACTTAGTCGAGTGAAAGAATATTTGAACGAGATTGTTATTTTAAACAATAGCATAGAAAGAAGACAAATATGAGATCCAATTCGTGAATTATTTTAATCTAGTTAAATTCTTGTTTGCTTGTTTTCTTAAGTTTCTGTATTTTAGTTTATTGCTTCAGTAGTTTAATTAATCAATCAAATCAAAAACCTTTTGTTACTTTCTGCACTAATTAAATCAACTTGTTGAACACACAAGTCTCTGTGGTTCGACCACCCTTACTTGTACTGCTACTTCGATAACTTGTACTTGCAAGGTTTATTACACTGTGGAATTTTATCCATCAGCGGCTGAAACGACTTGAAAGGACAGCAGAGGTGTCAGATGAGCCGGTTAAAATGGATTGGTTCGGCCGCAATTCGTTGTCGGTTAAGCGATTGATTGATCGGTTGAACATTGGTGACCGGTTGAGAGAAACCGCTTGAAGGCTTGATCGGTTACAACTTGTAACCGGTTGAGATTGTGATCGGTCAAGGGGTTATGACCGGTTAAGATCTTGTTGCCATCGGTTAAGGTTGAGTAGAAATGGTAAGTTGAGGGTAAAATGGAGATATCACCTTTTTGATCAGTTGAGAGCTTACACAAGTAGTAAAGTTAGCACAAATTTATCCACGAATATCAATCGTGCCTAGTTCACCTCTAAAAAATTCAAAATGTTTAGTGTCTAAGGGTTTTGTCAAAATATCAGCTAACGGATAATCAGTATGAACTTTTAAAATAACAACATTACCCTTTTCAACGTGATCCTTGAGGAAGTGATATTTGATGTCTATGTGCTTTATTTTTTAATGCATCACAGGATTGTTGGAGACTGAGATGGTTGAGGAGTTGTCATAGTAGATGGGACAAACTTCTGTTGGAATTTCATAGTCCACCAGTTGTTGCTTCATCCATATGATTTATGAGCAACAACTTCCAGAAGCTATGTACTCGGCCTCAGTTGTAGAAGTGGAAATTGATGCTTGCTTCTTACATGACCAGGATACCAATCGATGACCTAGAAATTGGCAAGTCCCACTAGTACTTTTCCTTGTGACCCTACAAGCTGCAAAATCAGCATCTGAATAGCCAATTAGTGAAAAAGATGAATCTCTAGGCTGAAAGATTGAGGATGATGGTTCAAAGTTGGGTTAGGTAAGGAGGATGTCGGTTGAGAGCTTATGTTGGCAAAGGTATTTTGAAATTGGATCGATCGAGGTTCAAACACAGGATGGGTTTTGAATGTCATCGGTTGGGCCTGAGTTTGGTAAGTCGGTTGGATTGGTTGCATCAAAGGTTTGAGAGTTGGAGGGGTTTTATTTTGACCGTAGAGATCTCCACCTATACTATGGATATTGAAATTGTAGGAATTCTCAGCCCTAGGTATAGGTTCATCATAATAAGACAAGGGAGATCTCATAGGTATGGTAGTGTCATTGTATGTGCTTGACTGGTCAATGGAGTTTCTATAGATTGGTGACTATAAGGGAGTGGGTCCAGCTTCTGCTCCATCAAGAGATACAAAACTAACATCAGCATCTTCATCTGAGTCAGCATTTTCATCCTCTGAATCAGTTTCAAACCAAAGAGGCATAGCCTTTTCTGTTCCTTCCTCGGCTACTCGGCTACTAAGATTTTAGATCTAGAGTTTTTCATTAAGGGTTTCTTCCTAAGAAATTCATACTTAGGTTGAGGACATTTTGAAGCAAAATGGCTGGGTTTCCTACAGTTGTAGCAAACAAACTCACCTTGGGCATTTTTGCCATCGGTTGAGGTTTGGCCAGATCTTTGATATGATGAGGGTTTGGAGTGGAAGGGTTTGTTTCCATGTTTTTGGGACTTCTTAAAGTCTTTAAACTTTCTATAGTTTCTAGCAAAGGCAACAAATTCATCTTCCTTACAAGGCTTGCTATAGTTGACATTGGTTTGGGTAGCTTGAGGCTGAGAGGTTGAAGGGGAGTTATTGGTAGATAGATTATTGAATAAGGAAGAGCCAGAGAATCAAGGAAACACATGTTAAGATCTTTTATTGTATATATTCTACCTAAAGATGCACAAGAGTTGCTTACCTGACAAAATTTATCGCACATTTCTCTTAGGGACTCACTTGGGTTCTTCTTGAAGGATTCGAGCTCAGCTACACTTATGTACAGCCGGTTGTCCTTTGCCACTTGATCTCCTTCAAAGTACCTTAGGATACTTTGCCAAACTTGTTGGGCAGTCTCATAGTTCTGTACTTATTTGTACAACCTTTCATCTAAACCAGAGGTCAGAATGTGCATAGCCTTTAGTCAAGGGCTAAACATATCTTATCCTCTTCGTTCCATTCTTCAATGGTCTTTGGAACAATAGTTTCATAAACTTCAAACTCTTGTTTCAATGATTTGTCGGCATGATCCATGAGAGGAGTTTTGGGGGCTTTAGCATTGTGTTGACTTTGATAGGAATGATAGGACCATCTCTAACTACAATCATTAATCTGTCTTCAATTCAATCCATATACCGCATGATTCTGTTTTTCCATACTAGAAATTCATTTTCGTTTAACATGGGTATCATTTCCATATTCCACGATTGCATAAGTTTTACCGCCATTGGAATCGGCAATTCAAGCTTTAAAGCTTGGAAAAATATTTTTCAAAAAATTTGAAGCTCTGATACCTATTGTTAGGCCCAATTGGTAGGAAAAAGGCTAGAAGGGGGGGTGAATAGCCTGATTAAACTTCTTTTCAAAACCTTTAGAAAATGGCCAAGTAATATATCAAAAGCCAAACCAATAATAACCAGTTACGCGGTGTATTAATTATTACTGGTTTTACTCACCCAAATCGGTTAAGCACAAGGAGTTTCAAAAGCAAGTTAAATGTTATTCAAGTTATATTCCAATAGGTAAGACAAACAAAGTAGTTAATGATTCTAACGTTGTAATCGGTGATAAAGTTCAACCGATTACAAGACAAGAGAAATGAGCAATCAAACAGACAAAGGGACACAGTTATTTGGTGAGGTTCACTGTAACGACCCCGAATTTCCATAAATTAAATAAATCCATAATCATGAATAATATCCCAAAAACGAATCCATAACGGTAACTGAATTCAAACCATTACATCAGTGCGGAATAATCAAATGTAACGGCTAAGTACAACTACTAGTACTAATAAAAGTTCTGAAACTCGGAATCATTAAATAACTAATTTATTATACTTAAATGCTCCGTCTCTTCCTGGTGACGGTTCTCCTTCTTCTCTATTCCGATCCTGGGGGAAAAAGAAATGAAGGAATGAGCGAACAATGCCCAGTAAGTTCATACGTGGTCCCTTCGGTTCAATGAAGAGACGACCGAAATGAACGGATCCAAAGAAGTATATTCAAGGATAGGTTAAAATCAAACATGTACATATATATGGTAAGCAAGGAAAGTGTGGCAACTACACATTTAGTTATACTTTCATTACTTCCGTCAATTCCATAGGATATACCCTACATTGAGTACTCCCAATATCGATCACCTACATTGATGTCGAATTTTCCTTACACTTACTTTACATTAAGCATAGTGTAAACTTGACTGGCATGCATCATTTCATACAAGTCATAATACATTCACAGGTAACATGCATCATTTCATGTTATATAATAATACTTGACTAGCATGCATCATTTCATACAAGTCATGATATATAGTGCATTCATAGGTACGTGAACACACATAGCAATTTTCAATACTTGAAGATATTCCATGAACAAGATCATATCATAGAATAAGGAATTTCCAATGACGATACATTTCACAGGAGTATTTTAGAAAAGTACTATCAGCCCTTGAGATAGCATTCATGTTTTGAAAAGACTCGATGGAGTTTCCAACGAAATTGATACACAAAGTGTTTAGGAACGTAATTCCTTACCTTAGCTTTGATTTCCTTCCTGAAGCAACGCCTTTACGCGAAATCTACAATCATGTAATAACATAACTTAGGCACAAGTAATTACTTATTACTTCTTATGTACCTATACTTCCTTTTCTTAGTTAACCTATGAGTTACTCTTAGACTCACTTTAACTGGTTAACTAACTTTCTATTTTTAGGAAACTTTCCTAATTTAGCAGTTTCTTAGTTTTAGAAACTTTCTTCTTATAGATCTTTCCTCAAGAGGAAACTTAGGTTCATTCCTTTCTATGGAAGTCTAATTCCTTGATAGCTTCCTAATTACGGTCCCTCCTCTCTTTTGGGTAACCTTCTTTATTTGGGAAGTTTCCTTCTTCAGAAGCTTTCAAATTCGAAACCCTACTATTTTTGGAACCTAAGTTTTTTAGTATTCTTTTTAATACCAAAGTGTTATTTTTCTTCTTTCCCTTTTATATAACTTCTTTAAAGTCTTTGGACTTCTCCTTAATTTAAAAATGTTCTTTAGGTTTTCTTAATTTCAACAAAGTCCTTTAACTTTCTAAAATTTACAAAGAAGTCCCTTAACTTTAGAATTTTACAAAATAGTCCCTCAACTTTTGAATAATTGCAAAACAGTCCCTCAACTTTTAAATAATTGCAAAACAGTCCCTCAACTTTTAAATAATTGCAAAACAGTCCCTCAACTTTTAAATAATTGCAAAACAGTCCCTCAACTTTTAAAATTTACAGAACAGTCCCTCAGAAACTTTGGACTTTTCAGTTTAGTCCCTTAGTTAACTGTTCAGTGAATTAACTTAACTGAAATTCAGAATTTAACCATTCAGCTTTTAAAACTTCCAGTTTGGTCCCTTTTTCAGTTTGAAAACTAACTATGCTTTTTCAAAATAGACCAAAAGTTTAACAATTAAACAAAAACACAACCCAACCACACCTAGGCCATTCGGCCTACTCTCTATGGGGTTCAAAACCTTGTTTTTGTTCTTCTTTTTATTTTCTACACATTACCCAAATCATTTAATTCACATACTAATTAATCAAACAATTCAAATCATACTAATTGTTTTAGATTTAAATCCTTTTTATTCCGAATCAAGAAAAACTAGGGTTATGATTACCTTATTGTAATCATTCAATTCCCCATTATTCAAACCCTCAATTTATTCATTAGGCTCTAAGATTAAACCATTAAAATCTAAGAATGAACAACCTAGAATAAAATAGTTTTAGAGTTTCAAAAATTCATAACTAATTCATTTTTACTCCGAATTGAACGAAACGAAAACTAGGGTTTAGGGTATCACATTACCTTGATTTTGGTGAAGAAATATTGGCCAAAGAAGACCAAAATCCCAGCTGTTCTCCCCTCTTTTCAGTCCAGCCGTCGCCCTCTCTCTCTCTAGGGTTTTTAGACTTTTTTTTTTCTTTGTTTAATGAAGGATTATGGAAAAATAATGAAGAGGTTTTATTATTTATAGCTAGGCTTTCACCTCCTTGGGCCCTTTATCCTCATTAGCCCACAACTTAGCCCACTTGATTAATTCATTGATTTGGTCCACCTAATTAAATCCAAGTCCAACTAAATAAGGAGTATTATATTAATTATTTTTCTAATTAAATAATACTAAATTTTTTTTTTTAATTTTTCGGGTCTTTACATTCTTACCCCCTTAAAAGAGTTTGGTCCTCCAAACTAAACGTACCTTAGTTTCCGAAGAGATCGGGATACATTTTCCGCATTTCACTTTCGAGTTCCCATGTCGCCTCGCGTTCTGAGTGGTCGCTCCATTGCACCTTCACGTACGGGATAACTCGTCTTCGCAGATTCTTGTCCTTCCGATCCACAATCTTAATCGGTTTCTCATCGTAACTCAAGTCCGTTCGAAGCCTTAGCTGCTTGTATTCAATTACGTGACTTGAATCTGCCATATACTTTCTTAACATTGATACAAGAAATACATTGTGCACCCCAGCGAGTACAGGTGGTAAAGCTAATCGATACGCCACCTTTCCAACCTTATCCAAGATCTCAAATGGTCCTACGTACCTTGGACTCAACTTTCCTTTTATACCAAATCTCATGACACCTTTGGTTGGTGAGATTTTCAAAAATACATGATCTCCCACTTGAAATTCTAAGTCGTGTCGTCGGTTGTCCGCGTAAGATTTCTGCCTACTTTGCGCCTTAACAACCATTTGCGAATTTGTTGTACCTTGTCCGCGGTTACTTGAACAATTTCTGGTCCAGTTAACTTCCTTTCACCTACTTCATCCCAGCAGGTAGGTGATCTACATTTGCGTCCATACAGTGCCTCATATGGAGCCATACCAATACTAGCGTGAAGGCTATTATTATATGCAAACTCAACTAGTGGTAGATGTTCGTCCCATGTGCCTTGCCAATCTAACGATGTATCCCTTAGCATGTCTTCCAAAGTCTGGATTGTCCTTTCTGACTGTCTATCCGTTTGCTGGTGGAAAGCTGTACTCATTGTCAACTCCGTCCCCAATGCATGTTGCAAACTTTTCCAGACCTTCGACGTAAACCTAGCATCTCGGTCAGACACTATCGAAACTGGAATTCCATGTAGCCTTACAATTTCATCAACATATAACTTAGCCAACTTCTCTAGCGAGTCTGTCACCTTGATCGCTAAGAAGTGAGCCAACTTGGTCAATCGATCCACTATGACCCATATAGCATTCATTCCTCATAGTGTATTTGGCAATCCAACTACCAATTCCATTGCAATATGTTCCCATTTCCATTCTGGGATGGGTAATGACTGTAGTAGTCTTGCAGGCTTCTGATGCTCACTCTTCACTTGTTGACATACCAAACATTTTGCCACGAATTCTGCCACATCGCCTTTCATACCGTTCCACCAAAATGATTCTTTCAGGTCTCGATACATCTTCGTACTTCCCGGATGTACGGAGAATTTCAAACAATGAGCCTCCCTTAAGATTTTCCTTTTTAGCTCATCACTACTTGGTACCCATATCCTTGACTGATACCTCAAGATTCCATCTTTGCCCATACGAAGGTCTTTGCCTTGTCCTTTGCCCATGAGGAAATCCCTTTCCTCATCCAATCCTTGTGCTTCTTTAATCCTAATCAAAAGTGCAGGCTGCACGCTCAATCGCGCTAAATATCCACTAACGCGTACTTCTAAATCGGTAATTTCAATCTTGTTCCATACTCTTACCCCCTTACAAATCAACATTGCCAAGGTTCCATGGTATCAGCCACCTTATTGGCCTTCCCTGGGTGATAAAAAATGGTACAATCATAATCTTTAAGTAATTCTAACCATCTCCTTTGCCTCATATTAAGTTCCTTTTGGGTGGAAATATACTTAAGACTCTTATGATCCATATAAATCTGACAAGTCGTTCCTTACAAGTAATGTCTCCAAATCTTTAATGCAACACCACTGTCGCTAACCAAAATCATGAGTCGGGTAATTCTTCTCACGGTTTTTCAATTTCCTAGACGCGTAGGCTATAACCTTATCATTTTGCATCAATACGCAGCCTAATCCTTTAAGCGAAGTATCACTATAGATTACAAATCCGTCTGATCCAGATGGTAACGTAAGAACTAGTGCAGACACTAATCTTTGATTCAGTTCCTGAAAATTCTTTTCACATTCTTCTGACCAAACGAACCTTGCTCCTTTCTGTGTTAACCTAATTTCCGGTCCTGATAACTTAGAGAATCCTTTAACGAATCTCCTATAGTAACCAGCCAATCCCAAGGCACTTCTTATTTCACTAATTGTGGTTGGTCTTTCCCAATTCACTATAGCTTCTAGTTTTGTTGGATCCACTGCAACTTCATCCTTAGATATCATACGTCCTAAGAATACCACTTTCTCTAGTCAAAATTCGCACTTCTTGAATTTAGCATACAATTGTTGTTCTTTCAGAATTTGCAGCACTAATCTCAAGTGCTCTTCATGCTTTCCCTTGGTCTCTGTATATATCAAAACCTCCTTAATGAATACAATCACACCTTTATCCGATAGTTCTTGTAAATGTTCCTTCAGTTCTTTAAGTTAAGTCAACGCTATTCTGACGGTGCCTTAGATATTGGTGCGGTTTCTGGTGCCAAATCTATAGAGAATTCCACTTCTCTTTCTGGCAGTATTCCAGGCAATTATTCTGGGAACACATCCTTGAAATCTCTGATCACTGAAAGAGGTTCTATACGCACTTCTTTCTTATCCCTCTCACTAATATTGGCTAAAAACTTTCACATCCTTTTCTTAACATCATTCGGGCTTTCATCTCCGAAATAAAGTTCACTTGGGGTCTAGGATTCGATTCTTGGTCATAAAACTCTTCTCCAGATGGTAATCTGAAATACACTTCCTTCTTAAAGCCATTTTTCTTGGCATGGTAAGCAGCTAACCAATCTATCCCCAAAGATAATATCAAATTCATTCATTCCTAACTCGATAAGGTCAACCTCGAGTTCTCTTTCTCCTATTTTCAAAGGACAACACTTATATGCATATGAAATAGGAATTGACTCTCTCGTCAGAGAATCTATGACCAGAGGTAATCCTAACGCCTCAGGTTCCAAGTTCATTTTCTTTGCCTAATAAGCACTAATAATTGAATGCGTAGCACCAGAATCAAACAATGCATACACATCACTAGAATAGAGTTGAATTGTATCTTCAACAAAATCATTTGTGGCTCTTGTGTCCTTGACAATCATGGTAACACTCGTCCACAACCACTATTGGTTCTTTTATCATCTTTTTCTCCTTGAGCAATTTCAGCTTCCTTTGGTTCTTGGTACTTCCACTGCGAATGTCTCATCTTGTCACAATTGTAACATTTCTTTTCCTTGTACTAGCATTTATAAGTCTTGTGCTTCCTCTCGCACACTTGACATTTCTCAGTAGTTCCTCGCCCTTGGGCATCAATTTTTTCCCATCCACGGTTATCGAATTTCTTATTCCGGTACTTGCTTGCCGTACCTTCTTTCCACGGTTCTTATCCGTAGCTTTCCTTTTGTTATTGGTCCCATCTTGGTCCCAGCTTCCAGTGTAACCCTTGGTTCCACTTGATTCCTACATAAGTATCAATAACTATAATATTTAGTTTAACTAACTCACTACATATATATACGTAGTCGTCTTGCTAGTTAATACTTTACGGTTCCGTCTCAAAAGACTAACTTCAATTTTATATTTTCATCTCAGCAGACTGTAATTAAATTATAATTTTTTTCGTCTTAACAGACTATAATTAACTTTCTTATCTCCGTCTCAACAGACTTAGATTTTAACTTTTGAAGATTTTCCCTTTTTTAAAACACTTTAATAGTTCTTCTTGTTAACCCATGAGTTATTCTTAACTCCTTGGTTTGGTTAACTAAGCTTTCTATTTTAGGCAACTTTCCTAAAATAGTAATTTCTACACTTTCTATTTTAGGTACTTTCCTAAAATAGTAACTTTCTAAACTTTCTACTTTAGGCATTCTCCTAAAATAGTAACTTCTATACTTTCTATTTTAGGTACTTTCCTAAAATAGTAATTTCTATACTTTCTATTTTAGGCACTCTCCTAAAATAGTAATTTCTATACTTTCTATTTTAGGTACTTTCCTAAAATAGGAACCTTTATTCTTTCTATTTTAGGTACTTTCCTAAAATAGTAACTTTCTAAATTTAGTAACTTCCTAAATTCAGTAACCTTCCCCCTTCGGACATTATAGTTAGGGAAAGTATAACTTCTTATAAGTTATTACTTAGCTAGTTATCTCATTGAAGTCCGTCTCAAAAGATTTTAACTTTTTCCTTTCAATCGTCGTTTTATTAGATCCTTGGTCATTTCAATAAACCACTTATCAACTACCGGTCGTTTCACTAGACCCAAACTTAATTACACTTGACCGTTTCAATAGGTCGTTCATCCTTTCACATTGGTCATTTCAGCAGACCAATCATGGTTCTCACATGGCCATTTCAATCAGCCAATTACTTTTCACACATGGTCTTTTCACTAGACCAACTTTCTCGTTCTAGGTTAGCACACACGCTTAACACTTAAGAACAAAATACAAACAATTCCCCAAAATAAACTCCAATATTATCATTGCATTAAACTCTTTAAATTCAACAAAATATCTGGAGTTCGTTTAGAACTAACTACTCATTTTCTCTACTCATAAATAACTCAATGTCCCACTTTTCAATCGTGAAACAACACCTTCCTAGGTCTTCCCCTAGGTCTTTCACTAGGTACATTTTGGTGTCTTTTTAGAACCTTTTGGTCTTCCTCTAGACCTTCTTACTGTCTCTAACTCTTGATCATCATCTTTAATTACAATTGGAGTAGCTTCACTACTCCCAATCTCTTCAGCTTGTACCTCAAGTATCTCACCTTAGAAACATCATTCTTTATTACCTCGATAACTGTCTCGTCTTTTTCTATAGGTACCTTTGACTCTTCTAGGTCATAGTACCAGCCAAAACTCAAAGAATATCTCCTGATCATCTCCTAGAATCAAGACAGATCATCATTAGTATATCTTCAATACATAATATTTATATACTTAAAGTAAATATCCTTTAATCTTCCAAAGCAACGAGTAAGTTATTCATTTAACTTTTCCACTAGTCTACTTAACTCTATAATTGCAACTTAGAGCTAACTTTCAACTCTGAGGTCCATTCCTCAAAAGTCAATTCTATCAACTCCCAGGTACTTAGATCTAACACTTCCCATGAGACCTAAAACCGAAGCTCTGATACCAACTGTAACGACCCCGAATTTCCATAAATTAAATAAATCCATAATCATGAATAATATCCCAAAAATGAATCCATAATGGTAACTGAATTCAAACCATTACATCAATGCGGAATAATCAAATGTAACGGCAAAGTACAACTACTAGTACTAATAAAAGTTCTGAAACTTGGAATCATTAAATAACTAATTTATTATACTTAAATGCTCCGTCTCTTCCTGGTGACGGTTCTCCATCTTCTCTATTCCGATCCTGGGGGAAAAAGAAATGAAGGAATGAGCGAACATTGCCCAGTAAGTTCATACGTGGTCCCTTCGGTTCAATGAAGAGACGACCGAAATGAACGGATCCAAAGAAGTATATTCAAGGATAGGTTAAAATCAAACATGTACATATATATGGTAAGCAAGGAAAGTGTGGCAACTACACATTTAGTTATACTTTCATTACTTCCGTCAATTCCATAGGATATACCCTACATTGAGTACTCCCAATATCGATCACCTACATTGATGTCGAATTTTCCTTACACTTACTTTACATTAAGCATAGTGTAAACTTGACTTGTATGAAATGATGCATGCCAGTCAAGTTTACACTATGCTTAATGTAAAGTAAGTGTAAGGAAAATTTGACATCAATGTAGGTGATCGATATTGGGAGTACTCAATGTAGGGTATATCCTATGGAATTGACGGAAGTAATGAAAGTATAACTAAATGTATAGTTGCCACACTTTCCTTTCTTACCATATATATGTACATGTTTGATTTTAACCTATCCTTGAATATACTTCTTTGGATCCGTTCATTTCGGTCGTCTCTTCATTGAACCGAAGGGACCACGTATGAACTTACTGGGCATTGTTCGCTCATTCCTTCATTTCTTTTTCCCCCAGGATCGGAATAGAGAAGAAGGAGAACCGTCACCAGGAAGAGACAGAGCATTTAAGTATAATAAATTAGTTATTTAATGATTCCGAGTTTCAGAACTTTTATTAGTACTAGTAGTTGTACTTAGCCGTTACATTTGATTATTCCGCACTGATGTAATGGTTTGAATTCAGTTACCGTTATGGATTCGTTTTTGGGATATTATTCATGATTATGGATTTATTTAATTTATGGAAATTCGGGGTCGTTACATTCACAGTGTTAAATTACTGCTACGTCCTCTACCAAGTTTGGTTAAAACTTGGATTTATGAAAATGTGCACTATTAATGTCACTAGTCTATTACAAGTTACAAGCTTTATGATTGAAAGCTGCCTAAACGAAAGTGATCACTAATGAATCGTGATACAAGATTGACCAGATGTTTTCAAGAGATGTGTTAACAAGTTGAACTGATTTCTTTTGGGTGTGTAGTGTGGTCAATCAATGTGTTCCAGACATAGTCTTGTTGGGGAACACTTACAACAAATGATTGAGTGTGCACAGTATATGTACTAATAAATAATCCAGTGAATATAAAGACTGATTTCCTTAAACTTCAATGCTTGTTCACTTGCAGTTCTTAACAATCTCAATCTCAAAGTCTTTAATGCACCAACCCTCTTCAATGCTCTAAGGAAGGTATTTATAGTATCTTCAAATGGAGATGTTGTCTTTGAAGGGGTTGAATGGATGACTTGGTATAAAAAGCATTTAATGAGAATATCTTCTGCATTGAATGCTTCAAATTTGAAGGACAACCATCTTTGAATTTTCCACTGGATAAAGAAGTTGTTTTGAGTACTGGTAACTTGAACATTCCCTGAAGTAGTTAGTGACAAGGCGGGAGTAAAGTCTTTATAGCAACTGTTCTACCAACTTTAGCGAAGTTGTAGGCTAATTAAGTGAGAACAATAAATGCTTCAACTGATAGGAAGCTTGTTGAGGAAGCTTGACTGATGCAGCAACTAAGGAGCATAACCGATTGGCTATCCCAACCGGTTGAGTGGTTTAACCGGCTTAGGGCATGATTGATTAAGGCACTTAACCGGCTGAAGCTTTGGCAACTTGAACAGGTAAACCAATACTATCTTAGGAAAATCTCTAGGTCTTGAAGTCTTCAATCTTTGAGAAAATACAAGTAAAAACACTGGCATTAGAATTAAAGGGATCCTAAGGTTATATAGAAAAATATAAGTAGTCTAGTTAAAATTAGGGGTACTCAATAATGCTTATAATGATTGGGATTAAGCAATTATAAAGCTATACATATATTTTACTAACATTTACAAACGTCACTTGCGGTTTTGATACAATGCAAGAGTGGTATTTTAAGCAAGCGATTTATTTTCAAAAAGGGTCGAAAATTTTGTAATAGCTATTCACCCCCCTCTACATGTTTTTCACCCTTGTTGCCTCATTTGGTACCAACAAGTGATATTAGAGCAAAACACCTTTATAAAACTTTTTTGTTTTTCAAAATTAACAGCTTGGGTGCCGATTCATCATGGCAAATTCAAAAACCATGACAACGATTAACTACTCACACATTCATTTACCGGATGAAGACCACTTTGATATATGGAAGACTCAAATGTTAATTCATTTGGAAATAACTAATTAGATTCTGGTGAACTGCGTAATCAATGGCTCCTTTGTTTCTATGAAGGCCAACACCAATCCTGCCACCAACACTGAGACCCCAGAAGTCAAGAAACAAAAAGCTGAATGGACTGATGAAAAAAAGAGATTAGTTGCTTTGGACTGTAAAGCCATACATATCTTCATTGGCACGTTAACTGTTTCAACTTTTCAAAAAGTCATGAAATGCGAAACCGCAAAAGAGATGTGGGATGCAATTGAAAGCTCCCTTGAAGGAGATGATCTCTGCAAAGAAAACATGAAATTTGCTGTTGAAAGGAGATACTAAAACTTCTATAGGAAACCCAATGAAACCATGCGTCAAACTTATGATCGCTATGTTGAGGTAGTAAATTCTTGTCTATCTCTTGTAAGGTTTTAACTGACAACGAAATCAATATGACATTTCTTACTACCTTGGGTTCATGATGGGTTAATAAAGCCACTTCTCTTGAGGACTCTAAAGATTTAAATACTTGGACTATAAGTAACTTGTATGCAAATCTCAAAGTGCATGAACTCAAGATGGATCATATTGAAGAGGTTGAAGGAAAAGTCAAAACACTTTATATGTCTGTCATTGAACATGTGGAGAAACCTTATTTATCTAAACAAACCTCATATCCCTCTATTTTAACCTCATCACTCATCGATATGGATGATGATGAATTTGCCATATTTGTGAAAAGGTTAAAAAAAATTCATAAAACCTCTAAACCATTTTCTAAAGGCAAACCTTCAGCAACTTTTTCCAAGGCTGCTGATACAAAGAAAAAGAGTGACCTCATATGATACAACTGTAGAAAGTCTGGCCACTTTGCTTCTGTGTGCCCACAATCAAGATTTGAATATTTGAAAAAGAAAACCTCCCCTGCAAAATTTTCTCGTGGTAAGGGAATGGTTGTTGTGGAAGAGAACTCAAAATAGCTATCTACTTGGATTGAAACTGATTTTGATGAAGGAAGCGAAAATGAAATCGAAGAGGTTAATCTCTGCCTTGTTGCCAAGGATGCTTCTGATGATTCAGATAATGAGTCAGTCGAGTTTCTTGATATGGAAGATGAGATTGCCCCTAAAAAAACAAAAGCCAGGGTCAGTGGTGAGGACTATTCTGATGTGAAACTAACTACCATTTATAAGATTGGAAATAGTTCTTACTCTCATCCCATTTTTCCATCTAAAAATGAAACACCTTCAAAAACAACTTCAACTCAAAAACATTTGAAAAAGGTGGAATAGGTCTCTCCTATGGAACATGAAGAAATATTCAAGAAAGCTAAAGTGATGATCCGAAAATTTGAAAATGTTAAGAAAGCTTTGTCTCTAGCGACTGATGAAATTACTCAGTTTAAGATGGAGAAAACTGTATTGAGGTCTGAAGTTTCACTTCTGAAAGATCAAGTCAAAAGCATGTCTCCTCTTACTTAACTAAACCTCATTCTGGAAACAAAGGTTGCAACACTTCAACTTAGAAATGATGACTTGGTTGCTCATAACAATGACCTCCAAAAGTTAATTGATGAGTGGACCAAATCTCGTGTTAACATGGATCAAATTCTTAAATTGCGAAATTCTATTGGTGACAAAGAAGGCTTGGGATTCCAAACTGGTAACAATTTGAAGTGTGCATATTGCTATGGAAAGAATGAGGAATTTTCAAAACAAACTCATGAAATTCCTAAGGAAAGCATTCTGATTAAAAGGGTAAAGGACAGAAACCAAAGGATGAACTTAACATCCACTATGTCTACCCTAAGAAACAATTTGGTAAACATTCAAAAATGAAAGGAATATATTTAGAGGATGAAACCGCTGATGAAGTTCCATTTGTGGCTGAGCGCCTTTTTCTTCGACCTCACATCCTGCTTTCAAAAGTAAGACGAGTGTTTCTAGAAAAACTGCGGTCAAACCTAAAATGAACACCTTTGTCAAGGCTAAAACCTCAGTCCCAAAAACATATGCTGATCCTAAGAAAACTAAAGAGTATGTTAAATCTCAGTTTGCTTACAACTTTCATCACTGCTCTATCTATAATGGTTCTGGTCACAAGGCTACAGAATGTCTTTTGAGGTTCACACCTATTGCCAGAAAACATAATTATTCTTCTGTCAATCATGTGTGGGTTATCAAAAGATGCTAACCTCATGACCCAAAAGAATAAAGGGGATCTCATTTTTAAATGTTTATTTTTCAGGTCCTTTGCTTAATGGCTGGTCCCGAGGATTTGCCTAGCGTTCCACTTAAAAGAGAAGTGGAGTTCTTTATAGACCTAGTACCGCGTACTGGTCCTATTTCTAAGGTACCATATCGTATGGCACATGTAGAACTTAAGGAGGATAAGGATCAGTTACAAGAACTATTGGATAAAGGTTTCATCAGACCCAGTGTATCCCCGTGGGGTGCTCCGGTGCTATCTGTGAAAATGAAAGATGGGTTGATGCGGTTGTGTATTGACTATCGCGAATTGAACCGGGTTACGATCTAGAACAAGTATCCGTTACCTAGAATTGATGACTTGTTTGACCATCTACATGGTGCATGTCACTTTTCCAAGATATACCTTCGTTTCGGATATCATCAATTAAAGGTCAAGAAGGAAGATATTGCTAAAACAACATTTAGGACAAGGTATGGTCATTATGAGTTCTTGGTGATGCCAGTTAGATTGACCAACGCTCCTGCTGTCTTCATGGATCTGATGAACAGGGTATTTAAAGAATATCTGGACTGATGTGTGATTGTGTTTATTGATGACATTTTGGTTTACTCTAGACAAAGGAGGATCATGAAGAACATTTGAGGCTGGTACTTCAAATCTTACGAAAGAAGAAACTCTATGCAAAGTTTAAGAAGTGTGAATTCTGGCTAGAGAAGGTCGCTTTCTGATGTAGCATGAGGTGGTCTGACTCGAATAACAGGAGGATTAGAACAAAGTTCATGACCACACCTAGTGGGAAGCACGATCGTTCATGCCGGATTAATGTTACAGGCTTAATGGTGGTGATGGTTTTGTTTTATTATTATTAGTTTTTTTATTTTGGATTCGTCTCATATTATTATCGTTATTATTTCTTTTAATATTTTGAGACGAGGGATATTTTAGTCAATAGGGTTTTAAATAAGTCACTAGGGTTTTATTTCTTTTCCTTTATTGATTAGGGTTTCTCTATTTATTTTCCTATATTTATTTGGATTTGTAAGTATAAATAGATTGCTAGGGATTTTATAATAGGGAAACTTTTTATCAATTAATTTTCTTTTCTAGTTTTCAAAAACCCTACACCTTGTGTGTTTATCTAAGTCATTAATTTGGCTCGTAGAATAATCTTTTAGGAGATTATTGTTTTAAGAAATTGCGATTCCTTGCAGAAGAATTGGTTTAGGTCATTCTTGCTTATCTATTCTGCTGGGTTACCTACATCACTTTCTTGGGTCATGTAGTGTCTAAGGAAGGAGTTTCGGTGGACCCAACCAAGGTTGAAGTAGTGATGGAATGGGATAGAACATCTACAGTTACAGAGATTAGAAGTTTCTTGGGTCTCACAGTATACTACCGACGTTTTGTAGAAGGATTTTTTAAGATTGCAATGCCTTTAACAAGGTTGATTCAGAAAAAGGCTAAATTTGTATGGACAGAAGAATGCGAAGCGAGTTTCCAAGAGTTAAAGAGGCAGTTAGTGTCTGCACCAATCTTAGTGTTACTGACAGCTAATGGGAAGTTTGTTGTCTATAGTGATGCGCCATTCAATGGCTTTGGTTGTGTTCTGATGCAAGATGGGAGAGTTATTGCATATGCATCAAGACAATTGAATTATGAGAAAAATTACCCAACGCATGAGTTGGAGTTAGCAGCAGTGATTTTTGCTCTGATAATATGGAGGCATTATTTGTATGGTGAGACGTGTGAAATCTAAACTGACCATAAGAGTCTTAAGTACATATTTACTCAGAAGGAGCTTAATATAAGGCAGCGAAGGTGGATAAAATTACTTAAGTATTATGATTGCACAATATTTTACCATCCAGGGAAAGCCAATGTTGTAGCCGACGCTTTAAGTCGTAAGAATATGGGGAGTATATCATCTCTTACGAGTCGAGAGGAAGATGACATAAGCGATCGTGAATCTCTGGCGCTAGCGATCAACGTTCGAGGGGGTAAAGGGTACATAGCACATTTGGGTGTGCAACCTTTGTTGATAAAGAGAATCAAGGAGGCACAGGCATTTGACCTAGAATTAAAAGATATTTGTACAAATGTAGGGGGAGGAGAAAATCCTGAATTTCACATTGATAAAGAAGGCATCTTACGTTATGGCTCCAGAATATGCATTCCATCGGACGCTAAGCTTAAAGAAGAGATTTTGGAAGAAGCACAACGTTCAAGATTCGCAATCTATCCGAGAAGTACAAAAATGTACCTAGATATGAGAAACACCATTTGGTGGAAAAATATGAATAGAGAAATAGCTGAATTTGTTTCTCTATGCTTAGTTTGCCAGCAAGTTAAATTTGAACACCAGAGACCTGGAGGGTTAATACAGTCTTTACCTATACCAGTGTAGAACTGGAAGCATATAACCATGGACTTTGTGGTTGGTGAAATTACCCGATCTGGCGCGCGGGCCGCATTTTGCATTTTTGAAAGTGTTTAGAGTCACCATGCCGTTTTGATTATGCCCAAAATATTGAGAAAAGGCTTTTTTGTTGTTGTGTGATGAGATTTTGAGTTTGAAGGTCATGTTACACCTCGGGAAGAGATATTTTGAGCTCACCCGAGTAGGCTCGTATACACGAGTCTTTTCGTACCGTTCTTTCTTTAAAAATTTGTGTGTGTGTGTTTTAAAAAATGCATTTCAAAATGATGTCTACATTGCAAATGATGTATTTAAATAGAAATATTTAAATACTTGAAATTAAAGAAGTTTAAATGAGGTTGGGAAGGAGATCGTACCAATATTTGGTTTGTATCTATCTTCCTCGGGGGAACATGTGTAGTTAAGGGTGTTTAAAGAGGAGAGAGGTTTTACCCTCACTAATGGCAAAATCTCCCCTAATTAAATCTCGGTATCACTCTCGGGGGATCTAAAGAGGAGGGAAATTTTGCACTCACTCGGGCAGAACCTCCCCTAATTAGCAATCGTTCACACTCGTTTGGACTCACGGGTTTGGACCGGTTTGAGCCGTTTGGGTGTTTGGAGTTTAGTTGGGGATGAATAGAGTTTGTGGGACGTCGGGATGTTGATCGAGACTGACGCAGCATAGAAGCCGATAAGTTTCGTGATTAGCACACTAATCACAAGAATTCTTCAAGCGAAGAATCCTCAAACGTGAAGAACTGGAATCCACCACAAAAGAGAAGAAATTCTCTGAAATTTAATTAATCAAAAACTGTCTAAAACATGTTTCCAATGTTGCTTTAATACTCCCTAAACCCTAAGAAACAATTAATAAGTCAAAGGACTAAAATACCCCAAGTTTGATTACTAACTACTCAGTAATTGGAACGAGAAAACGTAAATAAGGAAAATCAATCGACGCGAAGGCGCCCGCCTGGTTGAGGGCCAGGCGCCCGCCTGAAACACAGCAGCCTTGGATGACCAAAATCCTTCTTGAGGCGTCCGCCTGGGAGTGAGTCATGCGCCCACCTCGAGCTCCGAAAGTTTGGCCATATTTCTTTCTCCTTAAGGCGCCCGCACAACAGGAATTGAGGCATCCGCATCATAGCCAGTGGGTTCCTCCCCATCCCGTGTAATTGAGGCACACGCCTGGTGATTTTCCAAGTAGCCGCCTGGGTGAAATCCTCCTCCTGCATCAGAGACGGACCGGGATCACCTCGGGAGGGATTTGGAGCACCTCAGGATGGCTCGGGAGTGCCTCGGGATGACTCGGGAGGCCTCAGGAAGGACCGGAAGGGGCCGAAAGGGCTTAGAATGTTGCTAGAAGGCTGTAGGGAGGTTGGAGAAGTAAAGGTGTGAGTAAAATGGGATAGGGTGCCCTCTATTTATAGGAGGAGAAAACTTGCAAAAGTGTTCGTACGGACACTTCTTCGGTCAAAAGTTTTTTTGGTTTTCCTGGATTTGAGGGAATATTAGGGATTTTAGAAGAATTTTGGGAGATTCTGGCATGTTGACATGAGTGTTCTTATGGACACATCTTGCTTGCACATCTGTCCGTACGAACATGTATGCAAGCTGATGTATTTTTTGAATTTTTGTCATTTCCTGTCATGTTCTTAAATTCCCTTTTATCCCTGAAAGGTTCTCCCTTGATTTGGCTGGTCAGTTTCGACCTTTTGGACGTTACGGGTCTTCGGGATCACAAATTCATAAATCCTCGATGTTTCCCGTATGCTCAGATGGAGAGCGGTCCGGATTGGGGTACTTACATAAGCCCCTCGGCGACGTCACTTATGAAGAAAGTGGGGTCATCAATAAAAATAAGAATCCTGATCTGGATCGCTTGTCGGGAGAGAGAAGATGACCGTATCGGTCTAATGGCTGGAGCTTTTGGTAGGATTCCTACGTATCCCGAGTGGGAATCAAGCCTGATCGTAGTTCGTGTGTGAGGTCAATTTTGAGGGGCCTCGATCTGTGGGGAACTATTTGTAAGCGTTCATCCTGAGTTGAAACTATTATGAGGCATCTCGGCCAGAGTTGAGACTATTTTGAGGCATCTGGACCTAAGATAAGGAGGACGTGGTGGCACCTCTGCTGAAATGATGTGGGCGTGGAGTCGCCTCTGGCTGAGATAATAAGGGCATGGTGGAGCCTCAGTCTGAGATTGTGAGGACGTGGTGGCGCCTCTATCTGAGATTTATGGAAGGCATTTGTGCCCTGAGATGAAGGCATTCATGCCTTGAGATGAAGGCGTTTGTCCCTTGAGATTAAGGCGTTTGTGCCTTGAGAGGAAGGCATTTGTGCCCTGAGATGAAGGCATTTATGCCCTAAGATGAAGGCCTTTGTTCTCTGAGATGAAGGTGTTTGTGCCTTGAGTGAGATTTTTGGAAGGCGTTCGTGCCTTGAGATGAAGGCGTTTATGCCCTGAGATGAAGGCGTTTGTGCCTTGAGTGTCGGACTTACTATGACGGCCGAGATTTGTCTGCTGGGAATATGTATTTTCTCTAGGGGCTTTCAATGGTTTCCGTTTGACTTTTGTTCGCTGGGGATAAATTCGGGCTTACAATGACTGCCAGGGACATGATTAATTATACGGGCTTACAATGATTGTCGTTTGAATTTTGTCCGCTGGGGATATGTGTTCTTTGTACGGGCTTACAATGATTGTCATTTGACTTTTGTCCGCTAGGGATAGGGTGTTCAATCTTACACTGATGGCCGAAATTATTTTGCCACATTAGTTGGGGCGAGATTCGGGCTTATGATGACGGCCGGTGAAAAGGATTCGGGCTTACAATGATTGCTGATGAAGTGATTCGGGCTTACGTATGATGGTCGATAGAATGATTCGGGCTTACGTATGACATCTGATGAAAAGGATTCGAGCTTACATATGACGGCCGATGAAAAGGATTCGGGCTTACGTATGACGGCCGATGAAAAGGATTTGGGCTTAAGTATGACGACCGATGAAATGATTTTTTGGTTTAGGGACAAAAATGCATGAATTATGCTGGAAATGGCTTTTGGACAGCCAATGGCAAAGTTTGTAAGGGCAAAAAGGGGAATTGCCTGAGCTTGCAAAGATGTCCACACGTACACATCATGCATGCAAAGAGGTCCATATGGACATGTATGCAAATCTGATGTTTTTTAAACAAAATCAGTTTCAGCACAACGCCATTCCACCCCATCTTTTAGTTTCCAGCCGAGTGTGAAGAGAGAAAGAGGGAAGAAAATCCCATTTTCGAGCCTTGTTTTCCTGAGAAAATCTTCCCAAATCGCTAGATTGTTATCATGTCGGAAGGATTGAGGCAAGGTCATCGTCAAAGGGGCCGAGAGGCCATGGAGAGGAGGTTGGATTTACAAAGAAATTCCTCCCCATACATCCCTTCAACAATGAATCCAGATGAGTTATATCTGGATACGGATGTGCACAACTCGAGGGGAAAGCAAAAGTAGAGGTAAGAAATCAAATTTTGTCTTTGATTCTTATTTGGATGATGTATGCTAGAACTAGGGTTTTGGTTCTTGCAAATTTGGGGCTTTTGTTGTTGCAATGCTTGTTTTGTGAAATTGATGATGGATTGCTGAAATTGGATGTGTATGGATTGTGGGTATGTGATTTTTGTCAAAAAATGTGGAGTTTAGCTCTTATTTGTGAAAATAAAGTGCCTCTCCTTGAAATGCATGCTTTGGTGACTTGTACCTTGATGATGTTTTGTATGTACATGGTTTCTTGTTGAAAAATTGCCGTGTAGGAATGAACTTTTTGTTGTAAAATTGCCGTGTAGGAACCGACTTTTGTTGTAACATGTGTGAAATGTACCGTGTTTTGTGACGGACTTTGTGAAAAATTGTCGTGTTTTCTGACGGACTTTGTGAAAATTTTTCGTGTTTTGTGACATACTTTTTGTGCAAAAATGTGTTGTGTAGGGATGGACCCTTTGTGAAAAATTGTTTGTGCCGTGTTTTGTGACAGACTTTTTTTAAGTGTGTGCCGTGTTTTTGTAACAGACTTTTTGTGTGAAAAATGTGTCGTGTAGGGACGGACCCTTTGTGAAAAATTGTGTGTGCCGTGTTTTTGTAACGGACTTTGTTGTGAATTACTTTGTTTTGTGACGGACTTTGTGTGAAAACATCCCATGTTGGGACGGACTTTTGTGTGAAAATGTGTCGTGTAGGGACGGACCCTTTGTGTAAAATTGTGTCTGCAGTGTTTTGTGACGGTCTTTTTGAAAGTGAGTGTCGTGTTTTTGTAATGGACTTTTTGTGTGAAAAATGTGTCGTGTAGGGACGGACCCTTTGTGAAAAATTGTCGTTTTTTTGTAACAGACATTTTTGTGAATTGCCGTGTTTTGTGACAGACTTTGTGTGAAAACTTGTCGTGTTGAGACAGACTTTTGTGTGAAAATGTGTCGTGTAGGGACGGACCCTTTGTGAAAAATTTCCGTGTTTTGTGACGGAATTTGTGATGCTCCATGTTTTTGTAACGGACTTTGTGATGTGAATGACATGTGTCATAATTTTTGTTTTTGTGTAGAATTTATATTTGTTAAGTATCATTTTGACGTACCTTTGCTGTGTTTACCTGCAGAAGGAGGTGCTTTCGTCCGAGAAGGCGAAGAGGATGTAATCGCGGGGGTCCCTTGAAGCCGTTGTAGAGGTTTGGCGGAGCATGTCCGATATAACCTGGGAGGGGAGAACTAGTCTTCGGAGGCTAGTTATTGACTCAGGGCTGAACGTCTTTGTTGAGAACCTGGATGGGTTAGCGGAGACCCAGAAAAACAAGGGCATTTTTCTGGAATTATCCGAGTACTAGTGGGATACCACGCACACCTTTCACTTTAGTTGGGGGGAGACGACGGTGACTCCTACTGATTTTGCAATTATCACCGGGCTATCCTTTAAGGGGCAATCAGTGATATGGGGCGATAGGATGTCTGAGGAGCGTTTGATTGTAATAACCCGAAATTTCCCTTTTTATTTTATTAATTAATTTGATCCTTTTAATTAATAAATGATTTTATTTATTTAATTGTTCCTTTTAAAAAAATTGTTATCACTTGTATTAAATGGATTCAAGTTGTGGGCTTATAGTATTGGGCTTGAGTTATTATGGGACTAGAATTTTGTGGACTTGTTTCATTGGGCTTGGGGCTACCTAATTAGCCTAGAATTTAGAAACCTAATAATATAAATACATATTTTCTAAACCTAGGGTTACCAATATTTTTAATAAACAAAGAAAATTAGAGAGAGGGAGGCGGAACTTGCAAATTGCCGAGATAGAAAGAGAAACCGTGTGAGAGGGAGAGTCAACCGTGGCTGAAGAAGGAAAGAAGAAGGCAAATCTGGGCATATTTGAGACAAACAAGACAACCAAGTAAGAATTCGGTTCGTATTAATTACAGTCCTTGGATTTAAAACCTAGAAAAAAACCCTAGAAATTGTTGAGATTTAATTAGGGTTGTTTTATGATATTGATGATTAGTTAAGAATGATCCAATGATATTTTGATAAAAGATTATTAATTGAAAACATAATGTTGATTAAGGTTTGGGTATGTAATCAAAGGAGTTAAACCTAAGGTATTACATGCTAAGAATGGAAGAATCGAAATTAGGGTTTGGTCTGTGTTTTGTGTGTGCCGTGTATGTGTGGGAAGTGTATGCCGGGTGTGTGTGTTGAGTGTGTGCAGCATGTCTGTTGTGAGTGTGTGTGAAGTGTGTGTGCCATGTGTAAAAAGTGTGTGTGTGGGTGGGTACAGCCGTGTGTGTGTGGCTGTAGTGTGCCGTGTGTGTGTTATAGGGTTAGTGTGTGCTGAGAAAATTAGTGTGTGTAAGTTAGATTAAAGAGATTTGAAAAGGGTTTCGAACCTAGATACCCTAGGGATATTTTGATAAACCTAAAGGGGTTAAAGGTTAATCTTTAAAGGAGTTAAAAGAGGATAACTCATAGGTTAATGAGACATTGGAAAATAGTTAGGGGTTAAGTAAATGAGAATTACTTGTGCCCTAAGGAAACCTTTTGCATGATTGTAGATTCGTGCGAGGATTAATTGCGAGGAAGTGCAAGCAACCCAAGGTAAGGGATTACGTTCATTAAGTACTTGAATGTATCTTTCCTTCGTTATAGGATTCCCCATTGATGATTTGTATACTACCAAGTGGCCGGTAGTTATTCATTTGTATTCCCTCATTATGAACGTCCTTGGAATATCTTACCATTGATTCGTTTTGTTCAATGTGTATCTATGTTGATTGAAATTGACTTATGTGTTCTCGTACCTTGAACACTATATATATATATGATATTAAATTGTCCAATTGATGAGGACTTTATATGTTTTTGGGTCTAGTCAGATTGAAATGACCTAAGGCCTAGTCAGATTGAAATGACCTCAATGTTGAATAAATTGGTCTAAACAGATTGAAATGACCTAAGGTCTAGTCAGATTGAAACGACTTAAGGCCTAGTCAGATTGAAATAGCCTCAATGTTGAATAAATTGGTCTAAACAGATTGAAATGACCTAAGGTCTAGTCAAATTGAATTGACCTAAGTATAAAATGAAATGGTCTAGTCAGATTGAAATGACCTTAATTCTATATATGTGATTATCATGATGCATCAGAATAAGGGAGCGCTCTGATAAAAATTGTAGGGAACCTTATTCAACGATTGCCTTAAAAGGTGTATCAGAGTCATCTAGATGAAAGGTGCACAAGTACTTGGAATTGACGGACATGCGTGTATAAAATCTCTATCTATTATTTGTAAAAGTGCCACTACTTGTTATTTGGAAAAGTATCTTTCATTGTCAATCTCAGTATCTGAAATACTTATTGATTATGTAACGCTTTCGTTGATATATTATTAAACTCTGTTTGTTCTGGTCATCTCTTCTTAGAAATCGAAGAGACCCCATATGAACTTACTGAGCTTTGTTCGCTTACCCTTTCATATTCTTTCCCCTCCCAGGTAATAAATGATTGGAGTGGATTGACTGCATGTTTGGTGGATTAGCGGCTTTTGGAGTTCGAGTATTTATTTTAGAACATTAAGTATTGTTGAGCTAGTGGACTGTACTAGCTGTAGAGATTGTTACCGTTTTCAGTATTTTAGTTATTTCAAATAGTGGTTAGTATTTTGAATTATGGTTTTAGTATCTGTTGGAGGTTATTCTATTATCAAATTAAGTATTATTATTATGTATGAATTTTGGGGTCGTTACAGTTGGTATCAGAGCTTTGGCTTTAGGTCACATGGGAGATTTTAGATGTTAAGACTATCGGGAGAGAGTAGTACTTAACCATGATTGTGCCTACCTAGAACCTTTTATATTTGGAAACCTTTCCATATTTGAGATTTTCTAATTAAGAGGAACTTTCTATTTTGGCAACTTTCTGTTTTGGGAAACTTACTATTTTAGGAAAGAACCTAGAATAAGATCCCTTGGAAGTATAACAACATTCTCCTAGTAATATGAAGGATGACTCTTTAAGTTGAATACAAATTACTATTGATAGTTGAACGGATACAAATACTAATGGTGGTCATGTTTTTAATTATAGGAAATGGCGAAAGATAGAAAATCTTGGATGATGAACTGGATATGTAAGTCCCTGAGAACGAAGTCAATCAAAAGGTATGCGTCAAGAATTAAGAGGCTTAGCAATGCTTTGAGTAAAGTCAAAGGAAGATTTGGTTAGGGAAGAGGAATACAGTAAGGAAATTATAGAGCAATCAAATCAGTGGTATTTTGAGCTACGGGATTTAAGGGCCACTATGCTAGTGATCGGAGTGCCCAATAAAGGCAACCTAGTGGATGAAAATACTATAGAGGAAATAGCTAAGGAGATGATAGGGAGTGAAGCTGCGCCAATTGAAATTGATGATGATTAGCCACTAGTAGCACCTAAGCATAGGACCCGAGGAAGACCAAAATGATCCAAGAACAAAGTGAGAATGTCAAGTGGAAGACCTAGGAAGAATGCAGCTCCATGAATAAAGATTGGGATTCTATTTTGTTGCTTCTATAAGAATGAGGGATAATTTAGTTAGTTATTGTCATTTTAAGGATGTTTTTGTTATAAATCAAAGTCTTATTTTATGAAATAAAGTTAGTTTATATTTTGTGGCATGGTGTTTGAATTGAAATTTATTCTCTAGTGTTAAACTGATATGTTAACTGGAACAAAGAAAGATTGGTCAAATTGAAGCGACCAATGAGAATAGAAATCGGCTGAATGAACGGCCAAGTGTGATTAATTTTGGGTCGAATGAAATGACCTATACATGTGTTAACCGATCGATTGAACGATTGGTGGTCTAGTAAAAAGACCTATGAATTGAATGTTTTAGTCTGTTGAGACGCCCTAATTCAAGTATGAGTATTAATATTGTTGGTCTGTTGAAACGACCAATAAGTCCGATGAAGCGACTTATGATAGTAATGCCAGTCTATTGAAAATACCAAGGGTCTAGTGAATTGACATATGACTTAATTAAATGTTTAGTCTGTTGAGATGACATATGTTTATAGTATAAAAGTATTAAGCATTTAGTATTGCTAGTATAGGTGTGAGTAATAGTGCCTTGTATTCGTAGTACTGATAAGTGTCGTAAAGAAGATGGTGTCGTAAGTAAGTACCCAAGTAAGAACCTTATCAATCGAAGAGTTGGGATCAAAGGCGAGTTCTGTGGTCAAGGATCTGATGAAAAATGTTAAGTATGCGAAGGAAGGCACAAGACTAATGAGTGTCAGTACAAAGAGAAGAAAATGAATTTGAAACCTGAAGCGTTAGAAGTACCTTGGTGATAAATACTCCGACTAATGAGTCGATTCCTATATTGCCTATGTATAAGAAGTGCTCTTTGACAATAGGTGATAGAGAACTCGAGGTTGACTTAATAAAGTTGAAAATGAATGAATTTGACATTATTCTGGGAATGGATTGGTTATTTACATATCATGCAAAAGTAGATTGCTTTAAGAAGGAAGTACATTTTGGGTTATCTTCTGGAGAGGAGTTTTATTTTCAAGGATCGAAACTGAGAAGTCGATCGAGTCTTACATCAGTAATAAAGGCTTCGAAGATACTAAGGAAAGGATGTAAAAGGTACTTGGCCTACATAGGGCGAGACGGATAAGAAAAAAGTAAGTATAGATTCTTTGTCAGTGGTAAAAGATTTTAAGGATGTGTTCCCAGAGGAAGTGCCAGGAATACCACCAGAAAAGGGAGGTGGAATTTTCTATAGACTTAGTACCAGAGACGGCACCGATATCAAAGGCACCGTATAGAATGGTGCTGACTGAACTCGAGGAATTGTAAGAACAACTACAGGAATCATTGGGTAATGGTTTGATTAGACCGAGTGTTTCACCGTGGGGTGCACCGGTATTGTTTGTAAAGAAGAAAGATGGATTGATGAGAAAGTGTATCGATGGTCGGGAGTTGAATCAAGTGACGGTTAGGAATCAGTACCCGTTGCTGAGGATTGATGACTTGTTTGAACAACTTCGGGGAGCTTGTTAGTTCTCGAAGATAGATTTGAGATCAAAATATCATCAGTTGAGAGTAAAGAACGAGGATGTTACGGAGACGGCCTTTATGACAAGTTACGGTCATTATGAGTTGTTGGTTATGCCGTTTGGGTTGACAAATGCGCCAGCTGCATTTATGGAATTGAGGAATATAATATTTTAGGAATTTAGGGATAAGTGAGTAGTTGTGTTTATGGATGATATCTTGGTTTATTCTAAGACTTAGGAGGAACATGAAGAACAATTGAGGTTAATTCTACATATTTTGTGGGGACAAAAGTTGTACGCTAAATTCAAGAAGTATGAATTTTGGCGGGAGAGAGAGTGGTATTATTAGGGCATGTGGTGTTTAGAGAGGGAGCCGAAGTAGATCCGACGAAAATACAGGCTATAGTGGATTGGGAGAGACCAACCTCGGTTAGTAAGATAAGAAGTTTCTTGGGGTTAAGAGGATATTATAGGAGATTCGTTGAAGGACCTTTGAAGTTGTCAGTATAGTTAACAAGGTTAACGCAGAAAGGAGCAAGGTTCGTTTAGTTACAAGAATGTGAAAAGAAATTTCAAGGGCTGAAGAGTCGATTTGTGTCTGCACAGGTTCTTACTGTACCATCAGGATCGGACAGATTTGTGATATATAGTAACACTTCGTTGAAAGGATTAGGTTTTGTGTTGATGTAGAATGATAAGGTTATAGCTTATGCGTCAAGATAATTGAAGAACCATGAGAAAAATTACCCGACCTATGATTGGGGTTAGCAGCTGTTTTGCTATGAAGATTAGGGAGACATTACTTGTATGGGGTAACTTGTCAGATTTATACGGATCATGAGATTCTTAAGTATATTTTCACTTAGAAGGAGCTTAACATGAGGCAAAGGGGATGGCTGGAGTTGTCTAAGGATTTTGATTGTACAATTTTATACCACCTAGGAAATGCCAATGAGGTGGCTGATGCTTTTAGTAGGAAAAATGAAGGAACCTTAGAGGCGTTGATTTCAAAGGGAGTAAGTGCATGGGATAGCATTGAGGTTCAAGTATAGAAGTGAGAGTTAAAAGGGTATATGGCTCAGTTAAATATTCAGCCAACATTGTTAGACCGAATCAAGGAAGCACAAGGAATAGATGAAGAGCCGTGAGGATACATTAGAGTATGGCAAAAGGAGAGGTAATAGATTTTAGTATAGAAGACAATGGGATTTTAAGGTATCAATCGAGAATTTGGATACCTAGTGACAAGGATATAAGAAGAGAGATTGTGCAGAAAGTGCACTGTCAAAAATTTTCTGTACATTTTGGGGGTACGAAGATGTATAAGGACTTAAGGAAATCTTTTTGGTAGAAATTATATGAAGGGAGATATGGCAGAGTTGTATCGAGATTTTGTGTATGTCAACAAGTGAAGAGTGAACACCAGAAATCGACAGGATTATTACAGTCGTTACCAATTCCGGAATGGGAGTGGGGACTATCGAAAAAGTTGAAGGGTCATAACGCGATTGGGTTATAGTGGACAGACTTACGAAGTCGGCCCATTTCTTGGCAATTAAGGTGACAGATTCATTGGAAAAGATGGCTAAATTATATGTGGATGAGATAGTGAGATTGCATGGAATACCAGTGTCAATAGTGTCCGATCGGGACGCGAGGTTTACATCAAAGTTTTGGAAGAGTCTATAGCAAGCTTTGGGTATCGAATTGACGATGAGTACAGCTTTTCACCCACAGACAGACGGAGAGTCAGAAAGGACGATTTAGACACTTGAGGATATGCTAAGGGCTATGTCACTGGACTGGCAAGGGACTTGGGATGAGCACTTACCATTGGTAGATTTCGCTTACAACAACAGTTATCACGCTAGCATCGGTATGGCACAGTATGAAGCCTTCTATAGACGAAAATGTAGATCGCCTGCTTGTTGGGATAAAGTTGGTGAAAGGAAACTGACAGGACAAGAAATTGTTCGAGTGACCGCATATAAAGTACAATAGATTCGAAAATGGTTATTGACCGCTCAGTGTAGACAGAAGTCATATGCAGATCGCCGATGACGTGACTTAGAATTCCAATTGGGGGGTCGTGTATTCTTGAAAAGTTCGCCAACAAAGGGAGTTAGGAGGTTTGGTATTCACGGGAAGTTAAGCCCGAGATACGTGGGAGCTCGAGAAAGAGATGCGAGAGTCGTGTCCCACCCTGTTTTCTAATTGAGTGCGTTTGGTTTTGAGGACCAAACCCTTTAAGGGGGTAAGAATGTAATAACCCGAAATTTCCCTTTTATTTTATTAATTAATTTGATCCATTTAATTAATAAATGATCTTATTTATTTAATTGTTCCTTTAAAAAAATGGTTATCACTTGTATTAAATGGATTCAAGTTGTGGGCTTATAGTATTAGGCTTGAGTTATTATGGCACTAGAATTTTATGGACTTGTTTCATTGGGCTTGGGGCTACCTAATTAGCCTAGAATTTAGAAACCTAATAATATAAATACATATTTTCTAAACCTAGGGTTACCAATATTTTTAATAAACAAAGAAAATTAGAGAGAGGGAGGCGGCACTTGCAAATTGCCGAGATAGAAAGAGAAACCGTATGAGAGGGAGAGTCAACTGTAGCTGAAGAAGGAAAGAAGAAGGCAAATCTGGGCATATTTGAGACAAACAAGACAACCAAGTAAGAATTCGGTTCGTATTAATTACAGTCCTTGGATTTAAAACCTAGAAAAAAACCATAGAAATTGTTGAGATTTAATTAGGGTTGTTTTATGATATTGATGATTAGTTAAGAATGATCCAATGATATTTTGATAAAAGATTTTTAATTGAAAACCTAATATTGATTAAGGTTTGGGTATGTAATCAAAGGAGTTAAACCTAAGGTATTACATGCTAAGAATGGAAGAATCGAAATTAGGGTTTGGTGTATGTTTTGTGTGTGTCGTGTATGTGTGGGAAGTGTATGCCGGGTGTGTATGTTGAGTGTGTGCAGCGTGTATGCTGTGAGTGTGTGTGAAGTGTGTGTGTTGTGTGTAAACAGTGTGTGTGTGGGTGGGTATAGTCATGTGTGTGTGGCTGTAGTGTGCCGTGTGTGTGTGTGTTAGGGTTAGTGTGTGCTGAGAAAGGTGTAATTAGTGTGTGTAAGTTAGATTAAAGAGATTTAAAAAGGGTTTCGAACCTAGAAACCCTAGGGATATTTTGATAAACCTAAAGGGGTTAAAGGTTAATCTTTAAAGGAGTTAAAAGAGGATAACTCATAGGTTAACGAGACTTTGGAAAATAGTTAGTGGTTAAGTAAATGAGAATTACTTATGCCCTAAGGAATCCTTTTGCATGATTGCAGATTCGTGCGAGGATTAATTGCAAGGAAGTGCAAGAAACCCAAGGTAAGGGATTACGTTCATTAAGTACTTGAATGTATCTTTCCTTCATTATAGGATTCCCTATTGATGATTTGTATACTACCAAGTGGCCGATAGTTGTTCATTTGTATTCCCTCGTTATGAACGTCCTAGGAATATCATACCATTGATGCGTTTTGTTCAATGTGTGTCTATGTTGATTGAAATTGACTTATGTGTTATCCTACCTTGAACACTATATATATATGATATTAAATTGTCCAATTGATGAGGACTTTATATGTTTTTGGGTCTAGTCAGATTGAAATGACCTAAGGCCTAGTCAGATTGAAATGACCTCAATGTTGAATAAATTGGTCTAAACAGATTGAAATGACCTAAGGTCTATTCAGATTGAATTGACCTAAGGCCTAGTTAGATTGAAATGGCCTCAATGTTGAATAAATTGGTCTAAACAGATTGAAATGACCTAAGGTCTAGTCAGATTTAAATGACCTCAGTATTGAATGATATGGTCTAGTCAGATTGAATTGACCTTAATTCTATATATGTGATTATCATGATGCATCATAATATGTGAGCGCTCTGATAAAAGCGTAGGGAACCTTATTCAACGATTGCCTGAAAAGGTGTATCGGAGTCACCTAGATGAAAGGTGCACAAGTACTTGGAATTGACGGACATGCTTGTATAAAATCTATATTTATTATTTGTAAAAGTGCCACTACTTGTTATTTGGAAAAGTATCTTTCATTGTCAATCTCAGTACCTGAAATACTTATTGATTATGTTACGCTTTTGTTGATATATTATTAAACTCCGTTTGTTCTGGTCGTCTCTTCTTAGAAACAGAAGAGACCCCGTATGAACTTACTGAGCTTTGTTCGCTCACCCTTTCATATTCTTTCCCCTCCCAGGTAATAAATGATTGGAGTGGATTGGCTTTATGTTTGGTGGATTAGCGGCTTTTGGAGTTCGAGTATTTATTTTAAAACATTAAGTATTGTTGAGCTAGTGGACTGTACTAGCCATATATATTGTTACTGTTTCAGTATTTAAGTTATTTCAAATAGTTGTTGGTATTTTGAATTATGGTTTTAGTAGCCGTTGGAGGTTATTCTATTATCAAATTAAGTATTATTATTATGTATGGATTTTGGGGTTGTTACACTGATCAAGCTGCTGGGTTTTACGCCTTCGCCCCGTAAGGGTTTGGGCATGTTATACCATGATGTGTATGCGAGGATCACGGCCAACATCGGGGAGTACCGTCAGGGTATGGGGGTAGTGTCGGCAGAGCAACTGGCAGGCTCATTTTTGTGGTTTGTTCTTTCCGAGACTTTGTTCTCGAACTGCTCTACCACTGTTCTTTTTCCTCTGCTTGAGAGTTTGGTGGATTTAGAGAGGGTATGTGATATTGCCTGGGGAGAGGCGGGCCTGGCCGAGCTCTACTTCACCTTGGATAAGTTTAGTAGGGGCGCGGTCAATTCCCTGTGGTCTTCGACTTCGCCTTGGAGGTATGAGTTTACTGCTTTTGTAGCTTTGTAATGTCATTGTTCCTCTTTTTCTTTTTTTTGAGCATTATCTGCTTTTTTGTGGCAGGTGTGGTTCTCTGAGATCTTTCAGTGCCAAGCGTGGGATCTGCACGATGAGGCCATGATCGGGTATCCCGCAATGCTATGCTAGGCGCGCTCTCTGAGGAAGAACATGACTAGCCGAGGGAAGATCAATGTCACCTATGTAGATGTGCAGAGATTTCTGGAGAAGGATAGCCTGGCTGGTTGCCAGTTATACCCCTGGTCGCGATATGGTGAGGACGAGTTAGAGGGTGGTCCTTGGATGATTTGGCAGAGGAAGCTTCTGTGGGGCCTCACCTGCAACTCGATGTACTTGGGGGAGAGGGTTTCTGGTAGCAAGGTGCCGGTGTTCCTCCCTGTGCTTTGAGGGATCCGCCACTCTATATGATGAGCCCTGCCGAGATGGATAGGCTGGAGTTCGAGAGGTACCGGGTCGTAGTAGACGCCGGTGAGTTTAATATGGAGGCAAGGAGTATCAGGCCTTCATTAGGAGGAAGCTGAGGATGCCTCAGGTGTTGGCGAGGGAGAGGCGGACTAGTTTGTTGCGTCCTTAGGATGTTACGGTGCCTGATTCGGACTTCACCTACGCGCGCTAGGACTCATCTAGGAGGAGGGTATTGGTGTCCATCCCAGAGCAGCTTCCTACCGCTTACCGGGTTGATCCAGATGATGCGGTGAGTTTGCTTACTCTTTTCCTTATTGGCATCTTGTTTCTCCTTTTGTTGAGCATTTCTTTTTGTTTATCTCTTTTGCTGAGTATTTTCTTTTTGTCTTTTTGTGCAGGTCTCGGGGCGGACCGTAGATGTGATCTCTCGCCGGTATCTGGGGCTGAGGGCGTTCACAAAGAAGCTTTTGACGAAGATGTCCTACCGGTCATCGTGGAGTGCGGTGGCTTACAAGCCAATGCCTTCAAGGAGGTCCGTGGATATTCCTTCTTCAAGGGCTGATACGGATCCACAGCCTGAGATGCCGACTCAGGGGCGGCACAACTACGACGCGGGAACTTCTTCGGAGGGCCCGGGGGCGCGAACGTATTACCAGTTCTTCCCTCCGTCCAGTGCACAGGGTTAGGGTTCGTCCTCGATTCCCTTCTTTGATCCCTTCGCCGGCCTTACTCCTTCGGACTACACGGAGTACTCGATCGAGGAGGGGGTCGAGTTTTCTGACGATGACGAGGTGGCTGCCGGAGATGCCGGGATGCAGGGGTTTACATCGGGCGGTGCTAATGATGACTCGAAGTAGGACTCCTCTTTTTTTTCTTTTTGTATTCGTATTTGTAGAATAGCAAACATTTGTATTTATGGACAAAGTATTATCCTTTGTAATGAATTACTTATTTGCAATTTCGTGGGGACTGGCCTAGGAAGTATTTCTACCTTTTTTTTTTGTTCTTGTGCATGCCGCATGAGCTTGGAATGCTTCATGTTTAGTGTATGGGGGCTAGAAATAGCTTTGGCAGGTTATTTTAACAGTCGGGTGCAAAATCTTGATGCGGGTAGCAACTGTTTGTTGCTGCAGAGATTTTTTTTTCTTTTAAGTTGGGGAGCAAAGAGGTCCGTACGGACCACTCTTGCATACAAAGAAGTCCGTATGGACACTTGTTGCTTTGCAGAAGGGGATAAAGCTTGCAGGAAATTTGGATTTTCTTATCCTTTCATTTCCTAAACCACAGCCATTCGGATCTTCTTCTCCATTTTCCAAGAGAATCTCCATTTTTGACATGGATTTCACGTTTATTCCGAGGGATTTCCCGAGGCTTTTAAATGAGAGGCGAGTGCACTTCCATGAGCAGCTTAAGATGTGGATGAGGCACCACATGAAGCACAACAAATAAGCTTTCGAGGTGAGATTTCAACTCAAGTCCGTTTGGTCTCTTAAGGAGTTAGCTCCTGATTGGGAGTTATTGCGGGCGGCCGCGAGGTTCTGGGATACGAGGAGGCATGTGTATAACTTCTCCTACAATGAGATCATGCCCACTTTTTGAATATTTTCAGGCTTTGCTTGGAGGGCCGGAGGTGGAGGCTATCTAGCTTCCTTTGGTCGAGGGTGCGACCGTGAGCGTGAAGCTCGCATACTTTCTTCGAGCTTCGTTGGAGGAAGCACAAGGTATGACGTTTGATTCTGGTCATGTTGATGTTTCTACACTGCCCGAGATATTTATGGGTGATGACGAGAGTGATGTCTCATGGAATGCGTTTGCTTTGTGCATGATAGCTACGCATTTCATGGTCAGCTCCCTTGGGATATGTGATGGCGCTTTGTTGAATGTGGTAGGCCATTGCCGAGCCAGCGAGGACATCGTTCCCTTGGTTTTGGGGGAAACCTTCCACGACATAGATTGCTTGGCAATGGGGGACAGGTTCATGCGAGGGGGAAGTGCTATTTTGCTCACCTTGTAGTTGCGAGAGAGGCTTCAAGATATGCATGTGTCTCCGGCATCTTTCACTTTGTGGAAGTTTGCTCAGCGGCCTCTCATCTTGGATATGGATCAGTTCACTTGGGAGAGATGGATGGCTCAACTTGGCACGCATCAGATCCGTTAGTGGGTTCCTCATTGGGGAATTGAGACTAGGAGGGCCTTTCAGGAAGGTTCCTATGTTGTCCGGGTTCCGGGGTTATCTTGGTCCTCTTTCTACATCCCGTCGCTCATTTCTCAATAGTTCGGGATGAGGCAGGAGCCTTTGCTGGGCTAGAATGACATCGCCACTATGGAGGTAGCTTCTTTCTCTATGACAGATCCAGATGCCTTCCTTTTCTTTCATAGGGTATGGAAGTGTTCCATTCTTCCCCCTGTGGTGCTCCTTAGATGCAGGGAGAGTGTTGTTCTGACCACCGAGTACCTGGATTGGTACGAGCAGCATCATGGGCAGACCCAAGTGATTTTGGGGAATTGGTGTGAGGCAATTCTGGGGCAAGAATGACGTCTTAACTATAGCCTTAGGAGTACAGAAGCTTGGGCTAACCCTCAGGATGTCACGGGGGACGCTTTGTTTGACTATGAGACTAGAGTTGACCGATTGACGGAAAGAGGTCCCCTTTTACGGACTCGTAAGGGAGAGATCCGAGCCGAGGCATGGACGAATGAAGCTCTGAGAGTGACTGGTTTGCTGGACCTGACTCCAAATATAGGAAGGAGGGAGACAGAGATAGTTCCCATGGAACGACAGAAGACTCGCCAGGGATGAGTGAAGAAAGGAAGAATGGCGAAGGGACAAGCGCGAGTGGCGCGGAATGACTTCCTAAGTATCCACTCATTGTCATTACAGACATATTAATTGTTAAATGTAATAAGTTGTATTTTAGCATGTTGTGAATTTGAGAGTAGGCCATTCTTGTACTCATCAAGAAGTGTTTTAACTTGTAATGATTTGTGATTTACTTTTAAAGCTTTGTCGAGACGCAAAATCTCTTGCTTGCTTTTTTTTGTAAGAGCCTTAATGGCATCCAATTATTTTTTTTTGGATTTTTGTGTATTTTTAGACCGAACCAATAAAGACTGCCTACGTTCCCCCCGGACTGAGGAGCTCAGGTCTCCTTAGTTCGACCTTCTTCTTTTTTTTTGAGTGAAGGGGAGACAGAAAATTCAATATTCTTTAGGCGAAGTATCGGCGGAGCTTGCTTCCGTTGACTGGATTCCTGAAGGGATTTCTGTCCAGGTCTATTAGTTCATGGCACCTCCGGAGAAGACTTTTTGGACCACGAATGGGCCGATCTGTGTTGGTTCCCATTTTCCAAGCGGGTTGGTTCAAGTGGGAGGCTTTTCTTTGAGCACCGGATCGCCTTCTCTGATATCTCGGGATTTGACTTTCTTGTCGAAAGCCCTAGCCATTCGGCTTTGGTAGGCTCGAATGTGTTCCATGGCCTTTAGTCGGCGTTCATCTAGTAGGGCCAACTCGTGGTGCCAGCTTCGAAGCCATTCTACTAGACATGGCCATACCGAAATTGAAACCGGGAAGAACCGGAGAACCGGAACCGGCAAGAACCGGAACCGAGGTGAACCGAAATCGTCCGGTTCTCGGTTGGATCTCGGTTAGAAATTCCTGAAAACCATGAACCACTGGTTTTAACCGTAGAACCGGAACCGGAGAATCGAACCAGAGAACCGGCGGTTCGGAACCGGAGAGAACCGGCGGTTCTAACGGAAATTTCAAAAAAAAAAGTAAAAATTTTCAGTTTTTCACAGCTTTTCAGTCAATTTTGCCCTTTATTTTAGACTTTTTAGACCTTTTTCAGTCACTTAAGAAAAACAATACTTGTTAATTGACTTAATTCACCTCCTTGACACCTTTCATTTTTGACCTATAAATACAAATTCACCTCATTACATTTTTTTTTTCACAAAACTCTCTTAACTCTCTCTTAACTTTCACTAACGAATTTGCTTACTTTGTTGATTCTCAAGCTCAAATCACTCACCAACATTCATATTTTTAGCCATTATTCCATAATCCATCCTCATTTTCCATATTTTCATCCCTTTTCATACACACCATCATCATGTCTTCTTTCCTTAGAAATTTAACAAAAAATAATGGGTAGCAAGAGCAAAAACAACCAACTTTCTTCATCTTCTCGACTACCACCGGCACCACCACTACCAACAAATAATTTAGAAGAGGATATTCCCTTTTATGATGGGGGAATGTCGGGGAGAAATCAATGGGAAAATGACGAAGATGGGGAGGTTCAAGTTGGAGACCAACAATTTCCACTACCGCCTTTCATGCCACAACCACAATTTGTAGTAACTCCAAGTACTGAAGAAAGTGATCCCATAATTGGTCGAGCTATTGTTAGCATGAAGGAATAATGGTTGAAATATTTTGAGACAATTCCAAGTATTTTTTTAATTGCAAAAATTTTTGATCCAAGGGTTAGAATGGATGGTTTGGAACAACTTCTTACATATTACTATCTCAACTTGTTTGATGCAAATGATCCCCGTTTTCCAAATATTGAAAAAATATTGTCCGATGCGAAATATGAATTTTTAAATGTTTTTAAAGAGTACAACTCAAATTATGGTGGTGCTAGTACAAGTGAGGCTCCTCCTCGTCAAACTAGCGAAACGGACAACTCTTTTTTGACTTCTTTTTATGGAAATAGAAAGCGCTCTAGAGGAAGCGATTCTAATGCGAAATTTGAAAAATATTTGAACACGAAATTTGAATATGATGATGAGGTTGAATTTAACATTTTACATTGGTGGGCCAAGAGGGCGAGTTCTTTTCCTATTGTTTCTAGGATAGCAAGAGAAATATTTGCTTCTCCTGCATCAACGGTTTCGGTTGAGCACGCTGTTAGCATTGGTGGAAATATTGCGGATCCGCAACGTGCAAATTCAACGGTCGAAAATTTAGAGAATCAATTTTTTTTTTGAATGATTGGGTCAAAGCGGAGAAAAGAGATCAAGAGCCAAAGTTCTCCTCATCCGATGAAGATTTCTTTGATACAACATCGGGAAGTGACGACAACAATGGCCCAATGTAAGTTGATGTAATTTATATAGTTTAATCTGTACAATATAATTTGTTACTTTGTTTTATTTTATATATTAGGTTTTTTTTGTTTAGATTAGATTGTTATAGTTTAAATAAATATTGTAAGATACAAATTATTAGTTTATTATTAATCATTATTCATCTTCTTCCAAAATCGTTAGATCTTAACAGTTTTGATGGCTTAAAAAGAGAAGAAAAGGAAAAGAAAGTGACCAAAGTGCACTGACCAAAGTTGCAGGGACCAAAATGAAAAGAAGGAGCAGCAGACAGCAGCCAGCAGAGAAATTGGGGCGGCCGCACCAAGCCTTGGGATGACCGCACCAACTAAAGCCGTAGAGTTGGGGCGGCCGCACCAAGTTGTTTGGAGCGGCCGCACCAAGTTGTTTGGGGCGACCGCACCACCATTTCCTTCTAAAAAAAAGGAACAAAATAGAACCGGATAAACCGTGGAACCGAAATCGGAACCGTCAACCAGGAACTGGAACCGAGAACCGTTATTTTGCGGTTCCATCTCAGTTCCATGGTTTCCCAAAACCGGAACCTGCAGTTCGGAACCGAAACCGGAACCGGGAACGATTGCCCATGTCTACATTCCACTTCGTTGATTTCATTTTCCAACAACACTCGGAGTGATGGGATTTCCAACTCAACAGGCAATACTGCTTCCATCCCATAGGTCAGGGCGAATGGGGTTTCACCCGTGATGGCCCTGACTGATGTTCGGTAGCCCCAAAGTGCCAGATGCAGCTTCTCGGGCCAATCTCATCCTCGTACGGTCATTTTTCTGGTGATCCTTTTGAGGGTTTTATTTTCTGCTTCCACTGTGCCGTTGTTTTGCGGCCTGTAAGGAGAAGACTTATGTCGGGTGATCTTGAATTCGGCCAATAGTCTGTCACAGTCTCCTTCGATGTGAGATCATTGTCTGATATGACCTCATTTGGGATGCCGTATTGGCATATGATGTTTTCTTTGAAGAACTGGGCGACTTTCTTGGAGGTCAAAACCTTGTAGGACTTGGCTTTGACCCATTTTGTGAAATAGTCGATGGCTACCAAGACGAACTCGTGGCCGTTACTGCCGGGCGGAGTGATCTTCCCAATGACGTTGATTCCCCAAGTGGAGAAAGGCCATGGAGTGGTCATGCATTAGAGGTCGTAAGGGGGAAGATGGTTAAGGTTGGAGAATCGCTGGCACTTGTCACAGTGTAGCGATGCGTGAATTTCTTAACATCTCGGAGTCGGCCACTTATTATTTATTTAGGAAAACAATAAGAAAAACCGTTTTATTTATTTAATAGATTTGAGGGTTCGGGGGTTAAGTTATGGAATGGGAAGGTCGAGGAGCACCCATTCCACCCAATCCGAAGATCGGTCTTGCCAATCAAGTATTATCAATCTTTTTAATTTAACAATAAAATAAAGGAATAAGAAAACCCTAATCAATTTCTTGATTAGGAATGTCGGATTGTATGCTTCGAGATCGCCTCCATGGATTGAAGGGACTCTAGGCTAATCCTTTTGATGGGATTACACCACTCTAAAAGCCAATAGAGAGATATTGAAAAGAAGAGAAAAGAAAGAAAGGATTTTACCTTGGGTTTAGGGAATAATTGATTTAGAATGTGGTTCTAAGATGGATTCTTGGTCGAGAAGTGATTCGGGAAGAGTTTCGACTCAATATGAGAGTCAAATCTTGGTACGGACAGAGCTTCGCCTCAATCCTTGATTCGGGCTTTGATGTTTGTTGATAAACAAGGTTGATAAACAAACTTTAGGTGATTTTAGGGTGATTTTGTAGGAATCTTTCAGGGAGAGAAACCAACAAAATATATGTGCTGTGTGTTTTCGATCGTGGATCGGGGACCTCTCAATCTAAAAACTGTTCTTTTTTTTTGAAATACTGAAAGTCATCGGGTATTTATAGGGGTTTAAGAGGTAGAGGTGGAGAGGTAAAACACTCCTACAAAAGTTCCAGAACATAGATATGATTGGAGAACCGGATGGGATAAGATTTTATCAAGAAAAGAGTTTGAAACGGAGAAGGATTGTGATTCTGCACATCCTGTCGAGGGGTTGTCTCGCACGAGACACGTATGTCTCGTGTGAGACAACTAGTCAATTGACTATTTTGTCCTCTTCAGTTATTCCGTTAGTCAGTTAGGTCCAAAACTAACGAGGTTAGTTAGAAACTTAACGAAACATGACAAAATTGATATGCTTTCATAAAAACATAAAAGAGAGACGAAGAGTAGTGTAATCATGAATTATTGGTTCAGAATGGGGTGTCTACAGAGCCCCTCGGCGATAAGACTTATGAAAGAAGTCATGTCGTCGATAGAAAGACAATATTCTGAACAATCGGATGGTCGTGCTGCACGGCTGCCTATGTATCTCTAAGAGAGAATCAGACCAAACGTAGTTCAACTCCAAAACACTAAAAAGGCTATCTTAGGTATTTTGAAAAGCATTTTTGAAAATCGAAGAGGGTTTTTTTTTTGAAAAGGTAAAATCATAATAAGGAATCAAAAAGTTGACCCAATTCTGAAGATACCTGTTTGTTGATGAAGTTGTTGAAGTGCGCCGCCCGAGGTTACCAACATTTCCGTGGTTGCCGTTGTTGCCGAGGTCACGGACTTTGTTGTCGCTGCTGCCGTCACAGACTTTGCTGATGCTGAGGTCACAGACTTGAAGTTTACTGCCGTCACAGACTTTGAAGTTGTTGCCGAGGTCACGGACTTGAAGTTTGCTCTCATCACAGACTTTGAAGTTGTTGCCGAGGTCACGATCTTGAAGTTTGTTGCCGTCACAGACTTTGAAGTTGTTGCCGAGGTCACGGACTTGAAGTTTGCTGCCATCACAGACTTTGTTGATGTTGCCGAGGTCACGAATTTGAAGTTTACTGCAGTCACAGACTTTGAAGTTGTTGCCGAGGTCACAGACTTGAAGTTTGATGCCGTCACAGACTTTGAAGTTGTTGGTTGAGGTGGAGGTTCTGTCGGCCCCTGTAATGCAAGGATATATGCATGATGGTCTCGGATAGACCCGAATGATTCTTACCTTTCTGTACTTGTCAGCACATAAAAGTTCCAAGTAGATTTTCCATATTTTAGTTGTTTGACATGACTTATGTGGTGGTGCTCATGTCTGTTCGTGTAAATGGCCGGTTGGTCATTTTGGTGGTGAAATTGTGTAGGAGTATATGGTATATGGAAATGTAGGGACATTTGTATGGATTTGTATTTGAGATGGGTGAACTATAGGAGTGAACTTGTGTTTGACAAGTTGGGACCAAGTCAGGTTTATGCAGAATTTGTTGCTAGACAGCAAGGTTGAATTTTGATGAGTAACCTTCTGTGAACACATCTAGGCTTGTTGTGAATCTTCATTCTTAATTCTCCCTTGAGTCGTGTCTCTAGGAGGCAAACGACTACCAACCTGTCGACTGTCGTAATGGCTTTATGTCTAAGGCCCTTTGGTGTCTCAAGCCCCAAGATGCTTGTAAGTGGTAGATAACTTTGTGAATAGGCTTGTGAGTCTGCTCTCTTTATTTTACGATGATCGAAGAAGACTCTCCTAGTTGATTTGTTTTGAAGAAGATCAGGTGATGTTCGATGAAGAAGGTTGAAGAAAAGTCTCCCTTTATCCTTTGATTTTTTTTTCTTAGTGACGCACCCTGGTTTTTGCCTAGACCGCCCTTTCGGGTTTTTCAATCTAGCGGGCATCTCTTTTGCATCTTTTTTTTTTCATTTTTTTTTAATAGTATGTTAACTCGAAGAGAACTCAGAGGAGAGAATCTTATTAAGGAGAGAAAGAAGAGATCTCAAGTCAGTTGAGGAGAGATGAACTCTATTCTTTGGAAGGTGATCCAAGCATTGATTCTTTGGAGAAGTGTATTCTTTAATGATGAGAGGGAGAAGCAAAGAGGAGAGCTCCTACTGCAAATTTGATTATTTTGAAGAGTTGAAGTAGAGATTGACTGGAGTAAGAAAGGTGAGGAAGCCCCAGTTTTGATGCTGGATTTCAAGAGTGTGTATGAGAGTGGCTAATAGGAAGCCCTTAGACTCAACGAGAAACGTTTCTTGGCTCAAAGATCTAGAAAAGTTATTCTACCTTTTAATGGACCGTGTATCATCTAGAAGTTTCTAAATAAGTTTGAGAAGGAAGCCAATCATTAGTATGACTTAAGGGTAAACATTTTTTCTTGATACTGAAAGTCTTCTTCACTTGTTGTAAGAGGATGTTGAGTAATCTTCATTTCTTTTGTTAATGCTACTTGACTCTTCTTCTTTGTGGGAGAGTCATTCATGCATTTGAATTTTCACCTTTGTTGTGGGGGTGATGAAAGCTTGAGAGTTTTTTTTCTCTTCCTTTTTTTTATACTCTCGAAGCTTTGAATTGAGTAGCCCCACTCTTCTTGGGATGAATGTTGACAGCAGCACCTTTGGCTTTCTTCGTTTGTTGATCTTTGACTTTTAGTAGGGGTAATGTTTAGCCCTTAAGCCTCCTAAGGATAACTCTCTTCTTAAACTCGCTTAGAAGTCTCTAATTTTTTTTGATGATTTAGGGAATGGAGGGTCCATTATTTTGTATGAATTAACTGATATTCATGAGGTAGAACAACCTTAGGGAAAAAAGAAAATTACTTTGATTAATTGGAGAAATTGAAAAACAAACTCGATAGTTTAGATGACACAAACTAGAGGAGGTAAGAAGTACTAGAAAGACAGAACGACTCTTCGAATTCATACTTGAAAATTTAAAACCTAATCTACTTCTATCAAAGGAGAAAGGGAGAGGATAGTGGTAGCCCCAAAGCGGTAAGTGTAGATTTCTTCTTGGAGCTTCATCTTCTTCATGGAGTGTGAGGGAGAGGATTGGTGATGACGTTGGGACGTTCTAACTCTCCATTGTCAAAGAGGTCTTGGATGATGTCCTTCAAGTGGTGGCATGAGTTGGTGTCGTGGCCGGTGAAGTTGTGGTACTTGCAGAATAAGTGATGAGCATGATTCGGACCCATATCCTTCGGAGGACCACATTCCCTTGGCTTGATCTTTTCATTCTTGACAAGCACATTGAAGAGTTATTCTTGTTGGTGTAATGTCCTAGGCTTTAGTTATGTTTAACTGAAAACCGTTATGTATCATCTTTATCGTTTATGTTTATTATTTGATTATTATATAGTTTGCATATTTATTGTAATAATCTCCGTCCCTGATTATTAAGAGAATAATTAGTATAATTGTCAATGGATAATCATATGATGATTATATGCATAGAGATGCACATTGAAATTATGGGTACTTGTCAAAGAACAAGTAACTGGACTTGACCCGTATGAGATTTATGTCATGGTCAAATGTCATAATTAAATCTCATATGGTCACTTCATTTAGTCCCTAGACCTGAGATTATCATGACTTTACACATGATGAAAGTTATGTTTGATTTTAGTCAAACGGTATCTTAACACGATATCTATAAAGGCTATCTTTGGCATGATCGGATTCATGATGGGAAGGATGATAAGTCAAGATGGAATTTGTCCCTCGAAAGAGAGATGTTTTGCTTGGGCCCCTCAATGAGTGATAATGATGAAAGCGTGTGGCCACACCCCAATATGATTGGACTATCATTATACTCAAGATCGAGAAAGCATTGAACAAATACAAGTTGACGTGGACCATGACTTGTGTTCAATATAACATCGTGAGACAAAGGGATAAATGAAAGTGTACCATTGGAAACGTGAACTCTTACGTTGTGTTATTTGGGTAGACATAATGGCTTGCTAGAGTCCGCTTATGTCTTATGAGAGCCGATATGATCGGACTCATTGCCAACATAATACAATCCTATTGGGTCACACACAAATAGAATGAATTGGTTGAACCGGAGGAAGAATGGTTGAGAGTTTACGTATACGGCTATATATACCGCGCGACATATTAAGCCAATGGCTTAATATACCGCGCGACATATCAAGCCCTACGCGGTTTGACAGCCTGTTCTCCTAATACGATTAGGAGACATATTCATACTATTGTAGTATAAATATGTGAGGTCTGTCAGACCTAATTCCCTAGCCGAATTTTTCAATAGAAATTCACAATCAAAAGTCCTCTCAATATTCTTCCATAAGTTTTAGGAATCTAGCAATTCCCAACCCGAGAATTGTTCTCGACATTCATATTTGTGTGGATTACCAAAAGAGGGTCTTAGTTTTGTTCAAACAAATCAAAGACCTAGAGTTCAAATCTGAAGATCCAAAGGAGTTGAAGATTCGAAGATTTGAATATCAAAAGTTTGTGATTACGAATCACAAAATTATCCGTTCGATAGCTCAAGACCGGAAAGCAATTTAGGTTGGTAAATTCTATCTCATAGCAAATTCAATTTAATCGTATAGAACGGATCTTAGGGCTTGGGTTTTGTGTTAATTTTATGCTTAATTCCGCTGCGCATGGATCCATAAAACCCAACAGTGGTATCAGAGTCCCGTTCATATGGTTAAGTTTGAATTAACATGCTAGAATGATTATATAAATTGTTTATATGTTCGTTGCATGTTTTTGTATGCGATAGAATTTTGATTGTTTATGTGAAACAATGTGAAAATCGTTTTCGAATTATGTTGAATTAAATCTGTAAAAGGGTTGTTTTATATGATTTAATTGCATATAATCTGAATTGATTGAAATCCGGAAATCTGTTACTTGGCTACTTTAGTCGCGCGACATGATGAGCCATGAGGAATTCAGGTTATCCGGCTGTTAGGTCGCGCGACATATCAAGCCTCTCGGGCCGATGTTGTCACGCGACATAATAAGCCAAATCTGGCGAATCGGTTTGTTTAATTTTTCTCGCTATTCCGTGATTGTGTTTACAATCCGAGATGTTTTATGTCTTAATCTGGATGCTATAAATTTCTGGAAATTGAGTTTATAGGGCTATGCTAGATTAATTCATTGTTTATGCTTGCTTAATTAATTAAAAGGTGTTTATTTAATTGTTGCGTTGCATAATTATTGAGTGTTCTTATGCATGAAGAACTGTTGTAATTCTAGAATGTTTTTGAACATTGAATTATAGTTCACTAATTGTTTATGAGAAACAAGTTAGTGTCTGATTGTTTATGAAACAAGTCAGTTTTACAAGTAAGAATTTTTTATTAGATGTTTAGTTGAAACATTGATTCATAGTTTCCTAATATGTTTAGATTTAGACATTGTAACTTTTGAATTTTATGATTGTTTATGGAAACAAGTCATAATTACGCGAAATTTAAAAGGAAACTGATTATTTATAAAAGGTAGTGATTATGTTGCCAAATCAGAGCTGATTTCTAATTGTGCATGACTAGGAGAGTTCTGTCTAAGGAAGAGTTGGTACTTAAGTAGTCCTTGTGGCTCACCTATCTTCCTGGGAACTTACCTGGTGCATGATTATGACCATCTTTGCTGATATGCTTATAATCTACCTTAAAGAACCTTCATTTAACTTTTAAGTTCTTTATGCCAATTCATGATTAAACACTTGAGACCACTCGGATAGTTTTGGGTGGGCTTGCCATAGCAAGGTACTTTGATTCTATTCCGTTTGCGAGCAAGATGAGGAAATGGTGGTTCCTATACGTTTAATATGAATGAACTTAATTGGGTTATCAAAATGGTTTTGGACCCAAGGCATAAGATGAGATTAAAATATGCTTAGACATATGATGTCTTAAATAAATCTCATAAAAGATCCTAAGAGTCATATATGATATGATTGATGTTTTCTACCTAATTAGTTTAATCTTGAGCGGTGCGCCATAGCGTACTTGAGATTAAATTAAAGATGGATCTTAGTCCTAAGAGTCATATACGATATGATTGATGTTTTCTACCTAATTTAGTTTAATCTTGAGCGGTGCGCCATAGCGTACTTGAGATTAAATTAAAGTAGGATCTTAGCCCATTAAATGCATATTATGCTTATTAGCATTAGAAGGTGTATGATTTAGTGGGAGTATTTGTAAAATACATTATTTGCTCTTAAATGATAAATGTGTTGATATTGATATGTGTTCATATAATTTGTATATTTTGTTGTAGAAGTAGCATTACATAATAATAATTGCGATTCGTCCTTATGAAGGACAAAGTTCGAAATGAATGATACAAATAATTTTGATTGGATCAAAAGCCTAAAGAATGGTTCTTAGGTAAATTTGTACGTTCATTACGAATCCGTTCCTCTTGAACCCATTGCAAATGTTGCAAAGGGCAAATAAGGAAGCAACATTAGAAACATATTGATGATTCGACAATATTGCTTGCCTTGTAATTGCCATTATGTTTAAAGGCTCTTGTGAAGAACCTTGAGTACATGATAATTATTCTTTTGTTCTAGCACACCGCATAAAGGAAATGTTCCAAATGCGAACTAGGCAAAAGATATATGTTGTGGTGAAGGCTCTCAATTCATATGATGAAAGAAGGAGCAATCCGTAAATTGTGTTAATGGTTGACACAATAAAAGGGTTCATAAAGGAAGGAAAAGAAGGTAAAGCAAAAGTTGCTAAACCTAGGACAAATGTTGTCAAAGCCGAAGAGGTTAAACCCAAAGTGTCTCAAAAGGATGCATTTTGCTATCATTGCAATAAGATTGTCATTGGAAGCAAAGTTGCAAGGCTTATTAGGAAGGCCTAAAAGGTGAAGAAGGGCAATATGATTGCTACTACTTCAAGTATCTATATGATAGATATTTTTCATTTCGACTTCTTGGTTCTTGGGTATATGATACCGGATTGGATCCCACATTTGTTTAAATGTGCAAGGAACAAAGAATAGAAAGCTACTCAAATAAGGTAAATTAAACCTATGCATGGGAATGGAGCAAGAGTTGCAACATTAGCCATAAGGGACTTATGAAGTCACTTTACCTTGTGAAGTAGTACTTGTTTTGAACAAGTATGACTACGTTCCAGATTTGAGTAGGAGTATTATTTATGTTTCTTAAATGGATGATGAAGGATATAATTTTCTTATTTTCAATAAGAAGTTTTATATTTATTTAATAATATGCCTTATTGTAATGCATATGTCATTAAATGGTCTTCATATCCTTGAAGATGAGAAACAAAATAATGTTGAAGATATCTATAATATAAATGGAAATCTAAACCGAATAATATGAACAACGCGTTCATATGGCATTGCCGGTTTGGTCAGATAAATAAGAAACATATATCTAAACTCCATTAACATGGACTTTTAGACTCATATGACTATCAATCATTTGAGGAATGTTGATCTTATTTATTGGGATTATCGACCAAACCACCCTACACTAAAGTAGTGGGAGGGCTAGTGACTTATTGGTCATTATACATGAGATGTATGTGGACCATTAAGAAGCATTGCTAGGGGAAGATTTCGGTATTTCATCACATTTCGCTAAAGACTTATCTAGATATGACTATGTCTATCTGATGAAGTCCGAAGGTGAATCGTTTGAGATGTTTTGAACATATCAAAGATGAAGTACAAAACAACTTGGTAAAACTGTTAAGTACTTCGATTAGATCGAGGTAATGAATATTTGAGCCAAGAGTTTGACAATCATCTCAAAAACTATGAAATCGTTTCAAAGTTGACTCCACCCGGAACACCACATTGTATGGTGTGTCTGAAAGGAGGAATTGAACCTTGTAAGACATGGTTCGTTCGATGATGTGTCAATTAGACTTTCCTATTTCCTATTTCTTTTTGAGGATATGCATTAGAAATGATGCGGTTACACTGAATTGAGTCCTTACTAAATCGGTTCCTAAGGCCCCACATGAGATGTGGCATGGAAGAAAACTTAGTTTGTCTTTCATGAAGATTTGGGGTTGCGAATCTTATGTAAAGAGATTTGTCTCTTATAAGTTAGCACCAAATCTAACAAGGTTATTTTCGGATATTAATTTTACAATCACAAAGAGAACAAAATGTTTGTTGCTCTACACGATTTGTTTCTTGAGAAATAGTTTCTCAATAAAGAATCTAGTGGGAGTAAAATTAATCTTGAAAGAAGTTCAAGAACCCGAAAATAATATGGAACCAAGAGTAGAGACAGAACCAAGTTCACAAAGGAGTTGTGAAACCGGTTCAAGATGCACAAGTCCATCGTAGATTGGATAGGTTACGATCCGAACTCAAGAAATAGTGATTTCTCGTTGCGGAAAGTGATGAAGTGGAAGTCATTGAGAATGACGATCCTACTTGCTATCAAGAAGCGATGTCCTCTCCTAATTTGGATAAATGGTTAGGAACCATGGAATCCAAATTACAATCCATGTTTAACAATCAAGTTTGGAACTTGATTGGGCTACCTAAAAGTGTAAAAACTAAAGGGTGCAAGTAGGTCTTCAAAGACCGACATGGATGTGAAGGTGTATACTTTCATGACTAAGGATTGTAACAAAGGGATTTAGGCAAATTCATAGTATTGACTATGTTGAAACCTTTTTCGCCAGTTACAATGTCGAAGTCTGTTAGAATTTCAATTGCCATTATCACATATTATGACTATGTGATATGACAAATGGATGTCAAACGACTTTCTTTAAATGGAAAGATTATTAAGGATGTGTATAGTACACAACCCGAATAGTTTGACGATCCAAGAAACTCTAATAGAGTATGCATGTTGCAAAGATCCATGAGATGGGTAGAAGCAAGCTTAAAGGAATTGGAATCTTCGTTTTGATGAATTGGTCAAAGAGTTTGACTTTATCAAGTACGAAGATGAACCTTGTGTATGCATGAAATTCAGTGGGAGCGTAGTATTATTTCTATTGTTTATTACAATGATATCTTAATCATTGGAAAAACAAGTTCCGATACTTAAGACTGTTAAGTCTTGGTCAAGGAAAGGTTTCTCAATGAAAGATATGGGTGAAGCCGATTACATCCTTGGCATCAAGATCTATAAAGATGGATCTAGAAGGATAAATTGGTTTGAGTCAAAATGTTCACATTGACAAGGTTCTTAGAAGAGTCTAAGAAGAGTAGCTTGTCAATGGATCATGGTACTTCTTTTAGCAATACTCATTGTCTTATGACAACTGATGAGCAAAAGGAAAATGAATGAAGTTCCATATGCTTCGGCATTTGGATCTGTCATATATGCCATGATTTGTACTAGACCCGACGTCTCATATGCTCTAAGCATAATGAGTCGATACCAATCTGATCCTGTGATGAGAACCATTGGATGGCAGTCAAGATGATCCTTAAGTACTTAAGAAGAACTAAGGATACGTTCTTGGGATTTAAAAGATTGGAAGTTTAATCTTGTTGTAAGGGTTACATAGGTGCTAGCTTCCAAACTGACAAAGTTATTTTAGAATCGCAATTAGGATTTGTGTTTATGCTTATAAGAGGTGCAATTTTGATTGGAAGAGTTCCAAGCAGAAATTGTAGCCAATTCTACTACTAAGGCCAATTGTTAGCAACATATGATGTAGCTAAAAGTAGGCGGTTTGGATCAAAAGTTCGCTTAGTGTTTTGGAAATGTTCCAAGTATCACTAATCGATGAAACTTTTGTTATGACTATAGTGGTGCCACTTGTGCAAACAATGGAACCAAGGTCACAACAGCGATCCAAACACTCACTTAGACGTTCTTCAAGGAATTCATAAAGAATGTGAAGACGTTAAAATATACAAAGTATCAACCGATGATGACATAAGGGATTCACAAAGACCCTCGCACAGGCAGAAGCATGATGGTCATGTTGGATCCATGAGTATTCGATACATAAATGGAGCCTAGTGCAAGTGGGAGACTGTTGGTGTAATGCCCTAGGCTTTAGTTATGTTTAGCGAAAACCGTTATGTATCATCTTTATCGTTTATGTTTATTATTTGATTATTATATAGTTTGCATATTTATTGTAATAATCTCCGTCCATGATTATTAAGAGAATAATTAGTATAATTGTCAATGGATAATCATATGATGATTATATGCATAGAGATGCACATTGAAATTATGGGTACTTGTCAGAGAACAAGTAACTGGACTTGACCCGTATGAGATTTATGTCATGGTCAAATGTCATAATTAAATCTCATATGGTCACTTCATTTAGTCCCTAGACCTGAGATTATCATGACTTTACACATGATGAAAGTTATGTTTGATTTTAGTCAAACGGTATCTTAACACGATATCTATAAAGGCTATCTTTGGCATGATCGGATTCATGATGGGAAGGATGATAAGTCAAGATGGAATTTGTCCCTCGAAAGAGAGATGTTTTGCTTGGGCCCCTCAATGAGTGATAATGATGAAAGCGTGTGGCCACACCCCAATATGATTGGACTATCATTATACTCAAGATCGAGAAAGCATTGAACAAATACAAGTTGACGTGGACCATGACTTGTGTTCAATATAACATCGTGAGACAAAGGGATAAATGAAAGTGTACCATTGGAAACGTGAACTCTTACGTTGTGTTATTTGGGTAGACATAATGGCTTGCTAGAGTCCGCTTATGTCTTATGAGAGCCGATATGATCGGACTCATTGCCAACATAATACAATCCTATTGGGTCACACACAAATAGAATGAATTGGTTGAACCGGAGGAAGAATGGTTGAGAGTTTACGTATCGGCTATATATACCGCGCGACATATTAAGCCAATGGCTTAATATACCGCGCGACATATCAAGCCCTACGCGGTTTGACAGCCTGTTCTCCTAATACGATTAGGAGACATATTCATACTATTGTAGTATAAATATGTGAGGTCTGTCAGACCTAATTCCCTAGCCGAATTTTTCAATAGAAATTCACAATCAAAAGTCCTCTCAATATTCTTCCATAAGTTTTAGGAATCTAGCAATTCCCAACCCGAGAATTGTTCTCGACATTCATATTTGTGTGGATTACCAAAAGAGGGTCTTAGTTTTGTTCAAACAAATCAAAGACCTAGAGTTCAAATCTGAAGATCCAAAGGAGTTGAAGATTCGAAGATTTGAATATCAAAAGTTTGTGATTACGAATCACAAAATTATCCGTTCGATAGCTCAAGACCGGAAAGCAATTTAGGTTGGTAAATTCTATCTCATAGCAAATTCAATTTAATCGTATAGAACGGATCTTAGGGCTTGGGTTTTGTGTTAATTTTATGCTTAATTCCGCTGCGCATGGATCCATAAAACCCAACAATTCTTGAGTGATTCCTTCAATTTTGTCATAGTGCCTCTTTTTCTTTTCAGGAGGAGAAACAGCAGAATACTTGTCGGTGTTGGGGCGGTTGAATGCAATAGCGTTGACTGAAGCATCCTTACTTGTGGTGGTTTTGTTGAAGCGGAAAGTGTTTTCCTTCTTTTTACTTTTCAGGAAGTCATCAATCCTAATCCCGGACTCATGGAGTTCAATGAAACTAGGAAAGTAGTTACCGGCTAGCTTCTCTTGAAATTCATCACGAAGGCATTGGAGGAAGATGTGGATTTGCTCTTTGAGAGTAGGTCTTTCGACAATTTCGGTAAGTTTTAGTCTCCATCTTCTAGCAAATTCAGTAAAGGACTCATTGGCATGTTACTTGGTTTGTTCAAGATCCCTCCTAGTTGGGCGGTAAGTGGAGTTGTCTTCAAACTGCCTTTGGAAGACTAAACATGCAGACGACCAATCAAGCCTTGTAGTCGTAGGAAGAGACATGTACCAATCCCTTGCAGCACCCTCCAAGGTTTGAGGAAAGAATTGGGCCAAGATTGTGTTGTCAACGCCCATTGGAAGCATGGCCCAAGTGTAGGTCTCAACATGAGCTCGAGGACAGGTAGTACCGTTGAACTTGGCAATGTCGAGCGTCTTGTACTTGCGAGGAAACTTGTTAATGGATTGTTGAAGAGCATCAGGATCAAATGGAACGAATGACCCTTTGGAAGTGTTAAGGGTTGCAAGTTTCTTCTCGAGGTAGTTCTTAGTAACATGGTCACCAAGTTTAGTAGTTTCACCACCGCCTTCTTTCTTGGTTTTAGCACCCTTGGAGGTATGTTCCTCATCATCGGAGGAGGATGAGGAAGAGGAGGAATCAGATTCTTCCCTTTTCTTGCTTGACTTCTTGGTTTTTCTATTCATTTTGGTGTAGGATTCCTCTTCATCGGAGGAGGATTCCATTTTCTGCTTTTGTTTTCTTCCTTTCTTGACTTTCAAATCGTTGAGTTCTTTCATGACGGCGGCCACTTGGGCATTTTGCTCATCAATTTGCTTACTTTGTTCATCCAACCTAGTCATGGCTTTGATGAGTTGGACCTTAGCATTGTTGAAATCGGCATCGGTGGTAGAAGGAGAAGCAGACATCGTGTCGAGCTTTGGCGAAGAACCTAGACGTGTAGCAACCGTGATAAACCATGATCGAGTCCCAACAAGTCGGCTGAGTAAGGTGTATGAAGGCTTGAAGGTTTGAAGGTTTTGGCCAAAACATGAAAAGACCGAACACTTATCTCGCACGGGAAAAGTAGTCTCGCACGAGACAATACCACGAAAAGTCACAATTTTCTGATTTTTAATCCTAATTTTGATTGGACGGGAAATACGTTTTTGGGGGTTTCTAGCATTCGAAAACCAAACCTAAGGACCTAGGAGTCGGAGTAATCTCAAGTAACATCAAGTTTTGTGCAATAAATTTGGGGAGAAATTTTTCTCTTTTTAAGGGCAAATCCGAAGGGACAATCATAGGGACATTTCCGAAGGGACAATTCCGAAGCGACAAATTTGATTTCTTTTCCATGGATTATTGCACAAAACAAGATCTTGACAGGGGATTACAAGGACTTCAAGATCAAACTGACCGGTCACAGAGTGTCCTAAAAAGTCAATCTACATGATATGTGGCGATGCATGGCTGGAAGGCTAGGCTCCCCGCGATATGACAATCTAGGTGGATTGAATACGCGGAGTGGGATGATCCAACTTCGGAGAGACCGGTGACTAGGTGGTTACCGTCATCCGTCCTTAGTGTGGCTTATGAGCCAGAAGATGCTTAGGTAGGCTTTGAGTCACAAAAGGATAGGCCTAGCAGATTCTGAAGTCCAAGAATGGCTTTGCAGCCTTCTGAGAGTCCCATGTCGTATGACACAGGGTCTCCATGGAGACTTATGTCGCACGACATGGGGAGCCTGTTGCAGTGCCCTTCAGTCTGTTTGGTTCCTCCTTTGTTCCCCAAGCAAACCAAGCATATTTATTGACTGTAGACAGTAATATAATACTATAATATGGGTATTGTGGGAAGATCACATGGCTTTAGTGGCCAAAGTGTGATAAATCACATGATTTTGGCCACTTTGAAGTAGCCATCACTTCCTAACCCAATGTAGCTAGGCAAAGATTGAAACTTTATTGGTGTGTGTACCACAAAATGTCCAGATCTGAGGTGGGGAGAAGTGAATATTGAAGATTCACTTCTCCACCACCTTTGTCATGCAAAATCCCAATTTCTACATAGTAAGAGAGCAAGTATGCATTCAAGGTATATTTAAAGACTTTATTTAAAGGGAGAGAGAGGTTTAGTGTCTACCTATTGTAGTCCACGAAATAGAATCACCAATAGTATGGTGTCTACCCCTTCAATCACCACCAAAGGAAGATTCTTGGAGTCTTGACCTTGAAGTGTGTGTGTGTGAGGAGGGAGGTGAGTGTGTGTGTGTGAGAGAGAGGGAGAGACTCTATTTGGCAAGAGTTTCCCCTATTTTACTGATATTACTCTCAGAACTTGACCCTCACTTTGGCTCTCTTCCTTTGCCTCCCTTCAAAATGATCAGCCATGCCTTCTATTTATAGGCATCCTGATGGGGCTTCTTATGTCGCATGACATAGGCAGTTAATCCGCCTTAGTGGCCCTTGTCGGATGACAGCGTACACATTTTGGCCATAATGGGCCGACTGACTGGCAGGCCCAATGGATTGGTGGGCTGCTGGGGCTTCTTATGTCGCACGACATAGGCAGTTAAACCACCTTAGTGTCCCTTGTCGGACGACAGCGTACACCTTTTGGCCATAATGGGCCAAGTGGCTGGCAGGCCCAATGGATTGGTGGGCTGCTGGGATTTTTGGACTCTAATTGCTTCTTAGCAATTTGTGCAAGCCCAAATTTAATTAAATTGAATCCAAAACTTGAGTTCGGATCGGGGTACTCACAGAGCCCCTCGGCGACGTCGCTTCCACGGGAAGCGGGGTCGTCGACAAAAAAATGAGAATCCCGAGCCGGACACGAACGACGGGGAAAGAGGTGACCAAGATGGTCAAGTGGCTGGACCTCTTATGAAGAGGATTCCTACGTATCCCGTGGGGGAATCAAGCCAAGTCGTAGTTCAGGCAAAGATGGGGTGCCAAGTGAAAGGCTACGGGTTTTGTACCCGAAAGTGACTGTTCCAAGGGGAGTCACCCCGAAGATGTGCATTTGCACTGGAGATTGACTGTTCCAAGGGGAGTCACCCCGAAGATTGACTGTTTCGATGGGGAGTCACCCGAAGATCGACTGTTTCGATGGGGAGTCACCCGAGGATTTGACTTTTTTCTTTGGGAGTCACCCGCTGGAAATGTTGACTTTTTTCTTTGGGAGTCACCCGCTAATTTGACTGTTTTGATGGGGAGTTACCCCGCGAATTTGACTGTTTTTTCTTTGGGAAGTCATCCCGCGAATATTACCGTTTTCTTTGGGTGTCACCAGCAATTTTGAATTTTTCTTAGGGAAGTCACCCGCGAATTTGACTGTTTTGGGGAGTCACCCACGAATTTGACTATTTTTCTTTGGGAAGTCACCCCGCGAATTTGACTGTTTTTGGGAGTCACCCACGAATTTGACTTTTTCTTTGGGAGTCACCCGCTATTTTGACTTTTTCTTAGGGAAGTCACCCGCGAATTTGACTATTTTTGGGAGTCACCCACGAATTTGACTATTTTTCTTTGGGAAGTCACCCCGCGGATTTGACTGTGGAAATCTGTGCGGTCTTTTCGGACCGGGTAGTTTAAGGCCGTTACGGGCCATTCTGTTGTGTTAACCGAGAGAGGTGGGTACTTGAACCCGATTATAATGACGGATTTTAATGTCAGGTAGCCAAGATAGGCTGACAAAGTTGATCAGGGGTAAAAGGGGAAAATCACCCTTCTGGACCATGGATGTCGTCCGACAGGGGGAGGTTCCCAGGCAGTTTTAATTAAAACCGCAGGTCGTAAGACAGGTCTTTCAAAAGACCATCCATTGCCGCCGAGAACAGAGAGAAAGAAAGAGAGAAAATTTTGAAAATTCTCCCTCTGATTTTGATTTAGATCAAGACATTGAAAATGCCTCCGCGGGCCGAATCGAGAAGGAACGTGCAACAAGCATTGTCCGCGAGACGGAAGCTTGTGGATCGGAATAAGCGGAAGAAATTCCCCGAGGGACATGGGCTCTACCCGGGTCTTGATTTTCACACTTCTACGTTGGAGCAGAAGGGGGTAAGTATTGAAAGATTAACCCTTTTCGAAATTTGATTTCTATGGTTAGGGATAGAAATTGGGGGAAATCGCACCCAAATAGGAATTGCATGCTTGGCATGGGATGAATGTGTTTTGAAAAGATTTTTCCTTTTCTGTTTCTTTTTATTTTGAAAGAATTTAGTGATGATGAATGCATGCACATATTGTTATGGTTTTTGATACCTGTACTGTGCTTACCTGCAGACCTTGCGGACCAAGGGGTCTCCTGAGGCGATTGCGACCATTTGGGGTCTTTTACCGGGCTCTTCTGATTTGCCGGACAGTCCTAAGGGACTGGTCTTTGCTGCTGGTCTTGGACCATTCTTCACAGCTGTTGGAGCTTTTGGGGACACGGCCAGGAGCGTGGAGCTTGTGCGAGGCTTTAGGCAGTTCTGGTGGGATTCTACCCACACATTCCATCTGTCCTGGGGTGAGGCGACCATCACTCCATATGACTTCACTGCCATTACCGGTCTGCAGTTTACAGATAGGCCCATCTTTTCTGAGGACCCTGGCATGCTGAGGCCAGACGCCATCAGAGCCTTGACTGGCATGACAGTTTGCCTGAAGGGCAATGGGGTTTCGTTGGCGGACCTTCACTCGGCCTTGACGCATCAGAGTCGTCTGTTTTCTGAGGGTGCTGTCGTGGTTACAACTGAGCAGCTAGCTAGAGCCTTTGTCTGGGCTGGGTTGTCTGACACCCTGTTTTGCAATGCCTCTATGACGGCATTGACTCTTCTGTTGGAGCCTCATAGAGATTGGGACCAGGTGTCCACCTTTTCATGGGGAGAGGCTGGTTTGGCCCAGGTGTACGGAGGCCTGGATGAGGTGAGTAGGGGCAGCGTGACCTCTTTAGATTTTTACCAGACCATGCTGGAGGTATGTCCTTTGCTTTTTTCGCGCATTGACTGTTGCACTTGACTTTTCTGTCTTCATTTCATACTGTTGCTGCACACTGAGAGTCTTTTGCCTCTGATTTCAGGTGTGGGCCTATGAGGTGTTCGGCTGTTACGCCTGGACTGTGCCTGAGAGGATTGCGGCAGATCTGTTTCCTGCCATTCGCCGTTGGACTTTCGGGGCGAGAGAGAGCCGGAAGGTGGACGGGGTTAAGCCCCATAAGATGGCTTGTTATCATGATATTATGATTGCTCTGAGGGGCACTCCTGTTGGGTTGAGACACTTCCCCTGGCACGGCCGTTATGGTGATGATTTGGTTGGTGCTGCTGCCCTGGTGACCAGGACGAGGAGGCTCTTGATCGCCCTGGAGGGCGATGCCCTGTATTTGGGGGAGAGAGTGAGCAGGCAGCATGGTCCTGGTGCGGCTGCTCGTGTTCCTCGCGATCCTCCTCCGGGGATATGGCACATTCGGGCCCTGCCTGATTTGGAGCGGCTGCGGACCGGCATTGATGCCGCTGAGTTTTATGAGGAGGGTGGTTACGCCTATTTTGTTTTCACCCGGTTGGTGACTCCTCAGGTCATGGCTGCTAGGAGGGCAGCGGGGATGCAGGCACCGGCGCCTCCCCGATCTTTTGAGTATGAGGCTGGGGGCAGTATTCGCCGCTCCTCTTTTGATATGTCCGAGACTCACCCGCATCTGCGGCTGCCCCGAGGGACTACTTCTGTGAGTAATTTCTCTTCTTTTTCATGATTCATTCCAGCTTTTAACTGCTTTACTGTTTATATCAACTGCTTTTGACTGCTTTTTCTGTTTTCATTGAACAGGTTCCAGCCAAGACGTTCAGGATGGTGGCGAAGGCGCTCACCGGTGCTGTGAAGATGCTGCGCCAGTTTCAGAGGAGCGCGGAGCATTGGAAGGGGAAGTGCAGCTCCCGGCCTGATGATGTAGTGCCTCCGAAGAAGAGGCCCAGGCCAGCTTTGGCTCCTTCTGGTTCTCAGGCGGGTGGATCGAGTCAGCAGCCCCAGCCTGACGATGATGATGGCGAGGATGATCCCTACCAGCCCCCTTATTCCACTATTCCTGAGTGGCAGGGGTATTATGCTGAGCCCCAGCCTTGGGCGCATTATGAGGGCGATGACTCTGACGGCAAGATCCATGAGGTGCCGGAGGGTGGCGATGATGGCCAGGAGTAGAGTGGTTCCGAGGAGGAGGTGGGCAGCGCTGAGGATGACAGCGGCTCTGAGGAGGAGGACGGTTCTGATGAAGACTCCGAGTCGGAGTGATCACGGCGGTCCCCTTCTGCCATGCTTTGACTCTTTATAGGGAGAGAGGAAATCCATGTGCTATTTTTGTTCTTTTGGATTGTAAATAATGTTTTTTATTACTTTTGTACTTTGACAATTACAATATTTGTTTATTTATGTATTTGCGAGCTTATATGCATGAGTTCGTCCCAAGAAAGGCACGGGATGGTGGCTTTTGGCGTGATCGGGTGTTTTTTGCGATTTTTGTATGTTTTGGGCAACATTTATGTGTCTGTGGGTGTGTCGGATGTTCCGAATCCTCTCCCGTGGGCTTTATGAGCGAGGGGATGTGTTTGGGTATGTTTTTATGGTGTTTTGGACAGGTTTGGGTGGTTGTTTGAACAAGCGTTGGGTCGCTTTGGGATTGCTGCAGTTGCAGCTGTTGCTGTTGCTGATGTAGCTCTATATGTCGTCCGACACAGGGCTTCTTGGGACCTTTATGTCGCACGACATAGAGAGTCTATGGGACAGGTTTCTTGGTCAGCAAGTTTCAGCACTTTATAAAAGGCAGATTCGGGAACAGTTCATTCCAGCAGCTACATCAGGTGTCGAGTTTGTCTTCCACCTAAAAATTAGCCCCAAGATTTAATCATTGGTCCAAAATGGAACATTATGACGACAGGTCTAAGACCAAAGAGCGTCAATTTCATTCCGATCTCATAAATCTGACCCGCCATCATCGCGAAAACAACAGGAGGATCATTGACCAACGATATGGGTTGAGATGCATCTGGGTATTGAAGGAGTGGGCGGTTGACTGGAACCTTCTCCGGGCCGCATCCAGACACTGGGACCGGGAGAGGCATGTCTTTACCCTCTCGTATAATGATCTCACACCCACCATTGAGGAGTTTCGTGCACTGATTGGGGGAGCTGAGCTTAGGGATGTGGTCTTTCCCCGAGATCCGCGACCTTTGACTGAGCAGTTGGCCGATTTCTTGGGATTTCATCCCGAGCAGGTGACTGATCTGATTTTTGACCTGTCTTTTGTTGACCTGGCCCAGATAGCCCGATTGGCTGTATCGCATCCGGAGTCAAGTCAATTTGACCGACGTGCCTACAGCCTGGACATTTTATGCGATCATGATTTCCTGCATCGCTTTCGCGAGTACGATGGGGTGTGCTCCGGTTTACTGCTGGGAGTTGTCAGACAGATGCGGGGTTCTCGAGGCACCACATTGGCTGATGTTCGACCCGGGCATGGAGAGAGAGATGTAGTTCCCTTACTGCTGGTGGAGACTTATCATGGGATGGACCGACTGTCTAGAGGGTCATTGCATATGGGACGTGGCAGCCCCAGTCTCTTATCGTTGTGGCTCTTTGAGCGATTGAGACTCATCTCCCCATTACCTGTTGGGCGATCTGCAAAGCACCTTGGGTCACACAGCCAGAGGCGAGTGGCTCCCGAGGCTTCACGGGAAGGGCTGCCGATATTGATCTTGGGTTCCGGATGGAGGCTCGAGACCATGAGTGGCAGTGGGATGACTCGCTATAGTGAGGCCGCCGGGTTACACTTTTCATCATTCAAAGCATCCCCTTACTTGTTCAAAGGCAAGATGGATACCCACATCCCGTTGATGGGTTCGTAGAGCGAGATGGGGTCATACCCTTGGGTGCGGAATGAGCCGATCTTTATTCTTTGAGACTTGGCTAAAGCTGCTAAAAGGTATCATAGGGACCAAAATTCCCTCTTGAAATTTGAGATCGGGTTTAAACCTCGGGTTTCGACTGAAGTTCATTTCTCAAACCCTGACGCTTGAAGCTGATGCCGATAGACTTTTAGAAACAAAGACTAAGGAAAAAATTTATGCAAAGCCCCATATTTTGTTAAAGCAAGGGGAGATCCTTTCATTGGCAAAAGCCCCGGTTGGAAGAGATGACTCGGTAGAGTTCGGATGATGTCCTAACGACAGTCCCAATCTGATCGGTACTGCAAAAGTGATCCTGAGGCTGATCTGAATTCATGTTGTGATGTAGCGAGGAACCCGACGCGGACCCCGAAGATGACCAAAGAAGCCCCAGTCTAAAGAAATGGCTTGACGAAGCTCCAACCTTGAAGAGTTTCAAGGCAGCCCTAATGCGAATTGTAGCCGGAGAGGAAAAAACCTATCCTTTGCTCTCTTATTTTCTTTAGTCACTCAGTCAACTTTAAGAAGATGTAAAAGAAGAGAATTTATACACGCAGGGGCATATTTTTCGAAAAGTGGGAACAAATCCCGATTTTGTGTTATTTTCTGATGGCCTTATTCGATATAGGCACGAAATCTCACTTTGGGTTTGACTCTTTTGAGAGAGTATAAGCATAGAAAGGTTTGTAAAAGTGTATGGAAGCCCCTGCTGACAGAAAATTAGTGTTTAGCACTATTTTTCCTAAGATGTAGAAAAGGAAGACTTGTCAAGACATCTGAAAACTTGTTTTATTTACAATGATCACAAGATTGCTTAAAACCCTTTATTAATGTTCGGGTTATTCAACCAATAATCTCGACATGAAAAAACATTCTGATCAATCATGAGGGGGAAGTCAACCAATGTCACGGATCAAGGTTGGCTATGTGTGAAAGAAAGATTTGTGTATAGGGAGGTCTTCGGTGAGACCGGGTTTTTCTGAGATTTGTTTGTGATTTCGACCGGACCATTCATGGTTGCCTACGTTCCCCTCATTGTGAGGAGCTCAGGTCGCCGTAGTTCGGCTTCGGCCGGACTGTTTCAGGCTTTAGGAAATGGGATTTGTGGTTCCTTTAGTGAAAAGGCTCGAATGAGAAGATTGTATGATGAGGCGTGGGCCTTGGGATGATTCCTTGACCAAGTCATTCTTGGACGACTGCTTCTGATTACTTCCTCTTTTATTGGGGGGGAAAGGATTTGCACGTGCCTACAGGCTTATGAAATGCTTCTGGCTTTGCTTCGACCACCCCATTGTTATCGATAACTTTCATTCTCTGAGCTTTGATTTTGCCTGTCCGTCAAGCTTTTGATTGGCGGTGCTGGGTCCTTGGCCTCATTTTTTTTTATGTGCAACCCTGTTTTTTGCCTAGAACGCCCTTTTTTGGGATTTTCAGCCTAGCTGGGCATTACTCTTTTTGCACTAAGATTTTTTTTTCTTCTTTTATATATATATATATATATATATATATATATATGTGCAACCCCGTTTTTGCCTAGACTGTCCTTTTTGGGATTTTCAAATTTAGCCGGGTATTACTCTTTTTGCACTACATTTTTCTTTCTTTTTTTTTTTTTTTGAAGCACCTGAGGGCCAAGGCGAGCCCCTGCTTGAGCTTTCTTGATACCCTTGAGGTCTAAGCCAAGATCCTAGGTTGTTGTCGACATGGGGTCAATCTTTCGAAGCTGAGTGGCCTTTTGTTGTCCTTTGACGATGCCGTCGTCGTTGACTTGGTCAATGTGAAGGTGAGGACATGGTTTGGGAAGCGTATGGCTTGATGAAGGCTTTTTTGTGGGGTAAGGAAAGTGTATGGGGAAGGCATTAGTTGACTTTCTCACCCTGATTAATCGGAATGTTAATTATTTCAAGAGATTATTTGTTGAGCAATGCAAGTGATAATATAAAATAAAACCATTTCATTAAATGTAATGTAGGTGTACAAATAATGTCTTAAGTCTAGCAAGAAAAGAAGAAGACTCTTTCATAGAAGATTGAAGACTAATTACAATGTCCAAGAAGGACTTGATTGAAAAAGGAGAGTACTAGAACCTACGAAGGTTGACTGAGAGACTCTTTTTTTTTTTTTTAAGGATAGGTAACCCCTAGCCTAGCTACTCTTTGCTGGTTAGATTGCCAGGACGCTTGAGCTTTCCATTTCTGTTAACTGGATTCCATTACCGCAGACCAAGGCATTGATCAGTCACGTGCCCATGATACTGGTGGAAGTGGAGGGATTTGAGGCCATGGAGCAGCTGGAGCAAGTACAAGGTGTCCAAAGAAACGGGCCGGAAAAGTCACGGGGGTGAACTTTGTTGATTGAGCATATTGATGGAAGGAAGTGAACCTGGGAGGATTGGTTTGTTCTCCGTTTTCAGAGCTGAGAGGGAATCCAAATCTGACATCTTGTCCCGCATTTTGACCTCGATCTGGCCCTACACTCTGACTGACATTCTGATTCTGAGCTGGATCAACACTTGCATTCGGACCCAAACCCGCTGAGACTTGCGAATCGCCATTTACGAGGCCGCTGGAAATGAACCCTTGGTGGAGAGAGGGCGATTAACCGACCGCCCGGAACTCTGACCCAATACTTGCTCGCTATAAGGGGGAGAGAACGGTTTCAGGCAGGGGAGAGGATAGGCTGAGGACGGACTCATGCATATGCTCCTTTTTTTTTTCTTCTCTTTTTTTTATATATATATTTTTTTTTGTTTAAAAATGATTTTTATTAATCCTAGGAATGGTTGGAAAAGGGGGAAACCTTCTTTTTCGCATTCTACGCTATTCCTGGATAAGTGGGTTCCACCACTACGTCTATAGACCCCCTGTATTCCACCTGTATTGCACCTCCGGGACGGACAATCCCGGCAGAGGTCTTATAGGGCACGTGGAACCCACCGACCGAAAGGGAGAACGAACCTATGGGCATACAAGCCAAAACAAGTCAAACTCGGGGTTTTCAAAACCAAGTCCAAGTCAATGTCTAAACTCGGGAGGAGAGAGGGTCGAGCGTATGTTTGAACGTACGAGACCGCAATGACCTTTCCTCCTTTCGAGTTGGAAATCTGGCAAGGCCTCTCGTCACTTGGTGGCGGAATTTTGGCATAACTCTCGTTAGTATGCGTTAAGAAATCGACATGGTCCCGTGTTGACACATGTCGAGAACGCGTCATGACTTCTCACGAAGCCAAGCCGAGAAATCGATATGTACCTACGTCGAGATATGTAGAGATCTTAACGTGTACTTACGTTGGAATTATGTCGTGATTCCGACACGAAAGGGGGAGAGTATGCCAAGGTTTTCAAAGACGAAGCATGACTCGGACTTTGTGAGAAAATTTTGAAAAACCGAGTTTAAAATGTTTTGAAAAGTATTGGCCAAAAACCAACCGGTCACGGTAGAAAGTGTGTCACGGACAAGTGTTGGCTGACTCACTGGCTAGGAGGACTTTAGGCGCTCAAACGTCAGCGAAACATGTCACTTTCCGCGATGCCATCCGTACACTCCCGGGTTCTAACTCTATGTGCGGGTAGAGTGCGAGTAGTGTGAAGGTATGCAAAAGGAAAAACAAGAGAATGAGTCAAAGCATGAAAAAAGGGGACTGCCCCAAATGTCAGAATTTACCAGTAGCTGTAGTCCAGCATCATCCTGCCCTGTTCTGATCAACGGGAAGAGCAAATTGCAAAGGGGGAAGCCCCGGCTTCCAATAGTACCACATACCAAAGCATGGCAAGGTGCATTTGAGCACACAAAATGACACATATGTACACACAAGGTAAATGTCAAAATTGTCCAAGTTGATTAGAAGAAAGTTAGACTCTCTTAAGAAAAACTTTTCTCTTTTTTCAGAAAATAGAAGAATGATACTGGTACGTGGGATTGTTAGACCACCATTTATCCCAAGCCCCGAGTTAGGGAGCGATACAGGAAGGTTAGTGGTTTCCACCTATATACCAAGTATCGTCTTCATTTTTTTTTTAGAACAAAAAGTTTTTCAACCTCCCCAGCGGAGTCGCCACTGAATGTACGCTCGCCCGAAAAAATATGAATGATGATATTTTCTTTTGAGTTGCCACGCCGTTTTTAGAGGAAAACATTGAAAAACCTGATTTTAAGATATTTTGAGTCCGGGAGTCTGGTTACGTGTTGGGAAGAACTAGAGAGTTCACCCAACACGCCCCTTTCGGGACTTTCAATCAACATTTGGACAAATATGGACATTCAAAATGTGTGTGCTATGTGTGTAAACAAGTAAAGTGTGCAAGCCTTAGATTTCATTAATGGTATGGAATTGAATACAACTTGCGAGCCATGATAGGGGGCCGCACCCTTTTTACACGTGATATCTTTTACCACAAGGCAGAGGTTTTGAGACAGATTGTCCCTTACAGAGGTAAAGCTACTCGAGAAATGAAAAGACATTATTTTTGCTCATTTAGGACACTATTTAGTGGTCTAGAACCCAGTTTGGGGTTGATGGGAGTGGACAAAGTCACGATAGGCTTTGTCGACACGGATGTCACGTGACATAGAGTCTTTTGAAGTCTTCTATGTCATATGGTGATCCTCTTCCGTCAAGTGGGTTGAGTTCAAACTGAGTTTAGGCACCCAAATAGTGGCTTATGAGCCAGAAGATGCTTAGGTAGGCTTTGAGTCACAAAAGGATAGGCCTAGCAGATTCTGAAGTCCAAGAATGGCTTTGCGGCCTTCGAGAGTCCCATGTCGTATGACACAGGGTCTCCATGGAGACTTATGTCGCACGACATGGGAGCTGTTGCAGTGCCCTTCAGTCTGTTTGTTCCTCCTTTGTTCCCCAAGCAAACCAAGCATATTTATTGACTGTAGACATTAATATAATACTATAATATGGGTATTATGGGAAGATCACATGGCTTTAGTGGCCAAAGTGTGATAAATCACATGATTTTGGCCACTTTGAAGTAGCCATCACTTCCTAACCCAATGTAGCTAGGCAAAGATTGAAACTTTATTGGTGTGTGTACCACCAAATGTCCAGATCTGAGGTGGGGAGAAGTGAATATTGAAGATTCACTTCTCCACCACCTTTGTCATGCAAAATCCCAATTTCTACATAGTAAGAGAGCAAGTATGCATGCAAGGTATATTTAAAGACTTTATTTAAAGGGAGAGAGAGGTTTAGGGTCTACCTATTGTAGTCCACGAAATAGAATCACCAATAGTATGGTGTCTACCCCTTCAATCACCACCAAAGAAAGTTTCTTGGAGTCTTGACCTAGAAGTGTGTGTGTGTGTGAGGAGGGAGGTGAGTGTGTGTGTGTGAGAGAGAGGGAGAGACTCTATTTGGCAAGAGTTTCCCCTATTTTACTGATATTACTCTCAGAACTTGACCCTCACTTTGGCTCTCTTCCTTTGCCTCCCTTCAAAATGATCAGCCATGCCTTCTATTTATAGGCATCCTGATGGGGCTTCTTATGTCGCATGACATAGGCAGTTAATCCGCCTTAGTGGCCCTTGTCGGATGACAGCGTACACATTTTGGCCATAATGGGCCGACTGACTGGCAGGCCCAATGGATTGGTGGGCTGCTGGGGCTTCTTATGTCGCACGACATAGGCAGTTAAACCACCTTAGTGTCTACCTATTGTAGTCCAAAAAATGTCCAGATCTGAGGTGGGGAGAAGTGAATATTGAAGATTCACTTCTCCACCACCTTTGTCATGCAAAATCCCAATGTAGCTAGGCAAAGACATTATTTTTGCTCATTTCCGAAGGGACAATTCCGAAGCGACAAATTTGATTTCTTTTCCATGGATTATTGCACAAAACAAGATCTTGACAGGGGATTACAAGGACTTCAAGATCAAACCGACCGGTCACGGAGTGTCCTAAAAAGTCAATCTACATGATATGTGGCGATGCATGGCTGGAAGGCTAGGCTCCCCGCGATATGACAATCTAGGTGGATTGAATACGCGGAGTGGGATGATCCAACTTCGGAGAGACCGGTGACTAGGTGGTTACCGTCATCCGTCCTTAGTGTGGGTCCCGGGTTTATCAAGGGTATGTAGTGCAATGACAATTATAATATGAGTGCGCGTGTGTGAGAGTTGATCTAGGTGATAGAGAAAAATAGAAAGTTTTATTTTTGAAAACTAAAAGAAAAACAGATAATGGCCGCACCAAGTGGTTGCCTACGTTTCTCCCAAATTAGGAAGACTCAGGCCGTCGTAGTTCCACTTAAAGAGAGAGAGAGAGAGAGAGAGAGAGAGAGAGAGCGAGAGAATTAATAAATTAATTTATTACAAAGCCCGAGTCAACCGATGACCGGTAAAAATTAAAATAATTCAATCGCACGCAGTTATATAGTTTAAGTAATTAAAATTATTCTACCCTGCAAAATGGAGTTAGCACAAGCAAAATAGAAATAATAATTTATTTTGACTTTTTCGGATTTTTAAAACTTTTCTGTAAAGTTTTCATTTTTTTGAATTTTTTTTAAACTGCAGTCAAACCTGGAAGGAAAAGTCAACCAAGTCTCAAAAAAAAAAATTCAATACGCGGTTAACCTTTAAAATGGTCAACCAAACCAAGGCTTTTGTTTTTTTTTAATCAGGTCAATCACTACTAGAAAAACATGTTTTAGCCACTAGTATTCGCCACTGAATAATTTCAGTTGCTAAATAATTAACCAATTTGCGACCGATATTTTGTAGTTGCTATTTTGGCTACTGAATTGCAACCGAACATTTTTCGTATCAACATTAGCAACAAATTCGTAACCAATTTCATTAAGTAGCTAATTTTGCATCTAAATTGTAACAGAACTATCTTATTGGCATGTCAGTCGCTAGATTTATTGCTAATCGGTCGCTAAATATAATTAAAAAACTAATAGAATATTATTAAAAATTATTAGTGGCTATGTGATAGCTAAATTTAAATAATGTCGTCGGTTGCTAATTTTGTTGCTAACTAATACTCCCTCCGTCCCATTAGTATTAGCACAAACACTATTTGCGCGGGAATTAAGGAATATGATATTTTAATAAAATGTTGAGTGTAAAAGAATGAGTGGAGAGAGAATGAGTGGAGGGTGTAATAAATTATAATGGTGTTGTGAGTATTAAAATAATGTAGGAGAGAGAATGAGTGGGATTGAGTGAATATTTTATTAATATAAAGTTTCCTTTTTGGGAGTGTGCGGATATTAGCGGGACGCCCAAAAAGGAAAGTGTGCTAATATTAGCGGGACGGAGGGAGTATGTTTTATCAACATTAGACTTTTTTATTAGTGATTTTTTTTTACAAAAAGGTATATAAAAAAATTAGAAAAAAACTAAAAAAATTAAAGTATATAAAAGAAAAAAGGGACGGACTACCCTTTATTTATTTTTAATTTTTATTGACTAGAAAATAATATTTTAAACCTTTTTTATTACTGATTTTTTTAAAAAAAACATGTATATAAAAAAAGATAAAAAAAACTAAACAAATGAAATGTATATAAAAGAAAAGAGGGACAGACTACCCTGCTCTACCACCACTACTGCTACTACCACTACTACTATTACTACCACCACTACTAGTACCACCACCACCACCACTACCACTACGATCATTACTACCACTACCACTACTATCACTACCACCACTACTACCACTACAACTACTACCACTACCACCACTACTACTACTATCACTACTACTACTACTACTACTACTACCACCACTATCGCTACTACCACTACTACCACTACCACTACTACCACCACCACTATCACTATCACTATCACCACCACCACCATTACTACTACTACTACTACCAGTACCACTACCACTACCACCACCACTACTACTACCAGTACCACTACAACTACCACCACTACTACCACCACTACCACTACCACTGCTACTACCACTACTACTACCATTACTACCACTACTACCACCACTACCACCACCAACACCACCACTATCACTACCACCACTACTACTACCACCACTACTACCACTACCACTACTACCACTACCACTACTACCACCACTACTATCACCACCACCACCACTACCACTACCACCCTACTACTACCACCACTACAACCACTACAACAACTACTACTACTACAACCACTACTACCACCACTACTACTACTACCACCACCACTATCACCACCACTACTACCACCACCACCACCACTACTACCACTATCATCACTACTACCATTACCACTACTACCACTAACACCACTACTACCACTACCACTACTATCACTACCACTACCACTACTACTACTACTACTACCACAACTACTACCACCACTACCGCTACTACTACCACTACTACCACTACCACAACTACCACCACTATCACCACCACCACCACCACTACTACTACTACTATCAGTACCACTACCACTATTAGTACCACTACCACTACCACTACCACTGCTACCACCACTACTGCCACCACTACTACCACTACTACCGCTACTACCACTACTACTACCACTACTACTACCACTACCACTACCACCACCACCACCACCACCATCACCACTACCACCACTATTACTACCACCATTACTACCACCACCACCACTACCACCACTACCACTACTACCACCCCTACCACCACCACAACCACCACTACCACCACTACTACTACCACAATTACTACCGCTACTACCACTACTACTACCACTACTAGGTCCGCTAAACCAACGATTACGATTTCAAACGGTTTCGCTTCGAGGCGGTTTCGGTTTCGACCGATTCCGGTTCGTGGCGGTTCAATGGTTCCGAGGCGATTTCAGTTCCATTTTGGTCATCCCTAACAAAAACATAGTTATATATAGAGTAAATTATTATTGTTATAATAATTATTTATAATAATTATGATCAAACATATGAAACATGTCTATGTCTCTAATATATATATATATATATATATATATATATATATATATATATATATATATATATATATATATATATATATATATATATATATATATATATATATATATCTATAGTATAAATGGGAGCTCCACTATGAACAGTTCTTTGAACAGTTTCACCGGTCGAAATCCCCATTTTGCCCTCACTATTTTGTCCCTTTCCCATTTTTCCCTTAAATTTTTTTTTGTTTAAATTAAAAAAAAAAAGACGTGGCCTTGGACACGGGCTTAGACTAGTATATATATATAGTCCCACTCAATATCTCCTACTTTATTTTCCTACTCATAATAACTCATTCCACTAATTTTCTCTCCTATTTTTTCTTAAATATTGTGTCTATTTTTTAAGGAAACAATTATAATTATGAAAGGAATAGGAAAAAGAAAAAGAAAGGAAAAGAAACTAGGCAAAATTTATAAGGGCGCCAAAAGGCCCAAAAATTCCCTCAATTTTCAGATTTCAGAAGAGTTCCTCCATTCCACGCACAACTGCGACCTTTTCTCTCTCAATATAGATCTTCTCTTTCAAGAAAAATCAGTTCGTTCACGTTGTTCATGTTGGGGTGATCTTCCTCCTCAATTGTTGACATTAGTTGCAGGTATTTTTCTTATTATTTTACTTAATTTTGTTGAAAGCCCTAATTTATATGATTGTGCTGGTTCTCTCCGTCTCTGTGTGTGTTTTTGCACGCAGTTGAGTTGTTTGATTTCTCCGTTTTGTATGCCGTTGATTTGATTCTATGTACGTAGTGTTTATTTATTTGATTTGATTTGATTTGATTTTATATAGTGTTGAATTGCTGAGTTTGTTTTAAGTGAATGAAAAGGATCAATTTTTGATTTACCTTTTTTTTACTGATTTGTTATGCTTAAAATGAAGTGGATTTGAGTTTTTGTGATGTAAATATGTGTAGATCTGGAGATTTAGGGTTGGTTATGCAAAAAGGTCATAAACTTCTCCAAGGATGGAGAATCTCATTTTGATTGGATTTATAAATAGCCATACAATATCTATTTTCAAGTACCTGCTGATATAAATATTTGCATTCAAAGGCACAGCCATTAACTGGAGATTTTCGTGGTACAGTTTAAAAGATCACTTACATAGAGTTATTTTTTCTTTCCCAATAGTAACTGGTAGTGTGATAGATTCATCATGATATTGGTATTATTGGAGTCGAGGAAAGATTTACGATGTGAACTTATGCTTTTACATTATTCTAAGAATTTGAATTTTGTATTATCCTTCAGTGAATTGCTTGGTGCATCTAGTTAATTAAGTTAATAGGGGATAATTTAGTTCATTCACCACAATTTTGAATGCTTCATTCACCACAATTTTGAATGCTCCTCCTGAAATTTAATGTAGTGAACAGAATCACAAGTTTTGTACGTTGAGTGTACTACTTTGATTTGCTTTTACCTGCATTTTTAGGAAAATCAAGAAATTGAGCTGCTAATGCACGATGGCGGTCATTTTCTTTCGAGGAATGCCAACCCCCAATCCCCCTCCCGACGGGGATATATCTGGATTCTGGACTCTTTCCTAGCTGTTCTATATTACCATTTCTTCTTATCAAACTCCATTGCTTCCGTTCATTCTAAAATATGAGAATATATCTATTTTCTTTCGAGGAATGCCAACCCCAATCCCCCTCCCGGTGGGGATATATCTGGATTCTGGACTCATTCCTAGGCTGTTCTATATTACCATTCTTCTTATCAAACTCCATTGCTTCCGTTCATTCTAAAATATGAGTTTTGGTTATTAATCCTGTTTTGTGATTTTGGGGATGAATTAATTTTGAAGTTCATAATTGATTTACAAAGTGAGGTTAGTATTCCAAATCTGATGGTTCATGATTATGATGATTTGACTTGAAATAAATCGTATCCGGCTAATTTTTACGTAAACAGACATATAGCTTGATATAGCATATAGTTGTCACCCAGCATGACGGAAGTAATTGTTTCCCTGCTCACCGAATTTCCAGTACTCTGGTTCACGGTATTTTACTCCCCTGTTTAAAAATATTAACACCTTTTAAATACCAAGTCGAAAGAGAGAGAGAGAGAGAGAGACATTATGATTTATAAACAAGTCATATTTAACTACAGTTAAGTTCTGTTGGAAAAGGATATTAAACATAACCACATATCTTCTTCATGTGCATACTTCTAAAAAATCTCACAAGATTTTTTTGTTGTATTGTTTCTTTAAGATATGTCACAATATAGGATTCCACATGATGAGGAAGGGAGTTATTCTCCTTTATCTTCTGCTGAACATGGATCTCCATCTCGAGATACATCAATTCCCGACGCCCACATCCCGATAGCTTCCAACACATGTGGTTCTAAACCAATGCCCAAGATAGACCCTGTTAGCAAGAAGGAGATATGTGAAATTGGTCGAGATGGAAAGTATAAGTGTTTTCGATTTTTATTCTTACATTTTAATAATATTTATTTCTCTTCTATATTTAGAGTACATTAAATGATGGTTTTTTTTTGCTTGTGAAAATAAGGTACTTATATAACAGCCACGCCCGAGAGTTTGGGAAGATCGTCCAGAGGCGGTGTGTCGATCCAGTAGATTTTTATGCCTCATGGAAAAAAGTGCCTTATAACACAAAGGAACAATGATTTGATGCATTCTTGGTAAGATATCAATTCATAGAAATCAAGTTCTATTATTGTTTTTGTACATGATGGTGTTTATTGATTTATAGGTTTTCATGAACACTCTTGTTTAAACCATGCTCAATATACTGTAAAGAAGAAAGAAACAGATGTGAAAGTGGTTGAACCAACACGTAAGAATCTCCAAAATGCTGAAAAGTACAACAAAAAATATTTGAATGATCAAATCATTTTGACCCTAAAAGGTAAATTTTCTTTATCTGGAAGAATCTTCAATAGTTCATCTAATGGTTTCTGGAATTATACTTCTAACGAGTTGTAACCATGCATTAAAGCAACAGCTTTCACCTTCTCTTTTTGGGTAGTGTTCTGGTAAATCTAAACGGTTTGCCAATAGTTTCATTTGCACGGGGCTCTTTTTCCAGAAAACTTTCTGTCTCTTCTCCTCAATCTTTTTGTATCGAGACTTGGGTCTTGTCTTTGTTAGTTCTTCAACGAGTGGAGGCTCTGCCTTGAATGTTGAATTATTGTGAGGTTTACTGTTGCTCGAGTCATTTTCATACGAAAAGAAAGTTGAGTTGAGAGATTGCCCACATAACTTGGTAGCTGCCCTCTTAATTGGTTTTCATAAAAGGCCAACTGTTCAAATTTACTCGAAAGCACTATATGTTTGAAATTAGTGCCCACTGCAAAAAATTTGTATCACTAAGTTATTTTGAGTCAAACATTGGTGAAAGTAAATTGTGGGTGGAGTTTGTGGATATCCATGTTTGCGAACCAAAGCTTATTTTCGTAACTACTCAACTTCCTGCATCCTTGAGTATGACTGGATGATATGGCCTTCAGTGTTTGTTGAAATCCCGTGTCTGGAACTTTTGACGAACCTCTCTTTTGTTGTTAGGCTTGAGCTAGTAAGGCTTTTTTCCTTATAGTGTATCGCTTCCGCTAGAACCTTATCTTTGTCTACATCACATGTTCCGCGTTCACTCATGCTCAGTTTTGAACTGGCTTAAAATCCCTGGTTCTGAACCAAAAACTCTCTTGTTATAAGGCTGCCTTTTATGTCGGAACAACTCCATACAATCCCCTTTTGCGATAGGCTTATCCAGAGCAACACCACAGAGGCCCCTTATGCTTTGGGCATTAGATCATGGCATGAAAAGCATCATGTTTGCTTAAACTTTCATGGTTATAGGAAAATCAGTTAACTCTCTTTTGTGCCCAACCCATGCACAATTTAATGTCTTCTAATGTTCACTTAAATGTCAAAGTAATTATATTGCTAAAGTTCGGCCTGAACTCACATCAAAATAACTTAGATATCTCCTCATGCCAAAATGTTTTAATAACAATTGTGTTTATTTTTGTTAGATTAGGTATACATACTATTTTTTTTTTTATCTTTTTGATCTAGTCGACATTTTGGTGCAGAATGATTACATTGCTAAAGTTCGGCCTGAACGCACATCAGAAGATGAAGGAGAAGCAGTAGGGGATAACAGTGCTGACATTATTGACATCCCTTTTGATCCTGATAAGTGGGTTGAATCAACTGGTGGAATTCGTAAGGGCCACATTTTAGGCTTCGGGTCAGAAATGGCTCTTTTTGGTCAAGGAAACAATGGACATGCTTCTCAATCTACTAGGATAAGACCCTCTCATGACTCAACATCGCATCAAGAGTTACAACAACTTCTGGACGAGGCTCGCCGCAGAGAAGATGAGGCTCACCGTAGAGAAGATGAGGCAGTGCGTCGCGAGCAAGAGATGCACACTAGGATGGAGGAAATGATGGAAACACGGAAAATAATGCATCAAACTCAAATTGACATGCAAGCCCAACTGGCGCGAGTGTTATCTTACTCCAAAACGAATCATCCTCGCTCTCGCGGGTCTTAGACTCTTAGTACTTTAACCTTCCATGCCACTTTATGGATGGTCCCATCTTATAATGTTTAGTACTATGTGTTATGTTTTATTTGAATTAAGAGGAGTTGAGAAATCATATTAAACTATTTATTTAGTATTTTATAATATTTTATTTGAATCATGAATGCTATTTTCTCTCTCTCTCTCTCTATATATATATATATATATATATATATATATATATATATATATATATATATGGTCACTAATTCAGTTACATATTATCAACTAAATTTTTTTGTCTAATACAATCTTGTAGTCACTTTTTAGCCACCAAATTTAGCATCTAATATGAAATATAAAGTATTAATTATATAATTTAGTAAAAAAAATATAATAATTTGAGAAAATTCATATTATTATTTAGCCACAAAATATTGGTTGGTGAAAGGTTGCAAAATTTTAGCAACTGATTGTTGTTGAATTTCATATATTAAAATTGGCAACCGTCTGATGATAAAAATTGCCACTGATTTTCAGTTGCACTTTTTGCCACTAAATACTTTGTTACTAAATTTGCTACCTGCATTTAGCCACTTATTTGAAACTGAATATTTTAGTGGCTACGTTAAATTTAGCTTCTGATTTTGAAGATTAGCCACTAATTTAGCTGTGGCTAAAACATGTTTTTCTAGTAGTGAATCCTAGGGAAAGGATAGTTGACCAAACCCTTTTCTTTTTCTTTCTTTAATGTTGCACGCCGCCGCCAAGCAGAGAATAGTTTGGCTTTTAAACCGTATAATTATCTCGCACGAGATAAGTTATCCCGCACTGGATAAACTGTTGCACAGTAAATTATTTTTTTTACGAAAATAGTGCAGAAAAATTTTGAAAAATTCAGAAAAATCAAATTTTTACAGAAAAATAAAAAGATTGATAATAATCAATTGTGCGCAAGTCTAACCCTCTTAATTAATTGTCCCCAGTGGAGTCGCCACTGTAGCGATGCGTGAATTTTTTAACATCTCGGAGTCACCACTTATTATTTGTTTAGGAAAACAATAAGAAAAACCTTTTTATTTATTTAAGAGATTTGAGGGTTCGGGGGTTAAGTTATGAAATGGGAAGGTCGAGGAGCTCCCATTCCACCCAATCCGAAGATCGATCTTGCCAATCAAGTATTATCAATCTTTTTAATTTAACAATAAAATAAAAGAACAAGAAAACCCTAATCAATTTCTTGATTAGGAATGTCGGATTGTATGCTTTGAGATCGCCTCCATGGATTGAAGGGACTCTAGGCTAATCCTTTTGATGGGATTACACCACTCTAAAAGCCAATAGAGAGAGATTGAGAAGAAGAGAAAAGAAATAAAGGATTTTACCTTCGGTTTAGGGAATAATTGATATAGAACGTGGTTCTAAGATGGATTCTGAATGTACGCTCGCCCGAAAAAATATGAATGATGATATTTTCTTTTGAGTCGCCACGCCGTTTTTAGAGGAAAACATTGAAAAACCTGATTTTAAGAGATTTTGAGTCCGGGAGTCTGGTTACGTGTTGGGAAGAACTAGAGAGTTCACCCAACACGCCCCTTTCGGGACTTTCAATCAACATTTGGACAAATATGGACATTCAAAATGTGTGTGCTATGTGTGTAAACAAGTAAAGTGTGCAAGCCTTAGATTTCATTAATGGTATGGAATTGAATACAACTTGCGAGCCATGATAGGGGGCCGCACCCTTTTTACACGTGATATATTTTACCACAAGGAAGAGGTTTTGAGACAGATTGTCCCTTACAGAGGTAAAGCTACTCGAGAAATGAAAAGACATTATTTTTGCTCATTTAGGACACTATTTAGTGGTCTAGAACCCAGTTTGGGGTTGATGGGAGTGGACAAAGTCACGATAGGCTTTGTCGACACGGATGTCACGTGACATAGAGTCTTTTGAAGTCTTCTATGTCATATGGTGATCCTCTTCCGTCAAGTGGGTTGAGTTCAAACTGAGTTTAGGCACTCAAATAGTGGCTTATGAGCCAGAAGATGCTTAGGTAGGCTTTGAGTCACAAAAGGATAGGCTTAGCAGATTCGAAGTCCAAGAATGGCTTTGCGGCCTTACGAGAGTCCCATGTCGTATGACACGGGGTCTCCATGGAGACTTATGTCGCACGACATGGGGAGCTGTTGCGGTGCCCTTGATCTGTTTGGTTCCTCCTTTGTTCCCCAAGCAAACCAAGCATATTTATTGATCGTAGACAAGTAATATAATACTATAATATGGGTATTGTGGGAAGATCACATGGCTTTAGTGGCCAAAGTGTGATAAATCACATGATTTTGGCCACTTTGAAGTAGCCATCACTTCCTAACCCAATGTAGCTAGGCAAAGATTGAAACTTTATTGGTGTGTGTACCACCAAATGTCCAGATCTGAGGTGGGGAGAAATGAATATTGAAGATTCACTTCTCCACCACCTTTGTCATGCAAAATCCCAATTTCTACATAGTAAGAGAGCAAGTATGCATGCAAGGTATATTTAAAGACTTTATTTAAAGGGAGAGAGAGGTTTAGTGTCTACCTATTGTAGTCCACGAAATAGAATCACCAATAGTATGGTGTCTACCCCTTCAATTACCACCAAAGGAAGCTTCTTGGAGTCTTGACCTTGAAGTGTGTGTGTGTGAGGAGGGAGGTGAGTGTGTGTGTGAGAGAGAGAGGGAGAGACTCTATTTGGCAAGAGTTTCCCCTATTTTACTGATATTACTCTCAGAACTTGACCCTTACTTTGGCTCTCTTCCTTTGCCTCCCTTCAAAATGATCAGCCATGCCTTCTATTTATAGGCATCCTGATGGGGCTTCTTATGTCGCACGACATAGGCAGTTAAACCGCCTTAGTGGCCCTTGTCGGACGACAGCGTACACATTTTGGCCATAATGGGCCGAGTGGTAGCGAGCCCAATGGATTGGTGGGCTGCTGGGGCTTCTTATGTCGCACGACATAGGCAGTTAAACCGCCTTAGTGTCCCTTGTCGGACGACAGCGTACACATTTTAGCCATAATGGGCCAAGTGGCTGGCAGGCCCAATGGATTGGTGGGCTGCTAGGATTTTTTGGACTCTAATTGCTTCTTAGCAATTTGTGCAAGCCCAAATTTAATTAAATTGAATCCAAAACTTGAGTTCGGATCGGGGTACTCACAGATTCTTGGTCGAGAAGTGATTCGGGCAGAGTTTCGACTCAATATGAGAGTCAAATCTTGGTGCGAACAGTGCTTCGCCTCAATCCTAGATTCGGGCTTTGATGTTTGTTGATCAACAAGGTTGATAAACAAACTTTAAGTGATTTTAGGGTAATTTTGTAGGAATCTTTCAGGGAGAGAAACCAAAAAAATATGTGTGTTGTGTGTTTTCGATCGTGGATCGGGGACCTCTCAATCTAAAAACTGTTCTTTTTTTTTGAAATACTGAAAGTCATCGGGTATTTATAGGGGTTTAAGAGGTAGAGGTGGAGAGGTAAAACACTCCTAGGAAGGTTCCAGAACTTAGATATGATTGGAGAACCGGATGGGATAAGATTTTATCAAGAAAAGAGTTTGAAACGGAGAAGGATTGTGATTCTGCACATCCTGTCGTCTCGCGCGAGACACGTATGTCTCGTGCGAGACAACTAGTCGGTTGACTATTTTGTCCTCTTCAGTTATTCCGTTAGTCAGTTAGGTCCAAAACTAACGAGGTTAGTTAGAAACTTAACGAAACATGACGAAATTGATATGCTTTCATCAAAACATAAAAGAGAGACGAAGAGTAGTGTAATCATGAATTATTGGTTCAGAATGGGGTATCTACACACAGCTTTTGACAAAATGGATGCAGTCCGCTTCCATGGAGATCCAGTAGTAGCCCATTCGAAGAATGATCTGCATTAGGGCTCTGGCATTCATGTGGGGACCGCAAGCCCCATTCTGGACTTCGTTCATGAGTTCAATTGCCTTTTTCTTGCTGATGCAGCGGAGGAGCGGTCCTTTGTGCCGCTTCTTGTATAGCATATCCTCCAGGATGACAAAGTGAGAGGCAAGGCATTTTAGGGTCACAATGCTCTTGACTTTGATTCCTTCTTTGTATTTGCCTTCCTCATTTAGGAAGGAGGTTTCCCTGCTTTTGAGTTATTGGTGGATTTGGTTGTACCACAGCTAGTTGATTGGCTCGGGCTTTGACTCGATTTCACAGTAGTAGGCAGGAATTTCCTTCCTTCCTAGTTTGAATGGCTTAACCGCCTTTCCTTCGGGGATCTCTACGAGTAAAGACAAAGTGTCTAGGTGTAAGTACCCAAATCTGGCTCATGCCTTCCGGTAAAGTTTCCCGGTAATTCCCCGGACTTTCCTAGAGTTCCGGAATTGTTCCGAAACTGTTCCAAAACACCTAAGGGCTGAAGGGACTGCTTGGAGATAAAGAAACACATTTTTCTTAATACCAAAAAACCTTCTAGAATTGCCACCTTGCATGATTCTAGAAATATGCTGAGTCACACAGGATAATGCCGCACGGCTGCATTAGCCAAGGACCTCTAGCCGCACGGCCTCATTAGCCTTATCCAGACTGCCTATAAATAGAGCCCTCCTCTACCCATTTAACAACAACACAATCAGAGAATTACCAGCATAAAAACTCTCTCTAAATACTCCACAAAGATTAGGAAGTTGAAGGTGCCAAGAAGCCACCCCCCTCCTCCTTGAAGCCTCCAAAAGTTGGTCCCTCCGCTAGGCAAAACCCCAAGAAGAAGAGGTCACCACCATTGGTAACCTCTCACTCCCTTACCTTGCATGATGCTTGTTTATGTGATATAATTGCTCCTTGCACTCATACATTGCTATTATCTTGCTTGGGATTTGGTATTTGTTGTTAAAGATCCCATCTTTATTCATATAAATCATACCCCCTCCCCCTTTGCATCCTTTGCATGAAATAGGCATCATTTGCTCATAAAAATATGATCTTTAGCATCCTTTGCTCATAAAAATGTAATATTTATGTTAAAGGTGCATCATTTGCACCTAAAAGCCCCCATTTTACATCAAAAATGCATCCTTTGCACATAAAAATCATGTCTTTACCATAAAGGTGCATCCTTTGCATCTAAAATCCATCTTTATGCATCCTTTGCATCAAAGATCATCTTTTATCATCAAATTAGCATCCTTTGCATATTAAATACTATTTTCCACCATTAAAATGCATCTTTTGCATAAAAATTATGTCTTTATATAAAAATGCATCATTTGCAAATCAAATGCATCCTTTGCAACCCAAAAATGTCATCTTTTCACTAAAAATGTCATTTTTACATGCATTCCCCCATGTCCCCATTAGCAACCTTGGAACGGACCGGTGTAAAGATCCTATCTTTACATCGTTTCTTCCATTAAAGGTGCCACAATTTCTTTAGAAAGGGATAAACCTATATCTCCGATTATCACTTAAGGCGAGCATAAAGCATCTATATAAGCTCAATCGTCTTAAGGTGTAGGATTGATGGGCTAAGGTCACTCCTTTCCTAAAGAACCTCATTTTGGACTATAAAAGAGAGTCTTTCTCTCGATCACGCAAGTCCCGAGGTTAAAAAGCGATGATCACAAGTCCAAGATGAGGACGGGATCAAAATCCCGAATACATAAAATCCAAGAAATCCCGAGCGACAACCAATAAATGGTTTGTACGTCCGGAAAACAACTTGGGACATTCCCCCTCCCCCTCTTTTCAAAACACACGCACACAAGAAAGCACGCAAGCAAGCACGATAAACGAAATCTAGGGAGACTTGCTACGGCAAGGCACCTTGGGTGAACGACGATCCGTTCTTCCCAAGGGGTAACTTAACCTTCGAAACCATAAAAACCTTTTTTTCAAAGTTTTGAGGAAATCAAAATGGCGTGGCGACTCCGTTTTTCAAATTAAACCGGATGTTTTCAAACTCGCGTGAATCCAACAAAATTAAAAATTTGGGCACACATTCACAGTTTGGCGACTCCGCTGGGGACATCCCAAAGGAGAAAGCTTTCATTTTTAAAATAAACGATACCCGGTATATAGGTGGAAACCATTTAACCTTCCTGTATCGCTCCCTAACCCGGGGCTTGGGATAAACGGTGGTTTAACAATCCCACGTACCGGTATCACTTTTCGAAAAAAAAATAAAAGAAAGCTTTTCCCTTTGTGCGGGTTAGACTCCCATCGCGGATTCCAATTATCGTGCTTGCTTTCTTTGCCTTGCATTGCATCATTTTCATCTTAGGAATTGTGCATACTATGAACAGGAAGCCTTGTCAAGGCTAAAAAAGGTGCCTAAAATATTGGGAAACAACCTGAAATAGCAAAGGAGTTGAACCTGGAAAATTGATCCATGCAGTCGTACGGCTCAATCCTCCTTGGATTCTGACCGGGCGACCTCAGTGGCAATTCCACCAGGAAAAATTGAGGTTAATCTGGCAGCCTTGGCAGCTTGGGGCTATTCAGTTCCAAGACTGACTGGGGCTCCCAGATAATTTATGTGCCTTTATCTGTTGCATTTTCCCCGTCCCGAAAATCATTCCTTTAAAACACATTTATGAAAATATATGTTTTAACTCAAAAAGGAACATTTTTAGGAGGCCGCACACTACGCGCACCTTATATATCATGTACACTTTGCACGCACGTCCCTTTAAACCCGGGGTGGTTTTTTAGCTGCAGTCACGGACAGCCTTACGATGCTCCTGGGCGCGCACGGAATCACCCCAAACTCCCCATGGCAGCCAGTGTCGACCAATGCACAATCCATGTCACACGTTTCAAAAAACAGTGACTTTTGGTTGGTTTTTGGTCTAGTCCGTGTCATATAGCCCAGTTGCATATCCCCGTAAAGGTCAAGCCTTAGTTCATAACGGAAGTCAAGATCTTTCGCTCAAACGAAACTCTGCCGAAATTCCGACAAGGAAAAATTGGTAGAACCTTGACTCCGGCATTGACTTTGACCTTGACCTGCACGGAATGCGTAAGAGTCGAGACCGAGTCCTTGCCGAAAATCCAAAAGATCTTTCGCTCAAGCGAAGCTCTGCCAAAATTCCGACAAGGAAAAATTGGCAAGATCTTGACCCGGCATTGACTTCGATTTTGAATCACGCACGGCGTATGCAACGAAGTTCAATGTGACACTGTGTCATCCGACTTTTACCGCCCGACCCATGCCTATTATCTTCTCGGACATTACCGAAAAGTCAAAACGTCAATCGTGCAAGCGAAATTCTGCCGAAATTACGGTGCATTAAGAAATTTGAAAGACGAGACTTTCCCGGTATTGCCTTGACTATAATTCGCATCGCTCGTGCGTTAAAAGTTCCTATGACCCGCTAGACCCATTAGGAGCGTTCTTCTCTCTCGGTCGGTGGGATCCACATGCCCTATAGGACCCTCGCCCGGGGCTGTCCACCCTGGGAGGTCGAAATACAGGTGGAATACGAGGGGCTTATAGACGTAGTGACGGAACCCACTGATCCAGGATCTAGAGTAGTTGCGAAAAAGAAGGGCAGAACCCCTTTTCCAACCAAATAGAAACTAATAAAAGACACTGTTTTAAGTAAACTGGAAGATTCTTAATTTGCATATTGCTTGAGCCTTCAGTCTAAACACCTACCCCGAGTCTAAACCTCTCTTATCCCTTTCCCGCAGCGAGAAAGAAGTGAGTGAGAATACCGGTACAGCAGTTTTTCGGTATAAAGATCTCAAGTAACCCATTAAAGTCTTCAAGTCTTAGCTTTCCAGTGTCAAAATGGCCAACATGGTAATCAACAATGGTAATGACCAAGCATTCGGAGAGGCCATTCCAGCTCAACCCAGGCCCCACATCTGGTATGATGTATGTGATTGTGAAGAATGTCTGGAATACGAGTATCAAGAATGGAATAATGACGACGCTCCTTCAAGGAAGAAGAAGAAGAAGAGGAAGTCCACACAGCAGAAATTAAAGGAAAGGTATGAAGCCGGAGATAAGAACGTGGGAACTCTAGGGGAGCCTTCAGGCAAGTTTGACTACTACGTCAGTTATGCCAAGGAGCCCGCCAAGGAGCCCGTCATTCAAAGCACAGTCCAGCCTGACATCCCTGTGATCAGTGACCCCCTTGAGGCAGAGAACTCTGAATTCATTGCTATCGTAAAGTTCAATAAGAAGCTAGAAGATCTGGAAGCAGAATACAGAAAACCCATAGAATACGTGGCCAATCAAGGAAGAATCAAGATCCCTTCTGAAGAAGACTTCATCAGCATTATTCAGGCCAACCCTCCTGTTGGCTATACTGACAAGGTCGTAGTGTCAAAGATCAGTAAAGAGAAAATGAGTTATCAGCAATGTATTGATAAGATGAGCCAGACTCTTCAGTCGTTGAATCCAGTTGTCACGGACGAGCTAGCCGAGAGATTGCATCAAGCTACTCTAGCTCCTCTCACCATCTTTCCGAGGTACCGGCCTACCAATGATTTCCGACAAGTTTTTGATCAGTTTGAAGTCTCCAACTTTCTGAAGAATGATGACAAGACTGCTACTCCCCAGGGCAACAGCAGGAAAGAGTAAACCCCAGTCCAACCCGCGTCAAACACTTCGAGTCAATAAGTAGTGTAGGGTCCAGAGTCAGTAGGGTCAAGAGTCAGTTTAGTCAGGAATCTTTCAATTCCAGTCCTCTGAGTCATCCGAAGGCCTCACGCCTGAGGATTATGAATATGTAATCGATGTCATCTTTCCTCTTGCATTGAATGAAATGACAGATCTTTCTGATTATCCCCTTATTGCCAACTTAACAAATGATAAATTAACTTAAAACTTAACAACAGTTAATAATGAATCATTTGAACAAGATGCAAACATACTAAACGAACAATACATTAAAGAAATCTTTAAGCGGAGTTACGAGAAAAGAGGAAAACCGGTCCCAAGGCTGCCGAGGAGGTTTTGACAAGTGTTAACTTGGGTGCCGTCGAGGAACCTAAAGAGACACAGATTGGAAGCTTCTTCCGGGGGTTGAAAGGGACGGAGTAGTTAATCGCTCGAGAGAATACATGGACGTCTTTGCGTGGTCGTACAAGGATATGTCGGGGCTAGACAATTCAATAGTGGAGCACAGAATCCCTCTAGCACCGGATGCTAAGCCAGTAAAGCGAGCGAGGAAAATCAAGCCGAGTGGTCTCTACAGGTCAAAGAAGAAATTGAGAAGCTACTGCGGGTAGGATTCATCGATTCATCGAATATCCGACATGGTTGTCCAATATTGTGACCGTAACCAAGGCCAATGGGAAGGTGCGCTGCTGTGTAGATTTCTGGGATCTGAACAAGGCCAGCCCCAAAGACGATTACCCCTTGCCAAACATAGACATCCTGGTGGACTCCACTGCCTACTACGAAGTCAAATCCTTCGTTGATGGCTCTGCAGGCTACAACCAGATCAAGATGGCCGAAGAAGACCAAGAAAAGACAGCCTTCACCACACCGTGGGGAACTTACTGCTATACAGTAATGCCATTTGGGCTCAAGAACGCCGGGGCTACTTATCAAAGGGCAGCGACCGCGCTTTTTCATGACATGATCCACAAGGAGATTGAGGTCTACGTCGACGACATGATAATCCACTCCAAAGGCGAGGATGGGCAGCACTTTGTTGACCTGCGAAAGTTCTTTGAGAGGCTGAGACAACATTCCATGAGACTAAACCCTGCTAAATGCACCTTCAGAGTGACAAGGGGAAAAGTGCTTGGGTATATGGTCACGGAGCGAGGTATCGAAGTCGACCCCCGAAAGATCAAAGCCATTATGGACATGAGGCCACCTCAAACCCAGACAGAAGTCAAAAGTTTTATGGGCAAACTGCAGTACATCAGCCGTTTCGTCAACCAGTTGACCACTATGTGCGAGCCCATCTTCAAGCTCATGAAGAAGAATGTAGATACAGAGTGGACCGAAGAATGCCAGGATGCCTTTGACCAGATCAAAGCATACTTAGTACATCCTCCAGTACTATGCCCCCCACATAGACAGAAACCTCTTCTGCTCTATCTCACATCGTCAACGATACGGCGAGTTGGGGCTATGCTTGCTCGGGAGAAGAAAGACTCTCGGGTAGAAAATGCCATTTACTTTGTCGGCCGGAAGGCTGCGGGAAGTGAGCTCAATTACTCGGCATGTGAAAAGAATTTTGCGGGAGCGAGTGCAGGTAGTCGGTAAGCTGAAACACTACATGCAAGCCCACCCTGTGAACTTGGTCTCGAAAATGGACCCCATCAAGTACATCTTCGATAAACCTTCCCTCTCGATGCGTCTAGCAAAGTGGTCCTTCTTCTTAGCAGAGTACAACATCAACTATGTGACCAGAAAGGCCATCAAGGGTCAAGCGTTGTCAGACCATCTGGCGAACTTCCCCAGTAATGAGGACCGCGGGCCTGAACCCCAATTCCCAGATGAAGGGATCTTTGTAGTTGAGCCTGAGAACCGGTGGCAGCTATTCTTTGACGGAGCTGCTAACAAAAGAGGAAATGGCGTAGGGATGCTACTGGTCGATCCGAAAGATGAGCATACACCCAAAGCCCTCAAGCTGAACTTCCCTGCCACGAACAATGTTGCCGAGTACGAGGCCTGCATTGCTGGTTTAGAAGCTACCCTAGAAAGGAATGTCAAGGAGCTCGAAGTTTATGGAGACTCAGCCCTGATCATCAACCAGGTCTCCAACAAATGGAAGACTGTGGACCCTAATCTTTAGCGGTATCATGCCCATATGGAAGAGTTGACTGGACGGTTCGGAGAAGTGACTTTCCACTACTTGCCAAGGAAAAGAACAGTTCGCAGATGCCCTAGCTACTCTAGCCTCACTGGTAGAGATCCCCGAGGGAAAAGCCATAAAACCCTTAAGAGGGGGTAGAAGAGAAGCCCCGACCTTACATTTGTGAAGTAGACTTGGGACTCCGAGCCTATCAAGGAACCCCGGTACAATCAAATTTACCGGTTCCTCAAAGATGGAGAGTCGGCTTTCGAGAGATGAAGAAGGCGGACCGAAAGAAGGTGTCAAAGCCAAGAGCTTGCAAGCCACGAAAGGTTGGCCTCCCATTATGTCATTTTAGGAGGCAACCTGTACAAGAAACAGTACCAAGGACCACTCCTCTTGTGCGTCACTCAAGAAAGGGCCAAAGAGTTGATGACTGAAGTCCACAATGGTCCCTGCGGTCCTCATATGAATGCTAGGGCCCTAATGCAAGTGATCCTCAGAATGGGTTACTACTGGATTTCCATGGAGACAGACTGTGTCCAGCATGTCCGAGCGTGCGACAAATGCCAACGGTTTGCCAACCTCAACCATCTCCCGCCTCATGACCTGTACGGCATAACGACTCCTTGGCCATTTGCAACTTGGGGTATTGACGTGATAGGGAAGATAGCCCCGGCAGGAAGCAATGGGCATGAATTTGTGTTAGTAGCTGTCGACTACTTCACCAAGTGGGTAGAGGCCAAGTCCTACAAGGTCCTCACTTCCAAGAAGGTGGCCCAGTTTATCAAGGAAAACATAATGTGTAGATATGGGGTGCCCAATGAGATCATTTCTGATAATGGGTCGCACTTTGAAGGAGACTGCGATAGGTTACTGTCAGAATTCAGAATCACTCGCCATAAGTCATCCCCATACAGACCTCAGACTAACGGAGCCGTGGAAGCTGCTAATAAGACGCTCGAACGGATCATCCGAAAAATGGCCACCCGTGGTCATGACTGGCCTGAGAAGCTGCACCTATCACTCTGGGGCTACAGGACATCTGTCAGAACAGCCACAGGAGAAACTCCTTTTGCCCTAACCTACGGGATGGAAGTAGTATTACCAGTGGAGTTGGAAATCCCGTCATTAATGGTCCTCCTGGAAAACAGTGTCAATGAAGTAGAATGGCTACGCAGCCGGCATGATGAGTTGGCCCTGCTCGATGAAAGAAGGTTAAAGGCCATGGAGCACACCCGAGCCTACCAGAGGCGAATGGCCAGAGCATTTGACAAAAAGGTCAAGGCCAGGGACATCAAAGAGGGTGACTTAGTATTGAAAGTGAAGCCCCCTACCAGAGACAACCCCCTGGGAAAATGGGAACCCGTTTGGATCGGCCCGTATGTGGTGCAGAAGATACTATCGGGAGGAGCCATGAAACTTGCAGACCTGGACGGCAATCCCTTTGTCCACCCAGTCAACGGTGATAAGCTCCGAAGGTACTATGTCTAAAAAAATATATATATATATATAAAAAAAAGAAAATAAAAAAAAAGAAAAAAAATCTTAGTGCAAAAGAGTAATACCCAGCTAGGCTGAAAACCCAAAAAGGGTGGTCTAGGCAAAAAACGGGGTTGCACATAAAAAAAAAAGAAGAAAATAAAAAAAAAAGAAAAAAAATCTTAGTGCAAAAGAGTAATGCCCAGCTAGGCTGAAAACCCAAGAAGGGCGGTATAGGCAAAAAACAGGGCTGCACATAAAAAAAAAAGAGAGAAAGTTCACCAGAATGAACTACGAAGACCTGAGCCCCTTAGTATTTCTTGTAAAAGGGGAACGTAGGCAGCCATCTATGGTTCAGTCTAAACAATAAAAAGGGCGATTAAGTTTCCTTGAAATGCGTCCTAAACAATAATAAAGGATATTCATGTTTTCATAAAACGGGTCCTAATCAACAAGACATCTGAAATTTCCATGAAATTGCGTCTTGATTAATTTCTAAGATAATATCTCTTGTTCATTACGAGTTAAAAACTTCTTGATGAGTTCAAGCACGGTCTACTCTTGACTCTGCTAACCTGCTACAAAGATCTAAAATAATATAAAATGCCTAATAAACTACTGTGTTTGCAAAATGGCAATAAGGGAATCCTAAGAAAAGATCTGTCAGTCGTCATTCGCTGAGTCTTCTTTGGTTTTCTTCCCTTTACCTCGACCCCGTCGAGTTTTCTTTCTATTCTTCTCTATGATGTCGGTCTCCCTCATTCCGATCTCCGGTATCCTCACTGGAGCCTCCATCAAACCTGTGTCAATAAGTGACCTCTCTACTCGGGCACGAGTCCGCACTTCCTCCCTCTGAGCCTCAGTCAAGGGAGCGACTTCAGAAAGCCTCTTGTACCGAGCCTCCATATCTTTGATAAGGTCACCCGACTGGTTATGGTGACTCGCCTTAGCTTCAGTCTCCCTCAGAGTCCTACTCGAGTCGCAGTCAGCTCCCAATAAAGCCTGACGTCTCTCTCCCAAGATGACCTAAGTCGCTCCCATCTCCCTCTCGTACTAGTCCAAGTAGACAGTGGTAAAGATGGTACTCTTCCTGCTCCTGAAGATAGCCCTGGGTGGGAAAGCAGTGTATGTCCAAGCCCTCGAGAAGAATGAGAAGCTGGTTGGATCCCTCATAGCTAATGGCACCACCTCCATGGTACGGATGTCCTCCCACCGCCCAACGGCTCCCGTAAGGCCCCGAACTGCCCGGACACCAAGCGGGTATGTAGAAGGATGACCAGCAGAACCCTGGAACCCTCACTATATAGGACTCCTGAAATATCCTCCTGGTCTGCAGCCTCCAGTGAGGTACCCACCAGCGAATGTCTGAAGTGGATAGCCTAGCCATCATCAGCTCCCAATCATCTTGGCCCTGCTGCCAAGGCAAACCTCTCCGAGAAATCACCCAAGGGCACTGAGTCGGCAAAGCCCCTGGCAAAGCCCCGAGCCTCTCCTGCAGCCATAAAGTCAGCACAGCTGGACTCCCAGACCTCATGAAATGGTCTCCTCTAGCCATCCTATCAATGCCATGAAGGGTCTCACCCAAAACCAGTGGGACAATGTCCTTCCCAGCCCTGCAATCTCTGACCATGTCCAAGAGACCGCCATGACAGATCCCCACGGACTCAGCGGTGAACAGAGAGGAAAATATGCAAAGGATAAAGGCATCCATAGCCACCATGGTCGTAGCCATATCCGGAGACCCAAACCTGCCCAGGATATCAGAAAGGTCAATCCTGTCCGGAGCAATCATCATCTCCTCAGCCTCTCCCAGAGAAATCTGCAGAAAAGATGCAAGCTTTGCCATCACCAGCACGTCTTCGATCAAAGGAATCGATATAGCCTCAATTTCTGGACCCCCAATCAAGGCTCGGAAGTCTTCATGCGTTGGGACAATCTCATTGTAAGAAAAGCAGTAAACGTGTCTCCGGACGTCCCAAAACCTTGCTGCCGCTCTCAAAAGGTCCCAATCGGGCGGGAGATCCCTCAAATTCCATAAAGATTTGATCTTGAAGGTAGAATCAAACAACCCCCTATGAGATTGAAAGTTGTATCTCACCCAAGATTGAAGATCGGACAGAAAGCGATCCCTTTTCCCCCTTTGCAATCTAGCGGGCTTCTCCATTGTAAAATGATCAAAGATGGTGTCTTTAGGCCCAATATGTGCTCTGGGAACAGCTGGGACAAGTCTAGGTTGAAAATGAAATGAAATGGCCAAGCCTTGGTTTTATTCTAAAAATATCCAGTCCAGACAGAACTGTGAGCCGCACGGCTTCATTTGCTCCAGAGACCAGACCGCACGGCCTCATTTTCCTGATGAAATTGTCTATGGCTAAGAACTTATGAGACGAAACTCACAAGGTGAGATGAAACTCACGGGTGTTGTCCTTAGTGTTAATGACACTAACGACGACACTTTCACCAATTCTAGAAAAAGCACAAATCAATAGAAATAAATATAATTTGCAGCGGAAATATTAAAGCAATACACATGAATATAATTTTTATCAAGTTATATAAATATATAACTTGATGGGTGCCAATAAGGCAAGAACTTTCTATTAATAATATGAATTCAATACAAGGTCGAAGAAGTTCCTTAATGATAAACGAACCCTGATATAAGGAACAACATACACGAATTCTCTCTGAAAATAAACACTCAAAAACCTCACAAAAATATAAAAATCTATATGAAATATTCGAGTGTTGGACAAAGTGTTGCTGACACAGAATGGAAACACTTGAGAGCAGAATTCTACTTTCTTGTGCAGATTTGCATTTTCTGAATTGGATGATCTTCAATGAAGATCCACTGCACTATTTATAGGCCACAAAGTTTTGGAGCCTACTCAAATGATCAGCTAACAGTCTTGAGTTTGTTTCCTCCTTTTTAGCCTTCTCACCTTCATTGTAGGAGACCTAGTCTTCTCTTGCTTCTCATGCTTGTACCTCTTAGCTTTGATTGCCTTGTACTCTGACTTGTTCTCCCCCAGAATAGCTGAATAAAATATCTCTTTGCTTGGTCATAAATTAAACAAATAAACACATGTTTATTTGTTAATTCCTCCTCTTCGTAATTCTCGCCCGGGGCATATTCTCGTTGCCGATTTCAAGCTCATTTTAAGGTGACTAACTACCGTTATATAAACATTAATTTACCCATTAATATTTTTGAAAAATACAATAACTAACTCGGTGTCGCCAATTCCAAATGGCAACACTTTTGGCAACACCAGTGGCAACACTGGTTTGCAACACTTGGGATGACATTCATGGCAACACATGATCTTAACATTAACAATCTCCCCCATAGTTACTGATTTCTTCACAAAATACCAATGTGATGATTTTTTCAAAAAACAGTTAGTCAAACTTAACTACAACCACAAAATCCCACGAGATTTTGATAGAGGCAACATCAACCTTCAGGCAATGTTTTGAAATATTTTTCAATCCAAAACATCAACCATTAAGCAAATGAAGTATCAAAATCTTTACAAAAATCTCCCCCTTAATACGAAATTTAATAACTAAATAAACTAATTTATTAAATTCTAAACAACCAACCAACCATTAAACAAAAACCATCCATCATGTTTTGAAGAAAATTCCAGCTGAAACAAAGAAAAACAAAAAACAGAAATAAAATTTGTTTAAGCATTACAAACCAAAATAAAACAAATAAAATTGTTTATGTTCCAAACCACCAAAATCAACCACCATTCAAACCAACCATCTTTAAACTGCATTTTCAGCTCCTTCACCTCCCTCTGCTGTACCACTAGGCCCAGCACCATTTCCAGCTCCATTTCCAGCTCCATCATCATCATCACGCCTTGGTGGCTTATCTCCCCCTATTTTGGAAGAAATTAAATCCACCATTTTCATCATGTCAGTGCGCATATCCAACCATCCCTGAATTACTGAGTCAATGTGCTTCACTTGACCATTGAAAAAATTTAGAATCATAGCAGCATCAACCATAACAGAGCGGTGTTGCCGGAAGTGTTGCCGGTTTCGGGGGCGACACTTGGGGCGACACCGGAAGCAGGGGCAGCAATTGGAGGAGCATTTGTAACCAAAACCCAAGGTAAATCCACGTGCCTATCACCTTCAAGTAAAATGCTTGGTAATTACGTAGTAAATGTGCCTCTCGAGAGATAGTATCGGCATTCCAAGGTTTAAGGTTTTGGTACATTAGGACTTGGAAAATAAGGGAAGGAAAAATGAAGGAGGAGGTCTTTTTCTTCTTAGCCCATGCAGGAAGGTGATTGAATACAAGTCTCCCAAAATTCACTCTTTGTTCCTTTCCTAGTTTATACAACAAATTGGCTTGCTCAAAAGTTACGGTATTCTCATTTGCCGTGGGAAGCCAATTCGTTATACATATCTTGTGTAGTACGCTAAACAAAGAAGTGAGATAGGTAGACTTAAAATGATCAGACCAAATGGTAATTCTCCCTCAAGTTAAAAAGGTGGCCAAGGAATTAGGGTCATACTCCAAACTCTCATCTTCGACATTTGGGAGGCCGAAGGTTCTATTGATGATTAAAGGATTAAAATCATAGATAATGCCCCTAACAAAGATCTTTCCATAATGAGGGGTATTCCTATCATCAATATTATCCCTAAGATGAGCATAGAAATTCCTAACCACACTTTCAATGTACGATGACACTTTAGTCACCGTAGGCAAAAACATCCTATCCTCCAAAAACGGATACACACCTAACTCCTTGAATTGAGTCACATAAATATTCTTTTCATTCGGAATTTTCTTCTCAGAATCTTCAACAAAATTATGAAGACTTGCATCACTATAAAATTCCTCAGAAAGAAATGGACGTTCATAAAATCCAAAAGACTCATAATCTGATTTTTCATCTTGAGAGGGATTAGGAGAGTGTACCTCAGGCCATGAAATAGGAGAATACGAAGGAGAACATGATTGTGCTTTGGTCTTGGCAGCAGGTGTTGCTTCAGGTGTTGCCATTGCATCGGCAACACTTGGGGCGACACCATCAGAAAATTTCTATTTCTTCTTGATCTTGGACTGAGCTTCAGCAAGGGTTTCCTCCTCTTCCAACCAAGCATCTTCATCCTCATCAGAAGATGATGAGGGCTCCTTAGTCTCTTTAAAAGCAGGGTCCGAACCTTCCTCGAACGAAATGTTGAGCGAAGAGCTTGAAGAATCATCCACATTTATCGGATCATCAGCTGTATTAGATGGTATCTTCGACCTGAACAGAGTTTTGATCCTCTCCAATTGTCTACGCACTCCACCCCTAAAAGAGCTAGAGGCATCAACCGCCTTTCGCTTCTTGGTCTTCTTCTGAGGGGCGAAGGTGAGCTCTGTGGATGGGGTAGCTTCAGGAAGATTGATGGGAATGGGAATTTGAGAAGGATCATAGACAACAATGTCTAAGGATGGTGAGGTTGAGGGTGTGGCCGAAAGTGTCGCTGGTGAGATTTCCATGGGAACTGCGACATTTGAGGCGACACTAGAGGGAGCTAGAGGCGAAATCTCCATGGGAGATGAAATTTGGGGAGAATTTTTGGTGCTTGCCATGGAGATTTGAAGAAGAACGAGGAAGACAAAGAGAACAGGGGAAGGGTTTGAGTTTCCGCCTAGAGAGAGAGAGAACACGGTGAGAGAGAGAGAGAGAGAGAGAGAGGGTTTTAGGAGAGGGTTTTAATGAGTGAATAGTGGTAGGATTTAATTGATTTGACAATGTCAAATTAATTAAATCTCCACTTATCTCTCAAAAATCCCAACAAAACTCAACTGTTATCCGCCCATTTAAAAAAAATCCTTTTTTTTTTAATTTTTATAATTTTTAATTTTTTAATAATAACTAAACATAATTTTAGTAATATCCATAAAATTGAGTTTTTCAAAATTCAAAGAGATGAATTTTAAAAAATAGATATTACAAAATTACACTTAGTTTAACAAAATAAAAATTTTTGCTAAAAACCTTTTAAATTTCACAAACTCTAAATATAAGAAAATAGACTTTTGGAAATTTAAAATTTAATTAACAAAAACAAAAACAAGAAAAAATAATGTAGCATCTACTAATGTGTTACTAGCAATGTTGCGTGACACTCAAGGCAACATTTTTAAATAAAATCCCCTTGATATTTTTTCAACATACATATCTATACTTTCTTAGGCAATTTTTAAGCACACTTTACACTTTCTTTATTTACAAGGAAGCATCGTAGTAGCGAGCTCCGTGCCCCGAGTTTTTTATTAAAGTGTAAAGCTACAATTAGTAAGTTTTATACCTTTCAAGTAGGGTACACTGTAGTAGCGAGCTCCATGTCCCTAATACTTAGTTTAAAACACTACATTATATTCCATTTGGGAATTTTCACAAGCTTTGCCTCTTTTTTTTTTAATATCAACAACAATATGAGTGACTTTGTCACTTTTTAGCACAAAGGGGTAGTTTATAAAAAATGTTAACCTTAAGAATGTATACATACTAGAACAAAAAAGTTAGTAAATGCCTCCCATTTGGGATTAAACTAACTAAAAATTTTTTATTTTTTTTTATATAAAGTAATATACAACTCATACAAAGTGTTGCTGACAGTGTTGGCAACACTGACGGCGACACTAACAGATTTATAGAAAACATAAACCAAGAGATTTTTTCAAACTTGAAAATCTCTCATGGTCCAAGGCTTTGGTCAAAATATCAGCAAGTTGATGTTTTGTATCAATATGCTCTATTTGGATCAATTCCTTTTCTACTAAATCTCTTAAAAAATGATGGCGGATATCAATGTGCTTAGTGCGTGAGTGTTGTACAGGATTTTTGGAAATATTTATAGCACTTAGATTGTCACAATACATGGTCAAGATATTACTATCAAGACCATAGTCGTCAAGCATGTGTTTCAACCATATTAGTTGTGAACAACAACTCCCTGCTGCCACATATTCAGATTCGGCGGTCGAGAGAGAAACACGGTTTTGCTTGCGGCGTACCATGACACTAGATTATTACCCAAGAAAAAACAACCCCCACTAGTACTCTTTCTCGTCATCTATATCCCCGCCCAATCGTAGTCACTAAAACCAACTAAGTTGGTATTAGTGTCTTTGGTGAACTGATTCCCAAATCACTTGTCCCAGACACATACTTGATGATTTTCTTGACAGCATTTAGGTGAGAAATTTTAGGAGCAGATTGATATCTAGCACAAACACCTACGCTGAACATTATATCGGGACGACTGGCAGTAAGATAAAGAAGACTACCTATCATGGATCTATACAGAGTTGGGTCTATATCTTCCTCTGCCTGATCTTTGGTTACCTTAAGAGATGATCCCATAGGTATTTTTGAGCACTTTGCACTCTCCAATCCAAATCTTTTCACCAGACTCTTAGCATACTTGCTCTGTGTGATAAAGATTCCATCATTCCATTGTTTCACCTGCAATCCTAGGAAATAATTAAGTTCTCCTATCATGCTCATCTCAAATGTAGATTTCATAGCTTCCACAAAATTTTGTAAACATGTTTTAGATGTGGAACCATAAACTATGTCATCAACATAGATTTGAGCAATGACAAGCTCTTTATTTTCCCTAAGAATAAATAATGTCCTATCGGCTTCTCCTCTAACAAATCCATATTCAAGAAGGAAGCTTGTTAGACGCCCATACCATGCACGAGGAGCTTGTTTCAAGCCATACAAGGCCTTATCAAGTACGTATACATGGTGCGGGTGGAATGGGTCTTCAAACCCTTTGGGTTGCTCAACATAGATATCTTTATGTAAGTACCCATTCAAGAAAGCCGCTTTGACATCCATTTGGTGCAATGTGATTTTGAGATAACAGGGCTATAGCAAGAAGAAGTCTTATTGACTCAATTCTAGCCACGAGGTGCAAAGGTCTCGTCAAAGTCGATTCCTTCCACTTGTGTATAGCCTTGAGCCACAAGACGAGCTTTATTACGAACAATATTACCCAATTCATCGATTTGTTTTTGTAAATCCATTTAGTTCCAATAATGTTAGTATTTAAAGGACGTGGAACTAAACACCAAACCTCGTTACGGGTAAATTGTTCAAGCTCTTCTTGCATAGCTTGAATCCAGAATTTATCATTTAAGGCCTCAATCACATTCTTTGGTTCAAGAGAGGAAACGAAACGGGGAGTGTTTTACTGAGAGTATGTGGAGGACATACACACATACCTAACCATATCTCTTTAATCAAGCGGCTCCTTGTTCCTTGTTCTAACCCCTTCATTAACATCACCAATTACTTGAGTAATGGGATGATAATTTCTAATTTGAGTAGGGGATCTCTCACCTTGATGGTACACCAATCCATCTTCTCCTTACGAGTCACTGCTCTCGGAATTTCCAGCCACTATTCTGTTCTCTGTGTTGCCTCGGGTGTTGCCATTTCGGGCGACACTTGGAGCAACACTTGAATCTGTGGCTGCAATGGCTGAATCGGTTACTGTTCCGGCCCTCTGTTCGACTTCTTCTAACAGAGTCAGAGGTATATCATCAGCTGGTTCTCCTGTGGCACTCAAGTAATCGTTAAATTCAATATTCACCGATTCTTGGATCACTTTTAACCTCAGATTATAGACTCGATAAGCATGACTGTTTTGAGAGTAGCCAAGAAATATGGCTTTGTCACTCTTAGAATCAAGTTTTCCTAAGTATTCCCGGTCATTTAAAATGTAGCACAAACAACCAAACACATGAAAATAGTGAACCGTAGGTTTCTTTCCATTTAAAATCTCATAGGGTGTCATAGTTGTACCGGGTCTTAAGAAAACTCTATTCGTAGTGTGACAAGCTGTGTTTAATGCTTCGGCCCAAAAACCTTTAGAAATATTTCTAGCAATTAGCATAACACGAGCCATTTCCATTAAAGTCCTATTTTTCCTTTCAAAGAACACCATTTTGTTGTGGTGTTTTGGAGTCTTGAAAATTCATGGTGTATCCCCTTTTTACTACAAAAAGTAGAAAAGGAGATGTTTACAAATTCTCTACCATGATCTGACCTTATTCGAAAAATAGGAGAACAAAACATGTTTTTGATTTTAGAGACTAAGTGAGTAAATTTATCAAAAGTTTCAGATTTTTCTCTTAAGAAATACACCCATGTAAACCTAGAAAAATCATCAACTATCACATAAACATACTTCTTACCTCCCAAGCTTTCTACCTCAATAGGACCCATCAAGTCCATATGTAGAAGCTGAAAACAATGTGTTGTTTCTGAGTGTTGCTCATGGTGTTGTTCAACACTGTGAGCAACACGAGTTTGCTTACCCTTTTGACAGTCACCACACATCACGGTGTCTTTGAGGTCTAGTTTAGGAACACCTTTGACGGCATTATGTTTGATAATCTTCTCAAGATTTCTATAATGAGAATGACCTAACTTTTGATGCCATAACCTAATGTCATCAAGTTTTGTCAAATTGCACACTGATTTATTACCAACCAGATAGCAATTATCACTTGATCTTATTCCAGTCATGACACAAAAGTTAGTGTTATCAAACACTTCACATGTATTTTTATTGAATTTTACCTCCAAATTGTCATCACATAGTTGGCTAATGCTAATTAAATTAGCAAGTAAACCATCTACGTGCAAGACATTTTTCAAAGGAGGAAAACCAACAATATCCAGTGTTCCTTTACCAACTATTTCACTCTTGCCTCCACCACCATAAGTCACTGAGCCTCCTTGAATAGGTTGGTACTCTGTTAGGAATGATTTTGTTCCCGTCATATGACGTGAACAACCACTATCAAAGTACCAAGTTCCTGCAATGTTAGTCCTTAAAGCTGTATAAACAACATAGCATTTCAGTTTTTCCTTGGGTAACCAACCTCTTTTTGAAAATCTGGATTTCTGTTCACCAGTGTTGCCATGAGTGTTGCCCTGAGAAATTGGCGACACTTGAGGCGACACTTGAAGACTGGACATTTTCTTTTGAAGGAAAATGCAATCTGATTTTAAATGTCCAGCTTTGTGACAGTATCCACACTCATTGGATTGATCAGAAGAATCACTAGGAGTGCTACCCTTTTCCTTGAAACGCTCTTTTACAAAACAATTTTTAGTTTCAACATCAAACAAGGAAGAGGTAATACTTTCAAGTGATTCTTGAAACCCAAGACCAGCTTTCAGAGGCTTACTCAACTTGAGTATTTCATCCAGTTTGGATGAACTCGTGTTGAGTTTTTGAAGGTGGATTCGGCTAGGTTTATTTTGGCCTTGATTTTATCAAGATCCAAGTCTCTCCTGCGAGTTGAGCTTCTAGCCGAGTCAAGGAGTTTTTAAGATCCTGATTTTCCTTTTTCAAGAAAACCACCATCTTATTCTCCTTTTTCCATTCCACGAGTAGAGATTTATAGAGGTTTTTAATTCAAAAATGAGCTCATCTTTATCAAGGTCATCCTCTATAAACTCCTACGAATTTAAATCGGTAGAACCATGCAAATTAAGATCATTTAAAGAATCATACCTGCTTGAGTGTTGTGCCAAGTGTTGCCATTTCTGGACGACACTTGGGGCAACACTTTACGAAGAAGTCACCAATGTTGTGTCAAGTGTTGTCAAATCTGTAACGACACTTGAAGTAACACTCTCAGTCGAAGGTAGCTCCTCTACCGTGGCCATCATGACAACTTGCTCTGAATTTTCTTCTTTCTCCGTTCCTTCCTCCTCTCCATCACTAAGAGATACCCACAAGTTTTTGCCCGCCTTTCTTAAGGTGTTTGCACATTCATTGGCATAGTGACCCCAACCGGAACAAGCATGACATTGAATAGATTCAATGTACTTAGGATCGGACCGGATCTTTTCCGAGGATGCACGCCTAGGTGGGGTATTCTTTTGATTTGGAGGAGGACCTCTTCTTGGCACAAAACTGGAGGTTTTGGCCGTTTGGTCCTTAGCCTTCACCTGCACTTTGTTAAATTTTCTAACCATAGAATTATATCTCTTTGCAAGTAAAGCTACACTAGTATTTTCATCTAACTCCTCGAAGACTTCATCTTCATCATCCACACATGTGTCCGAAGATTCAACTTTTAAGGCAATATTCTTGCCTTTAGAAGCCTCCGTTTGTTCATTGAGATTCAACTCAAAGTTTTTCAAAATACTCATTAAGGAGTTGATGTCCATTGTTGAAAGATTATGGGCCTCTTCAATAGCTGAAACTTTAATATTAAAACGTTCGGGAAGAGTACAAATAGCTTTTGAAACATGTTGTTTATTTGTAAAAGGCTCCCCTAATACTTGACAAGCATTTGAAATATCAATCAACTTTTCAAAATAAGACGAGATGTCTTCGTTTTCACCCATTCTTAATCTTTCAAACCTACTAGTGAGACCTCTAAGCTTTGTTTCTCGGACACTGCCATCTCCTTCACAAAATCTTTGTAAAGTATCCCAAGCATCTTTTGCAAAGGGACTATTTTGAATGAGTTTGAACATATGCATGTCAACCCATTCATAGATGGCATTCAGTGCCTTTTCATTGAAACTAGCAAGATTATTCTCTTCAATTGTCCACTCGAATTCAGGTTTGACTTGAACGTCACCATCGTCATCCGGAGGAAGCATTGGAACAGAATAACCATTAAGAATAGATCGCCAAGCCCGGAGATCAATTGATTTGATATGCGAGCGTAGACGAATCTTCCAATAAGCATAATTAGATCCGTCTAAAACCGGTAATCACTTTTGATTAGGGTTTGCAGGATCATAAGCCATGACAAAAGGATCTAAACACTTAGTATATCAAGTGCTAGGCTCTGATACCAATTGAAATTGTCTATGGCTAAGAACTTATGAGACGAAACTCACAAGGTGAGATGAAACTCACGGGTGTTGTCCTTAGTGTTAATGACACTAACGACGACACTTTCACCAATTCTAGAAAAAGCACAAATCAATAGATATAAATATAATTTGCAGCGGAAATATTAAAGCAATACACAAGAATATAATTTTTATCAAGTTATATAAATATATAACTTGATGGGTGCCAATAAGGCATGACCTTTCTATTAATAATATGAATTCAATACAAGGTCGAAGAAGTTCCTTAATGATAAACGAACCCTGATATAAGGAACAACATACACGAATTCTCTCTGAAAATAAACACTCAAAAACCTCACAAAAATATAAAAATCTATATGAAATATTCGAGTGTTGGACAAAGTGTTGCCGACACAGAATGGCAACACTTGAGAGCAGAATTCTACTTTCTTGTGCAGATTTGCGTTTTCTGAATTGAATGATCTTCAATGAAGATCCACTGCACTATTTATAGGCCACAAAGTTTTGGAGCCTACTCAAATGATCAGCTAACAGTCTTGAGTTTGTTTCCTCCTTTTTAGCCTTCTCGCCTTCATTGTAGGAGACCTAGTCTTCTCTTGCTTCTCATGCTTGTACCTCTTAGCTTTGATTGCCTTGTACTCTGACTTGTTCTCCCCCAGAATAGCTGAATAAAATATCTCTTTGCTTGGTCATAAATTAAACAAATAAACACATGTTTATTTGTTAATTCCTCCTCTTCGTAATTCTCGCTTGGGCATATTCTGTTGCTGATTTCAAGCTCATTTTAAGGTGACTAACTACTGTTATATAAACATTAATTTACCCATTAATATTTGTGAAAAATACAGTAACTAACTCAGTGTCGCCAATTCCAAATGGCAACACTTTTGGCAACACCAGTGGCAACACTGGTTTGCAACACTTGTGATGACATTCATGGCAACACATGATCTTAACATTAACCCCTGATGTAAAAGACAATCTGCAGCAACCAAGTTGCTGCCCAAAGGGAGTTTTTCACCCCACTTTTCCAACCGAAACCTGTACAAAAACATGTCCAAAGACCATCCAAGCAGTTATATATCATTATATATCATTTTGGCCCAGTTTCAGCCCCAATTCCAAGCAAAAAACTGCCCCGAGGCTCAAGTAATATGCAAATTCATAAAGCATAAAATAGAAAAGTAAATAAAACAGTAGTACATTGTTTTCGCCCCATCGGCACCCAAATAAAGCAAAAAATAAACAAAATGTGCATAAAACTTGTTTATTGTTTGTTTTTCTTCCTAAATCAACTCTAGAGACCTCCTAGGCCTCCGATCCTTCTTCATCGCTACTCAGCTCATAGATGCTCGCCTCTCTCATCAAGTCCTCCGTGTCACTCACATCAGATAAATGGACATTCTCGTGCTCGTACTCAGCCAGCTTCTCCAGGATGCCAACATTGGGTCCTTGCCCCCCGAGGAATGGCACTAGAGGAGTACTCTGAGGCTGAAGAGGTGGATGCCGTGCTCCCGACGTGCCTTCTCTTGCGCCCGGGCTTCTGCACGTTTGCTGCGGCCTTGGAAGCGCGGGCCAACTTCCTCAGAAGGGACCGGCACACGTCCTTCCAGCCCCTATTCTGCCTGACTAAGCCATCATAAGTGCGAGCTGGAACCTGAGAAAGAAGAGAAGAAAATCTCAAAAAAAATCTCAGAATTGCAAAAAAGCAAAGAAATCTGAAACAGAAGGGAAAAGAACCTAAAAGTGTACTTACAGTGCTGTCCGGCGGCAGAGTATACTGGGGCTCCCTAGTGTCGGGGACAGGTATCCTGAACCTCCTCGGTACCCCGTTCACCACATAAGAAAGCTGAGCAGGAGGGATCGGCGGATCAGAAGGCTGGGCCTCCCCATATCCCTGAGTGACAGCTAGCTTCACTAGCTTCTGTGGTGTCCTCAGTCGCTGCTCCGCAAACACAGCATTGGGGGTATCCAGATCAAAGTACTCCTCAGCGGCCACGCCTGCCTGATATCTCGCTATATCATCCGCCGACCAATCCCGGGGCTGCAGCATCCGTGCTGGAGGATCATGAGGGGTAATGGCATCAAGTGGAGGGATATGGCCATGTTGCCTAGAAAAGCGATCCCCCAGATAGATGACATCGCATGTCAGCCCGGTCAACCACCGCCTCTGCCTCGTTACCTCCACGACCTCTCCTAACAGAATCTCTGGGTACCTCCCCCAAGGATAAAAGTCCACTCCATCGTGCCCATCTCTGTTGACAACTGGCCTCACCATCTTGTAATCAAAGGTGATCCGGGTCTTCCCGGTGAACTTATCCCTCGCATCTCCCCTCCAGCGGACCATAGTGGGAAAGATGGTAGCATCGCTATGTTGGTTCCATGGAAAGAACCTGATCACCTCACAAAACCAGACCTGCATGTTCAAAACATCAAAAAGGTTATTTTCTCTCATAAAAGTCTCAAAGACATAAAGTAAAAGAGAGAAAAGTGAGACTACCTCAAGAGAAAAGGAGAAACAATCCATGGAGGCAGCCTTATTCCGGCTGTACAGATCCAGGGAGAAGTATAGCTCTGCCAATCCGGCCTCACCCCATGAGACCGTCCCAATCCCATCAACATCCTCCAGAGAGTAGAGGAGGCAAGTCATAGCCAGAGTCCCAGAATTGGCAAAGATGGTGACCGATCGACAAAGATCAACCACACAAAGGCTCTAACAAGCTGGTGGGCAGTCACCTCACTAGCAGCAAAGTCCCGCATGCAGTTCTGGACTGCCACCTCGACGTTCCTCGTCTCCATTCCGAGCCCCTTGGGAATAAGCTCAAACCCGACCAAAGCCCTGAACTCCTCCATCGTGATATGGTTCCTCCAAGTCACAGGCCTCCCGGTGAACTGCAGGCCAGTGATAGCAGTAAAATCTGCAGGTGTCACCGTCAGCTCCCCCCAGCTAAGATGAAAGTTGTGGGTGGTGTCCCACCAGAACTCCGAGAGGGCCTGGACCAAGCCCTTGCTCTTCGAGGTAATGTGAATACCTCTGCCAATAGCCTCAATGAACAGATCCAGGCCAGTAGCCCTCACCAGCTGCTTAGGGTTCGCCCCATTCTTCTCAAAATCAGGCATCCTCTGTCATAGCCTGACTGCAATCTCGGAATGCCCCCTAGACTTGTTCTCCTGTAGACAAGCACAGCAAAAGAAACGTATCAGTCCTTCACCTCATTTCAAAAGTGCACATGTTTTCAAAAGAAAAGCATCCAATAAAATCTTTCTAGCATCCTTTGCATGAAAAACGTGTCTTTCATCACTTGAAACACATCGTGTCAAGCACATTGTTCTCCTAAGCACAAAATCACAATTTTCAAAATTATTTGCACATAAGCATTAATTTTTTCTCAAAAAATGGCATGCATGAATCCTTTTCATCGTCCAAAATCCCGTTTTCTCATCTATGACCTAGTTCTAGCACATGCAAGAACTCCATCACCTCTTAGACAATTATCCCTCTTACTTTTATTTTCGAAAAAAAAAAAGTGGGTCATTCTCATTATTCTTGTCAAATAAATTGCACATGCATGTTCTTTCATCTTCTTAGCCTCATAGGTTAATCATTAATATTTCAAAATCATCACCAAAAATCCTAGGAAAATTCGAGAAATTCCTAAAACTTGAGTCAAGCCCTAGAACCAATCAAAATCGACGGAATTGAGCAAATTAAGAATGCTTACCCCAACCGATTGAGGATTTGTCGATTTGTGCTCCCTCCTACCCGGGTAGAGCTCCGATGGAGGCGTGAGGAAGTCATACTTCCTCTCCATACGGACGAGCTCCTTCCTTCTCCTTCGAGCGGCCTCGGAGATGTTCCTCCTCGCTTGCCTTGGCATTGGATTCCCCTCTGGATCCATTCTAAATCAGTAGAGGCAAAGGGATGGAAAGATTTTTGAATTTTCTTCCTCTCTCCTCTCTCTCTTTCTTGACTGATGGGCGGCAACAAATGCCTAGTCCCCATTCAAATTCTGTTTTAAATAATCTGGAAAAATTAGGCTTCTGGTCGTACGGCTTCTTTTGCCTCCTTCTCATGCCGGGCGGCTTCTTTCGCTCTGAGCAGAAATTACCTCTTTGCCCCTGGACTTTCCACTTGGGCATATAATTCATGTTATCCTTTAACTAGGATAACGTCGTTTTCAGAAGATATCCTTTATCTCCTTATGCAAATAGACTTTCTTCCCCAGTCGCCTCCGTTACCTCCGTTATAACGGGATAACGCTAGGTGACAACCTCCGAATTGTCAGAACTCTAAACTTTAGCTACCTCTATCATAGATAGTGAAGTACGCTCAAGTTCTCCAAACTTTAGCTACCTCTATCACGAATAGAGAAGTACGCTCTAGTTCTCCTAACTTTAGCTACCTCTATCACAGATAGTGAAGTACGCTCAAGTTCTCCAAACTTTAGCTACCTCTATCACAGATAGTGAAGTACGCTCAAGTTCTCCTAACTTTAGCTACCTCTATCACAGATAGTGAAGTACGCTCAAGTTCTCCTAACTTTAGCTACCTCTGTCACAGATAATGAAGTACGCTCAAGTTCTCCAAACTTTAGCTACCTCTATCACAGATAGTGAAGTACGCTCAAGTTCTCCTAACTTTAGCTACCTCTATCACAGATAGTGAAGTACGCTCAAGTTCTCCTAACTTTAGCTACCTCTATCACAGATAGTGAAGTACGCTCAAGTTCTCCTAACTTTAGCTACCTCTGTCACAGATAGTGAAGTATGTTCAAGTTCTCCAAACTTTAGCTACCTCTATCACGAATAGAGAAGTACGCTCAAGTATCCAATCAGGTGACAACCTCCATTAATTGTCAAAACTTCAAGGATCCTAGACATCGTTCCTAACCTATCTAGTGATGCTTGAACTATGATCAAGGCTTGATTCCTCCGGGATACGTAGGTAGCCTTTCATAAAAGGTCCAGCCATCCGACCGCAGTGGTCACCCTTTTTCCATCATCGCTCCTCAGTGGTGAGGCAGCCTTTCATAAAAGGTCCAGCCATCCGACCGTAGTGGTCACCCTTTTGTCATTCATCACTCCTCAGTGATGAAATAGCCCCTCATAAAGGTCCAGATATCCGACCATATCGGTCACCTTTAGCATGTCCCCAGTAGGATCAATCGCCTGGCCTCCTAGGTCACTTTCTCTCCTATTTCCCCGACAAGAGACCAGTTTCTCTCCGCCATTCCCCTGCGGATATTTTCAGAGCTACGGCCTGGCTTGATTCCTCCGAGATACGTAGGTAGCCTTCTAGAGGTTCAGCCACTCCACCACCTTGGTCACCTAATCCGTCTCGGCATTCGCCAGATCGGATCCTTTTCTATTGACAACCCCACTCGCCCTGCAAGTGACGTTGCCGAGGGGCTTCTGTAAGTACCCAAATCTGGCTCATGCCTTCCGATAAAGTTTCCCGGTAATTCCCTGGACTTTTCTAGAGTTCCAGAATTGTTCCGGAACTGTTCCAAAACACCTAAGGGCTGAAGGGACTGCTTGGAGATTAAGAAACATGTTTTTCTTAATACCAAAAAACATTCTAGAATTGCCACCTTGCATTATTCTAGAAACATGCTGAGTCACACAGGATAATGCCGCACGACTGCATGAGCCAAGGACCTCTAGCCGCACGGCCTCATTAGCCTTATCCAGACTGCCTATATATAGAGCCCTCCTCTACCCATTTAACAACAACACAATCATAGAATTACCAGCATAAAAACTCTCTCTAAATACTCCACAAAGATTAGGAAGTTGAAGGTGCCAAGAAGCCACCCCCTCCTCCTTGAAGCCTCCAAAAGTTGGTCCCTCCGCTAGGCAAAACCCCAAGAAGAAGAGGTCACCACCATTGGTAACCTCTCACTCCCTTACCTTGCATGATGCTTGTTTATGTGATATAATTGCTCCTTGCACTCATACATTGCTATTATCTTGCTTGGGATTTGGTATTTGTTGTTAAAGATCTCATCTTTATTCATATAAATCATACCCCTTCCCCCTTTGCTTCCTTTGCACGAAATAGGCATCATTTGCTCATAAAAATGTGATCTTTAGCATCCTTTGCTCATAAAAATGTAATCTTTATGTTAAAGGTGCTTCCTTTGCACCTAAAAGCCCCCATTTTACATCAAAAATGCATCCTTTGCACATAAAAATCATGTCTTTACCATAAAGGTGCATCCTTTGCATCTAAAATCCATCTTTATGCATCCTTTGCATCAAAGATCATCTTTTATCATCAAATTAGCATCCTTTGCCTATTAAATACTATTTTCCACCTTTAAAATGCATCCTTTGCAAATCAAATGCATCCTTTGCAACCCAAAAATGTCATCTTTTCACTAAAAATGTCATTTTTACATGCATTCCCCCATGTCCCCATTAGCAACCTTGGAACGGACCGGTGTAAAGATCCTATCTTTACATCGTTTCTTCCATTAAAGGTGCCACAATTTCTTTAGAAAGGGATAAACCTTGAGCCTATATCTCCGATTATCACTTAAGACGAGCATGAAGCATCTATATAAGCTCAATCGTCTTAAGGTGTAGGATTGATGGGCTAAGGTCACTCCTTTCCTAAAGAACCTCATTTTGGACTATAAAAGAGAGTCTTTCTCTCGATCACGCAAGTCTCGAGGTTAAAAAGCGATGATCACAAGTCCAAGATGAGGACGGGATCAAAATCCCGAATACATAAAATCCAAGAAATCCCGAGCGACAACCAATAAATGGTTTGTACATCCGAAAAACAACTTGGGACATTCCCCGCCCCCTCTTTTCAAAACACATGCACACAAGAAAGTACGCAAGCAAGCACGATAAACGGAATCTAGGGAGACTTGCTACGGCAAGGCACCTTGGGTGAACGACGATCCGTTCTTCCCAAGGGGTAACTTAACCACCGAACCCATAAAAACCTTTTTTTCAAAGTTTTGAGGAAATCAAAATGGCGTGGCGACTCCGTTTTTCAAATTAAACCGGATATTTTCAAACTCGCGTGAATCCAACAAAATTAAAAATTTGGGCACACATTCACACTAGGGCATCTGCAAACCGATTCCGATCTCTTGGCAAGTAGTGGAAGGTGACCTCCTTGAATTGTGCGATAAGGTCTTCCATGAAGGCATGGTATTTTTGCAAGCCCGGGTCTACCATTTTCCATTTGTTGGAAACTTGTTTGATGATCAGGGCTAAGTCCCCGTAGACTTCTAGCTCTTGGACGTTTCTTTCAAGGGCAGCCTCTAGACCGACAGCATATGCTTCGTATTCAGAGGCATTGTTGGTCACCTCAAAGTTTAGCTTTATGGCAATTGGGGTTTGCTCGTCTTTTGGGTCGACCAAGAGCATTCCAATGCCATTTCCTCTTTTGTTTGCTGCTCTGTCGAAGAAGAGTTCCCATCGATTTTTGCCTTCAAGTGTGAAGATTCCTTCATCTGGGAATTGTGGTTCGGGACCTTTGGCTTCGTTGCTTGGGAAGTCGGCCAATTATTCGGCTATTACTCGTCATTTAATTGACTTCTGGGTTACGTACTTGATGTCGAACTCTGCCAAGAAGAAAGAACATTTCGCTAGTCTCATCGACAAGGAGGGTTTGTTGAAGAGATAATTGACCGGGTCCATCTTAGAGACCAGGTGCAATGTGTGTGATTGCATGTAGTGTCACAACTTTTCGACTACCCACACTCGAGCTGCTCAGGTTTTCTCTAGAGCTGAGAAGTTGAGCTCGCTGCCTTGGAACTTTCGGCTCACGAAGTAGATGGCGTTCACGATCTTTGACTCTTTCTTTTCTTGGCCTAGCATGGCTCCAACTGCAGTGTCGGTCACAGTCAGGTAAAGTAAGAGTGGCTTTTCTTTGTGGGGAGGACATAGGATCGGAGGACTCACAACGTATGCCTTTATTTTCTCGAAGGCATCTCGACATTACGGGTTCCACTCGATGTCCGCATTCTTTTTTATTAGCCGAAAGATTGGCTCGCACATGGAAATTAGCTGATTCATGAAGCGACTGATGTATTGCAGGCGGCCCATGAAGCTTTTTACTTCTGTTTGGGTTTGCGTTGGTCTCATCTCGATTATGGCCTTAATCTTTTGGGGATCGACTTCGATGCCTCGTTCTGTGACCATGTATCCTAAGACTTTGCCTCGGATGACTCCGAATGTGCATTTGGCAGGGTTCAACCTCATTGAGTGTTTCCGAATACGATCGAAGAACTTTCTCAGGTCGATGAGGTGTTGTCCATCTGATCCCTTCGAGTGGATGTTCATGTCGTCGACGTACACTTAGATCTCTTTGTGTATCATGTTGTGGAAAAGTGCCATCGCCGTCCGTTGGTAGGTAGCCCCAGCTTTCTTTAATCCGAATGGCATTACTGTGTAGCAGTAGGTTCCCCACGGGGTGGTAAAGGCGGTTTTTTCTTGGTCTTCTTCGGCCTTCTTGATTTGATTATAGCCGGCAAAACCGTCCACGAAGGACTTGACCTCGAAATTGGCCATAGTGTCGACCAACATGTCTATTTTGGTAGTGGAAAGTCATCCTTGGAACTTGCTTTGTTGAGATCTCGAAAATCCATGCAACAACGTACTTTCCCATTGGCCTTGGTGACCTTGACTATGTTGGAAAACCAAGTCGGGTATTTGATAACCCTTATGAATCTGATGCGGAGCATCTTCTCGATCTCTTCCTTGACTTGTAAAGACCATTCTGGCTTGCTCTGGCGTAACTTCTGCTTGACAGGCTTGGCCTCGGGATTCAGGGGATTTCGATGTTCCACTATGGCAGGATCTAGGTCGGGCATGTCTTGGTAGGACCAACCGAACACATCCACGAATTCTTTGAGCAGTGCAGTCAATGCTTCTTGCTCGGTGATGGTGAAGAAACTTCCGATTTGCATCTCTTTAGGCTCTTCAGCAGTCCCCAAATTCACTTTGGTTAAAACCTCCTCGGCAGCTTGGGCCCGATTTTCCACTCGTTTGAGAACATGCTTAAAGATTTGCTTAATGTATTGTTCGTTTAATGTGTCTGTGTCTTTATCAAGTGAATCGTTATTAACTGTTTTTTATTTGTTTGTTAATTTATCATTCGTTAAAGATGCAATAAGGGGATACTCAGAAAGTTCGAATCTTTCATTGAAAGCATAGGGGCAATACATTTCCTCCTTGCTGGCTGTAAGTCCGGAGAAGGTGGCGATGGTCCTGGTATCCATTCTTTAACTGACACCATCCCAGGGGGTAGGCTTGCCTTTGTTTCGACTTCAAACCAAACTGAAGTGGTATGAGGCTGCTATTTTGAAGGTGTCCGTCCATTAGTGCTACTACCAGATCTGGAGGGCTTTTGCTGATGGAGCTCGTGGAGAGCTTCCTCTAGGATGGCGAGGCACTCGCTTCTTTGGAGTTTATTCTTGCTAACGTTGATTATCTTTAGAGACTCTGCTCCCACGGCTAAGGTCTTTGCTTGGATGACATTCATGATATTTGAATTGTGGGGGCATTCTATTTTTCCTTCTTTGACTAGGCTCCGAAGGATGTTGCACCATCTCTCTTCAAAGTCGAGCACCGGGACGTTGAATTGGACTATGCTATCGTAGCCGTCTTCATGGGATCCGGGTGTGTCGATATGGGGGTTGACAAATTCCAAGGGATTGGTGGTAGGCCAGCTTGCTTCGGGAGGATTGCCAGCGAATTGTGGGTCCATTCCTTGGTCGAGTTCCAACTGGGCATCTGCCTCTTGGTTCTTTTTTAAGCATTCTTCGCAGTCACATTGATCTGACTCGTCATCTTGACTCAGAAATTCTTCGATCGCTAGCTCGTCACGACTTAACGCGTGAATGTAGGGATTACATTTGAATTGGATTGTGATCGGGGCCTCGTCCGCCAAGGAGTATTCAGTCATGTCGGGACCTTCTTCTAGGTCATAACATGCTGGCCAGGCGCTCTCCATCGTGCTGCTCTCATGTATCACTTCAAGGTTTCCTTGGAAGTTTATAAACTTTACACACTGGTGTAGGGTTGAGGCGACTGCTTTCATCTGATGTAGCCAAGGTCGTTCCAGTAAGGCGGAGAAGTTGGACTCGATTTCCACAACTTGAAATTCCATCGACTCTTCTTGCTTGTCGATTTGGATGTCCAGATTTATTGCTCCCAAAATAGTGCAAGCCGTAGAGTCGTAGGCTCAGATTACTCGGGCAGAAGGTCTCATTAGGGAGCGATCGATCCTTGGCCGTCTCATTATACGTGCAGTGAGGACATTGACCGACAAACCATTGTTGACTAGGACGTTCGGGAGGTAGAACCCTTCCATTTTCACGAGGATGTGGAGGGCCTCGTTGTATCTGTTTTTGTATTCTGGTAAGTCTGCATCTGTGAAGGTCAAGCCATTTCCGGCGTCGCCGTTTGATTCGATTTGCCTTGTCTTCGGGTAGCACTCTATCCACTTGTTGGTGTGCCTTGATTGTGGTAGGGATCGTAGGGAGACGGTCATTCTTGGATCCTCCATTCTAGATTCCCAATTGCGAGAGCGCCTAATTCTGGTTTCACATTTCCAATCGTCGCGGGATAGCTTGTTGACAAACCCGGAGACTGTAGAGGGCCCGCTCACATATGAGGTTTCGTTGAATGCTATCATATTCACTCTATCTTTCTGGGGGAACGGATTTCTGACTGTGTTGGGGCCGCGAGGGCATTCTAACTTTCCTTCTTCAATCAGCCCTTGGACCACTTGTTTCAGCACGAAGCAATTGTCGGTGGTATGGTCGGGGTAGTTGTGGAAGGCACAGCGTTTGCTCATGTCGATGTTAGGATTGAGAGTCTTTGGCTGGAAATTTTCAAGGGGTTTAAGGATGTTCCATTTTACCAATGCTTCGAACACTTGGCTTAGGGGCATCTCGAGGTTATCAAAGCGCTGGAACTACTGTTGCCGAGGGGGGTTGTTATATCTTAGGGGCGCTTGATCGCGTCTTCCCTGGATTTCGTTCTGGATGTAATGGGCTGCTTTGGCGGCTTATTTTCCTTTGCTTGGGACAGGTGCCGGATTTGATGGGGCTGCCTGATAGCGGTAGGAAGAAGCCAGGGTGGCTGCTGTCTTTTGTAGGCTCAACGTCTTTCCGAACTTGGTCCCGGCATTGACCATGGAACGAAGTTCGGGTTAGAAGTGGTGGCTTATCAGGGCCCTCAGAGATGGTTTGAGGCAAGAATGGAAGATTTCCATTTGCTCCTCTTTGGAAAGAGGATCCATTATCTTGCTTAGTTTCCAATTCTATCTTTTATAAAACTCTCCCACCGGCTCGTCATCCTTTTGTTCGGTGGCTTGCAGATCATGGCAGTTCATTTCCCACTCAAGGTTGGAACGGTACTTCTCAGGAAGATATCACTGATTTGATCCTAAGTCGAGCGATTTTCTGCCTTTACATTGAGGAATCACCTTAGGGCTGTGGATTTAAGGGAGTGTTGGAAGTGGTCCGCCATTTGTTGAGGGGTGGCCCCTTTGGCTCTCATACCTAAGACGTAGGTATTAATGTGAGTCTTTGGGCATTCTGTCCCATCGAACTTCTCCATTTTTGGTATTCTGAACTTGGGGGGGGAGAAGAACCACCTTGCTCGGATATGTGGGCATGAGCGAGTCTTTTCGAGAGTTGGCCATTTTCCCTTGCATATCTTTCATTTGTTCGACCAACCAAGCCATATGAGGGTCTGTAGGCAGAGGCAGGCTGCCCTTTTTTGGGTTGGAAATCAAAGATGGAGGTGGATTGATTGACGGGATTGCCACTCGGGAATCTTGGGGAGGCAGTTGAGTGTATACCAACCCGTATCCTGGATTATTGAAATTGGAGCCAAGGGCGTGATTGCCCGGACCATGCTGGGTTGTGTTTGGGAGCTGAGGGAATGTCTCGTTAGCCCCAAGAGGTAGTCTGGCGGGTGGCAGATTTGAAACGTCTGGGTATCTGCTTGGTATGTCTGTCCCTGGCAGGCATTGGGACTTTAAGTTGTAGCTTCGGGGCTCGTACGGAGGCAACATATTAAATCTTGGGGGATATCGAGAGACATTGGGATTTGGGGGAGCGGGCCCATATGTGTGCTGGTGATATTGAGTTTGCAGAGCGGAGCTGGGAAACTGATTGTGCTGGGGTTGGCAGATCAAAGATGCTTGATTGAGGCTCGAGTGGTGCTTTGAGCGGGAGCTACTTTGCATTATCGAGTTTTTATAGCTTTGTGGAGGAGGGACCTGCTGATAGCTTTGGGAAACCGGGGGAGGAGGCATGTCTTCATCTTCTATGAGGATGAAGGTTCCATCGGGTTGGGGAACCGTAACAGCTCCGCGACGACCGATGGTGTCTACAATCCAAGCTTGCTGCTCTTCTTGGCGCTTCTTAAGGGTTTCAAAGGCTTGCAGCACCTCCTCCATTGTTTGGAGATTTCTCAAAGGCGGAGTACCATTTCCCTCACTGTTATCTGTCGACCCTGCCATGGGAGAGTAACGGACTGTTCGGACCGCTGAACCGGAAGGGCTGTCGGACCTTGTGACTTCAATACTGAAAAGACGGCACCCGTGGACTCTCAACCACTCTCGGTTCGCTGGAGGGGGTGAAAGGTAGGGTATAGACTCAAGAGGGCTTTTTGGATGAAGGGGGAAAGCTAATACGACATGCAGTTTCCTTTTATTTGTGGTTTTAATTTACTTAAAACATGTTTTTATCAGAATCTTAAATGGATTGGAAAAGATTGCTCTTCTTTTTCGCAACTACTTCTAGATCATGGGTCATTAGAAACCATCACTACGGCTATAAGCCCCTCATTTTGCACCTGTATTTCGACCTCCCAGGGTGGACAGCCCCGGGTGAGGGTCCTATAGGGTATGCGGTTTCCACCGGCCAAAAGAAAAAAAATGAACCTAAGGACCGTGCATGTCATGTTCATTTTAATGCTTCTGCCATGTGAATAGTGAACGGAGTCAATACATAAGTCAAGATCGGGTCAAGAATTCGACATGACCTCTCTTTGCCTTGCTTGCGCAGGGATCTATAACTTTAGGTTTTGGCTAGGTCATAGTGTCATGGATGACGCATTAAAGGCTTGATGACATGGTGTCATGTGGGCATGGACGTATATCCGGTATAGATCATTGTCAAAGTGTAGCTTTAGAAATCAAGATCGGGTCAAGATTTTAGCACGACCTTTCATCGCCTTGCTTTCGCAAGAGATCTTTATTTCTAAGCTTTGACTTAGATAATGGCCGACATGGGATATGTATCCTGGCTTTATGACATGGACTTGGTCAAAAACCAACCGAGTCTGGACAGAGTGTGACGCAAAAGTGCATGGTTGACACTTGGCTAGGATGGGAAGTTTGGAATGATCCCGTGCACGCTCAAAAGGCATAGGAACACCAATCGAACTACATCTGAGACCATCCCGGATTTGAGGTTGTAGTGTGAAGTGTACAAGATAAGACTGCGCGTAGTGTGCGGTCACTAAAATTCCTTTTCTGAGTAAAATAGAAAGTTTTGCAGAATGTATTTTAAAGGTATGTACACAGATGATGCTTTTTTTTTGAATAAGCAAAAAAGTAAAACACATGCACACACACACACACAACAATTAAAGAAAAGGGTAAAATGAAAGCTTGACCCTCATCATTGTTTTAAAAATCTCTATTTTTTTATTTAAAAGTTTTTTTAAATAAAACGTTCCCAGCGGTGTCGCCAACTGAAATTACTTGATCCGGCGCGCGGGCGGCATTTTGCATTTTTTGAAAGTATGTAGAGTCGCCACGCCGTTTTGATTATGACCAAAACATTGAGAAAAGGCATTTTTATTGTTGTGTGATGAGATTTTGAGTTTAGAGGTCAGTTACGCCTCGAGAAGAGATATTTTGAGCTCACCCGAGTCGCCTCGTATACACGAGTCTTTCCTTACCCTTCTTTCTTTAAAAAGTTGCTTGTGTGTGTGTGTGTTTTAAAAAATGCATTTGAAAATGATGTCTACATTGCAAATGATGTATTTAAACAGAAATACTTAAATACTTGAAATTAAAGCAATTTAAATGAGATTCGGAAGGAGATCGTACCAATGTTTGGTTTGTGTCTATCTTCCTCGGGGGAACGTGTGTGGTTGAGGATGTTTAAAGAGGAGAGAGGTTTTGTCCTCACTAATGGCAAAATCTCCCCTAATTAACTCTCGGTATCACTCTCGGGGGATCTAAAGAGGAGAGAAATTCTGCACTCACTCGGGCAAAACCTCCCCTAATTAGCACTCGTTCACACTCGTTTGGACTCGCGGGTTTGGACCAGTTTGAGCCGTTTGGGTGTTTGGAGTTTGGTTGGGGATGAATAGGGTTTGTGGGACGTCGAGAGATCGATCGGGACGGACCGGGATCGCCTCGAGAGGGCTTCAGAGCGCCTCAGGATGGCTCGGGAGCGCCTCGAGATGGCTCGGGAGGCCTCGGGAAGGACCAGAAGGGGCCGAAAGGGCTTAGAATGTTGCTAGAAGGCTATAGAGAGGTTGGGAGAAGTGAAGGTGTGAGTAAAATGGGCTGGGTGCCCTCTATTTATAGGAGGAGAAAACTTGCAAAAGTGTCCGTACAGACACTTCTTCAGTTAGAAGTTTTTTTGGTTTTTCGGGATTTGAGGGAATATTGGGGATTTTGGAAGAATTTTGGGAGATTCTGGCATGTTGACATGAGTGTCCATACGGACACATCATGCTTGCACGTGTGTCCGTACGGACATGTATGCATGCTGATGTATTTTTTGAATTTTTGTCATTTCCTATCATGTCCTTGAATTCTCTTTTATCCATGAAAGGTCCTCCCTTGGTTTGGCTGGTCAGTTTGGACCTTTTGGACATTACGGGTCTTCAGGATCACGAATACGTGAATCCTCGGTGTTTCCCGTATGCTCGGATGGAGAGCAGTCCGGATTGGGGTACTTACAGTTGGGCTACTAAGGACAGTGAAGGGATATAATGTGTTTGGGTAATTATGGATCGCTTGACAAACTCTGCCCATTTCCTCGTTATTCGATTGACGTCTTCCTTCGAAAGATTGGCTCAATTGTATATTAGAGAAATTGTGAGGTTGTACGGTGTTCCAATATCAATTGTGTCAGATCAAGATACTAGGTTTACGTCAAAATTTTGGAAAAGCCTGCAACGAGCCTTGGAAACCAGCTTATGTATGAGTACGACCTTCCATCCACAAACGGATGGTCAATCGGAAAGTACCATTCAATAATTGGAAGATATGTTAAGAGCTTATACATTGGATTGGAAAGGGAATTGGGATGATCATTTGCCATTGGTAGAATTTACATACAACAACAGTTTTCATGCGAGCATTGAAATGGCACCGTATGAGGCTCTATATGGACGAAAATGTCGTTCTCCTACTTGTTGGGATGAAGTGGGGAAAGAAAGTTGTTGGGACCATAATTAGTTCAGGCCACTATAGAAAAGATTCAGTCTATTAGAAAGAGGTTGTTAACAGTACAAAGTCGACAAAAGTCATATGCCGATAGACGACGTCGCGAATTGGGATTCGAGGTAGGAGATCATGTGTTCTTAAAAATAGCTCAGACCAAGGGTGTCATGAGATTCGGTATACGGGGAAAGCTTAGTCCCCGATTCATTGGACCTTTTGAGATTTTTGAACGGGTTGGGGAGGTGGCATATAAGCTTGCTTTGCCTCCGATTTTAGCTGGAGTTCATAGTGTGTTTCATGTATCTATTCTAAGGAAGTATGTGCCAGACCCGAACCATGTAATCGAGTATGAGCCATTACGGATTCGAGAAGACCTCAGTTATGAAGAACAACCTATCAAGATTGTGGATAAGAAAGATCAAGTATTGAGACGACGTGACATTCCATACATCAAAGTCCAATAGAGTAACCATTGCGAAAGGGAAGCGACATGGGAACTTGAAAGTGAGATACACGAGAAGTTATCCACACCTTTTTGTTTGACAAGGTACGTTATGTTTGGGGACAAAACTTTCTTTAAGTCCACACCTTTTTGTTTGACAAGGTACGTTATGTTTGGGGACAAAACTTTCTTTAAGTGGGTAAGTATGTAATATCCTGAAATAAATAAAAAAATATAATAAAATAAATAAATAAATAAATATAAAAAATAATAATAAATAGGAATAATGATAAGCATTAAGTAAATGGATTTGTATAGATTTAAAAACCGTCATTTGTGGGTGTAATAATGGGGGGTAATCATTTAGGGATTTTAATCCATGGCAATTATTTGAGAGTTATAAAAGCTGAAGGGGTTACAGCAATTATTTTGAGAGTTATAGAAGCTGAAGGGGTTATGGCAATTATTTGAAAGTTATAGAAGTTGAAGGGGTTAGCCGTTACTTTGCTTGAGGGAGTATATATATATTAACTCATTGTAGTTTACAATAACTAAGAAATTAAGAAGTCAAAAGTTGACAAGGTTGGCGTGCTGTAGTAGAAAGAGAAAAAGAAGAAAAAAGTAAATTTCTATCACTCTTGCTACTGTTGTGATTTTTAATGGGATTTACAACCTATGTCTCTGTATAAGAAAATGGGTGTACAGTTGGAGTAGGTTTGTGTCATGTAAGTAGACAAATTTAGGGGAAATAAAAGAGAGTAGGTTACTATTCAAAGTAACTATATGGTATAGTACTGTAATTTTTATGGTTGGACTGATGTTCATTATTTGAACGCTTTTGATATTAGATTTTGGTGGATATCCTTAAGAGCTCGTGTAGTTGAGATACTACTGCTGCATTTGGAAGAGGTAAGGGATTATACCTCTAATTAGGTATTTGATATTTTATTTCAATTCTTAGGTTTTCATGAATTTTTATTGAAAATGTACGTCATTGAAAACCATAAAAGTCAACTTTGGGTTGATACTTGATTTGACTCCGTCGAACAAGGTCTTTTGATAAAAGTCAATATTTTGATATCTCAAACTTTTGTGGCTTCATGTTAATATTCTTTTGTACATGAAGTATTGTCATTTGCATATCTCAATATGTATTCTTGAATATGAATTGGTAATTACTCTATATGATCACTAAGCTAAACAATCCATATTAATGGGGTATAATTGTAATTTGGCATTTTAGGCATTTTGATCGCGGCTGATGATTAACAGTGAGGTGTTCCGAAATTACTGATTTGTATTTGTGCTCTTTGTGGGCTTTTAGTTTGTTAAGGTCGTTTGACCGCTTACGTGATCATGATTCCGTTAGAATATTCGCTTTATGATAAATCGATCATATTGTTAATTGTATGTTTCACTCGTTGAATAAATCTTGAAAATCATTATTCAGTTACTCGTATTACTATTGTCTTTTCGAAAAGAATAATTATTTTGGGGTCACCTCTTCTTAGTAATTGAAGGGGTCCGTATATGAACTTATTGAGCATTGTTCGCTCACCCTTTCGTATTCTCTTTTCTTACAAGTAAGCACTAGATGGAGAATGATTTAAATACTTTCATCTTTTAGAATTTATGTTGTCTAGACTTTTAATAATGAAGTAAGAATTTTATGTTTAATTGTTAGTGTGTCGGTTGGATTAAACCCTAGACTGTTTGGATTGCAATAATGATATTAGAATAACTTTTGATGTATTCGAGTCGAATTAATTATGTATTATCTTAGAAAGAGTAACGGACTCAAGGTTAAGACCCACAAAAATGAGACCAAGTTTTGGGTTGTTACATTGGGCCTCTACGTACTACTACGACCTGAGCGGACCTCCACGGGCTATGGGTTTATCTTCTTCTTATTATTATGTTACTCTTGTAGTTAAAAGACAAATAAAAAAAATGAAGTCCAGTCGATTTAAAAGGCAAGGCCCAAATTTTGTTGAGGATCCAGGCCCGTATATGTGATTGGGTCACTAAACCTAAGCATACCACCTTACCCAATAAGTTCAATTTTTAAAAGGCAAATGACGAATTAGAGTCTAAGAGGCGTGTGTTAATTCGGTGTGTTGTTTTTGATATTGTTAATTTATGGTCAAAAGCTACCAAATTTGTTCAAACAAGATTTTTTTTTTTTTAACAAAAATGTTAGAAAAATCTTTTAAATCATCATATGCCAAGCAGGTGTGACTTAACTGAAATTATTTCGGGTAATTTCCCAACATACCCTTAAGTCCTATACCCTAAATCAAAGCAAATCTAATCATTTTCATTTAATAATTGTTTAAATATTTAAAAAAAAATATTTTCCTTAAAAAATCAAATTTTAAATTAGTTAATTTGGTTTCAAAAAAATTAAACAATTAAATAATATTTTGCTAAAAATAATTAAACTTGTTCAAAGAAAAAATAATCTCTTAAAGTAAAAAATAACTAATTTAATAGTAATTTCTCTAACTAATTTAAATTTTATTTTCTCTTTAAGAAAAATTTATTAATTTATCATCTTTCTCTCAATTTGGCACTCCCCTTAAATATCGCCTTCCCCGTCCATCTCCGGTCACCATCTTCCCTTCTTTCTCCTGCATCTTCTCCCCTCCCCTCAACGGAGTAAACTACTTTTTTTCTTATTCGCGTTCTATTGACGAATATCAATTTGACCCTCATTTCGGCAAAACAACAAATATAATATGCATACTATTAATTAAATAGCAAAATCAAACAACAAACGACTCACTCGTCTCTTCTTTTTTTTAACGAGCGTTAATAACTTAACATAATTTTAGGTTAAAGTTTTCAAATTTAACCGTAATGATTAAATAACTAACCTCGTCAAATATTTAACATGCATATGTCCCAAACCTTTATACCTCCCTCAACATGTCTTGTTCCTGACATCCACTTCCACCCTCCAATCTCCTCTCCCTTTAACCTCCTCCCCAGCCCCACCATCTGCCCCCTCTACCCTTCCTCAATTCTACTACATTCCTCACCACACTAATACAGATTATATCTTAGGAAATGCCTCTTAGATAGCGCTTTCAAGAAGCGCTATCTAAGAGGTATCCTACCATAGCGCATACTCTTTTCAGAATTTAATAATCATTTAAAAAATAAAAATAAAAGCTTCCATAGCGCTTAAAAATGATACGCTATCGTTGTAAATAGCTTATGTAGGACATATAATAAACGCTATCTAACCAAGCGTTTCATAAGCTTTCGAGTCCATTTATATTCCACATTCCTCTTCTTCTCGATCTCTCTTTACTCACTCTCCAGGCCTCGCTCCATCACATAAACATTCGTTTCCATCTAAATCCCTCCATCAATGTCAATCTCTGTCCAAGACCACTCCAATAACCGTACTGTTCTTTGAAATCGCTGACCGAGCCGCCGTTGATTTCAATCTGTTCGAACTCATCTTCCCGGCAAATTCAACATCTTTGTTTCCCTCGCCGCTATCCTGTACAATGGGACTCGTTGTCGATACGTCGCCATTGATGTCAGATTTCCTTCAAAAGTTCGGTGGCATCGCCATAATTGATGGTGGCCTGGCCATGGAGCTAGAACGCCATGGTGCCGACCTCAATGTCCCTTTCTGGAGCGTCAAATGTCTCCTCACCTCTCCTCACCTTATTTGTTCGGTAAGCACACACACTTTCTGTGGTATGCTATAGTGAAATGATTGTTTTATTGAGGTATTGGACTATGCTCTCTTAGTATTTACTTTTGATAATTTTTGGATTGTAGAATGCATTGTGGCTGTGTTTTCTTTGATGTTCATTACTAATTTTTCTGTTCATTGAGAAATTTAGGGTAAATAGAAATTAAGTGATAAAAAAGCACATGAGTTGCTTAATAACCGAGCGAAATACTGAAGAATGAAAAATGTTGCAGGTAATTGATAAATTTGTCCTCAAGTTAAAGCCAAATTTCACTCAGGAAAGAAATATTAGAGAGTTCTCATCAGAATTTTAAATAGTAGATAAATAGTAAAATTAAGGTTTTTTTGTAACTATGGACATGATAGATTTTATCCGTGTGGGTTGATGTTGCATATAGAAGTCATGGATTCTTTCACTAGAACTTGGTAGAATTGAAACATTAAAAAAAATTAAATTTTAGTTTGTTCATTTATTAATTTTTGAATTCTTGCTTTCCTGTTACCAAGTTAATGACAAAAAGCACCTGCAACTGTAGTCTGCATAGAAAATGTAATGCAAGTTAGCTTTTACTTCGCGATTTTTGCACTGATGGATTAAGCAGGTACACCTTGATTACCTTGAAGCTGGTGCAGATATAATTATCACAACATCATATCAGGTAATACATGCTCTTATTATCATCTATTCCTCTATCCCTACTCTCTTCTCTCCTCTCTCAAAAGATTCTTATTTTTGGAACAGGCAACCATACAGGGGTTTTAGTCTAAAGGCTTCTCTATAGAAAAGAGCGAAGGCATGCTCAAAAGAAGTGTAGAAATCGCCTATGAATCAAGGGACATCTATAATGATAGATGTCGTGAATCTTCTTGTGAATATGCCAATGATGGTAGAATTTTCAAAGAACGATCCATCTTACTTGCAGCCTCTGTAGGGAGTTATGGTGCTTAGTTATGGTGCTTACTTAGCTGATGGTTCTGAGTACAGGTGACCCTCTCCCCTTAATTGAAATTTGAAAAGAATCACGTGTAGATAATAGAGGAGTTAATGGTGCACGGATTAAAGTTCTGTATCTGGCCCACCCTTTTGTGATCTGATCTTTTTAAATTCTTCATATTTGATTTGTGTTTATCTTTCTTGGATAAGATATTCTTGAATCTTTACATGTCTACATACTCAAAAGAATGACCAAATATTGGTATATGAATACGTGGAACTGGTGATGACATCTGAATGATGTTTGCTGCAAACAAACTAAGCTTATCATTGAAACCATTCCAAATAAATAAAACTTTATGCTTAAATCACTTATTTTTTCAACACAATTTTTCGTTACTTGGATTTTTAGTTTGACGGCCTCAACTGCTTTCAGTTCTCATTATCTTAATAATACCTGATGATTTGAGTTTCTGTTTGGCTGAGCACTTGCGATTTTGTGGCTGTCTGTTTACAGTGGAGACTATGGTGATAAGAATAATGTGGAGTTTCTGAAGGATTTCATCGTAGAAGGGTTCAGATTCTTGCTGAAGCAGGTTCTGAGTTAATAGCATTTGAAACAATTCCAAATAAACTAGAAGCTCAGGTAATGGCACATTGATTGTCTGATTTACTTTGTGACTTTATGCCTAGTTAATATCTTAGTGATCTTGAAACTACAATGTCACAGAGACTTCTCAAGATAATGGTTGTAGGCCTGGTATTATTTTAAAATTAAAAGTTGTATTATTAGGCTGAGAGTTTCAATATTGACAATTATTGGTTGTCATACAGGCTTTGAGTCAATGTATTGCTCATGCAACTGGTAAAGATCGAGAGAAATTGATCACCGAAATTTCTGCTAATGGATTCCACCTTGCTCAAGATCCTTTTGGGTATATTCCTTCTTGTTGTGGGTATTTTTCAGCATGGTGACATCTTCAGTTGCTCCTGCATGCCAAGATGTTATTCCGTAGTAAGTATTGTTTAATATTTACTTATTTGAATTTTATTAATATCTTTATTGTTATTTTCCAGTAAATAAGGGAGAAGAACGCGGGATATTTCCAACCATGTTCAACACATCTTCAACGACGAAGAAGACTTGGTCTCACGGACGTTGAGAAGATAAACTTAAATCCCGAGATTGTAGGAACAACTTTGACCCGTTCATACTTTCTTTTATTTAAGGGGATATGGAGATGGAAAAACACACTCATGCTCACACACTCTACGCACATCTCTCTTGTAATCCTCTCCATCATCTTCCATAATTGTAACTCAATTATTATAGTGAAACTTTTAAGATTGGAGACCTAACTCCCGGGGTTTTTTCCAAAGAGGTTATCACCTCCAAGGTTTTCCTCGTTAACAAATCACCGTGTCATTATCTCTTTTTAGCTCTTTGTTCCATTTAGTCGAATTCTACAGTCCCCTCCTTAGTATTTAAATCCACACACTTGTCAAAGTTAAGATTCTGTACTATTGTTTTTTCTACCAAAACAATTTGGCGCCCACCGAGGGGCCTCGTGGTTTATCGGTTATTTGGATCATTTCCTGAGCGAATTCATCATGTCTGCACCTCCCAATGTGTCCACCGCCGGCAAGAATACCGCCGTCACTCCAACATCAGGAGGTAGAACCAGCTTGTTGCCGCCACCTCCTCAGACCGGACCTCAGCAAACTCAACCTATAAAGACTCCACAAAAGGAAGCGACTTCTTCCAATGTAGATGCTGACATCCGGACTATCCTAACCAAGTTGAATCAGAGGTTGGATCAACAAGATAGCAATTCCAAGGTGTTGGCCAATTCCATGATCAAGATGCAGAGGGATCAACAGCTCATCGCTTCGCGGCTTGAAAACGTCTCACCATTGCGTGCAAGGAACCTCAACTTCGACAACACCGAAGGATCTACGCTCCAGAATGAATTTATTCCAATGAATAGTCCACCTCAAACTCCTCAGCTGACATCCTTACCCGGGGACACCCTAATGACGCCACCTTCAGCAGGATTCACCCCGTTCATTCCATTCATTGACAACACCACTGTCACAACTACCACGAATAACTCTGGTTTGCTAAATAATCTTTTAAATAATAATAATTTCAATCGTATTCCTATGGCTGACCCTTTTCCAGGAAACCCACTAGCCAAACAGATGCAGGATCTCAGGGAGCTGATAATGAACGTGCCCGGCATAACTCCTCCAATCCAACCAGTGACTCAGAACTGCTACAATCAATCTCGGTTTGTCCCAGCAATTGCAAATGTCGACATCTTGAAGCGTTTCAACGTTCCATCTATGAAGTTGTATGACGGAACCACAGACCCAGAGGAGCATGTTGCTCACTATCAGGAGAAGATGGACATAATCCATATTCCGCTTCAATTCCGGGAGGCTTGCTTATGCAGAGGATTTGGATCGACCTTGGTTGGACCAGCTCTCAAATGGCTGATTAGGCAGCCCCTAGGTTCAATTGGTTCATACGCCCAGCTCATCAACATGTTCTATAACCAATTCTCGTGTAGTCGACAATTTGAGAAGCTGACAAGTGACCTCTACAATGTGACCCAACAGCCTAATGAAACTCTGAAAGATTATGTTCACCGGTTCAATAAGGAAGTGTTGGAAATTCCCAATCTTGACATGTCAACAGCCACAGAAGCATTCAAAATGGGACTGAAGAAAGATTCACAGTATTATCAAGATTTGGTGATGACTCCTTGTAAGCGGTTGGAAGAAGTTAGGAGCATGGCATTAAGATTCATAAGATTGGAGGAAGAAGAGCTGCGAAGATCAAAGTCCTCGTCCAAGTTGTTGACATATGACCACCCTGACAGGAAGACTGAATCATCCCATCACAGGAACAACCGTTCCAATCCTTACCCAAGAATTGGTACTAGCAAAATTAATTCAATAGACGGTGAGGATGAAGATAGTGATAATGTGCCTAACATTTCTGATTATTGTTTTTCTGTTGACATTTCAGGTGTACTCTGTGCAATGGGCAACCTAGGGGACAAAGCCAGATGGCCAAAGAAGACGGATAAGCCTACGGGATGGCGTGACAAATCAAAATGGTGCGCTTACCATGAAGACTTTGGGCATGTTACTGAAGATTGCATCGCACTAAGAAAGGAGATCAGTTACTTGCTCTCGAAGGGACATCTTAAGGAGTTGCTGGGATCCAGAAAGAAGAAGGCTGAAAGTGCGGAAGCTCCTCATGAAGTCAAGAGACCACCTTCTCCCCCAGCATCAACAAAGGTGATCAATTTCATTAGTGGAGGCTCAGAAATATGTGGCACATCCTATTCTGCCGCAAAACGACATGCTAAGGAGTCAAAAGAGGAGAGGCCAGAAAGACAACCGAGAATGTCGACACCCTGCCATGATCTAATCACCTTTGATGAGAGTGATCGAGATAACTTGCTGGAACCCCATCACGACGGCCTAGTTATTTCCTTGCAGATCGCCAATTGTACAATCCGGCGTATCCTGGTTGATGGGGGTAGCTCTGTCAATCTCATTATGTTGAGCACCCTCAAGGAAATGAACATCCCAGAATCGGAGATCATCAAGAAATCCTCAGTATTGGTAGGCTTCAGTGGTGAAGTCAAAGAAACGGTGGGGGAAATAAAGCTTCCAATATACTCAAAGGGCCTCAACACCATGGAGCGGTTCTGTGTAATTGATTGTGCAACATCCTACAATGTCATTCTTGGAAGACCATGGATTCATGGGATGAAGGCTGTCCCCTCCACTTACCATCAGTGTGTGAAGTTCCCAACACCTTGGGGTGTCGCCAAAATATACAGTGATCAGCAGGTGGCCAAGGAATGTTATAAAACTTCAATGAAGGCGTCGACATCTCCAAAACAAGCATAGCAATTACAGAGGAAAGTACGTGAAGTCCTGGAAGCTAGGGAGAACGATGTGAAAGAAGTATTGCTAGACCCTTCCAACCCGGACATCAAGGTACTTATTGGCAGTGACATCCCATCAGATATAGAAGAGAAGCTTGTGGACTTATTAAAAAGCAGAGTAAAGAGTTTTGCTTGGAGACATGATGACATGACCGGCATCAGCAAAGATGTCATCACTCACAAACTTAACATCGATCCTAGTTTTAAACCAGTGCACCAGAAACGCAGAAAATTTGCAGAAACAAGAAACTAGATCATCAAGGAAAAGGTAAAGCGCTTACTCAAAGCCAACATGATCCGAGAGGTAGATTATCCAAGATGGTTAGCAAATGTGGTTGTAGTTGAGAAGAAGAATGGGAAATGGCGAGTCTGTGTTGACTTCACCGACTTAAATAAAGCCTGTCCAAAATATCCTTTCCCACTGCCTCACATAGATTCATTAGTTGATGCCACATCCGGACATGAGCTCCTCACCTTTATGGATGCATCTTCAGGATTCCAGCAAATCCAGATGGAACCATCTGACCAGGAGGACAACGCCTTCATAACGCCAACAGGTATTTATTGTTATATTGCTATGCCTTTTGGACTAAAAAATGCAGGTGCAATATATCAGAGGCTCGTCAACAAAATGTTCAAAGATCAGATTGGGGACACAATGGAAGTATATATTGACGACATGGTAGTAAAATCCAAGAAAGCCGAAGATCACATAAGCAACTTATCTCAAGCCTTTGACATCTTGGATTGTTTCAATATGAAACTTAATCCAGCGAAATGCAACTTTGGAATGAAGGCAGAGAAGTTTTTGGGTTACATGGTTACTAAAAGAGGCATTGAAGCTGCCCCAGAACAGATACGTGCTATTATTAACCTGTCGTCACCTCAATCTGTCAAGGACGTCCAAAGATTGACAGGAAAGATTGCTGCACTCACCAGGTTCATTTCAAAATCCTCGGATCGATGCAAACCTTTCTATGACATCCTAAGGAAGAACAAGAAGTTCCAGTGGGAAAACCAACATGAAGAAGCCTTTCAGGAGCTCAAAACTTACCTGATGACACCTCCATTATTGGCCAAGCCTCAGGAGGAGGAACATCTTTACATCTACCTGGCAGTATCAGAAGGCGCTGTTAGTGCAGTCTTGGTGACAGAACGAGATGGTAGTTAGCAACCCATCTACTATATCAGTAAGACACTTTTAAATGCAGAGACCAGGTATTCTCATTTACAGAAGATAATTTTAGCTTTGATAACTGCTTCTATTAAATTAAGGCACTATTTTGAAACACATACTATAATTGTACGCACTAACTATCCTATTAAGAATGTTATGAGAAAACCAGAGATGTCGTGTCGAATGGCGAAGTGGTCCGTACAATTAAGCACATACGACATTAAATATGAGCCCGTAACAAAGCAATAAAATCTCAAGCTCTAGCTGATTTTGTGGCCGACATTAGTCCAACCATGCAACAAGAGGTGGAATTGGAGGTTCAAGAACTTCAAGATGATGACATCCTCGAAGATCCGGACTCTCTACACGTATGGTGCTTCTAACATGAGAGGTACAGGTCTTGGTGTTGTACTAAAATTGCCACAAGGGGACATAATACCACAATCCATCACCTGCAGCTTTCAAGGCTACTAATAATGAAGCGTAATATGAGGCATTAATTGCGTGTTTAACAATGCCCAGACCTAGATGTCAAGCATATCCAGGTGTTTATGGATTCTTTGCTAATTTTTAACCATTACAACGGATCCTACATAGCAAAAAATGCAAAGATGACGACATATTTGGAAATTGTAAAAATTCTGGCGGCCAAATTCAAAACATTTACTTTGGAACAGATTCCACGAGAGGAAAATTCTCAAGCAGATGCTCTGGCAAACTTAGGTTCAAATTTCTTCAAAAGCATTTCACAGACAAGTATCCCAATTGTGCATGTTGACATCCCAGCAATTGATCATCTTGAGCTGTTCGTTCTAGATGTCGACGTACCTTCCCCTCCAGCAGCAACTTCTTGGACATCTCCTATTATCAAGTATCTCTTAGATGATACAATCCCAGCCGAGGAGAAAAATGCTAGAGCCTTCAGGGTAAAAGTATCTAAGTATTTACTTATTGATAACCTTTTGTTTAGAAAATCTGCTGCAGGTCACTACTTAAGATGTCTAGAAGCAGACCGAGCCCATCAGGTTCTCAAGGAACTGCATGAAGGACAGTGTGGAAATAATATCGGGGGCAGAAGTCTACATACCAAGGCTCTGAGGATGGGCTATTTTTGGCCCACAATAAGAAGAGACGCCACATACTATGCAAAGAAATGTGACTCCTGTCAACGACATGGGGACATCCTGCACCAGCCAGTTGAACTATTACATCCTATCCTGTCGCCATGTCCGTTTATGGTATGGGGAATGGACATCGTAGGAAAATTACCCAGGGCACCAGGAGGAAGAGTATTTCTATTAGCTATGACAGACTATTTCTCTAAATGGGTAGAATCTGAGGCGTACGTACAAGTTCGTGACAGAGAAGTAATCTCTTTCATCAAAAGAAATATATTCAGCCAATTTGGGATACCTTCAGAGATAATTTGTGATAACGGTTCCCAATTCATTAGTAAGAAAACCCAAGATTTCTTGACATCTTGGGGGGTCAAGATTGTAACATCTTCACCTGTTCACCCTCAAGCCAATGGACAGGCAGAATCTAGCAACAAAATAATCATAAGCAACTTAAAAAAGAGACTGAACCAGAAGAAAGGATGATGGGCAAAAGAGTTGCCAATGGTTCTATGGGCTGACAGGACGACATCTAAGAACGCTACTGGTCAAACTCCCTATTCACTTGTATTTGGGACAAAATCAGTTATTCCAGCAGAAGTACTTGTACCTACGGTCAGATACAGTTTGTTGACATCTGAACATAATAAAGACATCTTGACATATGACTTGGATACCGTAGACGAACTAAGGGACATGGCCAAAGTTCGGATGGCAGCATATCAACAAAGGGTAGCCTGATCTTACAACAAAAACGTAAGGGTTAGAAGGTTCCATGTAGGAGATTTGGTCCAACGAAAGGCATTCCAAAATACAAAGGAGCTCAATGCAGGCAAGCTCGCCCAAAAGTGGGAAGGACCCTACCTAATAGATGCACAGGCCGGGAAAGGAGCATATCGTCTATCAACCTTGGATGGCCAAATGATACCACGAAGTTGGAACGCCATTCACCTTAAAAGGTATTACATCTAAACAATGCTCCCCTTAAACTCATCTCATCCCAGGTATGGACAATCCTTTATTTATTTGTAACCTTCCGTTTTCCTATTTACTGTTTTCTTACTTCATTACAAATCAAGATGTTGCTAACACAACTTGTTGAGAGGCATCAACATAGTTGACATCCATTTTTAACTTGTCTTTGTCTTATGAGGTGTTGATATACGGAAATGGGGACATATCGAAAGTACGCAAAGTCAGAAGAACAACGAATTCTCCTCCGTCAGAGACTGGCCATCTCTTCTCAAGTAAAGGTACATAATCCCTTTTAAGGTTTAAAGAGTTAATTACCTCTTTCTTAAGATGTTAGGTTACCACACCTTCGCCTGGAGCACAAGTTATCTCTTTAATTGAGGTGTGGGGTGGGCCTATATGGGTAAACTCATATAGCTTACCTATTCCCACTCAGTTAAATGATTGATCTCATGTTTTATTCTTATGGTTATGACATGTACGTGCCATCTTAAGTATCTACCGCTTTGACATACTAACATGTCACCTTACGAGCATAACGAATGACCATCCAAAGAAAAATTTCATTCAAAATAAAACAAGCCTTGACATGCTTGAAAATTACTAAACCACAACTAAGCTAAAGTTACCATAAGAACATCCCTAAAAAGTTAAAAACAACATCCAAACTGCCAAAGTTAAAACGCAAAAGTGTTGGACCAACCCAACACATAAAAGAAATTGTCTTCGGTCCTTATGGACCTATTACATAACCAAACAAAACTAAAATTTTCTTTGGGATTCCACCCCAGTTAAACCAACAAAAAACCAAGAACAAACTTACTTTACCTTTTCAGATGGCATCTGCCTCAGATGTTGCTTTGGGAGTAACTTCTCCAACCGCTGCTGCTTTCTTTGCAGTCGCTTCATATGGGCTTGATGACACCTCACCCTCATCTATTGGCTCACCTGTCAGCTTGGAGAAGTAGGCATATTCTTTATTGATATCCCAGCTCTGAGCCTTTCCTTCCTGGAATTCCTTCATCATCTTGATCTTACATTGGGAAACGGTTTTAGCAGCAACCAATTTGCAAGAACCTTTCACTTCTGCAATCTCCTTAAGGTGATCTTCCTCACTTTTTGCCAAGTTGTTCAATAAGTCCTTCACCGTCTGTTCCTACTCTTCCAACGACTTAACTTGTTGCTCCAAGGTCTTTTCATGTCCTTTCACCTTGCCCTCTAACATTATCTTCTCCTTCTTAAGCAAGGCAATATCAGCTTTAGACTTCTTCTTCAGCATCTCCATTTCTTTTACCAGATCTTCCAAATACCCTACAGCCTGTAAAATAAAAGCTTGACATCAAAAGGTGTTATAAAAAACTTTTGAAATAGTTAAAACGCAGTTAGTATCATCTTACCCCTGCCGCAAAACTCATACATTTCTTTTTGAATTCTCCCACTGGCATTCCTTCAAAAGTATCTCCAACATCGATCACCTCCTCTTGGATAGCCTTCCTCTTTCTCACCCTGGAGCCAATCCCCGCGCTCTCATCTAAAACAGGGATCTTCTTAGGAATAGGCGGAGGTTTCATATCAATCTTAAGAGCGGACTCATCAAACATGGCTTCAATGTCATCGAGATCAAAATCCGATCCTGAAACGACTGGTTTGGAGACTGCATTGACATATGTATATTGTCAGGAAGTGTAGTGCATCAGATTGATAAACTATAGTAAAAAGATAGCATGCTTACCTGTAGACATAATGATAGAAGTTGATGCTTTTTGATCTTCCGGAACAACCAGAGGTGATTCCAATAGTCCCCTAGGAGATCTCTTGTCCAAAGGAAGCTTGAAAAATTCGTCAATTTTGGCCAAGGTGTCCTCAGCCGGTGGAAGTAGTTCTCCCCAGTCAATATCTGAAAAGAGGTAAGAACAATTACGATTTCAGTTTGTTTCAAGAACAAAAAGACACAAAGTTAGGAATTCAAGTACCTCCCTTGTTCCACTTGCTTGATATCTCATTCCCTTCTCCAATGGATGCCCTATCAACAAAGAAAAACCTATTTTTCCATCTCCTATCACTAGAAGATGTGGTGCTCATTAAGGAGTTTCTGCCTGACCTTTTCTTAAAAAGATATATTTTTGAACCGAAAGGTTGGAGATCGTACGAATAGGCTATCTCATGAAGCCCTAGGTTTAACCCATTCTCCCTGTTCACTTTGATAATAAAAGCAAAAAATCTCCAAGTCATGGGCATCAGTTGAGTATAGGCAAGTTGGGTCTTTTGAAAGAACTCAGAAACCAAGATGGGAAGGGGTAACTAAACCCTAGAAGAAAGGGATACTCGTGGAAGCAGATCCATTTGGCGGAAACAAAGTCAGACCTAAGATTTACAGAAAAAGGGTAAAAAATTGCACCTTTTGGGAAGTAACATTGTTGTTTTAGTGATTCTATTTGGGTATCACTAAACAAACAAGTCTCCTCATCCGGTTTCGCAAGGAGATTTTCACTAACAAAATCAGTAAGACTAATCTCTGTGGGACCTTGTGGGGATGGGGCACTCTTAGTTTTGGACGAACTCCACCTAGTTCTACCCATGGTTGACAGACAAAAGAGAGAAGTAAACAATGGATGAAAATAAGAAACGGAGAAATTTTTACCTTGAAGAAGAACAGCGCCGTAGCAAGCAGGGATGAAAAGGAAGGTTTGAGAAACTTATTAATCCTTCCAAGCGGTTATTTAAATTAAAAAAAACTCTATTTCCAAAAAACCACTTTTTCCTAGGCATTACTCCCCAACCGTCCATTTTCTCCACGTTTCACAATACCCGTCCCATCATGCAAGCTGGCAGTTGAGCATTTATTGGGAGAAAAACATTTGTCTCTTCAGTTGCCAAGATAGCCAAATGTTTTTGGGGACAAATTGTTGTGGGTATTTTTCAGCATGGTGACATCTTCAGTTGTTCCTGCATGCCAAGATGTTATTCCGTAGTAAGTATTGTTTAATATTTACTTATTTGATTTTTATTAATATCTTTATTGTTATTTTCCAGTAAATAAGGGAGAAGAACGCGGGATATTTCCAACCATGTTCAACACATCTTCAACGACGAAGAAGACTTGGTCTCACGGATGTTGAGAAGATAAACTTAAATCCCGAGATTGTAGGAACAACTTTGACCCGTTCATACTTTCTTTTATTTAAGGGGATATGGAGACGGAAAAACACACTCATGCTCACACACTCTACGCACATCTCTCTTGTAATCCTCTCCATCATCTTCCACAGTTGTAACTCAATTATTATAGTGAAACTTTTAAGGTTGGAGACATAACTCCCGGGGTTTTTTCCAAAGAGGTTATCATCTCCAAGGTTTTCCTCGTTAACAAATCACCGTGTCATTATCTCTTTTTAGCTCTTTGTTCCATTTAGTCAAATTCTACAGTCCCCTCCTTAGTATTTAAATCCACACACTTGTCAAACTTAAGATTCTGTACTATTGTTTTTTCTACCAAAACACTTCTCTGTCACTTTCGTTCTTGTTTTCCATCTCTACGATATATCCTTATGCATTTACTTAATTTTGAAGCCCATTATTGACGTTGTTCTTTCTTGAGCATTTATCACTCTGTCCCTCACTTTGACCAGTTGCTTCAAGACCCTTTTGACAACTGTGTTGTTCAATCTGAACTTCAAGTTACCAAGGTTAATCCATAAATAGTTAACCCTCTCAATTGCCTAGATTGCTTTAAGCATTACGTGTTGTATATTTTTCTAAAATATATGAAATCCAATTAAAATTTCCAAACTCAAGCATTTCCGACTTTCTTTGAAAAGCTACAAGATTTATCATATTCTTTTTATTTGGTTTTATGGTGTGCAGGGCCCTCTGCCTGATGCATTAGTTGAAGCAGTTGAGCCTCATATGATCTCACACAACCTATTGGAAACTGAAAAAGTATCAGACACAACGTATTGGAATGGCTCAACAGTATCAGACACCAAGTATTTGAATGGCTAATCTTTGGCAGTTCTTCATTCTTGATGCCCATTAATTAGTCTGCGACATTCTTTGGTTTATTTAAATTTTTTGTCAAAGTTTCATGTCGTGCGACGGGTGTTAGACTAGTTAGTTTATAACTCTTGTGGATGATTGTAAGAATTATTATTGGTGTAATAAATGAAAGGTTGATTGTTATTGTTGAGTAAAATGTTTTTTAGTTCATATTAATGTTTATTTATTTGATTTTGGTTATAATTCATATAATTTGAAATAGGTGCAACATAAAAAAATAAAAAATAAAAAATAAAAAATAAAAAATGAAAAATAGCCTTGTTTTTCGTAAATAAAATTGCTTACCTAGCACTTAAAAAATGCTACCTAGGATGATTTATGAAAATAAAAAAGCTTCTTACATAGCGCTTCTACAAGCGCTATCTAAGCTCGTACGCTTATGTAGCGTATAATAAACGCTATCCAAATTTGTATAGTGGTAGTTTAAATAGCGCTTTTATGCGCTATGTAAGGGCAAAAAAAGCGCTATCTAAGCCAGTTTTTGTACTAGTGCCACCACTGCCCTCTTCTCAACCCTCCATCACTGTGACCTTGTCTTTCACCCAATCTTAATCACCGCCAAGATCCCTCAATCTCGTTCATTAGAGCTTTGACCGACCACCATCTACTTCCCAATGGAGCTCCGACCATCTAGATCCCCTAACCCATAAAAAAACTAGATTTGGGTTTGGATTTCGGATTCAAAAGTGAAAAGCCGTCATTCAGGGTTTGAAATCTGGAGATATCGGGGATGTACTGGCTTGATTCGATTTTGTTTCTGTGATTTCAAAACTGGATTTTTATTTTGGTTTTTTAAATTTGGATTCGTTTCTTAACTCAGTTTTGTTGGGTTGTTTGTCATTGTTGATGAATGTTGATTTATAGCGGCGGTGATTGTGTTTTGTGGTTTGTGGCGGTGGTTATGGTGTTGGTGTGGTGGTGGTTACGGTGGTGAGTTTGGAAAATGGGTGGTGGGTTGGGAAGAGGGATGATATGTTAGGGAGATATAAAGTCAGTTAATGAGTTGGGAAGCATTTACATATTATATATTTGACGAGGTTAATTTTTTAAACTTTAGGTTTAAATTTAAATTTAAATTTTCATTGTAAATTTCTATTAAGTTATTAACGCTTCATTAGAAAAAATTAATGAGTGAATAGTATGTTGGTTGATTTTGCTATTTAATCATTAATACGCAGGTTACATTTGTTGTTTCGTCGCTGGGGAAGTCAAATTGTTATTCGGCAATAGTAAGCAGGTAAAAAAAGCAGTTTACTCTCTTACAACTCTTGTCTTTGTCCCTACCATCACCGTCAAAAAATTTCTAACAGAATAACATTGGTAACTTCGGATACTAAGGCCCCGTTTGTTTCACTGTAAAATAACTCATTTTCGTAAAATAACTCGTTTTCGTTGTTTGGTTGAACCCCCGAAAAATGTTTTCCGGAAAATAACTCGTTTTCCGCTGTTTGGTTATTTTCCGGAAAATGGAGAAAACGTTTTCCGGAAAACATTTTACGCCCTTTCTAAGTAAAATGACTTACTGAGATTGTTCTAAGTAAAACATTTTCCGAAAAATGGTGCCCTTCATGTACAACTCATATTTCACAAGGTACAACATTCTACTTCCTCATTCTAATAATAATAATAATAATAATAAAATAATAATAATAATAATAATAATAATAATAATAATAATAATAAATAATAATAATAAAATAATAATAATAATAACAATAATAATATTAATAATAATAAAATAATAATAATATTAAAAAATAAATAAAATATAATAATAATAATAATAATAATAAATAAATAAATAAATAAATAATAATAATAATATAATAATAATAATACAAATAATAAAAAAATAATAATAATAAAAAAAAAATAAAAAAATTAATAATAATAATAATAATAATAATAATAATAATAATAATTAAAATAATAATAATAAATAAAATAATAATAATAATAATAAAATAATAATAAAATAATAATAATAAAATAATAATAAAAATAAAATAAAAAATAAAATAATGATAATAATAATAATAATAATAATAATAATAATAAATAAAATAGTAATAATAATAAAAAATATAATAATAATAAAAAATATAATAATAATAATAAAAAATATAATAATAAAAATAAAAATAAAATAATAATAATAATAATAATAATAATAAAATAAAAAAATATATTAATAAAAAAATAAAAAAATTATAAATAATAATAATAATAATAATAATAATAATAATAATAATAATAATAATAATAATAATAATAATAATAATAATAATAATAATAATAATAATAATAATAATAATAATAATAATAATAATAATAATAATAAATAATAAAAAATAAAAAAATAAACATTTTACGCCCTTCCTAAAATATTTTCCTTACCAAACAGCCGAAAACATTTTACACCCTTTCTCCGTAAAACATTTTACGCCCTACCTTCGTAAAAGATTTTACAGGAACACATTTTTCGAAAAACGTTTTTCAAAAAATGTTTTACGTCGAAACAAACGAAGCCTAAATTAACAAAATTGAAACATCACATCCCGATTAACACTACCCTCAAAACATTGTACTCTAATTTGTCATTTCCCTGTATTTACCATCATTTAACAAACACAAAATCTGGGGAGAAACGCGTTTCTCCGTCGCGTATGGAGAAACGGGGCAACGTTCGTCGCGCGACTAACTTAGACACACAACTGGATATCACTTTCATCAGTTTCTGGATATCCAGAACATTGAATATGGATATCCAGAAACTTTGGAAAGGATATCCAGAAAAAATACAAAATATTTGGTTTCAGTTTCATCAGTTTCTGGATATCTAGAACATTGAATATGAATATCCAGAAGCTTTGGAAAGGATATCCAGAAAAAATATTTGATTTCTGGATATCACTTTCATCAATTTCTGGATATCCATATTCAATGTTCTGGATATCCATAAACTGATGAAAGTGATATCCAGTTGTGTGTCTAAGTTAGTCGCGCGACGAACGTTGCCCCGTTTCTCCATACGTGACGGAGAAACGCGTTTCTCCAGAGACCGACTCTTTAACAAATCGGAACGAAACGAACTGCCAAACCTTATATTACAATAGACTCATCAAACTAGAGACCAAAGCAAGGCTCGACAAAACAGAAAGTATCACAGTACGTCGTCCTTCCCTGAAATGGAACTTTCATGCTAGCTCTTGCATAGATTCATATGGTAAGTAATATAACCGTTAGATTATTCAAAAGAATTTATATTGCATTAGACTAATCTTAACCCATGTTTCATCTTATTTAATATTCTTTTCATCATTTATTATATTTATTACGATATAACTAACAAAGTTCTCTCTAGTATCGGCATTGTATAGTGCATTCTATTCATTTGACTCCTCTCTTTCTCTACTCTCCCCTTTTCTCTGGTTTTCCTTTTTGACTTTTCCTTCCCCCATCCATCACTCCTCTTATGGCCCTGTTTCTCCAACAGAAATTTTCTAAACAAATTTGATAATTAGTTGCGGTATAAAATATGATTTAAATCGTAATTTGTATTGTTGTCTTGTGTGAACTGTAAATTGAACCACATTTTTAATCACGATATGAAACACGATCAAAATTGTTGTATTAACGGAATTAAATTTGAACATTATTGTATGATTCAGTTCGATTAGATTTGCATTTTTTATGTTTTAGTTTGGTTTAAAAAATTTCTTGACTGATGACTCAGTTCAATGTAAATTGATCCAGATAAAAACAAATCCAACCATCTTGTGGCCCCCACTTAAACCAGATTAATTCCTATGGTCCTATTCAAATTTAAAAAAAAAAAAATTACAGGTACTTGCATTTGACTTCACAAACTGCTTTAAGTTTTTTTTTTTTTTCCTTTCTAACCAAACATCCTGTTTAAAGTTAAGGAACATAAATTTACTCATATAAAAGGCATTTATTTTAGTATTGTGGGCTCCATATTGCATTTGAAATATACCTTTTGGCACTTTATTTCTGTAGGAAAAAACGGAATTAACAACGGCTAATTCCACTTTCATTATCGAAAATTTCAAAATGGGATGGCTCTAGACCACAAAAAAGAGTTTTGGGTACGTGGGGAATAAAAAAAACTAGAAGCAAAAGAAGTTAGACACGATTTCTTTTTTGTTTTATCAATTAAAAATATTCCATGTTTAAAATAAAAATAAATATTTTCAAAATGATAGTGCCTTTGTCCGAATTTTTTCTCAAATAATCCCGTTTTACTTTTTTATTTACCAAAATGACTTACTGTTCAAACTATTGCCCGGAATGTCCTCTTTTTTGAAACTCGCTACACCGTGTAGCGAGTTTGAGTATGGTTGGTCAAAACTCGCTACACCGTGTAGCGATTTTAGGGCAATTAATTAGGCCGTTGGGAAATTAATTACGGCATTTAATTAAACGAAACTCGCTACACGGTGTAGCGAGTTTGTATTAAACTCGCTACACCGTGTAGCGAGTTATTTAAAACCCTTTTCACCAGTTTACGTCTTCATTCAAACAATGTCAAAGAAAAAAAAAAAAACTTCAGTCAGTCCGCCGCCAAGAGAGAAGAAGGGAAGAAGAAGAAGAAGCACCGATCAATCAAGGAAGAATTTGTCAAGTAATTCAACCTTTTTTTAATTGTAAGTTTAAATTTTTGTATTGTATTAAATTTTTACTTTGATTTTATTATTTATTTACTTATAATTTATAATTTTTTTTTATTTTTTATATGATGTTCTAATTGCATTTTGATGACATTGTTTATACACAAATTAGTCTCAAGGAATTTTTTTTTGATTTTTTTTATTATTTATTTACTTATAATTTATAATTCAATCAAGGAATTTGTTATTATATTTAGTTTTTTTTAATCCGATTTTTTTTATTATTTATTTACTTATAATTTATAATTTTATTATTTATTTACTTACAATTTAGGATTTTTTTTTGATTTTTTTTGATGACATTGTTAATCCGAAAATATGAATGTTTGTTTAATTACTCTCTATGTTTTTTTTTGTTATTAAATTTAGTTTTGTTGTGCCGAAAAAATGAGATAGTAATGTTTATTAATTTACTTGCAATTTAGGATTTTTTTTTTAGTGAATTCGATTAACACATCTTGGTTGAAATAAAAATGTTCTTGTGTTTTCATTGTTGTTACAGTTTTGGAGCACATCTATTCAATTTCCTTTGTGCCTATATATGCAAAATATTGTAGCTTTGACTTGAAAGGTCCCTGATTCTTATTTATGTGGCAAAATTTTCCAATATAGACCAACATATCCGCGAATATCTTAATACGAAAGTATACGCCAAAAAATATTTATTTGAGTGAAGGTCAGACTTTAAAAATTCTCATTGATTTCCTATAACTATGATAATAATCTTGGATTAAATAATAATTTGGTCCCTAAACTTAGCTCTTTTATTAGTTTGGGCTTCCATGAATAAATTTTACTCCTCTATCCCAGAGAACGGTTCATACTTTTATTTTTTGTATTGTTCAGAGTAAGGTTCACACTTTGTTTTATTCCTTAAAATGGCAAATAGTGAATTTTAGAAAAATACTCAAATTCAATTAATGTGCACCCGAAATCGAAACCGTTATTAAGAACCCAAATTTGAATATGTTTTTAAGAAAAGCTATTGGGTGAACTTTCACATTAGTAATCTTGCTAGCACTTCTTTAGTAAGTATTTTCATTCATTAATAAGATAGGTCTATCCCAAATTTGGATCCCTCTCCTTTGTTTTTTAAAAAGATAAATAAAAATTAAGAAGTATACATTATTAAGACGTTGTAGGTATAAATAATAGGATATGAATTATTAGTGAGATAGCAAAATAGGATAGAAATTAATATACCTATAACAATATCCCTAATCTCATATACTTATATCCCAAACCCTAAACCCTAAATCAGATAGGTCTACCCCAAATTCTTAAAATATGATTTATTGTTCAAACTTTTTTTATAAAAAAAAACTGCATCCTTTTTTTCAAAAACGCATGAGGATTACTTTTGAAGTATTACTTAGTATATAGGCTGGAAACCAAGAACTTCCCCACAGACACTTCTTGGAAGTGTGGGATAACTTTGGATTACAATGCCATGTACTAGTAATTACACTTTTTGTATTCTTTTATTTATTTTCTTGCCTTATAGAACAATAACCAACCTTGATATTGAAATAAATAGATGGAAGCGTTCATTGATCCCGGGCCTATCGATACATCTGTTCTGACCCGGCATGCGGACCATAGGGCTAGGTATATTTGGTCCGGGTGGCCGGTTTCTAGTCCCCTCGTTTTTCGTCATGGTGCCGCCTTGCCAGGCGTATTAGCTCCTGTCATATTATTGAGACTGGCAGAGTGCGGATTCAGTGGAGTACACTACATAGGCCGGATACAGTACGATTTTGCATTGCTGGAGGCCTTGATCGAGAGATGGCGTCCGGAGACCCATACGTTCCATCTCCCGGTTGGTGAGATGACGATCACCCTACAGGATATCGGCATGATTTGCGGGTTGCCGATTGATGGGGATGCTGTTACTGATGATGGGTTTCCAGTACATATAGACTGGCGGGCTGAGTGTCAGGAGTATTTAGGGGCCGTCCCTGGTGACGGAGATATAGATGGGAGCACCAAGCTCCGGTGGATTACCTGGCGTTTCACACACTTTAGTGACCTCCCTGATGATACTGCTCCAGAGATTGTGGATCGGTACGTACGGGCTTATATCTTGCTTGCCTTGGGTTCTACGATCATGCCTGATCGTACGAACAACAAGGTTAAGCTATGTTATCTCCCGCTGCTTAGGGATGTTTCTAGGGTCAGGGAGTACAGTTGGGGGAGTGCTACGCTTGCTTTCCTGTATCGAGAGTTATGTAGTGCGACAGACCCTCACACGAGACAGTGCGGAGGATTTCTCAACATTCTACAGGTATTTTATTTCATTTTAATGTTCATTATGTTTTTAAGTTTTATTTCAAATTTGCGGCATTATTACTTAGTTTTTGATATACATTTATTTCATATAGATTTGGGCTTGGGAGAGGTTGACATGTGTGAGGCCGCAGATCCGTTTTCGACTCAGAGACCCGGACTACGTCATCATGCCCCTCGGATGCAGATATACATATATCATACTTTATTTTCTCGTCGTTAATGTTTTTATTTTTTTTGAACAAAATCTTATAATTATTTTGTTTATGAAATTTCAGGTGGACGCAGGCTTCGCTTGATCTGAGAGAGGTTACTGCACATAGCCTGCGAGGCTATCGGGATCAGCTGGCTCGGCTGAACGAGGCTAACGTGGAGTGGCAGCCTTTTGAGGGGAGACCCGCTCCGACCTACTGCACTGAGGGTGAGAAGATATGGTTGGCGAAGGTCCCTCTCATATGCTTTGAGAGGGTTGAGTGGCATCTGCCTGATCGCGTGATGAGGCAGTTTGGCCTGAGACAGTTTGTCCCAGCACCGTTCGACACTGGCCTGGAGTTGCATCGTTCGGATCGGCGGGGAAGGAGTACGGCGAGATGGGGTGACCACCATCGCCCACTTGTTACACTATGGGGACAGCGCCACGAGAATTTGGTTTCCGGGGTGTTCGGCTTCCACGATATGACTTACACCGACCCATATATGGTATGGTATAGGGACATAACGTGTAGGTTTGTGCAGCAGCTCACTCACGTAGAGGTGGATGGATACCAGTCGTCTGCCCCTGCCATAGATTTTATGATAAGTTTTTACATTTTTAAAGTTTTTATTTCTAATTTTTTTTAAGAAAACATCAATTATTAACTTATGTCTCTCGTTCTTATATATATTTTTGATATAAAAACAAAAAGTGCGAGACCCTTTCGCGCATGCATGTCGCCAATGAGAGGGATGAGCATCCCCACCAAGCTGAAATGTGGGAGATTGTGACACACGGGTTCAGGGGAGTTAGGGAGCTCCACCGCCTTCAGTCTGCTGCACCTCCCCCACCAGTAGATCGCGTACAGGGACAACCTCGACAACGTCGGCGACATCGTGGACAGGCAGAACCACCACCCCAAATGGATTTGCACGATGAGCCCGAGCCCGAGCCCGAGCCTGAGCCTCAAGCGCAGACCCAGACCGATACATCTTATGTCTCAGTCTGATCATGACCACAGTCACAGTATGATTTTGAGCGTTGGAGCGGGGGTTTCGGGGGGACTGGGACTGGGGGTGCCGGAGGGAGTGGGTGGGGGGGTGGGACTGGGGGTGCCGGAGGGGGTGGCTGGGGGGGTGGCAGTGGGGGTGGCTGGAGGGGTGGCAGTGGGAGTGCCCAGGCAGACCCTTCCCCTGGACCATCCACTATGGGCTTCTCCGCTTATACGAGTGGAAGTGGGTTGAGGACTCCTTTATCACATGCAGGGTTCCATGGTTTCGTCGATCCGGCTCAGATGACCCCTGAACAACAGCAACTGCAGGAACAGATGCTTAGAAGAGGGTCTCGGCTCCGGAATCCGCCTGATCCCTACACCCCGTCTTACTATGATAATAGGTAGAGAGTTCACTTTTGTTTTTTTATTTGTATTGAACTGTACTATTAGTTTACTTTTTATTTGAATGTTTTTTATTTGTATTGAAACTTTGTAACTTTGTACTATTAGTTTAGCTTTATATTTGATTTGAATGTAATTTTCCAATTTCTAAAAATGATTTTAGTTATTTTAATGAATATTTGAAAATTATAATTGATGATAGTTATTTTAATGAATATTTAAAAATTATAATTGATGATATTTATTAGATTAGGGAGTAATAAAATAAAAGTTTATTTTCCATTTAAGTTTTAAGGTTCAATTTATGTTTAGCATAATTCCCAAAATAAAATGTTCAAATGTGCTACTGTGTAATTATTGCGGGACGAATCAAAAAATTGTATTTATTGGGCCAAAATTGGAGTGGCCGCCCTTGTTCTTCGGCCAAGGCAAGGCAGATTGGGTGGGCGCCCAAGTTCTTTAAAATCGCTACACCGTGAAGCGATTTTCACTAAACTCGCTACACGGTGTAGCGATTTAGTGAAAATCGCTTCACGGTGTAGCGATTATAAATGAACATTTCCAGTTCTTCCTTGTATTCCAGCGTTAGTTTCTGTAAAAGGGAGCGTCCGCTCCCAATGTGGGGGAGCGTCCGCTCCCAAGCTGCCTGTAATGTAATATGTACCTTTTTTTTGCAATTATGCCAAACATAAATTGAAACTTAAAACTTAATTAAAAAATGAACTTTTTTTTTATTACTCCCTAATCTAATAAATTTCATCAATTATAATTTTTAAATATTCATTAAAATAACTAAAGTCATTTTTAGAAATTGAAAAATTACATTCAACTCAAATATAAATTACATTGGACTTTTCAAGTTTAATGAAAACGACATAAAAATGACATGGATAATTTTTTAACAGACACTCAATTACCCATGTGTTCGGTGTGCTCTTTCTTACCCTGAACCTGCGATTGTTTTTAATATGGAACCTTTTTATATCAAATTGTGCCTCGTTCTTGCCAGGAAAGCGTATCCCTTTAGCAATCGGCTGTTGTTCCGGATCCCAAACTGGAAAATTATGTGCATGATCGTAATCAATCAAGCCTTGTTCTTGTCGAGCAGATGTACCAATATCACTGTAAAAGGGATAACTCGCTCTCTCATATCTTTGATTTTGCGGCACTTCATAGTGAACAAGAGGTGCTTCCACATCATCATCAATCGGCCCATCATCACCGGCTTCCAAATCGACATCAGAATCACTACTACCCTCCTCATATTCATCATCATCATCCTCTAGCATTGCATCTACATCAGTGTGCACTTCCTCTTCTTCATAGTCAACATCATAATCATCATTAACGTGATCATTATGCCCAAATGCCCGATCTTCATCATGAACATGATAATTATGGCCAAATACCCCATCATCATAATTTGGTGTTTGAGTTGATACAAGAGTTTGGGAACTTGGACCAACCCCATCATCACGGTTACCAGTTGGAGAAAACCTGAAAGTACTCTCTGTGTGCTGTGTTTCAAACTCTAGATTGGATCGATTTTCAATTAATTTTACAACAACATACAGCTGCAAATTTCCAATCCCCCCAAATTTAGCAAACTGATCGAACATTACATCCATACACGCATCATCTTTAATATGGAAAGGAAAGTACTCACCAATCCCGCTATCAAAAGAATGAGGGCATCTATAAATGACTTTCAAATCAAATTGAGACCGATCTAAGTTCGCCTTTTTATATAACTCATCAATCAACTCATTGTATTTCCATTGGCAATTACCCCTTATTGCACATTTTGGCCCCTTTTTGAAATGAGAACCATCAAACGGTTGTTCATCATCACCTCCCCAATAACACATAAAAATGATTGGACCCCCGTTCATATTTAACCCTACATTATGAAATCAAAGTGTTAAAACCTACATAACAAAACTCTTACATTTATTATATCTACAATATAATAAAACACAGTTAAATCATTAAATTTTATATCTAAACACAAGTCAAAATAATAATTAAGATGATGTTAATTTACCTTGATTCTTGTTGATCTTCAACAATTCTGATGAAATAAAATAACGTGAAGAAGTTTTATTTTGAATTAAGGGGATTTAGAAAATGGTGATTGAGAGAGTTGATTGAGAGAAAGAGAGAAAGGTAAGAGAAGAAACAAAACTGAGCTGAGAGAAAAAGAGAAGGCTGAGAGAAAAAGAGAAAAAGAGAAGGCTGTCAGAACCACGTGAAAACTGCTACTTTGTTGCTGTAAAGTCCTTTGTTTTTACTTAAACTCGCTACACCGTGTAGCGAGTTTCAATAAAGCTGAATTAAACTCGCTACACCGTGTAGCGATTTCAGCTTTATTGAAACTCGCTACACGGTGTAGCGAGTTTAAGTAAAAACAAAGCGCTTTACAGCAACAAAATTTCAATTTTTTTTACTTCTTTTTGTTTTTTCATTCGCGAAGGCATTTTGAACAATAAATATAGGTTAATTTATGTATCATAATGAATATCTAAAAATTGTTACTTGAAGTACATATAATGTTGTAACAATAACAACTTTTAAATTTTAATTTGGACAATTAAATCAGCTTCAAATTTTTGCTCAAAATAGCTTCGTAGTAACATCAAAAAAAAAAATTTCGTTCGCGAAGCTATTTTGAGCAATAATTATAGGTTAATTTAGATATCATAATGAATATCTAAAAATTGTTACTTGAAGTACATATAATGGTGTAACAATAACAACTTTTAAATTTTAATTTCGACAATTAAATCAGCTTCAAATTGTTGCTCAAAATAGCTTCGTACTAACAAAAAAAAATTACATGTGTTAAAAAAATAATGACATGTGGCTGAATTTTTTTTTTTATAAATATTTATTTTTCATATTTTAAAACAAATGATAACATAGGAAATCTTACATAAAATTACAAAAAATAAATATTTTCGAGTTAGTGGCCACATCCCGGCTACATAGGAAATCTACATAAAATCACAAAAAATAAATATTGTCAAGTTAGTGGCCACATCCCGACCACATAGGAAATCTTACATAAAATCACAAAAAATAAATATTTTCAAGTTAGTGGCCACATCCCGGCCACATAGGAAATCTTACATAAAATCACAAAAAATAAATATTTTCGAGTTAGTGGCCACATCCCGGCCACATAGGAAATCTACATAAAATCACAAAAAATAAATATTGTCAAGTTAGTGGCCACATCCCGGCCACATAGGAAATCTTACATAAAATCACAAAAAATAAATATTTTCAAGTTAGTGGCCACATTCCGGCCACATAGGAAATCTTACATAAAATCACAAAAAATAAATATTGTCAAGTTACATGTCCAATAACAGAAATTAACAGTCCTTGGGAAACACCTTAAAAACATTGGAAGTAACAATGTTAAGTATTTTTGATGAGCGCGAGGGGGCCCAAACAACAGCCTAATAGATCAACAAAACAAAACATTTAAAACAAAATGTTAAGGAATATAATCTTAGGGAGTGTAATGTTAAGGAAAATATTTCATACCTTAGTCAGTATAAGAACAGCACCAACACCTATGTGACTTCCGCCCTCACTATCTCTCATCACTTTATTAGCAATGTAAGCATCAATGGTATCAGTAGGATCCTTCAAAACCAGATGCACAGAGCCATGATCACTTCGAGTAAACTCCTTCACAACCACAACAACCTAATAGAACAAAAAAATATAATGATCAATTTATTTATAAATTTCAACCTTAACTATAATTAAAATAAAATAATATACCTGTTCCACCCTCTCATATTTTTGGCAATTCTCCTTGATCATTCTCAAGGGATAATAAGTACCCTCTGCAGTGAGATAGTCCATCGCAGAAAGCCAAGCTTTGCCCTGAAAATCATCATCTTCCACCGGCTCTTCAAGTTTTTTACGTATGGCCTCTTGGGTCGACTGAGCAGGGGGTCCCTGAGAAACATGAGCTTTTCCGGTGCGATGCCGACGCATGGCGGCCTGTGCTTCACCAGCGGGACCAGGTATGATATGACGCGGTGGAGATTCTCTCTCTCGTTCGATTTGAGGCGGTGGAGACGGTGGAGATTGAAACTCTCGTTCAATTTGAGAGAGATTAGATAGACGATTGGAGGTTTGACCGGGATGTCCTGGAAGAGGTTTTCGTCCAAGATACCAGCGGGGTTTTGATGGATCCATTTTGAGAGAGATAGATGAAAGATGGACTAAGAAAGAAAGAAAGAAAGAAAGAAAGAAAGAAAGAAAAGGGAGAACTGGACTGAGAAAGGAAGAGAATGGTATGTTTTGTTGGGACTGACGGAGGGGGTTATGTAGGGGTTTGGAATATATTAAACTCGCTACACGGTGTAGCGAGTTTGACTTAAATCTGGTCAAAACTCGCTACACCGTGTAGCGAGTTTAGTTTAATTAAATGCCGTAATTAATTTCCCAACGGCCAAATTAATTACCCTAAACTCGCTACACGGTGTAGCGAGTTTTGACCAACCCTAGTCAAACTCGCTACACGGTGTAGCGAGTTTCAAAAAAGAGGACATTCCGGGCAATAGTTTGAACAGTAAGTCATTTTGGTAAATAAAAAAGTAAAACGGGATTATTTGAGAAAAAATTCGCCTTTGTCCTAAGTTGAATAATCTTTTTTATTTCAAAATATCTTTTAAAATTTTCTTCAAAAAACATTATTCATGATTTTTTTGCCTAAAAAAATCTTAGTTCATTGAGTTGATATTATAAAAAATACGTTTTTTTCTTAAATTAAGAAAAAATCATTTTTACACTGGAACTTAATAATACATGTTGTTTTGGTAGAAAAAACAATAGAGTTGAATCTTAACTTTGTTTAGTGTGTGGATTGAGCAATAAGGAGGGAACTATGGAATTCGACTATATGGAACAAAAGCAAGAAAAAGTAATAATGACACCACGATTTGTTAACGAGGAAAACCTTGGAGGTTACAACCTCTTTGGAAAAAACCCCGGGAGTTAGGTCTCCAACCTTAAAAGTTTCACTATGATGATTATGAGTACAACTTTGGAAGAGAATGGAGAGGATTACAATCAGTTCGTGCTTAGAGTGTGTGTGCGTCTGAGAGTTAGTGTGTTCCATCTCCATTTCCCCTTATATATAAATAAGTATGAAGGAGTCAAATACGGTTCCTACAATCTCGGGATATAAGCTTATCCTTTCAACCTCCGTGAGACCAAGTCGCCCTAGCCGTTGAAGATATGTTGAACGTGCTGGAGAATATCCCGCATTTCTTCTCTCTTAATTACTGGAAAATAAGAATAAATATATTAGGAAATATTAAATAAGTAAATATGAAAACAATACTTACAATGGAATGACATCTTAATATGCAGGATCAACTGAAGATGTCACCATGCTGAAAAATACCCACAACAATTTGTCCCCAAAAACATTTGGCTATGTAGGCAACTGAAGAGGCAAAATGTTTTTCTGTCCAATTAAATGCCCAACCGCCAGCTCTGCTTTGATGGGACGGTTTAGGGATACGTGGCATCAATGGACGGTTGGGGAGAAGCGTTTGGAAAAGTAACTTTTTTGAAAAAAGAATCCTTTTTCTTTTTAATAACTGCTTGGATAAATAAACTTCTCCAAGCTACTCTTTCACCCCTGTTACGGCGCCGTTCATCTTTCAAGGTAACATTTCTCCACTTCTCATCTTCCTCCATTGTTTATCTTTTTTCTTTCCTTTGTCAATCATGGGTAGGACCAGGTGGTCCTCGACCAAATCTAAGAGTGTCCCAACCCCACAAGGCCCCAAAGAAATTAGTCTCGATGATTTCGTTTGCGAAAACCTTCTTGCTAAACCAGTCGAAGAGACTTGCTTGTTCAGTGATTCCCAAATAGAGTCCATTAAACGAAAATGCTACTTCCCAAATGGTACAATTTTTCATCCTTTTTCCGTAAAGCTTAGGTCTGATTATGTTTCTCGCAAATGGATCTGTTTCTTCGAGTATCCCTTTTTTCTAGGGTTCAGCTACCCTTTTCCTTTGTTGGTTTCTGAGTTCTTCCAAAAGACCCAACTCGCTTATGCTCAATTGATGCCGATGGCTTGGCGAGTCTTTGCCTTTGTCATTAAAGTGAACCGAGAGAACGGATTAAACCTAGGGCTCCATGAAATTGCATATTCGTACGATTTTCAACTCTTTGGTTCCAAAAGATATCTTTTTAGGAAGAGGTCAGGTAGGAGTTCCCTAATGAGCACCACATCATCTAGTGATAGGGGATGGAAAAATAGATTTTTCTTTGTTGATAGGGCATCTATTGGAGAAGGAAATGAGATTTCAAGCGAGTGGAACAAGGGAGGTACTTAAATTCTTACTTTTGTGACTTCCTTTTCTTGAGACAAATTGAATTGTAATTGTTCTTGCTTTTATGCGTATATCGACCGGGGGAGAACTGTTCCCACTCGAAGACACTCTAACCAAGGTTGAAGAATTTTTCGGGCTCTCTCCGGACAAGAGATCTCCTAAGGGCTTATTGGAGGCATCTTTGAGCGTCCGGAAGACCAAAAGGCCTCCACCTTCGTTATTATGTCCACAGGTAAGCGTGTTATCCTCTCAGTTTAGTTTGTCAAACTGATGCACTATACTTATTGACAATCCTTCATATGTCAATGCAGTTTCCAAACCAGTCATCTCAGGATCGGACTTTGACCTCGATGAAATTGAAGCCATGTTTACAGGCTCTACTTTGTGAAGATAGAGATGAAGCCTCCGCCCGCCCCTAAGAAGACCCCAACTTTGGATGATAGTGCAGGTATTGGTTCCAGAGTAAAGAAGCGAAAGGCTAGTCAAGAGGAGGTAGTCGAAGTTGAAGATTCCTATGATGGAATGCCAGTAGGAGATTTTAAGAAAAAATGCATGAGCTTTGCGAGTGGGGTAAGATACTATTAATTGGATATTTACTAACGCAAAAGTTTTTATAAACATCTATTGATGTCGAGTTATTATTTTTGAATTTGTAGGGTATGTGGAGGAGTTGGTGAAAGAAATTGAAATGCTAAAGAAGAAGTCCAAAGCTGACATCGCTTTGGTTAGGAAGGAGAAGATAGCGTTAGAAAACAAGGTGAAGGTACATGAGAAGACCCTGGAGCAACAAAGCAAGTCGTTGGGAGAGCAAGAACAAACAGTGAAGGACTTACTGAATAGTTTGGCTAAGAGTGAGGAGGATCATCAGAAAGAGATCACAGACGTGAAGAGTTCTTGCAAACTGGCTGCGGCAAAAACTATTTCTCAATGCAAGATAAAAATGATGAAGGAGTATCAAGAAGGGAAGGCTGACACTTGGGATATCAACAGGGAGTGTGCCTATTTGTTTAAGTTGACCGGTGAAGTGATGGATGAGGGCGAGGTGTCGTCAAGCCCATATGAAGCGATCGTTAAGGATGCACCAGTAGATGGAGAAGTTAACCCAAATGCAACACCTGCGGCAGAAGCCACCTAAAAAAGAAGGTAAAACAACTTTGTTCTTGGTATTTTGATGATGTTACTGGGGTGGAATCCCTTAAAACAATTTTTATTTTCGTTTGGTTATGTAATGGGTCCATAAGGACCAAAGACAATTTCCTTTATGTGTTGGGTTGGTCCAACACTTTTGCACTTTAAGTTTAGTAGTTTGGATGCTTTTTATGATAACTTTATGGTTTAATGATTTTCAAGCATGTCAAGGCTTGCCATATTTTGGATAGAATTTTTCTTTGGATGATCCTTTGTTATGCTCATAAGGTGACATGATAGTATGTCAAAACGATAGGTACTTAAGATGACATGTATATGCCATAACCCGTAGATACTTTAGATGACACGTATATGTCATAACCATAAGAATAATACATAAGATCAATCATTTAACTGAGTGGGAATGGGTAAGCTATATGAGTTTACCCATATAGGCCCACCCCATACCTCAATTAAAGAGATAACTTGCGCTCCAGGCGAAGGTGTGGTAACCTAACATCTTAAGAAAGAGGTAATTAACTCTTTAAACCTTAGAAGGGATTGTGTACCTTTACTTAAGAAGAGATGGCCAGTCTCTAACGGAGGAGAATTCGTTGTTCTTTGCGTGCTTTCGACATGCCCCCATGTAAATGTGTTAATACCTCATAAGACAAAAACATGTTAAAAACGGACGCCAACTAAGGTTGACGTCTCTCCACAAAGTACGTTAGCGACATCTTGATTTTTAAAGAATTAAAAAGGTACATAGGAAAAAAGAAAGGTTTCAAAAAATTAAAAGACGATCCATACCTAGAAAAGATGGGTTCATGGGGAATTTTGTTTAAATGTAATACCTTTTAAGATGAATGGCGTTCCAACTTCGCGATATCATTTGGCCATCCAAGGTTGCCAGGCGATATGCTCCTTTCCCGGCTTGTGCATCTATTAGGTAGGGTCCTTCCCATTTTGGGGCAAGCTTGCCTGCATTGGGCTCCTTTGTATTTTGGAATGCCTTTCGTAGGACTAAGTCTCCTACTTGAAACCTTCTAATCCTTACGTTTTTGTTATAAGATCTGGCTACCCTTTGTTGATATGCTACCATACGAACTTTGGCCATGTCCCTCAGTTCGTCCACGGTATCTAAGTCACGTATCAAGATATCTTTGTTATGTTCATACGTTAACAAACTGTATCTGGCAGTAGGTACAAGGACTTCTGCTGGGATAAATGATTCAGTTCCAAATACAAGTGAATAGGGGGTTTGACCAGTAGCGTTCTTAGATGTCGTTCTGTCAGCCCATAGAACCATTGGTAATTCTTACGCCCATCGTCCTTTCTTCGGTTCGGTCTCTTTTTAAGTTGCTTATGATTATTTTGTTGCGAGATTCTGCTTGTCCATTGGCTTGAGGGTGAACAGGTGAAGATGTCACCATCTTGACTCCCCAAGATGTCAAGAAATCTTGAGTTCTCTTACTAATGAATTGAGAGCCGTTGTCACAAATTATTTCTGAGGGTATTCCAAATCGGCTGAATATGTTTCTTTTGATAAAAGATATAACTTCTTTGTCACGAACTTGTACATATGCCTCAGCTTCTACCCATTTAGAAAAGTAGTCTGTCATAGCCAATAGAAATACTCTTCCACCTGGTGCCATGGGCAATTTTCCTACTATGTCCATTCCCCAAACCATAAACGGCCATGGTGACAGGATAGGATGTAGTAGCTCAGCCGGTTGGTGCAGGATGTCCCCATGTCGTTGACGGGAATCACATTTCTTTGCGTAGTCGACGGCGTCTTTTTCTCATTGTGGGCCAAAAATAGCCCATTCTAAGAGCCTTGGTATGTAGACTCGCCCCGTATGATTGCCACATTCTCCTTCGTGCGGCTCCTTGAGAACTGATGGGCTCTATCGCTTCTAGACATCTTAAGTAGTGACCGCAATGATTTTCTAAACAAGAGGTTATCAATAAGTAAATATTTAGATACTCTTACCCTGAATGCTCTAGCATTTTTCTCCTCAGCTGGGATCGTATCATCTAAGAGATACTTGATAATAGGAGCTGTCCAAGAAGTTGCTACTGGAGGAGAAGGTATGTCGACATCTAGAGCGAACATCTCAAGATGATCAATTGTTGGGATGTCAATATGCACAATTGGGATACTGGTTTGTGAAATGCTTTTGAAGGCTGAAACCAAGTTTGCCAAAGCATCTGCTTGAGAATTTTCTTCTCGTGGGATTTGTTCTAAGGAAAATGATTTGAATTTGGCCAAAAGAATTTTTACAATTTCCAAATATGTCGTCATCTTAGCATTTTTTTGCTGTGTAGGATCCGTTGTAGTGGTTAACAATTAGCAAAGAATCCATGAACACCCGGATATGCTTGACATCTAGGTCCTGGGCTGCAGTTAAACCTGCAATTAGTGCCTCATACTCTGCTTCATTGTTGGTAGCCTTGAAATTGCAACTGATGGATTGTGGTATTATGTCCCCTTGTGGCGATTTTAGTACAACTCCCAGACCTGTACCTCTCATGTTAGAAGCACCGTCTGTGTAGAGAGTCCAAATTTTTAGGATGTCATCATCTTGAAGTTGCTGTACTTCCAATTCCACTTCTTGTTGCAGGGTTGGACTGAAATCGGCCACAAAATCAGCTAGGGCTTGGGATTTTATCGCAGTTCTGGGCTCATATTTGATGTCGTATGTGCTTAATTGTACAGACCATTTCGCCATTTGTCCTGACATCTCTGGTTTTCTCATAACATTCTTAATAGGATAGTTAGTGCGTACAATTATAGTATGTGTTTCAAAGTAGTGCCTTAATTTAATAGAAGCAGTTATCAAAGCTAGAATTAATTTTTGTAAATGAGAATACCTGGTCTCTGCATCTAGGAGTGTCTTACTTATATAGTAGATGGGTTGCTGATTACCATCTCGTTCTGTCACCAAGACTGCACTTACGGCACCTTCGGATACTGCCAGGTAGATGTAAAGATGCTCACCCTCTTGAGGTTTGGCCAATAATGGAGGTGTCGACAGGTAAGTTTTGAGCTCCTGAAAGGCTTCTTCATGTTGATCCTCCCATTGGAACTTATTGTTCTTCCTCAAGATGTCGTAGAAAGGTTTTCATCGATCTGAGGATTTTGAAATGAATCTGGTAAGTGCGGCAATCTTTCCCGTCAACCTTTGGACATCCTTGATAGATTGAGGTGATGACGGGTTGATAATAGCACGTATACGTTGCAGGGCGGCTTGAATGCCTCTATTAGTAACCATGTAACCCAAGAACTTCCCGGCCTTCATTCCAAAGTTGCATTTAATGGATTTAGTTTCATATTGAAACGATCCAAGATGTCAAAGGCTTGAGAGAGGTTGCTTATGTGGTCTTCGGCTTTCTTGGACTTTACCACCATGTCGTCGATGTATACCTCCATTGTGTCCCCAATCTGATCTTTAAACATCTTGTTGACGAGCCTTTGATACGTTGCACGCATTTTTAGTCCAAAAGGCATGGCAATATAACAATAAATACCTGTGGGTGTTATGAAGGCGGTGTCCTCTTGGTCAGATGGTTCCATCTGAATTTGTTGAAATCCTGAGGATGCGTCCATGAATGTGAGGAGTTCATGTCCGGAGGTTGCATCAACTAACAAATCTATGTGCGGCAAAGGAAAAGGATCTTTTGGACAGGCTTTGTTTAAGTCGGTGAAGTCGACACAAACTCGCCATTTCCCGTTTCTCTTCTCTACCACAACCACGTTTGCCAACCATCTTGGATAATCGACCTCTCGTATCATGTTGGCTTTGAGTAGGCGCTCTACCTCTTCCTTGATGATCTGGTTTCTGGTTTCTACAAACTTCCTACGTTTACGGTGTGCTTGGTTTGAAGCTAGGATCTACGTTAAGTTTGTGAGTGATGACATCTTTGCCGATGCCTGTCATGTCATCATGTTTCCAAGCAAAACTCTTTATTACGCTTCTTAATAAATCCACAAGCTTTTCTTCTATATCTGATGGGATGTCAGTGCCAATAAGTACTTTGATGTCCGGGTTGTAAGGGTCTAGCAATACTTCTTTCACATCATCCTCCCTAGCTTCCAGGACTTCACGTACTTTCCTCGGTAATTGCTATGCTTGTTTTGGAGATGTCGACGCCTTTATTGAAGTTTTATAACATTCCTTGGCCACCTGTTGATCACTGTAAATCTTAGCGACACCCCAAGGTGTTGGAAACTTCACACACTGATGGTAAGTGGAAGGTACAGCCTTCATTCCATGAATCCACGGTCTTCCAAGAATGACATTATAAGATGTTGCGCAATCAATTACGCAGAACCATTCCATGGTATTGAGGCCCTTCGAGTATATAGGAAGCTTTATCTCTCCCACCATTTCTTTGACTTCCCCACTGAAGCCTACCAGTACTGAGGACTTCTTAATAATCTCTGATTCTGGGATGTTCATTTCCTTAAGAGTGCCCAACATAATAAGATTTACAGAGCTACCCCCATCAACCAGTATGCACCGGATTGTACAATTGGCGATCTGCAAGGAGATAACTAGACCGTTGTGATGGGGTTCCAGCAAGTTATCTCGATCACTTTTGTCAAAGGTGATTGGATCCTGGCAGGGTGTCGACATCCTGGGATGTCTTTCTGGCTTTTCCTCTTTTGACTCTTTAGCATGTCATTTTCTTGCGAGAATAGGATGTGCCACATATTTCGAACCTCCGCCGATAAAATTGATCACCTTCGTTGATCTTTGGGGAGAGGCGGTCTTTCGGCTTCATGAGGAGCTTCCGCATTTTCGGCCTTCTTCTTCCTAGATCCCGGCAACTCCTTAAGATGTCCTTTCGAGAGCAAGTAACGATCTCCTTCCTTAGTGCTATGCAATCTTCGCAACATGTCCAAAGTCTTCATGGTAAGCGCACCATTTTGATTTGTCACGCCATCTGTGGCTTTGTCCGTCTTCTTTGGCCATCGGCTTTGTCCCCAAGGTTGCCCATTGCACGTAGTATACCCGAAATGTCAACGGAAAAACAATAATCGAAATGTTAGGTACATTATCGTTATCTTCATCCTCACCGTCTATTGAGTTAATTTTGCTAGTGTCAATTCTCGGATAAGGATTGGAACGGTGGTTCCTGCGATGGGACGATTCAGTCTTTCTGTCGGGGTTGTCATATGTCGACATCTTGGATGAGGACTTCGATCTTCGCAGCTCGTCTTCCTCCAGTCTTATGAATCTCACCGCCCGCTCCCGACTTCTTCCAACCGCTTACAAGGAGTCATCACCAAATCTTGATAATCTTGTGAATCTTTCTTCACCCCATTTTGAATGCTTACGTAGGCGTCGACATGTCAAGATTGGGAATTTCTAGCACTTCCTTATTGAACCAGTGGACATAATCCTTTAGAGTTTCATTAGGCTGCTGGGTCACATTGTAGAGATCACTTGTCAACCTTTCAAATTATCGACTGCATGAGAATTGGTTATAGAACATGTTGATAAGCTGGGCGTAAGAACCAATTGAACCTAGAGGTTGCCTAATCAACCATTTGAGGGCTGGTCCAGACAGGGTTGATCCAAATCCCTGCATGCGAGGCCTCCCGAAATTGAAGAGGAATATGAATTATGTCCATCTTTTCTTGATAGTGTGCGACATGCTCCTCTGGGTCCGTGGTGCCGTCGTACAACTTCATAGATGGTACACTGAAACGCTTTGGGATGTCAACATTTGCAATTGCTGGGACAAACCGGGATTGATTGTAGCAGTTTTGAGTCACAGGTTGAATTGGAGGAGTTACGCCTGGCACGTTCATTATCAGTTCTCTGAGATCCTGCATCTGTTTGGCTAGTGGGTTTCCTGTAAAATGGTCAGCCATAGGAATACGATTGAAATTATCATTATTAAAAAGATTATTTAGCAAACCATAGTTGTCCGTAGTAGTCGTGACAGTAGTGCTGTCAATGAATGGAATGAACGGGGTGAATCCTGCGGAAGATGGCGTCAATGGGGTGTCCCCGGGCAAGGATGTCGACATCATTAAGGATGTCAGCGGATGAGTTTGAGGAGGACTGCCCATTGGGATGAATTCACTCTGAAATGTAGATCCTCTAGTGTTGTCAAAGTTGAGAACCCTTGCACGCAGTGGTGATATGTTGTCAAGCTGAGACGCGATGAGCCGTTGATCTTTACGCATCTTAATCATGGAATTGGTCGGCACCTTAGAATTGCTTTGTCTTCTGGTCCAACCTTTGATTCAACTGGTAAGGATACTCCGAATGTCGGCATCTACATTGGAAGAGGTTGTTCCCTTTTGTGGAGTCTTCGTAAGTTGAGCCGGGCCGAGGTCCGGGCGAGGAGGTGGTGGTAACAAGCTGGTTCTTCCTCCTGACGTGGGAACAACGGCGGGACTCTTGCCGGCGGCGGACACATTGGGGGGTGCAGACATAATGAATTTGCTTAGGAAATGATCCAAATAATCGATAAACCACGAGGCCCCTCGGTGGGCGCTAAATTGTTTTGGTAGAAAAAACAATAGAGTTGAATCTTAACTTTGTTTAGTGTGTGGATTGAACAATAAGGAGGGAACTATGGAATTCGACTATATGGAACAAAAGCAAGAAAAAGTAATAATGACACCACGATTTGTTAACAAGGAAAACCTTGGAGGTGACAACCTCTTTGGAAAAAACCCCGGGAGTTAGGTCTCCAACCTTAAAAGTTTCACTATGATGATTATGAGTACAACTTTGGAAGAGAATGGAGAGGATTACAATCAGTTCGTGCGTAGAGTGTGTGTGCGTCTGAGAGTTAGTGTGTTCCATCTCCATTTCCCCTTATATATAAATAAGTATGAAGGAGTCAAATACGGTTCCTACAATCTCGGGATATAAGCTTATCCTTTCAACCTCCGTGAGACCAAGTCGCCCTAGCCGTTGAAGATATGTTGAACGTGCTGGAGAATATCCCGCATTTCTTCTCTCTTAATTACTGGAAAATAAGAATAAATATATTAGGAAATATTAAATAAGTAAATATTAAAACAATACTTACAGTGGAATGACATCTTAATATGCAGGATCAACTGAAGATGTCACCATGCTGAAAAATACCCACAACACATGTGTTGGAACATTCCTATTCCAATAACCCGAAAGCACTCAAGTCTAGATTAAGTAAGAGAAGAAGATGAAGGCGGAAGCGCGATACCTGTTGATATCATCTTGTTACTTGATGTTGTTCTTGCCAAGGAAGGGAGAGAAGAAGAAGAAAATCAAGGAGGGAATTGTAGATCTTCTTGATGATGAATTCCCTCCTTAAAACTCAGATTATTGAGAGAGTATATAAGAATAATGTAGTGTTTCTAGGCTGATGGTAGGCCTCTATATATAGGAAACAATGGCACCTCATCAAGGGACTACACCCTTTCAATTAAGCGGTGTGAAATTACCATTCTGCCCATCATAAATAGGTAATTTCCACCTCGGGAACTCTACACATTTAATTAATATTTCTATACTTTACAATAACATTATTTTAATGATTTATACATGTACGTCTACATGTCACTTATATTTATTAAGTATACACATTTTGCAATCCATGTTCTTACAATCTCCCACTTGGATTGCCCAAACATGTGTTTATACTTTAACAAATCCTCATAAAATCATATTTATAATGTAAATGACAATCCATATGTGCACTTCATTGTCATTCTAAAACAATCTCGTCCATTAGTTTCACAAGTATAGAAACTAAAGGGGCAGTCGTTGTAATTGATTCGCAACTAAATCCACATTAATCACATATATATGTTCAACTAAATGACATAGATTAAGTATAGATGTGTAGCATGGAACACTTAATGAATATATATTAAAACATATATATATATATATATTCCATCAACTAGTCCTTATTAACCAAATGAGATCAATATGAATAAAATAAATAGCAAATAAAGCACAACACAAACTCCCACTATATTATGCATTATCAAAAGTCGTTTCACCCATATGAGCAGTATGCTCGTGAAACATCAAAAGAGATAACGCTTTAAAAAAATGGATCCAATAACATGGAGTTTGATCTTATAAGTTGTATATCTGTTTGTTCAATTTATACTTATTTCTCTTCCACAAGAGACATAACCATATGATGTCCTTCGACATCTTTGCATCCTGTAAAACAGAATCGGAATACCTAATGATCTCAAAATGATCCGATTTTGTATACATAAGCATGTAGTTTAATGTTTTATAGGTACTTCATCATTCTTTTGGATGCGACTTAATGTTCTTCTTTCCAAATTGCTTTGGTATTGACCAAGCATCTCAATAATAAATGCAAGGTCTGGACGAGTACAGACTTGCGCATACATTAAGCTTCCTACTGCCGGTGCATAAGGGATATTTTCCGTATACTTGTATTCAAAATTAATTTTAGGACATTACGTTAAACTGAGTTTATCTCCTTTAGAGACAGGGGTGTCATGTGGTTTACAATTTTTCATGCTAAACCTTTGTAATACCTTCTCTATATAGCTCTTTTGTGATAATCCCAAAATACCTCGTGAATGATCACGATGAATTTGGATTTCCAATACAAAAGATGCCTCACCAAGATCTTTCATCTCAAATTTGTTTGAGAGAAATTTCTTATTTTACTTTAGAAGGTCCTTATTATTACTAGCACGTAAAATATCATCCACATATAAGACCAAAATTATAAATCTACTCCCACTGAACTTATGGTATAAACAATCTTCATCAAGATTCGTTCAAAACTAAATGAAAGAATAACTTGATTAAATTTTAAATACCATTAACGAGAAGCTTGCTTGAGGCCATAAATGGATTTCTTAAGTTTACAAACTAATTGATTCGTTTGATCTGAATCGGTCACCATTACTGGTTTCCTTATATAGATGGTTTCCTCAATGTCTCCATTGAGAAAAGCCGTCTTAACATCCATTTGTTGAAGCTCAAGATCATAATGTGCCACTAATGTCATAATGATCATAAAAGTGGGTTTAGAAGATACCGAAGAAAATGTTTCTTTATAATCAATGCCTTCCTTTTGAGTGAATCCCTTAGCAACAAGACGTGCCTTATATCTTTCCACATTACCTTGCGAATCCCTTTTGGTTTTAAATATCCATTTACAACCAATAGGTTTTGCACCTTCAGGCAATCAGACAAGATTCCAAACGTCATCGTCTTTCATTGATTTTAACTCCTCATTAATGGCATTGATCCACTTTAGGACTATTAATGGCTTCATGGAAGGTGATAGGTCCATCTCCCACTAAACCTAAGGTGTCCTCATTCTCCGCAAGATACATATCATAAATATCCGGAATAGCACTTCTTCTTTCTCTAGTAGATCTCCTTAAGGGCACCGGTTCATTCTTATTTTGAGGTTGTTGAATTTTCTTATGTCCAACATTTTCATGTTGTCTGTTATTTACGGGAGTTTCTATATCATTTTGAATTGTATATTCTTGTTGAATTTTAGGTACAATTACTTGATTTCCAACAGGAACTAAAGTTGAAGGAAGGTTCCTCTAACTCTTCAAATTCAAAATCATTACTATTTCTCCCACTAAATTCAACAGCCTCAAAGAACCTAACATTGCCTGTCTCGAAAAATGTTCTAGTTTTCGGGTTATAAAATTTATATCCCCTAGATCTCTTAGCATAACCTACAAAGTAACTACCAACGGTCTTAATGTCCATACGGAGTTTTGTCGGTAGCCTTTGAAGCAACTCTATTGAGAATATAAGTAGCGGTTCTGTAATGCATCGCCTATAATGAGTGAGGCAAAGAAGTACAAGAAAACATACTTCTTACCATATCCTTAAGGATTCTATTATGTCTTTCCACTATACTATACTAGGTTTGCCCGGCATGGTGTAGTGAGGGACAATCTCACACTCTTCAAGATAGCGAATATAAAGGACCTGGACGTCATTCACCCAATACGTCCAATGATTGAGACTTTACATGAAGAAAATAATGTATCCATAATGAGAGTAATCATCTATGAATGTGATGGAATATTGTTGACCATTCCATGAAGGGTTAGTGAATGGTCCATATGAATTAGTTTCAAGACGTTTGATACTCTCAAAGATCCTATTTCCTTTAATGTTTGTAAATTTTTCTTTAAAAACACTTAATGCAAAAAATTTTATCCGGAGTATCAAGTTGTTTTAGGATTCCCTCTGACATAAGCTTTATCAATTCTCCCTTTGGAGATATGACCCAAACGCCTATGCCATAGAATACAAGAATTTTCACTTGATAACTTTTGCTAGTGCCTTTAGTTTTGGTTTCATTATTATGGGACTCATTCATTTTCTTGATTGTGTCAAGTAAATTAAGATTATCGATATATGACAAAGTACTAGTACCGACAAGTTAGGAATTTAAAATAAAGATCACATTTATTATTACCAAAAGAACAAGAGTAATCTTCCTTGCCCAAAACTGTGATATATTTTAAATTCCATCTAAAGGACGGTACAATGAATATATTATTTAGTACAAAATAATAGCCAGTACTTATCATTAATCTAAAAGTCCCTAAGCCTATAACTTCAACCGGATTTCCAGCTCCCATATAGATGTATTTCTCATCTTTACTGGGGATTAGGTAATTCAGGCAATCCTGCATACATGAACTAATGTGAGTTGTTGTACCAAATACAACCACCATGTATATTAAGGATTTGAAACCAAATTTTCCTTAGTACAAACAAGACCAAATGACATACCATTCTGAATTCGCCATTTGCGATACTTATGGTAGCCGTTCTTCATGCGAGTAAGGTCCTTGCAAAAGAAGCATTTCTTGACTTTATGATCATTAAATGATCCCTTACGCTTCTTACTTGCAACCGCAATTTCCTTTCCTCTTCTCTTAATCTCATGAGAAGAAGTAAATGCTGAGTGAGTACTTTCTAATTTAAGATATTTCATCCTATCTTCCTCTAATGTCATATGTGAAAGTAATCGATTAATATTCCACTTGTACTTTTGACATTTATAGATCACCTCAAAAGGACCAAATTGAGGAGGAAGATATATCAAAACTTAAGTGCACGAGAAAATCTTCCGAAATCTCTAACTTAAGTGCCTTTAGTTTGATCGAAAATTGAAATAATTCAAAAATGTAGTCCCGAAGATTTTCTTCTCCCTTGTACCGAATGGAAACAAGTTTCCACAAGAATTCAAAAAAAAAAAAACTCAGCATTTTCGATCTCAGAGACATTGTCCATAAATGTCTTTGAAACTGCATTTTCCATGATCATTAGACTCACGCGGTTGGACCGTTCCCATTGCTCAACATTTTTCCATTCTATAATGATATTTCCTTTAGCGGGACTTGGTTCCCCTAATGCGTGATCGATGTCCATACATCCTAAGATCATCGTTATATTATTTTTCCAAGTTTTAAAGTTAATCCCATTAAGCATTGGAACATTGTTCATGGAAGTAGTAATAGATGAAGCGTTTATCAAATCTGTTGGGAATAAGAACGAAGAATGAATACAAAACATGTATAAGAAACTACATAATGAATAAAGTGATTAATTATATCAATGAATCCCATCAAAAAAGATAATTAACATGACATCAAAACTAATATTTGGATTGCGAATTGACTCATAATTTAATTTATCTTAGGGTAATAAATGACTTTAAATAATACATTTCAAATACTTGTCTTCCTTTAGGCCGGTTCAAGTATTAAAAATGTCCTAACATTTAATGTATTTGTTACCCGGCAATAAAGAATATAAACAACTCATTTTAAATACCCGCCTTCCTTTGGGATGGTTCAAAGTCTTTAAAATGACCAAACGTTTTATTCAATTATTACCCCATGAATGCAAATACTTAGTCAACAACAAGGTCTCCTTTGGGAAACAATCATGTAATCACATATCAATAAGAACATTCATCACTTTACAATTTCGTATCTAAACAACGTAAATCACTTTGGCGACAACATTGTTTAGAAATGAATGAAATTGTTAAGCATATAATTAATCACACTTTATGGCACAAATTAATGTATAATTTTACTCAAATAATGAATAAAAATTGACCAAAATAGCAAAATATTGAAAATTTTGAAAATCTGGCCAAAATGAGTCATGCTCGGCCGAGTCAAGGAAGGTGCTCGGCCGAGCAAAACCCTCCAGAGAACATCCCTTTATGATCCCTTGTGCTCGGCCGAGTCTTAGGGGTGCTCGTCTGAGTTCTTAGAGGTGCTCGGCCGAGTCCTTAGGGGTGCTCGGCCGAGCATCATGACCGTTGGATGGCGCCTTTTCAAAAAAAAAAATCAAACGTTGTGCTGATACAAATGGGGTGCTCGGCCGAGTCAAGGGAAGTGCTCGGCCGAGCAGACCCTGAAAGTCAAATTTTCTAGATTTTTACTATCAATTCTTAATTTAATGGTGAATTAACATTCAACCAAAGCAAGTAGATCCGCACACTCACATCACATTTTTAAATGTGTGGCTATGAATTTGAACAAACTCACAATGCATCCAATGATGGTGGCTATGTCCAAAATAGGATTATCTTACATTAAGAATTGAAAGCCTTTTGAGTAAACCAAAATTTATAATTATAATTTAACGCAATACTCTATAAATGAATTAGAGTTGCACCAGTTCATTAGTGCACGGCCGAATCAAATTGAAAAATTTTGAAAATACGTGAACAGTGTTTGCACGGCCGTGCGTTATAACTTGCACGCCCGTGCAAATACTATTCAGCCTTTTTCCAAAAGGCACCTTTTCATAATTGGCCGAGCAAGGCCCTTTTCACTGAAAATTTTTCTTCACACAAAAGATGAATGGCAAGCAAAAATTAACGCTTAACCAAGACATGAATACACAAGTAGATCCAACACGGTTGTGCGACATAAAACGCTCTGTTGTGTCAATGGGATAATCTTGCATGAATAATCATGTCCTTTTGAGTAAACTTTAATCCATATTCATAATTCAATCAAGTAATGAATAATAACACTCTAGCAACGAATTAGAGCATTTAAATAACATCATAACATAATGATTTCAGCAGGATTAAAAAATCAAAGTATAGCAAACATATGTTATATGAATTCAAACATAATCCAAAACTTGAGAGGCTCTGATACCAATTGTTGGAACATTCCTATTCCAATAACCCGAAAGCACTCAAGTCTAGATTAAGTAAGAGAAGAAGATGAAGGCGGAAGCGCGATACCTGTTGATATCATCTTGTTACTTGATGTTGTTCTTGTCAAGGAAGGGAGAGAAGAAGAAGAAAATCAAGGAGGGAATTGTAGATCTTCTTGTTGATGAATGCCCTCCTTAAAACTCATATTATTGAGAGAGTATATAAGAATAATGTAGTGTTTCTAGGCTGATGGTAGGCCTCTATATATAGGAAACAATGGCACCTCATCAAGGGACTACACCCTTTCAATTAAGCGGTGTGAAATTACCATTCTGCCCATCATAAATAGGTAATTTCCACCTCGGGAATTCTACACATTTAATTAATATTTCTATACTTTACAATAACATTATTTTAATGATTTATACATGTACGTCTACATGTCACTTATATTTATTAAGTATACACATTTTGCAATCCATGTTCTTACAACATGAACTATCAATTTTCACACAGATATTTTTTTATACTAAAACTGACACTTTTTTACCCTACACTAACACTATTTTATACTGACAATTAATAATAAATGAAATGACACTATTCACACTGACATTTGTTTACAGTAACACTATCACTTTTTAACAATAACATTGACACTTTTTTACACTGACATTTAATAATACATGCACTGACACTGTTTACACTGCCTGACACATTTTACACTGTTATTTTGTTTCACTAATACTGATACTTTTTTACAATAACACTGCAAATTAATAATACATGCACAGACACTATTTACACTGGTACTTTGTTAAACTAACACTAGCAATATTTTACACTAACACTGGCACTTAATAATACATTAACTGACACTATTTACACTGGTAATTTGTTACAATAACACTGACACTTTTTTACATTGACAATTAATAATAAATGCACATTCACTCTTTACACTAGCACTTTGTTACTCTAACACTGACACTAGCGGGTGAATCAAAAAGCGTTTTTTTCTAAAATTAAGAAAAAAACGTGTTTTTTGTAAAATTTTGGCTATTTCATTATGCATGTGTAAAATAAAATTTTGAAAATAAATAATAAGGATATTTATATATTTATTCTACTTAATAGCTGATGCTGCAGGAAAGGTGCTTATCAATCTTCGTCCACGTGGCAGGACCAATCACTTGACTCCTTGATCTGAAATCAGAACCCACGACTAGCCGGAATGGTCTCCGGCTTAGACCCTCGGGCGTGAGACTAAGTATGGTATTTCGGAGAGCAAATATTGTAAATGAACAGAGATATTCAAATGACAAAATTGCAGTTACCTCAAAACCGTTGTAGTGGTTATGTATTTATAGCTGTTTGATGAGGGTGGTATTTTTGATAGGACTGCATGAATCCCGTGATTTGTGGGACATGCACATGTCCATAGATCGTGTCTGTGAGTGGCTCCTGATTTGTAGGGGGCCAGTTATGGAAAGAGTTGTGCGTACGTCTTACTTCATTAGGTTGACGCTTATTTGGTAGGTCGAGGTCGCCTGTTGAGCTTAGGTCGACCTGACTGATGGGTAGGGCTGGACAGTACCTAAAATAGAACTCGGATCGTAGAGTCAGACCAAGCTAGGTCGGGGCCTCATAGGTCGGACAATGAGCTTAGGTCGACTGATCCTACTGATGGGCCTCAGGCGTAGTAATCGTTGGGCCAAACCCACTAAGAATGTGGTGGCAAAAGTAGATAAACGATTGGGCTTTACCCGTTGGGCCTAGCTCGTCACATTTAGTCTGTTCAATAAATATTTTTAAAAATGATTTTTAAATAAAAATTGTTATTTATTTTGAAATAATATTCCTAGAGTACCGCCTTTGGCACATCTTGAATCAAGGATAGCGATGGCAATTGGTTGGGGGCTGTTAAGAGACCCGAGAAAAGATATTGCAAATGTTCTTATTATTTCAATAATTTCTAAATAAATATCATAGTTGATTTTACAAAATATTATAATTTAATTACTAAGTCAAATTCATTGATCTTTGAGTAAACATATTTTATTCGTCCGACATACGATGCCATCCTTGTGCTATCTTTGCCTAAACAAGACACGAATTCAGGCCACCCTTGATTATTCAGGCGACCTCGACAAACCAACACGTTCACCTATGCACGTCTTTATTTGTAATCGACTCCTACATTCTCGAAGAAAGTTACGGCAACAACATCTGCATGATTTTAGAGATTTATAATGATCCCAAAACACCACTATATATATATACCAGTCCCAAAACAACACTATATATATATATATATATATATATATATATATATATATATATATATATATATATATATATATATATATATATATATATATATATATATATATATATATATATATATACTGCATAACATCCTACGTTAAAAGGTAATGTTATCTTATCTATTTGAGATTACGTCGTTCAATACAGTTTTCATACAAAGTCCTAACACTATATATTATCATCACGCCAGAGGATTTTACCCGAAAACCGTCACTACAAGAAAACAGGGCAACTGAAACGGATTTTTCGATTGCAATTCAGGAAAATCAGTTGCAAATTGATGTTTACAAGAAAACCGTCACTACAAGAAAACAGGGCAACTGAAACGGATTCTGTTGCAATGTGTTTCCTAGAACAATTTTTACATCCGTTGCAAACAACAACTAATTTATTTCTGTTTCTAAATTTTGCAACTGATTTATTTCTGTTTCTAATTGCAACTGATTTTTCTGTTTCAAATATGTTATTTCTGTTTCTAAAATTTGCAACTTATTTATTTCTGTTTCTAATTGCAACTGATTGTTCTGTTTCAAATATGTTATTTCTGTTCCTAAAATTTGCAACTGATTTATTTCTGTTTCTAATTGCAACTGATTGTTCTGTTTCAAATATGTTATTTTTGTTTCTAAAATTTGCAACTGATTTATTTCTGTTTCTAATTGCAACTGATTGTTCTATTTCAAAAATATGTTACATAGAACTAAATTAGCAACTAAATTTTTCAGTTTCAAGTATGCAACCTAATTTGCAACAAAAAATTATGTTGCGGAAAATTATTTTCTAAAAATAAAATATTACTAATATTATAAATATTTCTCAATTGTACCTGATTGAAAATTTAACTTAAAATATCTTAAATCAAACAAATAAAGTCAACAAAGCTTCAAACATTACATTAAAAAAAATTCCCAAATTATCATACTAAACTGTTGTGCTACTATTAAACTACGTAGAATTTTGAAGATGGCATACTTTAAACTATGTAGGAGCTCTTGGACGATGCTTTAAGCCTCTAAGTCCTCGATTTGAGCATCTCTTGGAAGTGTAACCGGAAATCATTTTTCAGTTCCTCAAATTTAGCCTAATATGTGGATTGTAATTTTGCCGTGACTTCATCCCTCATTTTCTCAACTCTTTCGTTCAACTTATCTTCAAACTCTCGCGTCTGTGTGAAAACTCCATTTGAACATGTAGATGAGGAAATCGTGCTGCTACTCAAGATCTTCGATGCAGGAACCAACGAACCAAAGCCGTACAAACGATACTTTACAACACCACCAATATTGCTTTAGAAGGGGAAATTATATGAAAGGGACAAAAAAAGAAGAAACACAGAGATCAAAACCGTTAAACTGTAAAAAATTGCAATTTTTAAATCAAATACACTTAAATTACCCAAGGGCTGCAGCAGTTACATTATGACTGTTTCTTAAAACGGTCAGCAACTCTTCTAATGGTGCTCTAAAATCATCAAGACCTTTATTAAACAAATATATTAAAGCACCATACAGTCTGTGCTCCCGGTGTAAGTACGCCAATCCAATTCACGATCCCTTTTTAGGTGCATTTTAAATGATAAAATTGCATTAAGGGGCGTTTTGGTAAATTCCCGGTCCGTTCCGAGACTTCCGGGAACTTTTTATAAGTTTCTCGCGAGGGAAGTGCGTTTTAATATTTTTCCCGGACAAAAGGACCTAAAAGGAATTAATCATTTTGGACCTTTTGGGTATTAACCCGAAATGTTCCAGAATCTGGTTTTGGCGCCAGAATCGGTTATTGATTCCTCCAGTCGTGCGACAGCTTGAGGCATGGAAATTGAATACGTTGGGTCGTGCGACCAATTAATCCAACTTCCCAATTTACGTATAAATATCCAATGGCTTCATTTTGTCAAGAGGGGGAGTTAACAACAACACACAGATACCACACACACAAACACACAAACACACAGACCTCCTCTCTTTCTCTCTCGATACGTAAAAAGCCTCTCTCTCTCTCCTCTCTCTCTCTCTAAATGCCATCTTCTTCCTCAACCGAAAAGCTCTCCCTCTCCGGCCAAAAACCAACCCAACCTCAACCTCCAAATCCAACCTCAACCTCTTCTTCCCCGATCCAATCTATTCCAATCTCCCTAAACCCAAAACACTGATCTACTCCCTTCCAATTTCCCCGTTCTTCCCCAAAGCTAACTCGCCGGCAACCTCTGTCCAAAACCTCACTGGAAACCTTCACCTGTTCTCTCCCTCACCGGCAACCTCACCTAAACCAATTTCCTTCTCCCTAAATCGGCGACCTCTCCAACTCCCTCAATTTCAAATCGCCATTACCGAAGCTTCTCCCTCTCCCCAAATTCACCGGCATCTTCCTCACCAATCAATTCGACGGCCAAGCCCATCATCAACCTGCCCTACCCAAAACCTCAACCTAATCCCTCTCAACCGACACCTTCTTCCCCTGTTTCCAAATCCTAAGCTGACAACCACAACCGCTTCCCCTGAACAGAGCCCCAAGCCAATTCCGCTCCAACACATACCTGCTTACTGGAAATTGCTCAATCTGGAATCTGAGTTTGTACCGTTCCGAAGCTAAATTGAAGAATTCGATACCTAATGTGGTATAGAAATCGTGGACTACGAGGGTAACGATTTCCTCACCTTTATCTCTCATTTACAGTTTATTTGCCTCATTGCAATTATTCCCCGGACTTGATAATTAGACTCTATCCGTCCCCAATTATCAAGTCCCAACTGCCGATCTCTCTGTTTAAGTAGCTTTGCTTGGTATTGTTGATATTAATAATGTGAGCTTGTTGGATTTGTTGTTTATTGGCCAAGGGAGTGTGGATGTCCCTATATCCACATCCCCTTGGTCAATCCATTATAATTTCGTTGGTTTCTGAGATTGTGTTGGGATCTGAATTGTTTGTTGTTGGATTTGTGCTCAATTGTAAAGTGTCTGCAAACGGCAAGGTTGTGTCACGCGACACAATTGAACCCTCAGGTCCTGTGTCACGCGACACAACGTGCCTTATGCAGAGACTATTATTTCAGTTGTAAACCCTATTCTGTTTGTCCTCGATGTAAAGTGGGACGTGGCCTCCCAGAGTCAATGGCTTACAAATTGTATTTCCCCCTGTTGAGCAATAAAACAAAGCGTTGATTTGCATTTTAATACATATCTTGTCATACACACTTTGCACACACATTTGAATGAATTGAATGTTGAACAATTGAAAGACTCGTCTACGGACGAGGCGTGTTGGGTGAACTCTCGGTTCTTCCCAACACGTAACTTGACCCCCGAATCCATTTTCTCTTTCAAAAAGGTTTTCAATGTTTCCTCTTAAAAACGGCGTGGCGACTCCTCATTTTTTGGCGAGCGCACATTCAGTGGCGACTCTGCTGGGGATATGAAACTTGTTTTTCAAAAGTGGGTCAGACTTTCGTTATTGTTCAACAATCATTTCATTCATTTGTGTGTGCTTTGTTGTGTGACATGTTATGTGTTTAAGTGCATTTTACGTGCTTTGCTTTATTCCTTTCCCCCCTTGTGTCCCATCTTTGTTGTCTGTTTTGCTGGTGCTGGGACTGAGATATTGCATCGTGCTTGGAGGCTGGGGCTGATTTTGATTGCTGTTCAGATTCTGGAAAGGTGACTCCTTCTGTCATGCGACAGAATATGCCCTCCATGTCCTGTGTCACGCGACAGAAGGTGGTCATTCTGCAGGACTTGATTTCTCTGATACAGGTTGTGATTGTGGGACAGTCCCCCATGATCAGATTTTTGATTCTTGACTATTGTACTTTATGGGGGCGTGTGTGTGTTGTTTTTTCCTTTATCACCCCCTTTTCAAATAAAATAAAAATAAAAATATAAAAAATAAAAAAAATCTTTTTTCGCAAAATAAAGGAACATAGCCATCCCGCACACTACTTCACGTAGATCTAGAACCCTCGGGTGCGATTGATGGCATCGCGGACGGTGATGTACGTCGCCTACGCTTGAGCGCCTGAAATCAAACCTAACCCCCTAGTGCGTTATAGGTGGCGCCACACATTTTAACCTCACCCAAAACGGTTGGTTTTCGACACGACATTTTTCAAATACACTAAAATGAATTGCTTCAAATTTTTTAAAAGACTTTCATACCCATCCCAAAACCTAGCACGTGTGGGCATGTTGCCAACGCAACATGGTTTCATGAGAGGACATGTCGTTCCCACGGCATGTTCTAACGAGAGATCATGTCGCTTTGTCAACATGCACCGACGAGAGGTCATGCCGGATTTTTCCTTGAAATTCTTCAGGAATACCTGTTATGCTGCCCAAATTTCTCTAGAAATTGGGGCTACTCGTCCGTCCCATAAATGCTTTGGTTTTGTTTAGGTATTATCGCCTATTATTAATTTTGAAACAATACATTTGGCGTATTTTTGGATGATGTGTCCTTAGGTTCCCCCGAGGTCTAGATTGCGTGAAATAAAGGATTAGCCTTTCCCAACTGTCTCTAGGACTTAAAACACCGATTTCTACTTGAACAATAATAAGTGTTGCACGAGTCCGTCTCCTTTCCCGTTCTTCCCTCTCCCATACTTTCTCAAAATTCTCTACCCTCCGTCTATACACGCTCTTTCCGCTCCAAGGCTACGGCAAGTTGGGTGTGCGCTCTCGTTCCCGGTGATCATTGGTCCATATTCCCAAGGCGGAAGCAGTTCAAGTGCCCGAGCAGTTGTCCATTTGATTCGAAATCCAAAATGATCGGTGCAGAGAAGATTATGGCCCATCAGTCTGGAAATTCATATCCCATGGGTCAGCAGAGTGCAAAGAGTGTATCCAGTGAAAAGTGGCGAGCTACCCTTGAAGCTGTTTTTCCTCGCAAGCGGGAGGCCCGTTTGTTTGTTCAGATTGCTAATGATAAGGAGGACGACTTGTGAAGGACAGAAAGATTGAGAAGGGTCCTCACCGCACCGATGGCAACGATGCTCTTCCATCCATCCAATGTTGAAGAAGTCAATCAGTCCTCGTAAGATCTAGAATGTCCACTGTCGGACATGAGTCTGTCGAGTCCAAGTTGGACCAGTTTTGCTTTGCAGTGATAAAATCTTTGTTTCTATTCTTGCTAGACTCGAGACATTACTAGTACACCTGCATTACAATCAATTGAAATGGTCTTATTCCAAATGATCACTTGTGCTGCTCACCGACCAGCACTTTGAAATGGCTAATGTTTAAATTGATCAGAGTGAGAAAATCGGTTGACACATCTTTCATAATCTCGTTGTTCGATGAATTTGCACGGATCTTCCTCAAAGTAAGCCTAAGGAAGCAATGAAGACTCGATCTCGTTCGGATCATCCGATAGGGACTGCGGTTGAAACCTTTCACCCCTAGGAAAACCTTTACCTTACCCTCACTAAAAAATACCCCTTCGGTTCAAGATCGGCACGTATTTGAAACCCGTTTAACCATCTCAAGAAGAAGAGGGACTATCCTTGAGACTCCCGTGATTCAAAGAAGCATCGACCGTCTCCAAGCTCAAGAACGACGGAAAGCAATGATCCATCCTGGGGACTAGCTGAAATGCTCCTCTCAAAGGCAAAATTGAAAAAAAAAAAGAGAAAAAAAATATATATACAATAAAAAAAAAAGAAGAAGAATAAAAAAAAAGAAAAGAAAGAGAGCCTAGTCCCCAGCGATTCTCTCAAAAGAAAAAGTCAAAGGACTCGGTCGTTACTCAATAGGAGTCTCAGAGCGAATAAAGAGGCAACACGGATGTCCCTCACCATTACCTCTAACAAATCCCGAGCCGTCCTCTCGATTTTAGAGGACATTCCCGTCACCATTACCCTTGTCAAAGCCAAGATCGACCTCTCATTCTTAGAGGCAACAAAGAGGCAACCACAGATTTCCCTCACCTTAGAAATCCCAAACATACCCAAGAGCCAACCTCTCATCTTTAGAGGTCCAGTCAGCAAAAGGCCTAGCCGACCTCTCGTTTTAAGAGGTCAAGATATCCTGAATCACCCGAAGACCGATCGAAATCCCGAAGCCAAGTCGCAGTTCCTACCGGATAACAGTGTCATTCCAATATCGTTGAGATCTTAAAACAGATTATTGCTTAAAGCGGAGCCAAGCCCATCCCGGCTCAAAGAACCGTCAAGCAAAGATTGTGCAAATTCTATCCGTTCATTTGACGTTGCATGTGAGCATATTTCATTTCTACTCCGCAAACACCTTCCGTGGATGTCCCACTGGGGCTTCACATCTGTGTCTCCCATCGACACTCCAAGAGGACATATTCTTTCGATTCTCAAAATCCTCAAAAGTCCTCGAATCCTCGAATTCCAATGTTCATTCTCTTAATTCGGGATAAGCCGAACTACGGCGACCTGAGCTCCTCCCAAGGAGGGGAACGTAGGCAACCATAACTGGTCCGGTTGAAATCACAAACAAATCTCAGAAAATCTGGTCTCAGCAAGGGCCGTTCCTATACACTTTCCATCCTTTCGAGCTTGATTCTTGATATCAGTGGGCTTTCTCCTCAGGATTGATAAAAATATTTGCTCATATCAGCGTTGGCGGTTGACTAACCCGAACATCAATAAAGGGTTTTAAGCAGCTTTGTGATCATCACGAATAAGACAAGTTTTCAAGTGTCTCGACAAGTCTTCTCTTTCTACATCATAGGAAGATAGAGCTAAACACTGTGTCGGTCAGCAGGGGCTTCCATACACTATTCCATACCTTGCGATGCTTATACTCTCCCAAAAGAGTTAAACCCAAAAGCGAGAGTGTCATACACAAAATCGGGATTCATTTCCCACCCTCGAAAGATATGCCCCTGCACGTAAACACTTCCGAGTCTTGTCCAGCGACTGATTGACTGCGATTTAGAATGATGAGTTGCCTCCTCATCCATAAGATGACTCTGCCTGCGATGAATCTGCATGGAATTTCCTCATGTTGGGGGTTTGGTTAAGTGTAAGTGTCCCAATCTGAACCGCCAATGATCCTTCAGCCCAATTTAACGACTTCCATATCGAACAAACAGCTAAGGGCATTTTGGTCTTTTCCTAAGGCAATTTAAACAAAAAGGGCCTTAAAGGAATATCAAAAATAGGTCAAAAATTGGATTGGAAGAGTCATTTCCAAGAAATTGACCAACTTTGCATTAAATGCTAGCAGCCAAAGCTGCTTTTTGCAGAGTCAAGCACGCCTACATTCTAGTCCGCGCGGACAAGAATGAGACTCAGTCTCATCCGCGCGGATATGTCTATAACCTAGAATCTGCCTATAAATTAAAGCATTCTCTCTCATTTTAAGGCATCAAGAGTTCAAACCCTCACTGTTATATTCGTAAAATACTAGAAAACAGCTTATACACCAAACAAAAACATAAAATCCCAACACAAATCTTGATCAAATTCAAGCCCCAAACACAAATCCAAGGAAGATAGGGTACAACCATTGGTAAACCCTCCTTCTCCTTACCTTAATCTCCATCATCCATGCATACATCTCACATTTCAAAGATGTAACTTGCTTATTGTTCACCTCTTGTCATAGATCCAAGAGGATCTCCATGGAGTTCATCTTCATGGATGATTTTCTACAAGGATCTACATTCTCTTAGTTTGTTGTCTCTCCTCTTAAATTAACTAGTTGCTACTTGGTCTCTTGACCTAAAGTGTGGTCACCTTGGAGTTCATCTCCATGGATGATCACACTAAATGGTCCATATTCTCACTTTCACTTTCTTTTTGTGTTAATGGTACTTGTTTGGCCTAAAATGTAGTCACCTTGGAATAAATTTCCATGGATGACCATGTTAAAAGGTCTAAATTGTCTTTACTTCCTTAAAAACATTTTTCCAAGCCTAAGATCTTCACCTTGGAACCATTTCCATGGATGAAGATCATTAGGGTTTATAGGTTACAAAAAGGGTGAAGTTGATACATTGAGTTCAAAGATCTCAAGGATGGTTATCTTAATGACCACCTTAGAAATCCACTCTAAAGTTGATACACCCTTAACCTAAATTTACTTTCATACATTAATCTTTATTTCATGTTAAATCTCCCCATCCCAAGCAAATGAAATGCTTTCAAGTCCTAATGTACCCTAATGATGGCTTGATATAGTAGATCACCACTAATCATGTTTAGTCATCACTAATCAAAGCCTAAGGAAAGTGGGGACAAGCATGGATACAAATCCCAAAATTGTTTTTTTAAACACTTTCAGATGCAAGAACTCCAGTTCTGATTCTGTAACTCCAGTTTACATTCAGGAATCTACAGAATCAGACTGGAAAGCTGCCAAAAAAGAATATTACCGTCCTATCCGCGCGGACAGGAATGAATCTCGGTCTGATCCGCGCGAACCATAATGTAAGGGACAGACATTTTGTTTTTTCAGTCATTTTTCACTCACAGAAGCACATTATTTTGGTAAATTTCAGTCCAGTCCAGTCAAAACTTTTGTTTCCAGAAAACTCCTTTTGCAAAACTGTGAATACCCCGTCCCGATGCAACGCGCATTCGGAAGTTTAAAATTAATAATCATATAATGTCGGACCGAAATGGGATATTCATTTAGTGACACTCGATTTAAACCATATTAAAATATTAGTTTAAATTTGAGAGTCGCCACGCCACTTTGATATAGCCCAAAGCTTTGAAAAAAGGCTAAGCATTTGATTGGGTTCGGGGGTCAAGTTACAACAGAAGAAGAACGCTATCACTCCTATTGCCCGACGGATCGGTCTTTCTAGCATGTGGGGTGTTGGTTGTGTGCGGTGTTTACAGGAATAGATAGAAGAAACGGGATCATGCATAAGGAAGAGGGGAGAGAAAGAATTAATTAATGATCACACCCTAGAACCTTTGACTTAGGCCCTTGGAAGGTACACTAATCAACGTTCATCCTTGGGGGATTGTTGATCATGGGACAATTATAACTAAGGTGGAAAGTAAGAAATAGTTCCTAGATCCATTGGGTTTCTTTGGGGCGAAACCTTAGATCATCCTCGGCTATGCATATTTAAGTATATTAAAATAATCCTAAATCTAGCATAAAGGAATAATTAACACATAATAAGCATGCAAATGTTATGGCAATAATAATAATAGAGAACAAAAATATTAAAAAGAGCCTTACCAATCGTAGCAAGACTTTGGGATCGAATCTAGGGCGATTCGAAGAGAGTGGGAAGAAATACGGGTAAAACAAGTGTAATCTCGTTTCTCCCGAATAAATTGTGTCGAAATTGGGGAACCGGTCACCCCTATTTATAGTGTTTCGGTACTTGGGCTGGGCCAGCTGAGGGTCGATCGGCCCTAAATATAAGGGTCGATCGGCACAAAATAAAGGGACGATCGGCACAATGATTGAAGGTTCGATCGGCACCAAACAAAAGGGTCGATCGGCCATACATCGAATAAAGGGCCGATCGGTACTTTGATCTGGCGTACTTTCCACGCATGCAATGACGGCGGAGGTACGGACGAAGGGTGAAATTCTTTTAGGGTTTTTTATATTAAACCGGGCCCAAGTATTTAGAATACCTTTTTTCGGACCGGGTACTAACAGTAGCCCCTCGGTGACGCTTCTTGTAGGACAAGTGGGGTCGACGATAAAAGAATAGGATCCGTCCTGAAAAAAGGGATTTCAGGAGGTGAAACGATGATCTTGCGGATGCAAGGGTTGGACTCGAGCTGAGTCGCAAAAAAGATGACCAGGTAGGTCAAGCGGCTGGACCCACGGCGGGCTACCTACGTATCCCAAGAGGAATCAAGCCAAGTCGTAGTTCGAAAGAGTGGGCGTTTAGTACCCAAGAGTGGCGGACGTGCGGCGTCTCAAACCAAAGATGCGATTTGTGTGGGAATCACCCGGAAATATGTGATTGTACGAAAGTCACTGGAATGCGAAAACGTGACTGTGCGAAAGTCACTGGTGTAACTGTGCGGGAGTCACCCAAAAAATTGTGAGAGTATGACTATGAGGGAGTCACCCCGAAAAAATAGGAATTTTGACTGTGAGGGAGTCACCCCGAAAAAATAGGAATTTTGATTGTGAGGGAGTCACCCCGAAAAAATAGGAATTTTTGACTGTGCGGGAGTCACCCTGAAATAATTATAAATGATAAAGCAAAAGGATTTTGGGTTAAAAAAATAAAAAAAATCAATAAAAAAAATTTATTTTGAAAACGGAGGATTTTTTGAAAAATGGGGATTTTTTGAAAAAGGGGGATTTTTTGAAAAAGGGGGAGGTTATTTAATAACCTGGTCAACCGATGTGACCGAGGGGACGCGTGTCAGGCGGAGAGGTGAAGGGCCGATCGGACCTTCCGTCTGATTGGTTGAGTACGATGGACGCGGATCCGTGTCGCTGAGATGAAATCCTGGCCGTTCGATGGCCCCTGAAGAAACACAAACTGATGGGCCGATCGGCCCTTCACTCCCATTGGCTAGAAATTTTGGTCGATCGGCCTTAAAAGACGCCACCTTCTATTCTCTTTTCACGTCTTCTTCTTCTCCGAATTTTCTAAAGCTTTTTCTTGCCGGAAAACTCTTGAGTTCCATTGATTTGTGCCGAGTTGCGCTAAGGTCTTGCTTGCCATGGATCCCGATGTTGCTGCTTTGGAGCTTTTGCTCAATAGACAGGAAGCTCCATCGTTGGGCTCATATGGCGGCGTAGGTGACACCCTCTTTGGCTATGGTGGAGGAGTTAGTGCAAGTGGCTATGGTGCCGGGGGCAGCCATGGTTCTGGTAGTTTTAGGGGCGGTTATGGCAATGTGGGTGGTGGTTTTGAGGGTGGCTATGGAGGTTATGGAGGTGGTGATGGTGGCAGCCATGGCGGCGGTCATGGCGGTGTTGGCGGTGGCAGCCATGGTGGCAGAGGTGGCGGGCATGGCGGCAGCGGAGGCGGACACGGCGGCAATGGTGTCGGACACGGCGGTCATTTTGGCGGTGATGACGGTGGTAACGGCGGCGATGATGATGAAGAGGAGGGTGATCCCGACGCCGGGGAGAGTGATAGGAGCGACGCCGGCGGGGATGTTGAGGCTAGGAGGCGGCGGGCTTCGCGTAATTATCGGCCCTCGAGGCTGCATTTTCTGTTGTTCAACCAGTCCGACTTTTATCCGGGTTTGGCTTTTCATGGGTCCACCGGTCTTCGCTCCCGCGTCGGGATAAAGGTAAAGAATTTTTATTTAACAACAGAATATTTCATGCATGTACAAAGTATTTATTATTTTAAAATGCGAGTAATGACATGTACCTGTGCTGTGTTTACCTGCAGGGGAAGAAGATGAAGGGACGTAGCTCCCTTAGAGCGGTTGGTGAGTTGTGGGCACTTCTGCCGGCTGGTGAGGGTGGTCCTCGCGAGAGGGTACGGAGCTTGGGGTTGGCTCCCTTTTTTGACATGGTCTCACTGATGGGTCAGACCAGGAAGTGTACTGCCGTGGTGAAGGCGTGTCGGGAGTTCTGGTGGGACACGACACACACCTTCCACTTGAGTTGGGGTGAGGCCACGATCACTCCTACAGACTTTGCCATCCTTACTGGATTGAGGTTTACGGACGTAGCATTGCCCTTTGATGATACCCTTTATGCCGACCCGGCTCGTCAGATTCAGCTGTTTGGCGCTAGCTTAGGCTCGAGCAGAAATTTTGGTGTTGACGCGGGGAGACTGTATAAGCTTGTCGTGACGGCTATTGATCGGTACAGAGTTGGCCAGTATGGGCTGGACGCGCTTGTCCGAGGATTCCTTTGGTACGGTTTCTCAGTGGCCCTCTTTCCCAACTCGGGCCCAATATGCCGATTCTCTTTGTTGGGTGCTTTGTCTGACTTGAGCTTAGTGCGGGATATCTCTTGGGGAGGGGCCGGCTTGGCCGAGCTGTATCGGGCTCTTGATACCGTTTCGAGGTCCAATACCTCTTCTTTTGATGCCTTTCAGTTTGTTCTTGAGGTATGCCGACTTTCGTCATTTTCATTGTCCTTTTACCTGTTACTTGTCTTTCTGCCTTTATAAATATCCGCTTTCCGTGTCTTTTGCAGGCCTGGGTTTATGAGATTTTTGGTGTCGCGCCGTTCACTTTGCGGGACAAGACTCGGGATGTGCCCGTCTTGCGGTACTGGAGGAAGGAGAATCGGGTGGAGGGTTTCCCAAAGACGCTTCGTGAGTCTGATTTGAGGGCTGTCCTTGATGGTCCCAGTAGGCCCGAGTTCTTGCTCTATCCTTGGACACCTGAGGCTTCGGAGACTGTTGGCGCTGTCCGGGATGTGACTGCTTCCCGCAGATTGTTGGTGGGACTTCTTGCTGACGAGATGTACTTGGGTGAGCGGGTAGCGAGGCAGCACTATGCATGGGCTCCGCTTTATGCGCCCCAACATCCTCCCAGGAACATGTGGTATCCGAACCGATTGGCGAGGAGGGCGGAGTATCTACTTGGGGTCCCTGCTTATCAGTTCCGGCTTGATATGGGCTATGTGGATTTTGTGGAGCTTTTTCTGAGATCGCCGCAGGTGGTGAGGCGGACTGCTGAGGCTGCTGGGGCTGCTGGCATAGGGGAGCAGGATTTGGTTATCCCCGAGCCGATGGGTGCTGGACATCCCGAGATTGCTGATATGCCCCCATTTCCCGACCACTTCTTTGTGCATATGGCCGACGGGGAGGTGAGGGTAGACTTGACACCTACAGAGGCCGATGAGGTGGAGGGTGCTCAGCTTCCTCCAGGCGGTGCCGGCGGGGTATGCCTCTTACTTTTTCTCTTCATGCACTGATTATTATGTTTTAGCTATGGTGTAACTCTCGCGTCTGATTTTGTAGGTTACCCGGGAGTCTTACGTGCGGGCCGTGAGGCAGACCAATATACTGACCCGTCTGCTGAGGAGTGCGGTGTCGACACTTTCCTGCCAATCTCGGAGATCAGTGGACGTGGATCCGGCGCAGTGGAGACAGCGCTCCCATGGTGAGGGTAGTTCGACGTCCAGATTTTCACGCGGTGGTGCCTCGACCTCCCGCCGGGGTCATTAGGACTTTTTTATTTTGTTTATTTTGTAGTACCTGTTAGGAAAAAAGAAGCATGCAGACTCTATATTTTATGCTGACTCACTGATGCAATGCAACTGTTTTATGTACTAGTTTATGGGTTTAATATATAAAAGTTAGTCTTTTCCATTTATGAACATTTTCTATTTTTGGACATTATCTATTTTTGTACACTGCATTGAATAAACGAGGATAATATTGTAACAAAATAAAATAAAACTAAATAAAACTGAAACTAAAAAATAATAAAAAGGTGGAGCCTTGGAATCCTTGAGCTGCTTGAAGCTGGGCCGCTTTTTTGGGGAAGCCAGAGGGTCTATCGGCCCAAAATTAAAGGTTCGATCGGCCCAAATTTAAAGGTCCGATCGGCCTTACACTGAGAGGCGGCACTTGTTCTTCCTGGAAAGGGCCGATCGGCCATATGTTGTCCTTTTCCTGCACGGATTACCTCGCAGTCCTTTTCCTGTACGGAAACCAATACCAAAACCTATAAATACCCTTGCAGCTGACGGTATAAGGCACACTTTTTTTCTTTTCTCTTTCTTTGCACTGCTCCCTTCTTGCCGTGGACAACAACACAATGAATTCCCACCCTTCTGTTTTGATGGAGAAACAAAGCAATTTTGAGAGTGATTTGGCTGTTTGGGTATCCAAGGTACCTCGCTCCGTTCGTCATGCCTTTGACAAACGTTTTGGGGTAAAGTGTATTTGGTCCCTTTTGCCCATGCATCCCAATTGGAATCTCTTACATGCTGCAGCTGCTTTTTGGGACGAATCTAATCACGTCTTCAACTTTTCTTACAATGAGATTACACCTACCTATGAGGATTTTCTTGCTTTGTGCGGCGGAGATGATGTCAGTTTGATAGCAGTTCCTCAGGATCGAGTTCCGTTGGTGACTAGGGTGGCTAAATTTCTGCGCATCCCTACGGCTGTGGCTAGAGGCTTGGTTGAGGGTGTAGACATAGATATCTCGTGGATTTGCCGGGAGGTTCGCTCATGGTGATGATTTTGACTCGGATTTTGCTTTGGATTGCTTGGCCCTCTCGCTTGTTTTCCAAGGTTCTCGTTTTCTCCTTATGTGGGGGTAGCTACCAGGATGCCTGGATATGGTTGATCGTGCCCGTTCTGGGAGGAGCATCGTTCCGGTTCTCTTGGGTGAGACACTTCATGGTATATCTCAGATAGCTAGGGGTGCTCCACTCATGACTAGGGGCAGTGCCAAATTACTGACCACATGGCTTGAGGATCGGCTTTTTGTTCTCGAGATTCCTCCTTCGAGTGTTAAGCCTTGGTTTCACGGTTGCAGGAGGAAGATTGATCCGCTTTCTGGCTTATCAGAGCGAGAGTGGAAGATGTACTTGGCGGAGGTGAATACGGACAGGATTCAGTGGCGAGTACAGCATTGGGGCCTCTCCTTCATCCGGAGCCTTCAGCTTGGGCAATGCTTGATCCGTGTACCAGCTTTTGAGACCACCACTTTTTACTATGCAGAGCGAGTACTTCGGCAATATGGCATGGAGCAGGTCCGTCCTCAAACTTGGGGAACTTCTAAGTTTGATGATTCTGCCAAGGTTCTTCCAATGGACGTTGGTGTTTCAGTTTTGATGGTAAGCTTATGGAGTTCTCATGGGATGCCACGAGTTTATCTTGCGCAGCGGACCCTTAGCACTCATCTGTCACACGCTTATTTGACATGGTATGAAGAAAACTTGGGACCGATGAGGGAGATCTTATATGACTTGAGACGGAGATTGATTCCTAACATATCTTCGAGCCATTTTCTCAGAGACAGGGAAGCTTTGGGGATTTCTTTAGACACAGTGGAGGAGCATCCTCCCAAGAAGATTGAGCGGAAGTTGAAGGGCAAGGCGATCGAGGAGGTTCCCCCATTGAAGAAGAAGCATTCGCCTTACTTTAAGAGAGAGAGCAAGAAGAAACCGACTCGACGAGCTGCCAAGAAGAAGAAGGACGGAGATGAGGGGCCTAGTGCCAAGGAGTAGACCTATATGTCTGAGTATCCACCCACAGTCACATGCAGACACAATAGTTATTTATTTTGTCTTTTAATTTTTTAGTTTCTTTTGCAAGTTATGTAGTCATTAGTATAGTCGAGCTTAGACTCATCAAATAAGTGTAATCATGCATTGATTGTGGGAATGAAAAAGTTTATTGCTTTAGTAAAAACGGACTGGATTTTCATTTATTTTTTGGACCGCGCCGATTAAGGCTGCCTACGTTCCCCTTTTACAATGAGAACCAAGGGGCTCAGGTCATCGTAGTTCATTTTCGACTAATTTTAGAAAGGGAAGATAGAAGCGGGACAATTTTTTATTCTTTTTTGCTTGCTCTAACTTTTGCCTAGACCGCCCTTTACGGGTTTTCAATCTAGCGAGCTTTTGAACGCACCCTTTCTTTTATTGCTAGATCGCCCTTTGCGGGTTTTCAATCTAGCGGGCTTCTTTTTGCGCTTTTTTTTTTTTTTTTTTTTTTTTTAGAGGGGAGGAAGAGCTTAATCATAGTAGCGTCTGAGTTTGCTGAGGTTGACGGGCTCCTTGAATTCGTTGCCATCTAAATCTGCCATTTTAACTGCTCCACCCGAAAATATCTTCTTGATCACATACGGGCCGGTCCATGTAGGGGCCCACTTCCCGAGAGGATTGAACTTATTGGGAAGTCGCTGCTTCAAAACCAAATCTCCTTCCTTAATGTCTAAGGGCTGCACCTTCTTGTTGAAAGCCCTTGCCGTCCGCCTTTGATAGGCTCGGATGTGTTCCATGGCTTTGAGTCTACGCTCGTCCAAAGGTGTGGCCAACCGATCGTATCGACGCGGAGCCATTCAACTTCGCTACTTGATTCTCTAATAAGATCCTCAAAGACGGGACTTCCAGTTCGACCGGGAGCACTGCCGCCATCCCATATGTCAGAGCAAAAGGAGTTTCACCCGTAGCAGTACGGACGGAAGTTCTATATCCCCAAAGTGCCAACGGTAATTTCTCGGACCAGTCTCTACCTCGAATTGCCGTTTTTCTGATTATCTGCTCAATCGTCTTGTTAGCTGCTTCGACCGCTCCGTTGGTCTGAGGCCTATAAGGGGAGGATTTGTGCCGGGTAATTTTGAATTCTGCCAGTAATCTGTCACAATCTCCGCCAAAGTGGGACCCATTGTCCGAGATGATCTCATTCGGTACCCCATATCTGCACATGATGTCCTCCTTAATGAACTGTGCTACCTTCTTGGAAGTCAACACCTTGTAAGACTTTGCCTCGATCCACTTGGTGAAGTAGTCGATAGCTACTAATACAAAACAATGCCCATTGCTTCCCGGCGGTGTAATCTTGCCAATCACATCAATCCCCCATGTCGCAAATGGCCAAGGGGTTACCATGCTGTACAACTCGTGGGGGGGGTACATGGTTCAGGTTGGAACACATTTGGCATTTGGGACATTTCCGCACAACCGGATGCGCCGGCTTCTATAGTGACCCAGTAATAACCCAACCGTGTGATTTTCTGTCTCAACATCCTGGCGTTCATGTGCGGACCGCATAAGCCATCGTGTACTTCTTCCATGATCGTTTCTGCCCGTTTCGCATCTACACAGAGTAATAGGAGTCCATCGTAATGCCTTTTGTACAACGTATCATCCAGTAGGACAAACTGTCCGGCCAATCGCTTCAATGCCTGCAAACTTTTGGCTTTCACGTCTCCTAGAAAAGATACATCACCCTTCTTGAGATACTCATAAATCTGTGCATACCACGGATCCTTATTTTCCTCGGTGTCGCCTTGAATCTCGCAGCAAAGAGGCTTCGTAGCAGCAAGCGGGGTTCTCTCTCCGACCAACCCCGAATGGTTTTACGTACATTCCGTGAGGGATTTCGACCAAAGAAGCCAGCCAGAAGCTAAAGCGTCGCCGAACCTATTTCGTCTCTCGGGTAGATAATGGAATGTCACTTCCCCGAATTGCTTGACTAGCTCTTCCATGTGAGTCTCGATATTGCCGCAGTAGGGGTCAACAGTTTTCCACTTCTTAGACGTCTGATTGATAATTAAAGCTGAGTCTCCATATACCTCCAACTCCTTCACATTACGTTCTAAGGCTGCTTCCAAACCGGCTATGCAAGCCTCATATTCAGCTGCGTTGTTGGTGGTTGTAAAATTCACTTGATGGCGATGGGGGTGTGCTCATCTTTGGATCAACCAAAAGGATTCCTACTCCGTTGCCTCTCTTGTTTGCGGCCCCATCAAAGAATAGTTGCCATCTCTCTTCTCGTATCAAGGCCGAAAATCCCCTCATCCGGAAACTCCGGTTCAAGCCCCCGTTCTTCCGTGCTAGGAAACTCGCTAAATGATCTCGCCATGGCTCTCCCTTTAACCGCTTTTCTCGGCACATAGGTGATGTCGAATTCCCTAAATACCGACCACTTGGCTAATCTCATGGACAGAGACGGCTTGTCGAACAAATACTTAATTGGATCCATTTTTGACACCAGTAGGATCGGATGTGCTGACAAGTAATGCTTTAGCTTATTAACTACCCAAACTAGCCCGGTGCAAGTCTTTTCCAACGCTGAGTAGTTTAGCTCACTGCCCTGCAACTTCCGGCTAACGAAATAAATGGCATTCTCTACCCGAGAATCTTTGGCTTCCTCGTGCCAAAGATAGCCCCAACGGCCGTATCGCCATCGTTAGGTACAAGAGTAATGGTTTCTCCGAATGTGGGGGGCGAAGGATAGGGGGATTGACCAAGTATCTCTTGATTTCTTCAAAGGCCTCTTGACACTTCCAGTCCCAGTCTACACTTGCGGTCTTCTTCATCAGTCTAAAAATCGGCTCACACATAGTAGTCAATTGATTAATGAAGCGGCTGATGTACTGTAACCGTCCCATGAATCCCTTAACTTCCTTTTCTGTACGTGGTGGCCTCATCTCCATGATAGCTTGAATCTTCCTCGGATCTGCCTCAATCCCGCGTTCGGTGACCATGTAACCCAGGACCTTTCCTCGAATAACCCCGAATGTACATTTGGCAGGATTCAGACGCATGGAGTGCTCGCGCAGCCTGTCAAAGAACTTCCTCAAGTCAATAAAGTGCTGACCGTCTGACCCTTTGGAATGAATGATCATATCGTCGACATACACCTCAATCTCCTTATGGATCATGTCATGGAATAATGCTGTGACCGCTCTCTGGTATGTAGCCCCTGCATTTTTCAACCCGAATGGCATTACAAAGGTAACAAAGCATGTTCCCCATGGTGTAGTGAAGGCTGTCTTCTCCTGGTCTGCCTCAGCCATCTTGATCTGATTATAACCCGCAAAACCATCTACAAAGGACTTGACCTCGTAGTTAGCAGTGGCATCTACTAACATGTCGATGTTGGGCAGCGGGAAGTCATCCTTTGGGCTAGCTTTGTTGAGATCACGGAAGTCAACACAAACTCTAACCTTGCCGTTCGATTTACTGACTGTCACAATGTTGGATAACCATGTTGGATACTCAATGACTCTGATAAAACCCACCCTGAGGAGCTTCTCTATCTCTTCTTTGACTTGCAGAGACCACTCTGGCTTGATGCGGCGCAATTTCTGCTTGACAGGCTTGGTGTCTGGTGCTAGCGGTATTCTATGCTCCACTATTGAGTTATCCAGCCCCGGCATATCCTTGTATGACCATGCGAACACATCCGAATATTCTTTGAGCAGCTCGATCAAAGCTTCCCTTTCAGTCCCTTCGAAGAAGCTTCCGATTTGCGTCTCTCTCGGCTCCTCTTCCGTTCCCAAATTAATACATGCTAACACCTCATCGGCAGCTTGGGCTCGACCTTCCCTTTGATTAATAACTTGCTCAGAAATTTCTTTAATGTATTCGTTGTTTAGTGTATCTGCTTCTTCTAATGAATCATTATTAACTAGGTTAATTTGATTAAGTTGAGCATTATTTTTAGTTAATTTATCATTAAGAAGATTGGCTATGAGGGGATACTCAGAAAGATCTAGTTTTTCATTCATAGCGAAAGGGAAAACAACATTTGCAACTAAGTCATAGTCCTCTGACGTGAGGTCATCAGACTTAGAGGAAGACTCAAACTCAAAAGAAAACACATCTGACTCAAACAAAACAGATGACTCCGAAGAAACAGAGGACTTGGGGGAACCAACGGGAGACTCGACAGGAGGAGGCATCAGTCCCAGCTCTTCAACCATGTATTCCTTCGTGGCTACGGGTCCGCCAAATACGCACCAATTCTTCAGCTTTCCAACCATGGGTGTCACCAACATCCTTGGATCAACAAAGTCCTGCTCCGCTTCTCCTCCAATGACCGCAACCATATCATCTTCCATATTCGTATTCCCCAAATGCCGTAGAAAGGTGGTCCGACCATCCCATTCCTCCGACTCCTCCGAAACCGCTATGTCCTCGACCGACGGCTCATCCAAAGATACCGCCCTAGCCGATCGGCCAACTCATCTTCGCCTTGATGGTGTACCGGCTCGGATCGTGACAACCTTGCCTCTCTTTGACGTGGATCCATGAGAACTGTTTCGCCTTCGATCCGTCGACCTCCGTATCCCCGAAGATCTCAAAGCCTTTCGCAGCCTACCCGCGTGTGATCGAACCAAGGCTCGTTAAACTCCATGCAAGAGAACTCCTCGCCTTCCTTGACAAAGTAACTATTGAGGGAAAGGCAGTATGGTCTCATCTCTGGCTTCTCGTAGGGTAGCTTTGCCCTCTTGAGATACTCAATTCTTTTCTCTTCAGCCCGATCTTCAAGGGTAATAACGTAGCCTAAACCGTGCTTGCCGCGATGATCGCAGCTTCCATTGCTTGCGTAGGTCCTTGGAGATGCTCACCTGCCCCACCCCGGTACAAATCCCATGTTCCTCATCATTCTAATTGCCGGTCGTACTCGTCCGATGTTTTTGTGAGGTCTACCGCGCAAACTCCGTGCTCGTGCTATTAGCCGAAAACCGCCGAACATTGAACTACCCTCTTCGTGCCGAATCCGTAGGACCGGCTTTCCCCTGCTTGACCCTTGAGACGTTACCAAATCGCCGTAGATGATCGTCACTTGGTCGCCCGACCGAAATTTCACACATTGATGCAATGAGGAAGGGACTCCATTCATCCGATGCAACCATGGCCTACCCAAAGAAGATGGTGAAAGTGGAAGGTATGTCTATGACTTGGAACTCAGCAATCATAGTGGTGATCCCGCAAGTAAGAGGCAAACTGATTATTCCCAACACTGACAGGCTAGTAGAGTCGTATCCTCGCACGAAATGAACTGAAGGTCTCAAATCTGTAGGACTTAGATCAAGGACGTCCATCATCCTGGAAGGCAGTATGTTCACCGCAGAACCGTTATCAATGAAAATACGTGGCAACCTTTTCCCGTTGACCTCAATAGTAATGTGCAGTGGTTCATTATGATCTGATCCAAACTCCGGCATGTCCAACTCTGAAAACGTGATGATATTCCCAAAGTGTATGTTGCCGATCATCTGCGTTACATCTTCTGGCTTTGTGTCAGACGGCACCAAAGTCGCAGCAAGATTCTGTTCCAACATCATCCTGTGAGCATACGAGGACGTTCGCAAGGACCATAGAGATATATTGGCTTGGGTTTGTTTCAGCTGAGTGAGAATAGGATCCTCCTTCTCGGGATTTACCACTTCCATTTTCGGACCAAAGACTTTCTTTGCCCCTTTATCTTCTGCTTGATACACCCTTCCGGACCTCGTGAGTAGATTAACCCCGTTCTTTTCCATGTCGGATACTTCTGCGTGAATTTCGGCCAACGAGAGAGGTTTAGGACTCTCTTCCACATAATCATCATTTAACGAGGCAACTTCCCTGGACAGTTCCTCAAAAGACAGCATATAACAAGAAAATTCTTTATAAATTGAACTCAAATTACAAACTGACACAACTGCCTCACTGTCTGTCACAACAGACTCGACTGGATCAGTGAGGTCTTTCTCTACCATAGCAATATCACTACCAACTATCTTACTAGGATTCTCTATCTTCCCTTCAATGATGAGCTTCTGCACAGCCCTCTTCCCAGCAAAACCAGCATGCTCGGACAAATCTGGCACAAGCAATCTCTTTCTGACAATGGCTGAGAACACTTTCTCTGTTGACAGCCCCAGTTTCTCAAAAGCATCTTCCATCTCTACCATACTGATAAAATTACCTTCCACCATGTGGATCCTGTTGTTAGGAAGGGGATTCCCCACAAAATTCGGAGATTTTGGCTTCTCCACCTTGCCTTGCCGAATCAAGTCTTGCACTAACCGTTTGAACTGAATGCAGTAATCAGTGGTGTGGCCCTTGTACTTGTGGTAGTTGCAATATTTGGAAGCATCTAAGTCTTCTCTTGGGTTTACCGGTTCATAATTCTCAAGTGGCTTGACCAAGCCCTTCTTTACTAGCACTTCGAAAACTTTGCCCATTGGCATTCCAAAATCATCAAACACGTCTCTCTCGCGGTGAACATTGTTATTCCCCCTCATTACAGCTTGAACATCCAAAGCAGCTCCCCCTTGTACATAGTTCACTTGCCCCACTGGTTCTTTCTTTGCTGTCGTGTTGACGGGAGCTCTATAGCGGAACGAATTATTACTAGCCCCAGTGTCCTTCGGTGGAGTGATCCCGGTGATGCCGCTTTCGTACCGTACTCCCGAATCTACCATTTCCCTAAGATTGGGGAAATAACCATTACCAACTGCTAACTTGTGTCCGGGCAACAAACACTTGTAAAAAATCTGTTTCTGTTCATTCTCCTTGGGCGGATACTGAATTTCGCTCAACTTATCATTCCTACGCTTGTAGAAATCATAAATCGACTCCCCATTCTTTTGAAGCATGTGCTCTAAATCAGCTCGATTAACTTGCTAATCCATGTTTGCTTGATACTTTTCTGAGAACACTCTACTAACCTTGTCCCAAGTATCCCTTTCCTCCTCGTTCAACTTCAAAAACCAACGGAGAGCAGCCCCTTCCAATGTGCTATGGAACATTCTTGCCATTTGCTCGAGTGTACGCCTTTTAGCCCTCATCGCCAACGTATAGCTGTCTAAATGTGTCTTTGGGCAAGTAACTCCTCCAAACATGGCCATCTTGGGCATCTTAAAATCTTGAGGCAGGGGTGCAACTTTGCTCGGATTAAGCATCTTGATGGGGGACACACCTTGCTTTCCCATTTGCTCGGTCAATGCTTTTACTTGCTCAATCAATGCTAACACAGTCGGGTCTGTAGCAATGTTGGAGTTCTGCATGGCTGGGGGTTGAGTAATGGTAGGGGAGGTGGAGTAGGTAGGAATATGGTGGCCGGAATAATTGAAGGGTAAAGTGGGAGGGGGTAGGTTAGCAAAGTGGTCCTTGGGTGTGTCGGCAGGAGGTTGATAAGGTCTTTTGGATTTGCTCGAGCTCCCATACATGACTGGTGGTGGAACATTATTGTAGCTGTTTGGAACGTAGTTGGGTAGAGGGAAAGTAGGTGCATTGGGGTTGGCAGGATTAGGAGCATTGACAGTTTCATCTTCAACATCGACAACTTCATTCCCCATCAAAATAACCTTGTGCCCCCTTTTACTGAGCTCCTCAACAAAATGATCCTTCAACTCTTGATTGTGATTCTTCAAAGTGCGATTCTGCTCTTCAAGTTTCTCAACCCTCATGGTCAAACTGGCAAAGTAGGCGTGCAGAGCAGGCGGAATGTCATTGAAGTTGGGGTTGACTGGACCTTCCATTGAAGTGACTGGTGTAGAGCCGGTTGCAGAGGCAGCGGGCGTGCTTGGAGTAGTTGATGGAGGCAAGGTTGTCATTGTTGAATGAAGAACGCGGCACGACCTTAGCTCTGCGGAAGTATCAGACAAGACTCGGCTTTAGGAGAAGGGTTGACTCAATGCAGTGTACTAGCTTGAATTTTTTATTTACAAAAGCTTTGTTTCTTTTAGACCTACTAGGGTTGGAAGGGATACCCCTTTTTCGCAACTAACTAAATATCCTAAAGTGGTGGATCCTAACGACTAACCTTCTCGTATAGACACTTAATATGATTTTTATGAAAAGTACGACAAACCCATGATAGGCCAAGATCTTTTAACAATATATCACTCAACCTTACATAGCACGTCCTCTTAGAAGGAAATCAATTTTTTAGTGCCTTTAATCTCTCGATAGATCTTGACTCATCATTGGTTTGTAGTGACTTAACATAAAGACCTTATTAATTGTCTACATAAAAAAGCTAGTCAAACCAACTGGTCACATGGAGTGTATTCCTAGTAAAGTGGGTGACACAAGGGTTAGGTTTCAGGCTCCCACCGTGCAGCCGAAGCGCACTGATGAGTGGATGGCCAAGTGAGACTCGGAAGGGAGGCGACATGATCACCACACTTCCCGCACTTTGGCTTTTCTGATGGGTTAAAGGGTGTCTGTGCAGTGTGACACGGACTCTAGTGGTAGTGTGAGGTAAAAAAATCTAATTCTTTTTAAGGAAAAAAGAGAAAGATTTATTTTTATTTACATGAGATGCATGCATGCAATGCAACAGATAAGAATAGAAGAAAGAAAAAGAAGGTAAAATATAACACCATACAAGAAAACGAAAGTCTGACCCACTTAGTTTGAAAAGATTTCAAAACAGTCCCCAGCAGAGTCGCCACTGTGAATACCCCGTCCCGATGCAACGCGCATTCGGAAGTTTAAAATTAATAATCATATAATGTCGGACCGAAATGGGATATTCATTTAGTGACACTCGATTTAAACCATATTAAAATATTAGTTTAAATTTGAGAGTCGCCACGCCACTTTGATATAGCCCAAAGCTTTGAAAAAAGGCTAAGCATTTGATTGGGTTCGGGGGTCAAGTTACAACAGAAGAAGAACGCTATCACTCCTATTGCCCGACGGATCGGTCTTTCTAGCATGTGGGGTGTTGGTTGTGTGCGGTGTTTACAGGAATAGATAGAAGAAACGGGATCATGCATAAGGAAGAGGGGAGAGAAAGAATTAATTAATGATCACACCCTAGAACCTTTGAGTTAGGCCCTTGGAAGGTACACTAATCAACGTTCATCCTTGGGAGATTGTTGATCATGGGACAATTATAACTAAGGTGGAAAGTAAGAAATAGTTCCTAGATCCATTGGGTTTCTTTGGGGCGAAACCTTAGATCATCCTCGGCTATGCATATTTAAGTATATTAAAATAATCCTAAATCTAGCATAAAGGAATAATTAAAACATAATAAGCATGAAAATATTATGGCAATAATAATAATAGAGAACAAAAATATTAAAAAGAGCCTTACCAATCGTAGCAAGACTTTGGGATCGAATCTAGGGCGATTCGAAGAGAGTGGGAAGAAATACGGGTAAAACAAGTGTAATCTCGTTTCTCCCGAATAAATTGTGTCGAAATTGGGGAACCGGTCACCCCTATTTATAGTGTTTCGGTACTTGGGCTGGGCCAGCTGAAGGGTCGATCGGCCCTAAATATAAGGGTCGATCGGCACAAAATAAAGGGACGATCGGCACAATGATTGAAGGTTCGATCGGCACCAAACAAAAGGGTCGATCGGCCATACATCGAATAAAGGGCCGATCGGCACTTTGATCTGGCGTACTTTCCACGCATGCAATGACGGCGGAGGTACGGACGAAGGGTGAAATTCTTTTAGGGTTTTTTATATTAAACCGGGCCCAAGTATTTAGAATACCTTTTTTCGGACCGGGTACTAACAAAAACACACACACACACACACAAATGGTTTTAAATTAGGAAGAATCGTTTTACGAGGCATTCCGGGTGAACCCTAACGTTCTTCCCGAAGTGTAACGTGACCTCCGAACCCATTTTCTCTAATTTCGGGCATTTTTCAAAGTTTTGGCCCTTAAAATAAAAACGGCGTGGCGACTCCGTTTGATTTTTCAAAAACATCGCAAAAATCGTGGCATCATCACAGTGGCGACTCAGCTGGGGAATTAAAAAATAAGCTTTATTTTTTAAAAAAAAAAACTAATAAAAAAATGGTATTTGGTATATAGGTGGAAACCATTAAGTTTCCTGTACCGCTCCCTAACCCGGGGCTTGGGATAAATTATGGTCTAACAAAGCCACGTACCAGTATCATTGTTTTTTTAAAAAAAGAAAAGCTTTTGTGGGTCAAACTTCCGTCCCGGCATTTGAAACCATTTGTACTGTGTGTGTGTTGGTTTTGCACATTTCGTGTTGTTTTGACCGTCCCGGAAGAATCGATATCTTGACTGTCGGACTCGTTTCCTTAAACTTGTTTGAATTATGTGCCTGTGTGCTTATGTGCTTATGTGTTCATTTGCTTTCAAAAAAAAATTTCAAAAAAATTTTCAAAAAAAAAAAGCTTTCAAAAAAAAAAAAATTTCAAAAAAAAATTTCTCAAAAAAAAAAAAAAAAAAAAAATCATTTTCAAAATTTTTGCATGCATCATACTCTTTAAGACACATGTGAAAATTTCTATTTTACTCAGAAAATGAAGATAGACTGCTCGCACACTACGCACACTTGGCCTTACACTGCACACTACGTCCCTAACCCGGGGAAATCCCAGTAGCAGCCCGTTTGGCCTTATTACGCCTCTCGGTGCGAGCACGGGACTACCCAAACATCCCTTGGAGCCTCGTGTCGACCATGCACTTATCCGTGACACACTTTGTCCGAGACCCGGTTGGTTTTTAGTCTGGTCCGTGTCGTGCCCTGTCTGTGTATACACCTTGCCTGTCAAGTCTTAGTCGGCATGCCAAGTCAATATCTTTCGGGGACCCTAATCAGTCGAAGTCCTGCCGATTTTCCGTCACGGACTTTGACCAGATCTTGACTGGCGCCTTGATTTTGACTGTGACCAGCACAACTTATACACCGACTCCCGGCATAACACTGAGTCATCAAGGATTAATGATTATTCCATGTCTAATTACGACTTAACTGACGACGGGTCAAGAGCAGTTATGGACATTTATCAGACTGAGCCATGCCGACTTTTCGTCGAGCCCTCCAGACACAATCTTGACCTTTGACGTCAACTTTGTCCGTAATTTACATCGAATGCTCGTTAAGACTAGATTACCCGCCAGACTTTAGGATCATTTTTCTTTTCGGTCGGTGGGACCTGCTTGCCCTACGCAACCCTTGTTCGAGGTTACAGGTTGAGGGTCCGCAGGCGTAGTGATGGGTTCCACTGATCCAGGAATCAGAGTAGTTTGCGAAAAAGAAGAGAAATCTTTTCCAACCGCTTAGGTTTAATAAAATATGTTTTAAGTAAACAAGAACAAATAACTGCATGTTGCATAAGCCCTAAGCCCAAACACCTACCCTCCTTCACTCCCAAATATCTGAACCCTCGTGTCTTTCCCCCGCAGCTCCTCACAAAGCTTGGTTTCGGGCGCCGGGCCACCGTTTGATCAGTTGGGAAGAGTTAAGCGCATCGTCAGCTTCACCATTTGTTTCGACTCCGCGTTTCAGAATGTCTGCATCAGCCGGTAACGATGGGGACAACATCACTCCGCCTCCCGGGACTCCCTGCATGTAACATCGGTGGAATCGGTTAGCGTAACGTATGAGATTGCGACAGGAAGCACAGATTAATAGCCTTATGGAAGCTATCAGGAGCCATGGTTTGGCCGCCAGTCTCAATCCCGATGGCACCTTCACCGTGGAAGAAGAGGAGGACCCCAATCCCACTCTCAGTCGCCCTGACTACTCCAGGATGCCACCATCAACCTCCTATGGTACTATTACCAGAACCCATGCTCCTCAGTCTTTGGGTCAGCCAGCTCCCCAGCTACAGACTACCGCACCCATGCGGTCTGAAGTGACCAATCAGTTCGCAGTTCCTCGGTGGGGGCAAAATCAGCACGGAATGTCTTCTCATGGTTGGGGGTACCTTGGAATGCCACAGCAAATTGGGATCACGTCTCAGCTCGGAAATGACCAAGCCGGACCTTCACAACAGCAGTTCAGAGTGCCGCAGCAACAGTTTGGGATGCCACCACAATTTGGTTCGGGACAACAGTCAGGAGCCCCTCCTCGGAATGATGCTAGTTCAGCTGCTCCTAACACAGCTTTCACAAACCCATTTCTCACTCAGGGATCAATGGGCCACCAAGCCCCTAATCCAGTTTCATCAGAATCTCCCGAACCGCAATACCCTCTTGGTTATGCACCCTCGCCACAGCCTGGCATACAGTTCAATAACCAGGGACACCAGCCCGCACCTAAGCCTACTTATGAGCTTCACCCTGGAAACCCAAGCTATCCGGCTACATCGGGCCTGCCTCTGCCCTCTTTGCCAATTGAAAGTCAACAGCCAGCTGCAAGGTTCTATCCCTATGCCCAGGCTTCTACTCACGCTCCCCAGGGTAATTCGGGCCAAGGACAGGTTTTTACCTATGTCCCCGGATCGGCCATTCCTTCCACCAGTCTGCCGCCAGTGGTAACTCCTCACTCTAGCTCAGTCACCGGTCTGAATGCCATGGCTCCACCACAAGACCCTAACCTGGCCTGGTTCATGGAGCAACACAAGGAAATGAAAGCGCCGATTGCCGAATTGACTGCTAAGAAATCTGCCTTCCGACCTACGGACCCGGACTCCATTGTTCCCCTGCCCCACAAGTTTGTGATGCCTAATCTGGACCTGTTTGATGGGACTGCATGCCCGAAAACTCATCTGGATATGTATACCTTGGCAATGAAGGCCAAAGGATGCACCAATCAGCAGTTGGCTGACTATTTCAGTCTCTCTTTGAAATCCAGTGCTCTAAAATGGTTCTTCCGCTTAAAACCCGAGGCCAGGGCTACATGGGTCCAGATCACCAGCGCTTTCACAGTAAAGTATAAAGCCAATTTGGAATGGGAAACAAATAGATTTGATCTGCACACAACCGTGCAGCGTCCTGATGAGAATGTCGGGGATTTTTACAAGCGGTGGAATCTGAAACTTAGTGAGATGGCCATCCCTCCTTCTGAAGAGGAACAGTTGGACATCTTCCAGTCGTGCCTGAAACCGCATCTGAGAAACTCCCTCAGCCACTTCCCCTACTCAGACTTGCGTGCTATAGTTAACTCCGCGGCTAAGTTTGAAAAGGCTTACAATCAACAGCCGGCTGTTGCACCTGCTTACAGATACAGAGCTCCTCCCTCTAACACTGTCCCTGCTCCTGCTAAAGGTAAAGAGGTGATCAATTATGCAGGGCAGGAATGTAATAATGCAACTCCTTTTGCTCCCAGGAAACCAGCTGAGCCCAAACCACGGGTCATAAACCTCGAAAGCTTCAGAATGCCTCTAAACGACATCTTTAGAGGATTGGTGAAAGAAGGCTTGCTGCGGCCTTTAGAGAATTTCCAACCCAGGAATCCGAATGCTACCGTGGATACTTCTAAGTTCTGCGCCTTTCATCAAACCCACGGACATCTGACAGATAACTGCTTTACCCTGAAAAAGGCAATCCAGGGGTTAATAGAGCAAGGGAAGTTGGAAGGCCCCGAGGGGCCTAATACAGTCAAAAATCCCTTTCCAAGAAATCAGAACCAAGTAAACATGATTGAAGCCGGAGAGCCTTCACATGCTCTGGAAGATGAGGAGACTGACAAAATACCTATGACCAATCTTGTCGAGGATCCTGAATTTGGAATCCCTTTCAGCCTCGAGAGTGATGAACATACCAGTCCTCCCTGGTCCCATGTTACCCGTTTCTTGCAAGAATACGAAGCCCGCTACTTCTCAGAGGAAGGGATAGTTGATAATGAAGAGCTGGGGCTATTCCGATCAAATCTTGAGAAAACCATTTATACGAGGTGGCTGGAGCAATCAAAGAGGATTGGACAAGAAAGTTTTAGGCGGGCGCCTGTGTTGGGGGTTATCAGCAAAGAGGCCGAAGAGCACCTAGAGTTAATACACTTCTTCAAGTTGGTCCTAGGAGAAGCCAAATACGATCCCAAGGACAGCGAAGATTAAAATTCAGAAGAAGAGGATGGTTTCCATATCCTACCCGGGGTCAAATACGTGCCGCCCCCTCTCACTCTTCCCTCGCAGTTTCTGGGAGGAGAAGCGGGGTCGCAATTGCCGCTTTCGGCAATGGGGGCATATGATAATTTCTGCGGTTGCATGCACCCATCCTCACCTAACAGATTTGATCGGCGTTCTCTCATAGCCGAAATCCCAGTAGTATGGGATGATGATTCTGGTGACAGTGATGACGATGATGACGACGAGAGTGAGGAGTCAACTGAGGCCCAAGATCCGGAATCAATCTGGAACAATCATGCCGAAAATGATATCATGGGAGCCGGACACAATGGTTGGTTGTCAGCAAGCGACGATGAAGGACCGCCAGAAAATACGGGTCAGATACCGATAGAGACGGGCCCCCGCGAAGTGTTACTCATAAGATGTACTTGTGGTCAATGCCCGGATACTCCAGGGGATGAAGAACAGCAAAGCCCACTTGGAGAACCATACATATCCGAAATCCTAGAGCACAATGTTCCCTATAAGGACTTAGCGGGCGAATGGAGAAATTTTATTGAGGCATTGGTTGAAAAGGGAGGTTTTCAGCAACCGGCGGATGATGAATTCGTAAACGTCATCGGATCTTTTTCTTCCTTCCCTAGAATAGATGGCATCACAACTGTCAGGGTCACTGCCGAGCCGCTTGAACACACCGAGTGTATAGAATCACTGAAAAGGGTTATCGCTCTAAATGTCTCCCCAGTTGCCTTCTTACCCATGGACCCACATGACGCCTTCTTAATTGCTCCTGCACCCGACAATGGACCCCGGGTACTCCTCATTTGGACCCAGGTATACCGAGCTGCTACATCAAACTGTGGACAGGAACATTGTCTATCCTTTACTTGTGGTTGCCCTGCTTGCGAAGGCAAAAGAAAAAAGATGTATGATGAAATGGAGGCTGACAGTCGCAAGATTGAAGAAACTTCGTAGGACGACTACGAAACCGAGGACATGAAAGCCATGAATTTTCCTGGGGCTGAATACGTGGATGTCGTTGAGTTCAACACTGCTTACCATGCTTTGGGGGAGGGATTCTCAAACGTCCGATCCAAGCAGATTGTTGAAAATCTGCTAGAGAAAAGGAGACTTACTCCTATCCTCCCCGATGAGAAAGTAACCATGGTCAGATCAAATCCGCCCCGAGGCAAAGTGACAATCCTTGTCAGGATCACCCGAGAAGAGATCACCTTCCCCGAATGCATTCTAGCTCTGAGAGAAGTCTTGAGCACTGGCATGATACCCGATGCACCCCCTGCACAGAGCGCCATAATCATTTCTAGCACCGAGTATTACAAAAAGGAGCCAGATTGGCTACACTATACCGGAGATGAAAAGGAAAAGCCACCGAGCCCTGAGAACAGCAGCTCTTGCTGTATGATAGCCATGGGCGGGGCAGGCTATGATTATGAGGACGAATCGGAAGATGCCTTAGTCCTGTGGGCCACCCAAGGAACAACGACGCAACCACAAGTTCAAAGGCCTGTAACCTGGGAAACAGTTCGGAAGGCTGCCCAGGCAGGAAGCGGTACAGCTCAAGCTCAGCCTCTCACCATTGCCAAGCTCCGTCAGAACCAGTGGCCAGTAGCCAAAAAGGCTCCCCCGTTGACCTTGGCAGCATTGAATAAATCTAGTCAAGAAGCAACTGATAAGGAAGTCAACCTGTTGACCCAATCCGGGCAGATTTACCAAGGGAACCCTAAGGCGTATAAGAAGGCAGCAGATCAAGCACCTGGGGAGAACCAAAACCCCTGTGCCAGAACAGTCGAAACTCCTGACCCCGGGAAGGAGGATCCCGTGCTCACTCAGTTGAAACAAACTCAGGCCAACATCTCTTTATGGTCCCTGCTTACCTCATCGTACCCCCACAAGCTAAAGTTGGAAGAAAGCCTGGCCCGCACGCTGGTCCCTATTGACGCTACTCCCGATGACGTGGTGCAATTGATTGGGAACATCGACTATGGGAACATAATCACTTTCACAGACCTTGATCTCCCTCAGTTCGGAGCCGATCATAACGAGCCCCTCTTCATCACAGTCCAGCTAGATGAACGGCGTCTCCCTCGGGTTTTGGTTGACAATAGGTCCGGGATGAATATCCTCCCAGCTAAAATCACGAGTCTGCTCAACATTAAGACTACAGATCTGAAGCCTTCCTCCCTCACAGTTAAAGCTTATGACTCGACATCTCGCACAGTGCTCGGGGTTGCTACTTTGGCCCTCTGGTTTGGAAAGAAGATGATACCTGTGGAATTCCAGGTTATCGATATCCCGATCACCTTTAATGCCCTGCTGGGAAGACCTTGGCTGCATCAAGTTAAGGGGGTTGCTTCGAGCCTCCATCAGTGTGTGAAGTTTGTTTCGGATGGGGATTTGACAACCATTTATGGAGACCTAGTCACTTTGGAGGGCACTGATACGGGTGGAATACCTATCCTGGAGATCAAACATGATGAGGAAGGTCTCATGCTAACAGGCTTCACAGTCGAGCCTCCTAAAGCCCAAGTTTGTAACGTAGATCTGACGATCACTCGGGACAAGATCCCTCCAGTCTTGAAGATGATGAGAAGGATGAGCTACCTGCCTGGTCTCGGTCTGGGGAAGCATCAGCAAGGAACTCACAAAGTTATTGAGGTGAAAGGATAGAAAACTCTCCACGGCCTGGGATATGAGGCCACCTCGGTGGACACTGCGAAAGAAAAGGAAATTGCCCGAAAAAGGGGAGAAGCTGCCACAAGAAGGGTCCCGATCAACGGCCCTAAATCTCTCCCTTTCAGTCCTTATTTGGATGATTACTTTGTAAAAGGTCCTACACAGCGGGGTAGCGCCCCAGTCAAAGAACCTACTCCGGCAAAGGGATGGATGAAGTTACAGCATGACCTTAACAAGCTCAGAGGAACCAAGGCAAATCCGATCCGAAGAATGTTTTTGGATCTACCCAAGATACCTGGGGCTACCACTACCATAGAGAGCGAGTACACTTTCAAAGGCGTGCCAAGCCTAGTAGAGCAGTTCGAGAAGCTTGCCACTGTGGTCCCAACTGCCCAAGAAGGCCCAAAGTCTGAGTTTGAACTGACAGTATCGAAAGCCAAAGCTACGGAATTCCCTTCAGATGATTGGGATGGCCCTGTTATGCAACAGTTATTCGGGGAAGAGGTCCAGATGCCAGATCTGATCGATTTTGGTTCAGTCAAAGAAATGGTAGCAATGATAGAGGAAGGAGGGAAGAAACAGTGCAATTCTCGAGTCATGAGGCCCCTGACAGCAATGCCACTGAAGAATTGGGAAACTCTCTCGGGTCCGGCCGCAACCAAGGAGGAAATGATCACCAAGCTTGGATTGGTCCCCCGTCCCCTTGTGTCAACCTATGTAAAGTCCTCTGAGTCTCTCATTGTCGAGTTCGAGTCTCTAGAGTCGTCCGATGGCCTTACGCCTGAAGACTACGAAGTTGTAGCCAATGATGTATTCCCCTTTGCTCTTAATGAAATGATGAACCTTTCTGAGTATCCCCTGATTGCCACTCTAACTAATGATAAATTAACTAATAACCTAAAAATAGTTAATAATGAGTCATTAGATAAAGAAGCAGACACATTAAATGAACAATATATTAAAGAAATCTTTAAGCAGGTTGTTCGGAAAGAGGAGAATCGAGCCCAAGCTGCCGAAGAGGTTTTGACAAGTGTGAATTTGGGAACTGCGGAAGAGCCTAAAGAGACGCAGATTGGTAGTTTCTTTGAAGGGACCGAAGAGGATACTCTGATAGAGCTGCTAAGAGAATTTGTGGATGTGTTTGCATGGTCCAATAAGGATATGCCAGGCCTCGACCCTTCCATAGTTGAACACCGGAAACCGCTCGACCCGAAAGTCAAGCCAGTAAAGCAAAAGCTGAGAAGAATTGAGCCCGAATGGTCTCTGCAGGTGAAAGAGGAGATAGAAAAAATGCTCAGAGCAGGGTCCATCAGGGTCATCGAGTATCCGACATGGCTTTCCAACATAGTGATGGTGACCAAGGCCAACCGAAAGATCCGATTTTGCTTGGACTTCAGAATAACCCGTCACAAGTCATCTCCCTACAGGCCCCAAACTAACGGAGCCGTCGAAGCAGCAAATAAGACCTTGGAAAACATCATTCGAAAAATGGCTGTCCGAGGCAGAGATTGGCCTGACAAGCTTCACCTTGCTCTCTGGGGATACAGAACATCCGTCAGAACTGCAACCGGGGAAACACCGTTTGCTCTCACCTATGGAATGGAAGCCATGCTCCCGGTTGAGCTAGAGATTCCCTCACTCCGCGTGCTGTTAGAAAGTCAGATCAATGAGGTCAAATGGCTCCAAAGTCGCCATGATGAATTGGCCCTGCTAGATGAACGACGGTTGAGAGCCATGGAACACATCCGAGCTTACCAAGGAAGGATGGCCAGAGCCTTCGATAAGAAAGTAAAACACCGGGAGATCAGGGAAGGTGACCTTGTTTTGAAAGAGAAGCCCCCAGTCCGCATCAACCCGCTTGTCAAATGGGAGCCTGTCTGGGTCGGACCATATGTCGTTCAGAAGATCTTCTCCAGAGGGGCCATGCAACTTGCAGACCTCAACGGAAATCCTTTTGTACATCCAGTGAATGGCGACAAGCTGCGCAGATACTACGCGTAAAACACTGAGTCATTTCTAAAAAAAACAAAAACAAAAAAAACAACAAAAAAAAGTGCTAAAAGAGTAATACCCGACTAGGTTGAAAACCCGAAAGGGCGGCCTAGGTAAAAGACAGGGTTGCACCGCAAAAAAAAAAAAAAAAGGGATTAAAAAAAAAAGATGGAGTGCTAAAAGAGTAATACCCAACTAGGTTGAAAACCCGAAAGGGCGGCCTAGGTAAAAGACAGGGTTGCACCAACAAAAAAAAAAACAAAAACAAAAAAAATTTAACTGAGTCGAACTATGGAGACCTGAGCCCTTTAGTCCAAGGGAAACGTAGGCAGCCGGAAACGGTTCGGTCTAAAACATAAATAAAAGCCATACTTCGTCATCAACACATTGATCAAGCCATGAGGGTGTTTTGAAAAACTCTAAAGCAATTCACAGATTCATTACAGTTAAAAACTTTTTGATGAGTCTAAGCTCGGTTCATTCCTATAACTTACAACCTGCTAAAAGAAACTAAGATACATAACAATTAATGTGCCTGCTATGGTTAAAAAGGGATATTTAGAAACCTCAAGGTCACTCCAACCCACTCGTACTAGCTTCTCCCCTCTTCTTTCCTCCTCTTCGGGTCTTCTTCCTCTGCACAGGAAAAATGTCAGTCTTCCTCCTACCAAGCTCTGGTGTAGGGACAGGATCTATCAAACCAGCGTCTGTCAGGGCCTTAGTGGCCCTAGCCTCATCCCTCATCTCCTGTAGCCGAGCTGGCAACATAGGAATCCTCCCCTCCTGTCTCTTGACATAAGTCTCGTAGTCAGTCATGACATCTCCACTCTTATCATAAGGATTGGCTCTCGCCTCGGCCCTCCTCCTCTCAGAAACCGTCATATCTTCCGCACCAACAATGGCCTCACGCCGTCTCAAAATAGCCACCTGAGTCTCCCCCAAATGCCTCTCGTACCAATCCAAGTACCAAGTGGTCAGAAATACGTGCCCCGGACGCCTGAGGATAACCCTAGGAGGAAAGACGTCATACCTCCATGCTCGGGAAAGGAATGGGAACACTGAAGGATCAACCATCAAAGCAGAAACCACCACCCTGGTGGCTATATCCTCAAAGCCCTCCAAAGGAGCCTGCTCCAAGCCAAACTGTCTACGAACCAGAGCCGGAATATAAAAACTGGACTGAGAAAGCCCCGGAAGCATGACCACATGAGAACCATCCTGAAGTACTCTCCGAGTCTCTACCTGCCAATGAGGCACCAACCATCTGATATCCTCAGTACCGCTACAAGCCATCCAGTACTCCCATGAGCCCTGATCATCGAGATCCACAGTAACCCCTCTCCTGGCAAAAGTCCAAGGTTTGACCGCATCAGAAGTTTCGCGAAGGACCCCCAGGCGCTCCATCAGCCACATAGTCAAAAGAAACGGGCTGCCCCCGTGCATATACCGCCTCCCGGTAGCCAACCTGTCAAGAGCATGAAGAGTCTCTCCCACGATAAAGGGCACAACATCCCAGCCCGAACGACAGTGTACAACCACATCCAGCAAAGCTCGGTGACAAATCCTGAAGGAGTAAACCATGAACAAAGTCCCAAACATGCAGAGTGCAAAAGCATCCCAATATGCATCATCAACCACTCCTAAGCTTCTAAACCTATCGGGAAGACCGGAAATGTCAAAATGATCAGGACCACGGATCATACCTTGTGCTTCCTCCGGGGAAAGATGAAGAAGGTTGCACAACCTATCAACAAAGGAAGCTCCTCCGGGTAAAGGAATCGCAATCTCCTCCACCTCGGGACCACCCAGCAAAGCTCGAAACTCTTCAACGGTTGGAACCACCTCATTGTAAGAAAAGCAAAAGACATGCCTTCTACTATCCCAAAAAGAAGCGGAGGCCCTCAAGAGATCATAATCCGGAACCAATTCTTTGAGAGACCACAAGCATTTTATCTTGTACCTTTCCTCAAAAAATGACCTCCTCTCGTGCATAATCTCCCGGGACCACTCTTTGAACTTGTTGAAAAAAGACATTTGGGTTTCTTGAGACAATTTTGATGGAGTTTTTCTAAAATTTTCCATGGTTTCTTCTCTCTTTCTCCCGAAGTTGCAGTTTGAAACTGGTGGTTGAAGAACGTGTTTGAATTAAAAGAAGGGAAAACCAGATCCAAAGCAAAAATTAAATGCCAGTGTCAGACTTCAACCTTATCCGTGCGGATAGGATTGAGCTTCATCCCTATCCGCGCGGACCAGAATGTTATCATCAGAAAAAAAAAATCTGCAGCAGTTTTACTGCTGCACCGCGGAGGAATATTTCATCCCAGCCGCTCGAAACCTGCACAAAACCTGTCTAAAACAGTTCATATACCAAACATCCACACCCTTGCCAAAAAACCGGGCTCATGCAACATCCACATGCATAATAAATAAAAGAAAAGAAAATAAAGTAAGTAATCCTAGATTATTACATCTCAAAAAAAGAAAAAGAAAAAGTGTGCATGAAAAATAAATTGTATTTGTCTGAAACAACCAAAATCACTCATCGGAATCATCGGAAGCTATCGCCTTCCCTCGGCCCCTCCTACGACTCGTGCCTACATCCTCTGCGTCCATGAACATCCCGGGCTTGGGGTCATCATCCTCATCTCCAGAAAGAGGCTCGTCTGGGCCAGTGGGAACGCCATGATAGGGCAGGCTGAGATCCGCGAAGAAATCATACCCGAACGTAAACGCGTCGGATCCCTGGGCCTGTGAAGATGATCCGCCCTGGTGCCAGATGTGCCCCTGTCCATGAAGATCCCCGAGAATGACATGATCTGGAGACAGCTCCATGCTAGGATCTATGAAAGGAGAAGGGGGAGTATCCACGGAATGCTCAGAATGAGTAGGGGAGGGCTCTCGCTCTACTGGCGCCGGTTGTGCTCGTCTCTCCCTGCCCCGAGCGGCCCCACAAGTGACCATCCGCTTGATGAACCTCTTGGCCTCGATCACCTGCCGCACCAGCTTCTCGACAACTGTGGCCGGGAACTGCACAGAAACAAAGGCTTTAGAAGTGGTTGAAGCTTAAAAGAGAGAAGAGAAAAAGAGACAAAAAGAAGTAAAGAGACATACCCTCATATCCAGACGAGGCCGGAATGCTCGGGGGACCCTCTCGGGGATAGGGATCTGTACTCTCAATCTCACCCCATCCTAGACATATGAAAAGTCCGACCGAGGGTACCGTACGACCGGGATCCCCTCCCTCTCAAGCACCTGGGGCATCCTCAGCCTCTCCAGCACAAACGTCAAATATGGGTCATCCGTCACAAACCCTGAGAAGTGCTGGCCGCCCCGGTAGTAAGCCCAAGTCTCCGAGCCCTCGGTCTGACTCATCATGTCAGCGGGAGGCTCCATCGGTGCCAGCAAAGGTGCGCCGTTGCCATGCTGGCGCGTCACCCTCTCCCCCAAGTAATACACATCACATGACAACCCCCTCAAAATCCTCCGCTCCACAGTCCATCTCTCCGCGCCCTTAAGATGCTCCACGCCAAAATGGCCCCAGGGGTAGAACCTCATCCTCTCATCTGTCTCCGCTCTCATAAGGGGCCGACACTCCTTGTACTTGAGGATCGTGCGCCCTCGATCACCCCTCTTCTCCCGAGCCTGTCTAACCCAGGAAAGCATAGCCGGATAGGCCCCAATGTGCTCCGTCGGCTGCCGCCACATCTGAATGTCAAAGAACTCCAGGGCCCACACCTGCGAAAGGAAAAGGCTACATCAGTTAAGTTCGGAAAAGGAACAATGCACGCAAAAGGAAAGGGAAAGGCAAAAAGCTTGTACCTCCAACGGAAACTCAAAACATGAAAGGGAACTCACAGCCTTCCGACTGTACTTATCTAGGGCAAAATATAGCTCTGCGAACCCGGCCTCCCCCCAGGCCACCTCTCCAGCTCTCTCCACATCCGTCAACGTCCTCAGCAAGGCAAACACAGCCGTCGCCTCGGCATGTCCAAACAACGTACTCGAAAAACGAACCACAGAAAAGACCTAGCAATCTGCTCAGCAGAAATCCTCTCATCACCAGCATCATACCTCGCCATGCTCTTCACAATCTTCCCTTGAACCACCGCATACTCCATCCCCATCCCCTTCTTGGGAATGGGGACAAAACCTAAGAGATCCTGCAACTCTCGATCACTATAGCCATCTCCCCACTCGATGCTAAGTCCCTTAAAGGAAAAACCCGTGATCGCAGCGTAGTCAGAAGGCGTAATCGTAGCCTCGCCCCAAAAGAAGTGAAAGGTGTGGGTCACGTCCCACCAATGCTCCACCAAAGCTAAAGTCAAGCCCTTGCTCTTCGACAACTTCACCAGCCCCCTCAAGCACTCAACGAACTCGTATAATCCCGTCTCAATGATAATCTGTCTCGGACTCATCATCGCCCCTCTACCTAAGACCGGAAGCTGGTCCCACAGGCTAATCACGGCCTCAACTGATCCGCGAGTCTTCAGCTTATTCAGCTGATCCCGCACAAACCGATCACCACCCTGCAAAAAAAAAGAAGGAAGAAGAAGAAGAAGATGTCAATAAACAGTTGCATTTGCATACACAAGCACAAAATTTTGAATAAAATTCGGCAGCATAACAGCATACAATGGACTTAACCCCATTTTTCTCTCACAAAAGAAAAGTTTTTCAGCGATCACCATTCATCATTTATTCATACATAAAGGGACATGTCAATGACAAGGAGTCAACAGAACCAAAACTCCGTCCCGTTTTTATTTCAAAAAATGACATACAATTTTTCACAATGCATTCACAAGGAATCAACAGGAGCAAAATCCTATTCCATTTTTCATAAAATAGCACAAATAAGCAATTTTCCACATTCATTCATTCAATCAACGGAAGCAAAAATCCGTCCCACTTTTCACAAAAAATCATATTTTTACAAAAAGCATGCATGCATACATTCATATCATTCATAAAAACATCATCTCATTGCAAAAATCCTACATGCAACAAAAAAAAAAAAAGTCCGTCCCGAATTCGGGAAAATTTTCGTCATCTCATATTTCAAAATGGCAAATCGCCCATTCTTTTTTCAAACAAAATGCATATTTTGGTTACCCATATACTCAATACAACATGCAAATCATCAAAGTCCAATTTCAAGGCCAAGGAGCATGATTTTTGAATTTTCAAAAAAAAAAGAAGAAAAAATCAATTTCGAATAAAATCAATTTCAAGAACAATGAATGGATTCGAAAAATACCGTGCGAAGATCCGGATCAGTCGACCAATGCTGCCACATATCTGGGTAGGGTTCCTCCGCAATCGATTGTGAGAGCGAATAATGCCTCCTCATCCTAACAAGCTCCAACCTCCTTTCCGCGATCGGACCGCGCCCTTGACCTTGAATAGTGGCTTCCCCGTGTTCCATGGCTCAAGAATTGAAGGAAATCAAGAAATTTCGAGGGATTTTTGAAGCCTTTTGGCCGTCAATGGCGTTCTCTCTCGTCCTCTCTCGTGAACTGTAAATGGCGGTGAAGAGGAAGGAGAAAAGGCCTCGGCCTTTTTAAAAACCTGTCTGGGTTGCGTTCCTGTCCGCGCGGACAGGAATGAGGATCCAAAAAGACTATTTTGCCCTTTAAAAATCTCAGACTCTGCATTTTGATCCCAGACTTAATAGGGATAACCAAAGTTAACCCAAGTTAACCCCCTCTTCAAAAGAACTTCCCGGCAGTAAAACGTAAGTCCGATTTCTCCAACGAAAGTTAACGGAATCCCGTTTCTTTCCTCACTTTCATCTCCGGCAGTAAAACGTAAGTCCGATTTCTCCAACGAAAGTTAACGGAATCCCGTTTCTTTCCTCACTTTCATCTCCGGCAGTAAAACGTAAGTCCGATTTCTCCAACGAAAGTTAACGGAATCCCGTTTCTTTCCTCACTTTCATCTCCGGCAGTAAAATGTAAGTCCGATTTCTCCAACAAAAGTTGACGGAATCCCGTTTCTTTCCTCACTTTCATCTCCGGCAGTAAAACGTAAGTCCGATTTATCCAACGAAAGTTAACGGAATCCCGTTTCTTTCCTCACTTTCATCTCCGGCAGTAAAACGTAAGTCCGATTTATCCAACGAAAGTTAACGGAATCCCGTTTCTTTCCTCACTTTCATCTCCGGCAGTAAAATGTAAGTCCGATTTATCCAACGAAAGTTAACGGAATCCCGTTTCTTTCCTCATTTTCATCAACGGCAGTAAAACGTAAGTCCAATTTCTCCAACGAAAGTTAACGGAATCCCGTTTATTTCCTCTATTCCATCCCCAGCAGCCTTTGAACTACGTATGGGCTTGATTTCCCATTCGGGATACGTAGGTAGCCTACCAGTAGGTCCAGCCACTCGACCAATACGGTCATCCTTTTTCTCGGCAGCAAACGTAAGACCGATCCCTTCAAATGAAGTCCACCAAAGGACCATCTATCCCAAACCATCGAAGGAAATCATTTCAAATCAAGACCATCATCAAGGTTCAAGGCACCTAAAATGCCATCATCAAGGTTCGAGGCACCTAAAACGCCATCATCAAGGTTTGAGGCACCTAAAACGCCATCTTCAAGGTTTGAGGCACCTAAAATGCCATCTTCAAGGTTCGAGGCACCTAAAATGCCATCTTCAAGGTTTGAGGCACCTAAAACGCCATCTTCAAGATTTGAGGCACTTAAAACGCCACCATCAAGGTCTGAGGCACCTAAAACGCCATCATTACTAGGTTGACGCCTCAAAATAGTCACTCTAGGGTCAACATCGAAAGACCCGAACTACGACTGGCTTGATTCCTCTTAAGGATACGTAGGTAGCCTACCATTAGGTTCAGCCATCAGACCAAAATGGTCATTCCATTCCCGAGCGGTCAGACCAAAATGGTCACCCTCTTTCCCCCAAAAGATTGGGACCTCACTTTTATCGACGACCCCACTTCCTCCGAAAGTGCCATCGCCGAGGGGCTACTGTAAGTGTCCCAATCTGAACTGCCAATGATCCTTCAGCCCAATTTAACGACTTCCATGTCGAACAAACAGCTAAGGGCATTTTGATCTTTTCCTAAGGCAATTTAAACAAAAAGGGCCTTAAAGGAATATCAAAAATAGGTCAAAAATCGGATTGGAAGAGTCATTTCCAAGAAATTGACCAACTTTGCATTAAATGCTAGCAGCCAAAGCTGCTTTTTGCAGAGTCAGGCATGCCTACATTCTAGTCCGCGCAGACAAGAATGAGACTCAGTCTTATCCACGCGGATATGTCTGTAACCTAGAATCTGCCTATAAATTAAAGCATTCTCTCTCAGTTTAAGGCATCAAGAGTTCAAACCCTCACTATTATATTTGTAAAATACCAGAAAATAGCTTATACACCAAACAAAAACACAAAATCCCAACACAAATCTTGATCAAATTCAAGCCCCAAACACAAATCCAAGGAAGATAGGGTACAACCATTAGTAAACCCTCCTTGTCCTTACCTTAATCTCCATCATCCATGCATACATCTCACATTTCAAAGATGTAACTTGCTTATTGTTCACCTCTTGTCATAGATCCAAGAGGATCTCCATGGAGTTCATCTTCACGGATGATTTTCTACAAGGATCTACATTCTCTTAGTTTGTTGTCTCTCCTATTACATTAACTAGTTGCTACTTGGTCTCTTGACCTAAAGTGTGGTCACCTTGGAGTTCATCTCCATGGATGATCACACTAAATGGTCCATATTCTCACTTTCACTTTCTTTTTGTGTTAATGGTACTTGTTTGGCCTAAAATGTAGTCACCATGGAATAAATTTCCATGGATGACCATGTTAAAAGGTCTAAATTGTCTTTACTTCCTTAAAAACATTTTTCCAAGCCTAAGATCTTCACCTTGGAACCATTTCCATGGATGAAGATCACTAGGGTTTATAGGTTACAAAAAGGGTGAAGTTGATACATTGAGTTCAGATCTCAAGGATGGTTATCTTAATGACCACCTTAGAAATCCACTCTAAAGTTGATACACCCTTAACCTAAATTTACTTTCATACATTAATCTTTATTTCATGTTAAATCTCCCCATCCCAAGCAAATGAAATGCTTTCAAGTCCTAATGTACCCTAAGGATGGCTTGATATAGTAGATCACCACTAATCATGTTTAGTGATCACTAATCAAAGCCTAAGGAAAGTGGGGACAAGCATGGATGCAAATCCCAAAAATGTTTTTTTTAAACACTTTCAGTTGCAAGAACTCCAGTTCTGATTCTGTAACTCCAGTTTACATTCTGGAATCTACAGAATCAGACTGGAAAGCTGCCAAAAAAGAATATTACTGTCCTATACGCGCGGACAGGAATGAATCTCGATCTGATCTGCGTGGACCATAATGTAAGGGACAGACATTTTGTTTTTTCAGTCATTTTTCACTCACAGAAGCACATTATTTTGGTAAATTTCAGTCCAGTCCAGTCAAAACTTTTGTTTCTAGAAAACTCCTTTTGCAAAACACACACACACACACACAAATGGTTTTAAATTAGGAAGACTCGTTTTACGAGGCATTCCGGGTGAACCCTAACGTTCTTCCCGGAGTGTAACGTGACCTCCGAACCCATTTTCTCTAATTTCGGGCATTTTTCAAAGTTTTGGCCCTTAAAATAAAAACGGCGTGGCGACTCCGTTTGATTTTTCAAAAAAATCGCAAAAATCATGGCATCATCACATTAAGGTATCCCTCCGGCTCTCCTTACCAGATTCTCTCCAAGGTTGCTTTGCACTGTCAACTGGGGCTTCACCAAGCCGGGATCATTCTCTGCACTTTCTCTGCTGCTTGCTGTCTCAGGCGCGCGATATATTTTGTCCTCACTAGCAATGGACCTGCTGCAACCAGTATTCCCGGGAGCGTCCCCGACTTGCCTAAGCTGCACCATCACTTATACGTTTCCCCTATAACGGGAGAGGGTCCACCCCATTACAAACACTTTCGTCCCATACACGATCCCTCATAGAGCAACTGATACAGACACATCTGCTCACCAAGCCGTGCAAAAGAAAAAAAAACCTCCCTACTTCCTATCCTCCCCAGCTGAGATGGACTTGTGCAACAAAAGATTAATAATGCATAAGCAAAGAGTCGAATAAAATGCAAAGTGCCTAGAGTGTTGTGTCTCCCCCCGCAGAGTACAATAATAAGGTGATCGTGATGTGATCGTTAGGACTGCCCCTCAAATCACAATCTTGGACAGGGATTCCAAACCCCGCAGGTGGCAGACCCCGCCTCTATTATCTTCATAAGGCCCAGAACTATGACCGGCTTGATTCCCTTTTTAAGGGATACGTATGAATCCTTTCTCCAAAGGTCCAGCCATCCAATCTCACCAGCATCATCTAAAAGAGCTCCAGCTGCCCAGTCTCCAAGAAATGCTTATCAAGAAAAGAGCTCCAGCTGCCCCAGTCTTCAAACAATGATTGTCAAGAAAAAGAGCTCTTGCTGCCCCAGTATCCAAGCAACAAGGCTCACCAGTCTCGGCGACTTCAAAAGCCTATTCTGCATGATAAACCGAGACAAAGAGTCTGCATCTATCAATCTCCCCAGCAAACATCAACAAGTGGTAGCCTCAGCCCCCAAACAATGCTTGCCAAAGAGAAAAGAGCCCCAGCTACCCCAGAAACCAGGAAATAATGCTCACCAGTCCCGACGACTTCCAAAGCCTATTGTGCAAAGACCGTCCCCTGAATGGCCATCTAGCAAGCGTCGACAAGTGGTAGCCTCAGCCCCCAAACATTGCTTGCCAAAGAGAAAAGAGCCTCAGCTGCCCCAGAAACCAGGAAATAATGCTCACCAGTCCCGATGACTTCCAAAACCTATTATGCAAAGACCGTCCCATGAATGGCCATCCAGCAAGCGTCGACAAGTGGTAGTCTCAGCCCCCAAACAATGCTTGTCAAAGAAAGAAGAGCCCCAGTTGCCCCCAAAATCCAGACAATAATGCTCACTGAACCTCGAAGACTGGCCCTCAGACAAAACCGAGACAAAAAGTCCGTATCTATGTTAGTCTCCCAAGCAGAGCACACCAAGATCAACGACCCCAAAGCACAAAAAGAAAATCCAACTCCCCAAAAATGCAGAGTCCTCGGCTTACCAGACAAAAATTCTGAAAGAAGCCAACTCCCCAGAAAGCAGAGTCCCTGGCTTACCAAGCAAAAGCAACAGAATCAACGGCCCCAAAGCACCGAAATAAGCCAACTCCCCAGAAAGCAGAGTCCCTGGCTTACCAAGCAAAAGCAACAGAATCAACGGCCCCAAAGCACCGAAAGAAGCCAACTCCCCAGAAAGCAGAGTCCCTGGATTACCAAGCAAAAGCAACAGAATCAACAGCCCCAAAGCACCGAAAGAAGCTGACTCCCCAGAAATACAGAGTCCCTAGCTTACCAAGCAAAAAGAAAAGAAGCCGACTCCCCAGAAATGCAGAGTCCCCGGCTTACCAAGCAAAAAGAAATAAGCCGACTCCCCAGAAATGCAGAGTCCCCGGTTTACCAGGCAAGAAGATCAGAAGCCTCGAGGAACGGACAAAAGCAGAGTCCCCGGCATCCCAAGCAAAGCTCAAGACACAAAAGAAAAGAAAACAATCAACAAAGACCTTCCAACAATAAAACCGGCAAAAGAACAACAAAGGAGCAGGAAAGGAGTAGCGTGAGACCCCTGGTAGCTACACTAATCCCCAACAGAGAAAAAGAAGTAGCGTGAGACCCCTGGCAGCTACACTGATCCCCAACAGAGCAAAAGAAGTAGCGTGAGCCCCCTGGCAGCTACACTTATCCCCAGCAGAATCAATGGTAGCATGAGACACTCGACAGCTATCTCCCAACAGCAACGGTAGTCTAAGACTCTCCGATAGCTACAGGTAAGCACAGCATAGGTATGAAAGCATGTCTCAGTCGATTACTTTGCTAGAAGCAATAATCCCTTTCAGGTTGAGATACCTTCAAATGATCTCGTTTAGGTCAAGAGACCTTAAAATAACCCATTTTAGATCAAGAGACCTTAAAATAATCCTTTTAGATCAAGAGACCTTCAAATAATCCCTTTCAGGTTGAGATGCCTTCATATGATCTCGTTTAGGTCAAAAGACCTTCAAATGATCCCTTTTAGGTCAAGAGACCTTCAAATAATCCTTTTAGGTCAACAGACCTTCAAATAATCCCTTTCAGATTGAGATGCCTTCAAATGATCTTGTTTAGGTCAAAAGACCTTCAAATGATCCCTTTTAGGTCAAGAGACCTTCAAATAATCCTTTTAGGTCAAGAGATCTTCAAATAATCCTTTTCCGGTGGAGATGCCTTCAAATGATCTCGTATAGGTCAAAAGACCTTCAAATGATCCCTTTTAGGTCAAGAGACATTTAAATAATCCTTTTAGGTCAAGAGACCTTCAAATAATCCCTTTCAGGTTGAGATGCCTTCAAATGATCTCGTTTAGGTCAAGAGACCTTCAAATATTCTCTTTCAGGTTGAGATGCCTTCAAATGATCTCGTTTAGGTCAAAAGACCTTCAAATGATCCCTTTTAGGTCAAGAGAACTTCAAATAATCCTTTTAGGTCAAGAGACCTTCAAATAATCCCTTTCAGGTTGAGATGCCTTCAAATGATCTCGTTTAGGTCAAAAGACCTTCAAATGATCCCTTTTAGGTCAAGAGACCTTCAAATAATCCTTTTAGGTCAAGAGACCTTCAAATAATCTCTTTCAGGTTGAGATGCCTTCAAATGATCTCGTTTAGGTCAAGAGACCTTCAAATAATCTCTTTCAGGTTGAGATGCCTTCAAATGATCTCGTTTAGGTCAAGAGACCTTCAAATAATCTCTTTCAGGTTGAGATGCCTTCAAATGATCTCGTTTAGGTCAAAAGACCTTCAAATGATGCCTCTCAGGTCAATAGACCTTCAAATAATCCTTTTAGGTCAAGAGACCTTCAAATAATCCCTTTCCTTTTAGGTCAAGAGACCTTCAAATAATCCCTTTCAGGTTGAGATGCCTTCAAATGATCTCATTTAGGTCAAGAGACCTTCAAATAATCTCTTTCAGGTTGAGATGCCTTCAAATGATCTCGTTTAGGTCAATAGACCTTCAAATAATCCCTCTCAGGTAAATAGACCTTCAAATAATTTCCCCTGGCAGCTACCAAGCACCAATAAAGTGGTATGAGTCCCTCCGGCATCCACGAAGAGAAGCAGCATTAGTGTGAGACCCTCCGGCAACTACCCCTCACCGAAAGAAGTGGTATGAGTCCCTCCGGCATCCACAAAGACCAGTTGTAGCATGAGACCCTCCGGCAGCTACAACTCGTCAACAGCGATAGCATGAGACCCTCCGACAGCTACTCGCAAATACCGGTTGCAGCGTGAGACCCTCCGGCAGCTACAACCTGGCACAAAAGGCAGCTACTAGCCAACCACAGTAGTGCCGACCCCTCAAGAAGTCACAGGTAAGCACAGCAAAGGTATGAAGATACATCTCTACCCCTTTCTTGCTTGTGGTTAGTTTTGGTAATTCCGAACTACGATTTGGCTTGATTCCCTTCTTAAGGGATACGTAGGAATCCTTTCTCAGAAAGGTCCAGCCATTAGACTCCCCGATTCACCGTCTAACCCTCCGCCTTATCCCTTGACCGCTCATTGGGATTGGGTCTTATTTTATCGACAACCTCACTTTCTCCAAAAGTGACGTTGCCGAGGGGCTCTATAAGTACGCCAATCCAATTTGCGATCCCTTTTTAGGTGCATTTTAAATGATAAAATTGCACTAAGGGGTGTTTTGGTAAATTCCCGGTCCGTTCCGAGACTTCCGGGAACTTTTTATAAGTTTCTCGCGAGGGAAGTGCATTTTAATATTTTTCCCGGACAAAAGGACCTAAAAGGAATTAATCAGTTTGGACCTTTTGGGTATTAACCCGGAATGTTCCAGAATCTGGTTTTGGTGCCAGAATCGGTTATTGATTCCTCCAGTCGTGCGACAGCTTGAGGCATGGAAATTGAATACGTTGGGTCGTGCAACCAATTAATCCAACTTCCCAATTTACGTATAAATATCCAATGGCTTCATTTTGTCAAGAGGGGGAGTTAACAACAACACACAGATACCACACACACAAACACACAGACCTCCTCTCTTTCTCTCTCGATACGTAAAAAGCCTCTCTCTCTCTCTCTAAATGCCATCTTCTTCCTCAACCCAAAAGCTCTCCCTCTCCGGCCAAAAACCAACCCAACCTCAACCTCAACCTCCAAATCCAACCTCAACCTCTTCTTCCCTGATCCAATCTATTCCAATCTCCCTAAACCCAAAACACCGATCTACTCCCTTCCAATTTCCCTGTTCTTCCCCAAAGCTAACTCGCTGGCAACCTCTGTCCAAAACCTCACTGGAAACCTACACCTGTTCTCTCCCTCACCGGCAACCTCACCTAAACCAATTTCCTTCTCCCTAAACCGGCGACCTCTCCAACTCCCTCAATTTCAAATCGCCATTACCGAAGCTTCTCCCTCTCCCCAAATCCATCGGCATCTTCCTCACCAATCAATTCGACGGCCAAGCCCATCATCAACCTGCCCTACCCAAAACCTCAACCAAATCCCTCTCAACCGACACCTTCTTCCTCTGTTTCCAAATCCTAAGCCGACAACCACAACCGCTTCCCCTGAATAGAGCCCCAAGCCAATTCCGCTCCAACACATACCTGTGTACTGGAAATTGCTCAATCTGGAATCTGAGTTTGTATCGTTCCGAAGCTGGATTGAAGAATTCGATACCTAATGTGGTATAGAATTCATGGACTACGAGGGTAACGATTTCCTCACCTTTATCTCTCATTTACAGTTTATTTGCCTCATTGCAATTATTCCCCGAACTTGATAATTAGACTCTATCCGTCCCCAATTATCAAGTCCCAACTGCCGATCTCTCTGTTTAATTAGCTTTGCTTGGTATTGTTGATATTAATGATGTGAGCTTGTTGGATTTGTTGTTTATTGGCCAAGGGAGTGTGGATCTCCCTATATCCACATCCCCTTGGTCAATCCATTATAATTTCGTTGGTTTCTGAGATTGTGTTGGGATCTGAATTGTTTGTTGTTGGATTTGTTCTCAATTGTAAAGTGTCTGCAAATGGCAAGGTTGTGTCACGCGACACAATTGAACCCTCAGGTCCTGTGTCACGCGACACAACATGCCTTATGCAGAGACTATTATTTCAGTTGTAAACCCTATTCTGTTTGTCCTCGATGTAAAGTGGGACGTGGCCTCCCAGAGTCAATGGCTTACAAATTGTATTTCCCCCTGTTGAGCAATAAAACAAAGCGTTGATTTGCATTTTAATACATATCTTGTCATACACACTTTGCACACACATTTGAATGAATTGAATGTTGAACAATTGAAAGACTCGTCTATGGACGAGGCGTGTTGGGTGAACTCTCGGTTCTTCCCAACATGTAACTTGACCCCCGAACCCATTTTCTCTTTCAAAAAGGTTTTCAATGTTTCCTCTTAAAAACGGCGTGGCGACTCCTCATTTTTCGGTGAGTGCACATTCACCCGGCATAACCTTACAACCTGAAAAAAATATAACATAAGACTAGAACTTATGACAAAAGATAATTAAAAATGCAGAGAATGAGAACATAATATTAGCAACTGCATATGTCAGTTTGGCAGCAGAACGACTGAAATAACAGAAAATAATAATACCTGATTAAAATTCAATGAGGAAATGTCCATATGGAGAACACACTGTTCAACTCACTGCAACCAACCTTTTGTGCTATAATGCTCTACCAGGACTTGCATAATCTTCAGCAAGAATTGAAGCAAATAAAAATTACAAAATAATTAAGAGGAAACAAAAATAACTCATCTCAAAGCATGTGAAAATATCAAAGCAAGCAAAATCTCAGGTGGTAATGATCCAAGGCTCCAAGCATGTCTTTCAAAATATATGGCTACAAGAGTTCCAAAAATGTCTCTATCAAAGGAACATGACAACTGAAATAATTATTAATTCAGCCAAAGACCAATTGTAGAAGCAAATAAATTGAAGAATCCCCCTCTTGCAGATGAACAAACTAAATCAGAGAAAATCAGTTCAGACACAGTGTTTCAAGTCCAATAAAGCACACAGTACATGGGTCCAATACAATCATTTTGGTACTATTACTTAAATCAATGTTAAATATGTCAACATTTTAAGGGCTAAAAATTTCTGGTGTTTCAGTATACAAAGGAAGCTCAACAACATTTGCTTAATTCTTATTCTTCCATCTTTCCTTCAACTATAAAACCATGTACTATAACAACTTCCTCACACTGAGAAAATAATAAATAGAGATGATAAACTTGTGCAAGTGCAACCCCAAATGTCTTACAAAAAAAATGTTAAACTAGCACTAGCAATATTTTACACTAACACTGGCACTTAATAATACATTAACTGACACTATTTACACTGGTAATTTGTTACAATAACACTGACACTTTTTACACTGACAATTAATAATAAATGCACATTCACTCTTTACACTAGCACTTTGTTACTCTAACACTGACACTAGCGGGTGAATCAAAACACGTTTTTTCTAAAATTAAGAAAAAACATGTTTTTTGTAAATTTTTGGCTATTTCATTATACATGTGTAAAATCAAATTTTGAAAATAAATAATAAGGATATTTATATATTTATTCTACTTAATAGCTGATGTTGCAGGAAAGGTGCTTATCAATCTTCGTCCACGTGGCAGGACCAATCACTTGACTCCTTGATCTGAAATCAGAACCCACGACTAGCCGGAATGGTCTCCGGCTTAGACTTCGGGCGTGAGACTAAGTATGGTATTTCGGAGAGCAAATATTGTAAATGAACAGAGATATTCAAATGACAAAATTGCAGTTACCTCAAAATCGTTATAGTGGTTATGTATTTATAGCTGTTTGATGAGGGTGGTATTTTTGGTAAGACTGCATGAATCCCGTGATTTGTGGGACATGCACATGTCCACAGATCGTATCCGTGAGTGGCTCCTGATTTGTAGGGGGCCAGTTATGGAAAGAGTTGTGCGTACGTCTTACTTCATTAGGTCGACGCTTATTTGGTAGGTCGAGGTCGCCTGTTGAGCTTAGGTCGACCTGACTGATGGGTAGGGCTGGACCGTACCCGAAATAGAACTCGGATCGTAGAGTCGGACCAAGCTAGGTCGGGGCCTCGTAGGTCGGACAATGAGCTTAGGTCGACTGATCCTACTGATGGGCCTTGGCATAATAATCGTTGGGCCAAACCCTTTGAGAATGTGGTGGCGAAAGTAGATAAACGATTGGGCTTTACCCGTTGGGCCTAGCTCGTCACTTTTAGTCTGTTCAGTGGCCCCCAACTTTCTGAGTTGACTTTGTCGACCAGGAATTTAAGGAAATTCTGATGAAGCTTATAGTAATTCGCAGGTCGATGCTTGAGTTGGTGTTTATTCGACTGATGGTGACGTGACTCAATCCAGGTCATTGACTGTTGGACGCTTGGATCGCTGGGAGTGCCGTATTTTGCAATCATTACTGTTTTGACTCTTTGGGAACCGCCTTGGGAACTGTTTTCCACATTTAATTAGGAAAATATCGTTTGAATTTTTTCTTTTTCCTCCTCAATTTCGGAAAATATAAATACCCAAATCCTTCTCCTTTTTGAACTTTTACTCTCTCCGAACTCTTGCATAACACCGGCGACGGCAACTGAAATAGCAATTGGATTTTATTGGGACCTTCGTCTTCTGCCATAACCCTTCATCGTTCGAACGAATAAGGTATTCCTCTCTCCCTTAGTATTCTGGCTTAATTTCTACGCTTTCTTAGATTCTGCCATGGCTAGGACGTTTAGTAGTAAACCCAGAGCTTGGTATGGCTACTGTAATGTCAATTGGAGAGTTTATAAACACTTCAACGGGGTATGGAGAGAGATGACGGTGGGGGAATGTTCTTCAATTTTGACCCGGTGGGGTTTGCATTTCAACGAGTTAGGGTTGCCTGTAGGAGAAAATTTAGGTTCCTTAGAGACGAACGACCCAAGAGTTGTGTCTTTTAATCTTTTCCACGAACTCCTTGACCACATAGCTGTGTTCTACGTTCAAGGTCCCAACGAACCATCTTTTTTTAGGAATAGAACATGATTTCCGGGGGAATCTAGGTCGCCCCTTAGTATGTCTACTAGGTCCCTTGAGACTGTGTATAGGACTGATTCCCATGTTTCCTCTACTTCTTATACAGATATGGCGACTCAAGAGGGAGCTTCAGCTTTGACCTCCTTAAGTCCTCGCATCGTTAATGCCTTCGGGTCCTCCGTTGTGCCTGGGAGGAATGAAAGGGGCTATGTGGCTCCTAGGCCATGTAGAGGGAAGCAAAACTTTCCATCTCGGTTTGAAATGATTTACAACTTCTGTGAGGTGGACAAGGAAGAGTTTGACGTAGCCATTTATAGCAAGAAGGACTTTATGGCCCAGTTCGGTGGTACTTATAAGGAGGATTCTACTAGACTTGCTTTCTTCTATGGCCAATTTGAGGCTGGCCTGAGATTTCCCTTGGATCCATTCATAAATGAGTTCTTGGAATGCATGAACGCCCTACCCCTTCAGCTGGGAGCCAATACTTGTAGAGTTTTAGTCTGTTTTTCTATGGTGTGCCGCTTTCTAGGGTACGAGCCCTGTATGAGGTCTTTAGGGAGTTCTTTAGTGTCAAATTTGATAAGGTCGACTCGGGGATCAGCACTCCCTCCAAGCCAAATTCCCTTAAGTTATTTTTCAACCTTCCTGGTAAGGCTAGTAGTTGGAGCTCCCATGTGGTGGTGGTGGAGAGCAGGTTAGGATGGGAGTTCCCTTTAGCTAATACTGGCTCCAAAGTAGTGAGAGAGGAGGATTATTGGGAGCCCTACTGGCATGTCGATCTGTATAAGAGATTGGTCGAGCTGGCTGCCAAGGGACCCATCTGCTGGGAAGTTTTAGGAACTACTAAGAATAACAAAATCCAGGCTGGGATGATACTTGGAGATGGGGATGTGGTGCCTCTGGTCCCCATTGTAAGGTGCACAATATATCCTGATTGGGTCACCCATGCCTTGGGTAGATTTGAGAAGAAGTACACACTTTGTCAGAAGACACCCAATTATTGTAAAGATAATGGGGAGCACGTCGGTGGTAAGAATTTACTCGTCCTTTCATTGTTCGTATGTAGAATTTTTGAGATTGTGCACAAAACTTGCTTGAATTGTATATGTAACTCTCAACTCATAAATAATTTACTCGTATGTAGATCTCGTAGCTTGTACATATCTAGCTCGTACGTAGAACTTTAAGCTCGTACGTAGAATGTGTTGTTATGACTTTTAGCTCGTAGATAACTTGCTCGTATGTAGAACTAGTAGCTCGTACATAGAACTTCCTTGAATTGTCGAGCTAACACTTTATTCCTTTGGTTTTGTGCAGTTCTGACTCCTGCTCAAAAGGCTAATATGGGCCGAGCTATCGACATTAGGAAAAGCAAGAGGAGTTGCGGGGCTGCCAATGCCCGAGAAAACCGCGAGGCAGAGGGGTCCAAGTGCAACGAGCTTCTGAAACTAGTTAACCAGGATACTACCCAATTCCTTCCTATGGAAGATAATTTAGAGGAGCTGGGGGAAGAGCGAGCTGGAGAAGATGCCTAAGGGACTGAGGAGGCCGATGGTGCTAAAGTCGAAGGGACCGAGCAAACTGTTGAACCGGCACGGGAGATCGTCCGAACCAGAACTCGAGCTCAGGTCAAGGCCAAGTCCAAGGATAACTCCCAGGCCAAGTCGCCCATCATAAATATTGATGAGGAAGAGGAAGAGGATGACGCTCCTCTCAGCAAGAAGATTAAAATTGGAAAATCCAAGGTCGGCCCGACATCTGAGCAGGTTGACGCTACTGGGCAAGCAGATGCTGATGCTAGGGGCCTCTTGTCTTCTCCTATCCAGATTTCTTATGCCGAGCTAGTTCGAGCTCGAGTAGATGAGTTGAGTGACGTTACTCCTCTTACTGGGGTGAATTACTTGGCCAGAGAGTATCCCGAGCTGGAGTACGGTCAGGTGGTGGTAAGGAGAGCAGCTGACCAAGACTTGGTCAAGAAATACACTAATAGGGCTTTGACTCCTGAAGCCTGCCGTGCCAGGTCCGGGTTGGCCCGCTCCGAGGTAACAATTGTAATCTTTTAGCATCGTTGTCTTTCTTTTCTTTCACTTGTCCGAAACTTCCGATTCAATTCTGGTCGATCTAATCCCATGTCTTTACTCATCGTTTTAGTCTCTTGCAAGGATAGAGTTTTCCACCAGCTACTGGAAGGCTGCTGAAGAGTAAGAGAAGCTGGCCAAGTCTATGCTGGCTCGCAAAAATGAGGAGTTGAAGAAATTGGAAGAAGACCATGCTAAGCTGAAGGAGGACCACAACAAACTGAAGGAGGCCCACACTGATCTGGATTCTGCGTATGATGCTTTGAAGTTGGTGAAGGATGCTGCCTTGAAAGGTAAGGAGGAGGCTTGGAGCGACCTCGAAAAGGCTCGTAAGGATCTGGCTGCCCTCAAGGAGGACAAGAAGAGAGTCGAACGGGATTTGGTAGTGGCGACCCAGACCATGGAGGAAAATAATTCGATGCTGACTAAGCAGATTGAAGATCTAAAAGCAGCTCGACAACAGTGGGAAGAGGAGCTGGCCATTGTTGTGAACGCCACCAAGGAAGCTGCTGGCAAGGAGGCCGTGAAAGCTTACAAGGAGAGTGACGAGCTCCATAATTACGTCACAGAACAGGCAAGAGGGTTTTCGATGTGGGTCGGAGCCATATGGCTTGACACATTGTGATGGATCCCTCTGTCAGCATATCAATAGAGCAGCTAGCTAAATGGGCCTCAGAGGATCAATACAACACAGCAGCTCACCAAGGTCACCATCTGGTGCCTTACAATGATAATGACTTGGTCAATATTGCACAGGATGTCGTGGATGATGAAGCAGATCCTTGGGTCCCTCCTCCCATCGAGCCTGTCAACTTCAATACTATTTTGGCGGAGCTTGAGGAACCTGATGAGCCAGCCTTTGAAGAGGATACTCCAAAATACACCATTTCAGACTCGAGAAATGTAGTTTATCCTGATCGACAATGGAATGATTTGGGCGGGCCAGCTGCTGCAAGCGACCAAGTTGATGCCGATCCAGCCTCCACCAGCGATCAAGTTGAAGTTAACCCCATTGATTGATTTTTAATTTGAATGGTTGTGTAACGAACAAGTTCCAAACAACATTTATTTTTGCTTTGTAAATGCTTAGGCCTGGGCCCTGTTTTTGGGAGGCATCTTGACTTATAATTTTTTGTTAGTTCTAGTCTTGGCCCGTTTTAGGGGGACTGAACCTTTATTCCATCATAGCTGACTTTCTATCATTTTGAGTTATATGCTTTTGATTCCAGCATGTATGTCGAACTAGATTTAATAGGATAAATAAGTCGCCTTAAGCCTTTGGTCGGACAAGTTTTTTGATAACTCAATCGACCTTGGACTTGTATAGTTTTTGCAAACGAGATTGACTGAGAGTCGAATTTTTTTAAGAGAGCGAAGATGACCGGAGGTCGAGCTTGTCAGCACGAGGTCGATCGAGATTTGGACCTGTTAAATGAACGAAGCTGACCAAGAGTCGAGCTCGTTAGACCGAAGTCGACTAAGAGTCGGACTTGTTAAATGAACGAAGCTAATAAAGAATCGAGCTTGTTAGAACAAAGTCGACTAAGAGTCGGACTTGTTGAATGAACAAAGCTGATTAAGAATCGAGCTTGTTAGAACGAAGTCGACTAAGAGTCGGGCCTGTTGAATGAACGACGCTGATTAAGAATCGAGCTTGTTAGAACGAAGTCGACTAAGAGTCGGACTTGTTGAATGAACGAAGCTGATTAAGAATCGAGCTTGTTAGATCGAGACTGATTAAGAATCGAGTATGTTGAAATTAATGTAAAGTGCAACACAACGTTGGGTCGAATATAATGGAAACTTTTATTGAAGTAGAAGCATGCTTACATCAAAAGTGGAGAGCTAAAACTATAACAAACTCAAACTTCGAAAACTGAACTAATCTTTGAAGCAGAACTAGAAAGCTGGACTAGAAATAGTACTTGATAAGATGAGTAGCGTGCCATGGGTGCTTCAACTCTTCACCTCCTGGGTGAGCGATCATGTAAGTTCCTTCCTTGATAATTCGAGTAACAATGTTGGGACCTTCCCAGTTGGGAGATAACTTGTTCTGTTGGGTTCTCCTTCCTGTTGCCTCGATCTTTCTTAGTACGTGGTCGCCTACTTGGAATGATCTCATCTTCACCTTCTTATCATGGTAACTCTTTGTCCTCTGCTTGTAGTTGACCGTTCGTAAGTAGGCTGTGTCTCACTTCTCGTCAATTAAATCCAAGTCGATCAATCTGTTAGTGTCGTTCTGCTCTTGATCGAAGAAGACCACTCTGGCTGTAGGAAATCACAGCTCGGCTGGTGCCATGGCCTTTGACCCATATGTAAGAGCGAATGGGGTTTCCCCCGTAGGCCCCCGAGTGGTTGTGCGAACTGCCCAAAGAGCAAGGGGGAGTTCATCCAACCAGTTACTACGTTGACCAACTAAGCATGTCTTAAGTGAAGATAGGATGAGCTTATTCGCTGCTTCAGCTTGCCCATTGCCATGAGGATAGGCAACAGATGATTCCCAATGCTTTATCCCTACTCAATTCATTTCTTCTTCAAAAGCCCAGGAGAATTGTAGGCCGTTATATTATACTATAGCTTGAGGGATCCCAAATCGATACCAGATGAAGTCATGAATGAAATTGATGGCTTTTTCTTCTGTAATTCTGGCCGAAGGTTTGGCTTCGACCCACTTCGTGAAGTAATCAATAGCCACGATCACGAACTTGCAGTTTTCACGGGCGGGAGGGAAGGGTCCAATCAAGTCGATGCCCCACATGTCAAACGGCCAAGCAGCGATCACCGGAGTTTGCTCCATCGTAGGTAGATGAGGCAGGTTGGCAAACCTTTAACACTGGTCACATTGCTGAACAAAATCGTGAGTGTCAGCTCTCATGTGTGGCCAGTAATACCCCAACATAATCAGTTTGTCGGCCAAAGTTCTGGCCCCCGGGTGTCCACCACAGACCCCACTATGCACCTCGTGCATTAACTGAGTGATCTCTTTGGGGTGAATGCATTTCAATAATAGCTCAATGTATGACCTCCTGAATAGCATGTCTCCTTGAATTACATATCTCGAAGCCTTCTTTTTGATGGCTCGAGCTATCTTCTCGTCTTCAGGGAGCTCACCTGTTTCTAAGTATGCCTTCATTTCTTCGATCCAACACTTATCATAAACCCAGTTTCTCAAGGTGTCCTCCACGCACTGAATTTGAACCCTTTCATATGCTGGATTCTCGAGGTAGGAGATAGGTTCTTCATGTGGCTCGTCTGTAGTAGCCAGCTTCGAGAGTAGGTTGGCCAATTCGTTGTCTTCTTGACCAATCAACTGAATTTCCCAAAACTCCAAGTCTTTTATCAATCCCTTTATCAAGTCACAGTATTTGATTAGAGTAGAGTTCAGCACTTCGTACTCCCCTCAGACCTGGTTGACTATCAGCTGGGAATCACAGTATGCTATAATTTTGGTCTCCCCAAAGCATTTGGCATACTCGATAGCTGCGACCAAAGCTTCGTACTCTGCCTGGTTGTTGGAGGCCTCAAACTTAAACCGCAATGCTTCCTCATAGACCATCCCAGATTTTGGCTCAATCAATACTATCCCAGCTCCGCTAACGTTCTTCGTTGCTGACCCGTCTGAGTACACCTTCCAGCATTCGTCGAGTAGACAAGTGACGGGCTGGGACTCTGACTTTTTTCCCTTATCTTTCTCCTTATGAGCTCGCACCTCGCTGTCTTCCATGGTGAACGTCAGCTCGACCAAGAAGTCTGCCAAGGCTTGAGCCTTCAATGCCTTTCGAGGTCGATATTCGATGTTGAATTCTGTGAGAGCAATTGACCAATTGAGTAAACGACCTGAAATTTCCGGCTTGTGTAGAATCTTTTTCAAAGGTGCATTTGTGAGCACAATGATGGGGTGAGCCAAAAATAAGCTCGTAGCTTCCTCGAGGCTACGACTAAGGCATAAGCAACCTTCTCTGCATTGTAATATCTGCCTTCAACATTTGATAGAGCCTTGCTCACATAATACACGGGCTTCTGAAGCCCCTCTTCTTCTCGAACCAGCACAGCTGCCACTGATTGATCACCTACAGATAGATATACGAACAATGTCTCACCAATAGTCGGGCTGCTCAATAGAGGTGGAGTAGAGAGATACTCCTAGAGTTGTTGGAATGACGAATGACATTTGGTCATCCATTCGAAATTTTTTGTCCCCCTCAAAGATTTGAAGAAGGGGAGAGACCTTTCTGCCGACTTGGCTATAAAGCAACCTAGGGCTGCCACCCTACCATTAAGTCGCTGCATCTCCTTAATACTAGTGGGCTCTTGCATGTCGACTAGAGCTTTGATCTTTTCTGGATTAGCTTCAATTCCCCGTTGTGACACCATAAAACCAAGGAATTTGCCAGCTGCTACCCCAAATACACATTTGCTTGGATTAAGCTTCATGTCGTTTGCTTGTATATTGGCGAACGTTTCCTATAGGTCGACTACGTGACGTTCGGTTTTTGTTTTGATAACCATATCGTCGACATAAGCCTCCATGTTTCGGCCAATCTGTGAAGCAAAGACCTTATTCACCATCCTTTGGTAGGTCGCTCCTGCATTCTTTAATCTGAATGGCATCATATTGTAGCAGTAAATGCCTCCAGCGGCTTGAAACGCCGTCTTCACAATATCATCTTCATGCATCTTGATCTGATGATAGCCGGAATAGGCATCAAGAAAGCTGAGTGTGGAATGTCCAGCAATGGAATCAATGAGCTTATCAACCCGAGGTAGAGGATAGCTGTCTTTTGGGCAAGCAAGGTTAAGATTGGTGAAGTCGACACAAATTCTCCACTTACCGTTGGATTTCTTCACCATGACCACATTATCTAGCCAGGTGGTATGAGTAGCTTCCTTTATAATACCTGCACTTAAAAGCTTTTGTACCTCGAGTTTTATAGCCTCCTTTTTGTCATGAGCAAAGCTTCTCAGCTTCTGAGGTTTGGGTTTTATGGTTGGGTTGACCTCCAGCCTGTGAACGGCGACCTCCTCCTTGATTCCTTTCATGTCTTCTACTAGCCAGTCAAAAATGTCGTTGCTTTCTTTGAGTAGCTTGAAAATCTCCAATCTTTCTTCAGGTGACAACTGATTTCCAATCTGAATTTTCTGTTCGGGATAGGAAGGGTTTGCTATCACTGCTTCCAGCTCGTCCACATCTTCCAGCTCCGGACCATCTCTGAATTGCAGGGTCTCGATGATGATCTCTCGAACCCTCTGTCTTTCTTTGGCCCCCAAGTGTGGAGATTCCTCGATGATCATGTCATCTAGCTCATCTGCAATCTTACTGGTGGTGGCCCCCGAGTTATTGTCGACTTGGAGGCATAGCTCGCCTGTAACGACCCAGAATTTCCTTTATATAATAATATTCATCAATATGAATAATTACCAAAAATAGGGTCCCAACGGATACTAAACATTTAAATATTCAAATCCAACGATAACTTAATATTCAAACTTATTCAACCCAACGGTAACTAAAGTAATAAACGTTACATAAGTGCGGAAGAATCAAATGTAACGACTAGTAAAACCTACTAGCTTTATTCAACTAAACTAAAATTCTGGTTCGTCAAAAATTCTTCTATACTCTTCATTGATCGCCGTCTTTCCTACAACGATCTTCCATTCTTATCCCCATACCTGGAGAAAAATAAGAATGAAGGAATGAGCGAAAGATGCCCAGTAAGTCATTACGTGATCTCCTTGAAGTTATGAGGAGATGACCTGAATGACGGTTCAATCGAAGCATTTCAACGAAAGGTTATCACAATAAAGTTCAATCAAGGAAGTGTGGCATTAAAATTCCATACTATAGTTGTTATTGAGGATTTTACCCTACATTGAGTAATTCCCATCCGATCATCTACATTGATGTCGAGTGCGCATAAAAGTATATTAAGACAAGTACGTAACACATATCATACAAGTCCAATATCATTTCATATAATCTTGACATGCATGTACATTCATACAAGTCTAACATATAGTTCATTCATATTAAATTAGAATACACATAAGCAAAGTCAATACTTTAGATATCTATGAACAATACATATCATAGATAAGATTTCCAAAAGACGCTTCATGTCCAGGGAATATTTTATAAAACACTATCGCCACATGATAGTATAATTTTGAAAAGACTCGATAGAGTTTTCAAGGAATAGATACACAAAGTGTTTAGGAACGTAATTCCTTACCTTAGCTTGCTTCCTTTGCACTTCTGGTATAACCTACAGTCATGCAAAGATATCATTTTAGGTACAAGTAATTGTTTATTACTTCTTATGTACCCTAGTTGATTTATCTTTAGTTAACTTATGAGTTGCTTTTGGACTCATCTTACTAGTTAACTATCTTTCTATTTTAGGTACCTTCCTAAAATATTATCCTTCTATTTTAGGTAACTTTCCTAAAATAGTAACCTTCTATTTAAGTATCTTCCTTAAATAGTATCTTTTCTATTTTAGGTAACCTTCCTAAAATATTTACCTTCTATTTAAGTATCATTCTTAAATACTATCTTTTCTATTTTAGGTAACTTTCCTAAAATGGTGACTTTCTATATTTGAAACTTTTTCATTATTCTTGGGCTTACACTTCCTACTTTTAGAAGTTGTCTTTATTCTATTTTGATTATTCTTCTTCAACCTTTAAAAGCCTTTCGTTCTTTAGAAAGTTACTTTTAAGACTCTCTTCTTTGAGTATTTAACAAAAAGACCCTTCATCTTTCATGAATTACAAAGTGGTCCTTCAACTTTTGAATATTTATAAAACAGTCCCTCAACTTTTGAATATTTGCAAAACAGTCCCTCAACTTTTAAATATTTGCAAAATAGTTCCTCAACTTTTAAATATTTGCAATTTAGTCCCTCGACTTTCAGAAATTACTAAACAGTCCTCCATCTTTCAGAATTTACAAAACAGCCCCTAAATTTCAGATTTTCAGTTTGATCACTAGGGCTTTTGAAAAACTGAGTTTCAGTTTTAATTTTTGTTAGATTTCTAACCTTAAAACACTTTTATGAAAAAATCAAAATCAACCTTTTGATACCAAAATAATTTTACTCAAAACAATGTTTTTGTAAACAGTTTCTCCTCAAAATAATTACACACACACACACACCTCATATACACACACGGCACAAAATACTAATCTCACAAAATACTCCCTCCGTCCCGGTAGAAGCGTCACCCTTTTAGGGGTGGCGCGCAAATTAAGGAAAAGTGTGGGAAGAAAAAATGTTGTGAGTGTAATTTAAAAATAGGAGAGAGAATTAGTGGAGGAAATAGTAAATTTTAAAAGTGTTGTGAGTGTAGAGGAGAGAGAATTAGTGGAGGGAATAGTGGATGGGATAATAAAATATTAATAAAAGTTTCCTTTTTAGGAAAGGGTGACGCTATAAATGGGACGCCATTTTGGGTAAAAAGTGACGCTTCGGCCGGGACGGAGGGAGTATTGATTTTATTTTAATTCCTTCTTGGTTTGTATGAATTAATCCTAAATTAAATCCATTAATTTATAATCAAATCCTATTTTAATACTCATTCAGAGGATTAAAATTTTTCCATTATGAATTATATTCATACTCCTAACAACCTTTAAACCCTAGGAATGTTCATCCTAGAATAAATAAAGTTCTAATCTTCAAAAATTCATAACTAATTCAATATTACTCCGAATTGAATGAAACGAAAACTAGAATTTAGGGTTTTACATTACCTTGATTGTGGTTAAGAAAGATTGACCAAGGAATGTCAAAAACCGGCTGATCTCCCCTCCCTTGCAGTTTCGGCTGCCCCTTGCAAATTAGGGTTTTTAACCTTTTTTCTTTTTTTGTAAATTAAGGGAATTATGAGAGAAATAGGGAGAGTTTGAGTTTAAATAGGTTGGGTTTTATTTTTACTAACCCTATTAGAAAAAGGCTTTCATTAACCTATTGGGTTTTGATTTCCTTATCAAGCCCAATTAATCCTTTCTTAAATTCGCCCACCTAATTAAGTCCACCACAATTAAATAATCAAGTATTATTTTATTCTTCTAATTAAAATAATACTAAGGAAATAAATTAAAAAAAAAATCGGGTCTTTACATTCTTACCCCCTTAAAAGAGTTTGGTCCTCCAAACTAAACGTACCTCAATTTTCGAAGAGATCGGAATACATTTCGCGCATCTCGCTTTCGAGTTCCCATGTCGCCTCTCATTCTGTGTGGTTGCTCCATTGCACCTTCACATAAGGAATCACTCGTTTCCGTAGATTCTGATCTTTCCGATCTACGATCTTTAAAGGCTTTTCATCATAGCTTAAGTCAGCACGAAATCTCAACTGCTTGTATTCGATTAAATGACTCGGATCTGCCAAATACTTTCTCAACATTGAGATGTGAAATACATTGTGCACTCCAGATAGTACGGGCGGTAGCGCCAACCTATAGGCTACATTGCCAACTCTGTCCAAAATTTCAAAAGGTCCCACGTACCTAGGGCTTAACTTTCCTTTAATACCGAATCTCATGACACCTTTTGTCGGTGAGATCCTTAAGAACGCTCGATCCCTAACTGAAATTCTAAGTCACGTAGTCGGCAATCTGCATACGACTTCCGTCTACTCTGAGCGGTTAATAACCATTCCGAATATGTTGTACCTTAATTTGCAGAAAGTGAGCCGACTTCATAAGTCTCTTCACTATGACCCAAATCGCGTTATGACCTTTCAACGTCTTTGGTAATCCAACCACTAAGTCTATTGCTATAATCTCTCATTTCCATTGACAATGAAAGATACTCTTCCAAATAACAAGTAGTGGTACTTTTACAATTAACATATAGAGATTTTATACACATATGTCTGTCAATTCTAAGTACAGGTGCACCTTTCATCTAGGTGACTCCGATACACCTTTTCAGGCGATCGTTGGATAAGGTTCCCTACGCTTTTATCAGAGCGCTCCCTTATCCAGATGCATCATGATAATCACATCTACAGAATTTAAGGCCATTTCAATCTGACTAAACCAATTCATTCAACATTAAGGTCATTTCAATCTGTCTAGACCAATTTATTTAACATTAAAGTCATTTCAATCTGTCTAGACCAATTCATTTAATATTAAGGTCATTTCAATCTGTCTAGACCAATTCATTTAACATTAAGGTCATTTCAATCTGTCTAGACCAATTCATTTAATATTAAGGTCATTTCAATCTGTCTAGACCAATTCCTTTAATATTAAGGTCATTTCAATTTGTCTAGACCCATTCATTTAACATTAAGGTCATTTCAATCTGTCTAGACCCATTCATTTAACATTAAGGTCATTTCAATCTATTTAGACCCAACACCTTCTACTTCATCAAGTAGTGTAAAAGTCAAAGTCCTTTCCCGAGACTATACTGGCTAGGTACATTCAAAGCCATATTTTTATACTTACTAAGTACATTCAAAGCAAGTTCATACTTGTTAGGTACATTCAAAACAAGTTCAGGTCATTTCAATCTGTTTAGACCAATTCAAATGTCAAAGTCTTCTTAGAGACTAGGCGGCTAGGTACATTCAAAGCCATTTTTTTTTATATTTGCTAGGTACATTCAAAGCAAGTTCATACTTATTAGGTACATTCAAAACAAGTTCATAATAGCTATATACAATTATAGCAGTTCTATATTAGCTATGTACATTCATAGCAAGTTCCATACATAGTATTCATATGTACAAATAAGGCACTTTAGCACTTTTTATACGAGTGTTCAATGCCCAAGAACACATTAATCAAATCCAAACTACATGGATACACATTAAATTCCTATACATCTTTGTATTCCCGGTATGAACAAAAAATTTCAAACAGTGCGACTCTTTGTAAGATCTCTCGCTTTTTGTCTCGGTTGTCTGGTACCCAAATTCCCGGCCCGATACCTTAAGATCCCATATTCGCCCATACGAAGATCTTTGCCTTATCCTTTGCCCATGAGGACATCTCTCTCATCGTCTACACCTTGAGCCTCCTTGACTCTCTCCTAAAGTGTAGGTTGAACAATTAACTGAGCCAGATACCCTCTAACTCACTGCTGCTAAGTTTGAACCTTCAACGTTATTCCACGCACTTACCCCCTTAGAAAACAATGCCGCTAAGGTTCCCGATTCTTCCTACTCAATGCATCGGCCACCTTATTGGCCTCCACAGTGATACAAAATGGTACAACCATAATCCTTAAGTACTTCTAATCATCTCCTTTGACTCATATTAAGTTCCTTTTGGGTGGCAATATACTTAAGACTCTTATGGTCCGTATAAATCTGACAAGTGTTCCGCACAAGTAATGTCTCCAAATCTTTAATGCAACCACCACTGTTGCTGACCCTAAATACCTTGCTCCTTTCTGCGTTAATCTAATTAACGGTCCTGACAACTTAGAGAATCCTTTAACGAATCTCCTATAGTAACCAGCCAATTCCAAGAAATTTCTTATCTCACTAACTGTGGTTGTTCTTTCCCCATTCACTGTAGCTTCTAGTTTTGTTGGATCCACTGCAACTTCATCCTTAGATACCACATGTCCTAATAATGCCACTTTCTCTAACCAAAATTCGTACTTCTTGAATTTAGCATACAATTGTTGTTCTTTCAGAATTTGCAGCACTAACCTCACGTGCTCTTCATGCTCTCCCTTGGTCTCTGAATATACCAAACATCATCAATGAATACAATCACACATTTATCCAAGAACTTCTGAAATATCCTATTCATCAGTTCCATGAATGCTACCGGCGCATTAGTCAATCCGAACGGCATAACCAAAAACTCGTAGTGACCGTACCTTATCCTAAAGTCCATCCTTGCAATATCTTTTTCTTTACTCTTTACTGATGGTAATATGAAATAACTTCCTTCTTAAAGCAATCTATCTTGGCATGGTAGGCATCTAACCAATCTATCCCCGAGATGATATTAAATTCATTCATTTCTAACTCGGTAAGATCAACCTTGAGTTCTCTTTCTCATATTTTCAAAGGACAACACTTATATGCATATGAAATGGGAATTGAATCTCTCGTCGGAGTATCTTTGACCAGAGGTAATTCTAACGCCTCAGGTTCCAAGTTCATTTTCTTTGCCAAACAAGCACTAATAATTGAATGCGTAGCACCAGAATCAAACAATGCATACACATCACAAAAATAGAGTTGAATTGTATCTTCAACAGAATCATTGGTGGCTCTTGCGTCCTTGACAATCATGGTAACACTCGTCCACAACCACTACCGGTTCTTTTATCATCTTTTTCTCTTTGAGCAATTCCAGCTTCCTTTGGTTCTGGGTACTTCCACTGCGGATGTCCCATCTTGTCACAATTGTAACAGTTCTTTTCCTTATACCAGCATTCATCAGTCTTGTGCTTTCCCTTGCACACATGGAATTTCTCAGTAGTGCCTCGCCCTTGGGCATCAATTTTGTTCCCATCCTTGCGATTATCGGAATTCTTATTCTGGTACTTGCTTGCAGTACCTTCTTCCCACGGTTCTTATTCGTAACTTTCCTTTTGTTACTGGTCCCATCTTGGTCCCAGCTTACAGTTTCCAGTGGCACTTTTCGGTCCACTAGCTTCTTTAATAAGTAATAATAGCTATAATATTTGGTTTAACTAACTCACTACATATATATACGTAGCCGTCTTGCTAGTTAATACTTTACGGTTCCGTCTCAAAAGTCTAACTTCAGTTTTATATTTTCGTCTCAACAGATTATAATTAAATTTTTGTTTTCGTCTAAACAGACTATACTTAACTTTTTTTTTTTCTCCGTCTCAACAGACTAGATTTTAACTTTTGAAGATTTTCCCTTTCTAAAACACTTTAATAGTTCTTCTTGTTAACCTACGAGTTATTCTTGACTCCTTGGTTTGGTTAACTAAGCTTTCTATTTTAGGCAACTTTCCTAAAATAGTAACTTCCATACTTTCTACTTTATACTTTCTATATTAGGTACTTTCCTAAAATAATAACTTCTATGCTTTCTATTTTAGGTACTTTCCTAAAATAGTAATTTATATGCTTTCTATTTTAGGCACTTTCCTAAAATAGTAACTTTTATACTTTCTATTTTAGGTACTTTCCTAAAATAGTAACTTTTATACTTTCTATTTTAGGTACTTTCCTAAAATAGTAATTTCTTATACTTTCTATTTTAGGCATTCTCCTAAAATAGTAATTTCTTATACTTTCTATTTTAGGTACTTTTCTAAAATAGTAACTTTCTAAATTTAGTAACTTCCTAAACTTAGTAACCTTCCCCCTTCGGACATTATAGTTAGGGGAAGTATAACTTCTTATAAGTTTATCACTTAGCTAGTTATCTCATTGAAGTCCGTCTCAAAAGATTTTAACTCCTTTCAATCGTCGTTTCATTAGATCCTTGGTCGTTTCAATAGACCACTTATTAAATACCGATCGTTTCACTAGACCCATACTTAATTACACTCGACCGTTTCAATAGTCCGTTCATCTTTTCACATTGGTCGTTTCAGCAGACCAATCATTGTTCTCACTTGGCCATTTCAATAAGCCAAATACTTTTCACACATGGTCTTTTCACTCGACCAACTTTCTCGTTCTAGGTTAGCACACACGCTTAACACTTAAGAACAAAACACAAACATTTCCTCAAAATACCCAAATGTTATCATTACATTAGACTCTTTAAATTAAACAAAATATCTGGAGTTCGTTTAGAACTAACTACTCATTTTCTCTACTCATAAATAACTTAACGTCTCACTTTTCGATCGTGAAACAACACCTTCCTAGGTCTTCCCCTAGGTCTTTCACTAGGTACCTTTGGTGCCTTTTTAGAACCTCTGGGTCTTCCTCTAGACCTTCTTACTGGCTCTAACTCTTGATCATCATCTTCAATCACAATTGGAGTAGCTTCACTATTCCCAATCTCTTCAGCTTGTACCTCAAGTATCTCTACCTTAGGAACATCATCTTCTATTACCTTGGTAACTGCCTCGTCTTCCTCTATAGGTACCTCTGACTCTTCTAGATCATAGTACCAGCCAAAACTCAAAGAATATCTCCTGATCACCTCCTAGAGTCAAGGCAGGTCATCATTAGTATATCTTTCTTAATATATAGGTCATACTTAAAGAAATATACTCTCATTCATTCAAGCATGCAAGTAAGTTATACATTTAACTTTTCCACTTAGTCTACTTCACTCATAAAATAATCTTAAGTAAGGAATGACTTACATCTAGGTTTAAGGTTGCCTCCATTCAAGTACATTCTTAGAACTAAGGATTCCTAAAGCTAAAGTTATTCTTCCCATAAGACCTAAAGCCATTTATTCCCATAAGACCTAAAATCGGGGCTTTGATACCAACTGTAACGACCCAGAATTTCCTTTATATAATAATATTCATCAATATGAATAATTACCAAAAATAGGGTCCCAACGGATACTAAACATTTAAATATTCAAATCCAACGATAACTTAATATTCAAACTTATTCAACCCAACGGTAACTAAAGTAATAAACGTTACATAAGTGCGGAAGAATCAAATGTAACGACTAGTAAAACCTACTAGCTTTATTCAACTAAACTAAAATTCTGGTTCGTCAAAAATTCTTCTATACTCTTCATTGATCGCCGTCTTTCCTACAACGATCTTCCATTCTTATCCCCATACCTGGAGAAAAATAAGAATGAAGGAATGAGCGAAAGATGCCCAGTAAGTCATTACGTGATCTCCTTGAAGTTATGAGGAGATGACCTGAATGACGGTTCAATCGAAGCATTTCAACGAAAGGTTATAACAACAAAGTTCAATCAAGGAAGTGTGGCATTAAAATTCCATACTATAGTTGTTATTGAGGATTTTACCCTACATTGAGTAATTCTCATCCGATCATCTACATTGATGTTGAGTGCGCATAAAAGTATATTAAGACAAGTACGTAACACATATCATACAAGTCCAATATCATTTCATATAATCTTGACATGCATGTACATTCATACAAGTCTAACATATAGTGCATTCATATTAAAATTAGAATACACATAAGCAAAGTCAATACTTTAGATATCTATGAACAATACATATCATAGATAAGATTTCCAAAAGACGCTTCATGTCCAGGGAATATTTTATAAAACACTATCGCCACATGATAGTATAATTTTGAAAAGACTCGATAGAGTTTTCAAGGAATAGATACACAAAGTGTTTAGGAACGTAATTCCTTACCTTAGCTTGCTTCCTTTGCACTTCTGGTATAACCTACAGTCATGCAAAGATATCATTTTAGGTACAAGTAATTGTTTATTACTTCTTATGTACCCTAGTTGATTTATCTTTAGTTAACTTATGAGTTGCTTTTGGACTCATCTTACTAGTTAACTATCTTTCTATTTTAGGTACCTTCCTAAAATATTATCCTTCTATTTTAGGTAACTTTCCTAAAATAGTAACCTTCTATTTAAGTATCTTCCTTAAATAGTATCTTCTCTATTTTAGGTAACCTTCCTAAAATATTTACCTTCTATTTAAGTATCATTCTTAAATACTATCTTTTCTATTTTAGGTAACTTTCCTAAAATGGTGACTTTCTATATTTGAAACTTTTTCATTATTCTTGGGCTTACACTTCCTACTTTTAGAAGTTGTCTTTATTCTATTTTGATTATTCTTCTTCAACCTTTAAAAGCCTTTCGTTCTTTAGAAAGTTACTTTTAAGACTCTCTTCTTTGAGTATTTAACAAAAAGACCCTTCATCTTTCATGAATTACAAAGTGGTCCTTCAACTTTTGAATATTTATAAAACAGTCCCTCAACTTTTGAATATTTGCAAAACAGTCCCTCAACTTTTAAATATTTGCAAAACAGTCCCTCAACTTTTAAATATTTGCAATTTAGTCCCTCGACTTTCAGAAATTACTAAACAGTCCTCCATCTTTCAGAATTTACAAAACAGCCCCTAAATTTCAGATTTTCAGTTTGATCACTAGGGCTTTTGAAAAACTGAGTTTCAGTTTTAATTTTTGTTAGATTTCTAACCTTAAAACACTTTTATGAAAAAATCAAAATCAACCTTTTGATACCAAAAATAATTTTACTCAAAACAATGTTTTTGTAAACAGTTTCTCCTCAAAATAATTACACACACACACACACCTCATATACACACACGGCACAAAATACTAATCTCACAAAATATTGATTTTATTTTAATTCCTTCTTGGTTTGTATGAATTAATCCTAAATTAAATCCATTAATTTATACTCAAATCCTATTTTAATACTCATTCAGAGGATTAAAATTTTTCCATTATGAATTATATTCATACTCCTAACAACCTTTAAACCCTAGGAATGTTCATCCTAGAATAAATAAAGTTCTAATCTTCAAAAATTCATAACTAATTCAATATTACTCCGAATTGAATGAAACGAAAACTAGAATTTAGGGTTTTACATTACCTTGATTGTGGTTAAGAAAGATTGACCAAGGAATGTCAAAAACCGGCTGATCTCCCCTCCCTTGCAGTTTCGGCTGCCCCTTGCAAATTAGGGTTTTTAACCTTTTTTCTTTTTTTGTAAATTATGGGAATTATGAGAGAAATAGGGAGAGTTTGAGTTTAAATAGGTTGGGTTTTATTTTTACTAACCCTATTAGGAAAAGGCTTTCATTAACCTATTGGGTTTTGATTTCCTTATCAAGCCCAATTAATCCTTTCTTAAATTCGCCCACCTAATTAAGTCCACCACAATTAAATAATCAAGTATTATTTTATTCTTCTAATTAAAATAATACTAAGGAAATAAATAAAAAAAAATCGGGTCTTTACATCGCCTATGAAGACTTGGTCGACCATAAATGTATCTGGATCGACCATGGTGACCTCAGAGTGACATGTTGACTCAGTCATCATATCGCTCGAGCTGCTCATTTGAGAGTCCCATCTCCTAAAATGTCTTGTAAAACAAAATATCCTTGCAGGCCCCTGTGTCTATCAAGAGTCTGCTCGTCATACACCCATCTATCAATCCTGGGATAACGAGAACCTGCTCTCTAGCTGCTACATTGGTTGCCAGCTCGTCCGGATAGAAACTAATCATCTCGTCTTTGATATAGCTTCTAGGGGGTACATGAGGTGCCTTGCTGAGCTGGAATATCTTGTGTTTGATGGCAGTGTTAGTAGCTTGCTCTATAATAATGCCCAAATTCAATCTAGGCTGCCTCGGCTCTTGATGTCCACCAGTAGCTCGCTCACCACCACCTGCTTGATGTCTTTTCACATTCGCGTCGAGCCTTCCCTGGTCGACCCACCTCTGAATGATACGTTTCAGGCTCATACAATCCTCTGTAGTGTGGCCCGTATCTTTGTGATACTCGCAGTATTTGCTGTTATCCCATCTGAACTTATTTCCTGTGTTCATTGGGGTAGATGGGCCTAGCTCGACCGTATTTATTATCTCAGTTTGACTCACTGATAAGGGAGTGAAAGCTTCGGGCACTTTCTCAGTCGCCCTAGTTCTATTCTTGCCATTTTTGTTGTTTCCCCCATTCTTGGCTGCGTCCTTCTTATCAGCATCACGACCTCAGCCTTGGGGCCTTTCCCATTTTTCTTCTCTTTTCTTTCTTCGGCCAATGCTGCATTGTAGGACTTCTCGAACAGCTCTTGTCGAGTAGTCAGAGTTTGAACTGTCAACTCGTGATCCAAATCTGCAGAAGCAATTCCATTCCTGAAACAATTGATTACCTCCCTATCCGTGAGGTCCTCCTCAATTTTGTCGACCATCTCCTTGAACTTGGTATAGTAGCTCATCGAGCTTTCACTCTTTCCCTGCACCAAGTTGTTCAAATCGGTGACTGTCATCTTACGAGCTCCGGCTGTCGAGAATCTGTCCAGAAACTTTTTCCTCATATAAGACCAAGTCGAGATGCAACCTGGTGCCAAGCCATTGAACCAAGTAAGGGCTGCTCCAGTTAGAGTGCTAGTAAGTGCCTTACACATCATGTCGTCTTCGTTGGAGACAAAGCACATCGTAGCCTCTAGATGTTGTATATGGCTTCTGGCATTGGTTATACCTGTGAATGTGTGCCCAAATTCTAAATTTTTGTTTTTTAAATCGGATTCACGCGAGTTTGAAAACATCCGGTTTAATTTGAAAAACGGAGTCGCCACGCCATTTTGATTTCCTCAAAACTTTGAAAAAAAAGGATTTTTTTAGGGTTCGGAGGTTAAGTTACCCCTTGGGAAGAACGGATCGTTGTTCACCCAAGGTGCCTTGCCGTAGCAAGTCTCCCTAGATTCCATTTTTCGTGCTTGCTTGCGTGCTTTCTTGTGTGCATGTGTTGAAAAGAGAGGGGGGGCGGGGAATGTCCCAAGTCGTCTTCCGGACGTACAAACCATTTAATTGGTTGTCGCTCGTGATTCCTTGGATCTTTATGTGTTCGGGATTTTGATCCCGTCCTCATCTTGGACTTGTGATCATCGCCATTTGACCTTGGGTTTTGTATGATCGAGAGAAGGACTCTCTTTTATAGTCCAAAATGAGTTTCTTCAGGAAAGGAGTGACCTTAGCCCATCAATCCTACGCCTTGAGACGATTGAGCTTATATGGGAGCTATCATGCTCGTCTCAAGCGATTATCGGAGATATAGGTTCAAGGTTTTATCCCTTTCTAAAGAAATTGCGGCACCTTTAATGGAAGAAACGATGTAAAGATGGGATCTTTACACTGGTTCATACCAAAGGTTGCTAATGGGGACATGCATGTAAAAATGACATTTTTAGTGAAAAGATGACATTTTTGGGTGCAAAGGATGCTTTTGATTTGCAAAGGATGCTTTTTGATTTAAAGGAATGATTTTTATGCAAAGGATGCATTTTTATGAGGGAAATTAGCATTTAATATGCAAAGGATGCACAAAGATTACAAAAGGATGCTAATTCAAGATAAAGTAATGACTTTTAATGCAAAGGATGCATGAAAATGGGTTTTAGGGTGCAAAGGATGCAATTTGAATATAAAGATATGATTTTTATGTGCAAAGGATGCATTTGGAATATAAAGATTGCATTTTTATGAGCAAAGGATGCATAAAGATGACATTTTTATGTAAAAAAGGGATTTTTAGGTGCAAAGAATGCACCTTTGAATATAAAGATTACATCTTTAAGAACAAATGATGATTATTTCATGCAAAGGATACAAAGGGAAAAGGGGGTATGATTGATATGAATAAAGATAGGATCTTTAACAAATACCAAGTCCCAAGCAATATGATGACAATATATGAATGCAATGAGCAATTAAATCACATAGAGCAAGTATAATGCAAGGAAAGGGGGTGAGAGGTTACCAATGGTGGTGACCTCTTCTTCTTCGTTGGAACTTGCCTAGTGGATGGACCAACTTGGAAGGCTTCAAGGAGGAGGGGGGTGGCTTCTTGGCACTCTTCACCTTCTTGGAATTTTGCAGCAATGTTTGGAGAGCTTTTGGGACTGAATATGGTGTGTTGTTGTTGTTGTGTGTTGTTGTTGTTGTTGTGTGTGTCAAAAATGGGAAGAGGAGGGATCTATTTATAGGCAGTCTGGATAAGGCTAATGAGGCCGTGCGGCTAGGAGTTCTTGGCTAATGCAGCCGTGCGGCATTATCCTGTGTGACTCAGCATGTTTCTAGAATCATGCAAGGTGGCAATTCTAGAAGGATGCCTAAATCAATTAAAACGTGCCCTTTTAATTTAGAGCAATCCCTTCAGCCCTTGGGAGGTTTGGAACAGTTCCGAAATTGCTCCGGAACTCTAGGAAAGTCCGGGGAATTACCGGGAAACTTATCCGGAAGGCATGAGCCAGATTTGGGTACTTACAGAAGCCCCTCGGCAACGTCACTTGCAGGGCGAGTGGGGTTGTCGATAGAAAAGGATCCTATCTGGCGAATGCCGAGACGGATTGGGTGACCAAGGTGGTCGAGTGGCTGAACCTTTGGAAGGCTACCTACGTATCCCGGAGGAATCAAGCCAGGCCGTAGTTCAGAAAAGATCCGCAAGGGAATAGCGGAGAGAAGCTGGTCTCTTGCTGGGAGAAATAGAAGAGAAAGTGACCTAGGAGGTCAGGCGATTGATCCTACTGGGGATATGCTAGAAGTGACCGATGTGGTCGGATATCTGGACATTTATGAGGGGCTGCCTCACCACTGAGGAGCGATGATGGAAAAAGGGTGACCACTGCGGTCGGATTTGAGCTTATTCCTAAGGGTCTCGGGATGGAGACTAGGAATGTCAAGGTGGCAGTCCTGAACTGCATGCAGGAGTTTGCTGCTAATGAGGTGACTGCCTCCCAGCTTGCTAGAGCCTTTGTGTGGTTAATGTTGTCAGTCACCATTTTTGCCAATTCCGGGAGGCTGGCTATGACTTGCCTTCTCGACTCCTTGGAGGATGTAGATGGGATTGGGACGGTCTCTTGGGGCGAGGCCGGATTGGCGGAGCTTTACTTCTCCCTGGATCTGTACAGCCGAAATAAGGCTGCTTCGATGGATTGCTTCTCTTTTGCTCTTGAGGTAGTCTAACTTTCCTTTCTCTCTTTTTACTTTCTGTCTTTGAGACTTTTATGAGAGAAAATGACCTTTTTGATGTTTTGAACATGCAGGTCTGGTTTTGCGAGGTGATTAGGTTCTTTCCGTGGAACCAACAGAGCGATGCTACCATCTTTCCCGCTATGATCCGCTGGAGGGGAGATGCGAGGGATAAGTTCACCGGGAAGACCCGGATCACCTTTGACTACAAGATGGTTAGGCCGGTTATCAACAGGGATGGGCACGATGGGGTGGACTTTTACCCTTGGGGGAGATATCCAGAGATTCTACTAGGGGAGGCCGTGGAGGTGACTAGATAGAGGCGGTGGTTGACCGGGCTGACATGTGATGTCATCTATCTGGGGGACCGGTTTTCAAGGCAGCATGGCCACATCCCTCCATTAGATGCCATTACCCCCCATGATCCTCCAGCACGGATGCTACAGCCCCGGGATTGGTCGGCGGATGATATAGAGAGATATCAGGCAGGTGTGGCAGCTGCGGAGTACTTTGACATGGCTACCCCTTATGCTACTTTTGTGGAGCAGCGACTGAGGACGCTACAGAAGCTAGTGAAGCTGGCTGTCACTCAGGGATATGGGGAGGCCGAGCCTACTGATCCGCCGATGCCTCCTGCTCATCTATCTTATGTAGTCAATGGGGTGCCAAGGAGGTTCAAGATACCTGTCCCCGACACTAGGGAGCCTCAGTATACTCTGCCGCCGGACAACACTATAAGTACACTTTAGGGTCTTTTTCCCTTTTTCAGATTTCTTTGCTTTTTTGAAATTCCGAGATTTTCTAAGATTTTCTTCTCTTTTTCTCAGGTTCCAGCTCGTACCTATGACGGCTTAGTCAGGCAGAATAGGGGCTGGAAGGATGTATGCCGGTCCCTCTTGAAGAAGCTGGCTTGCGCTTCGAAGGCTGCAGCGAACGTGCAGGAGCCTGTGCGCAAGAGAAGGCACGTCGGGGGCGCGACATCCACCTCATCGGCTTCAGAGTACTCTTCTAGCGTCATGCTTCAGGGACGGGGACCCAATGCCGGCATCTTGGAGCATCTGGCCGAGTATGAACATGAGAATGTCCATCTATCTGATGTGAGTGACACGGAGGACTTAATGAGAGAGGCGAGTGTCTATGAGTTGAGTAGCGATGAGGAAGGAACGGAGGCCTAGGAGGTCTCTAGAATTGATTTAGGAAGAAAAACAAACAATGAACAAGTTTTATGCACATTTTGCTTATTTTTTGCTTTATTTGGGCGTCGATGGGGCGAAAACAATGTAGTACTGTTTTATTTACTTTTCTATTTTATGCTTTATTAATTTGCATATTACTTGAGCCTCGGGGCAGTTTTTTGCTTGGAATTGGGGCTGAAACTGGGCCAAGATGATATATAACTGCTTGGATGGTCTTTGGACATGTTTTTGTACAGGTTTTGGTTGGAAAAGTGGGGTGAAAAACTCCCTTTGGGCAGCAACTTGGTTGTTGCAGATTGTCTTTTACATCAGGTAAATGAGGCCGTGCGATCAGGACCTGAGAGCAAATGAAGCCGTGCGGCTCACAGTTCTGTCTGGACTGGTCTTTTTCAGAATAAAATCAAGGCTTGGCCATTTCATTTCATTTTCAACCTAGACTTGTCCCAACTGTTCCCAGAGCACATATTGGACCTAAAGACACCACCTTTGATCATTTTACAATGGAGAAGCCCGCTAGATTGCAAAGGGGGAAAAGAGACTGCTTTCTATCCGATCTTCAATCTTGGGTGAGATATAACTTTCAATCTCACAAGGGACTGTTTGATTCTTCTTTCAAGATCAAATCTTTATGGCATTTGAGGGATCTCCCGCCTGATTGGGACCTTTTGAGAGCAGCAGCAAGGTTTTGGGACGTCCGAAGACACGTTTACTGCTTTTCTTACAATGAGATTTTCCCAACCTATGAAGACTTCCGAGTCTTGATTGGGGGTCCCAAAATTGAGGCTATATCGATTCCATTGATCGAAGACGTGTCGGTGGCGGCAAAGCTGGCATCTTTTCTGTAGATTTCTCTGGGAGAGGCTGAGGAGATGATGATTGCTCCAGACAGGATTGACCTTTCTGATATCCCGGGCAGGTTTGGGTCTCCGGCTATGGATACGACCACGGTGGCTATGGATGCGTTTATCCTCTGCGTATTCTCTTCTCTGTTCATCGCTGAGTAAGTGGGGATCTGTCATGGTGGTCTCTTGGACATGGTTAGGGATTGCAGGGCTGGGAAGGACATTGTCCCATTGGTTTTGGGTGAAACCCTGCATGGCATTGATAGGATGGCTAGAGGAGACCATTTCATGAGGTCTGGGAATCCGGCCGTGTTGACCTTGTGGCTGCAGGAGAGGCTCGGGGCTTTGCCAGGGGCTTTGCCAACTCAGTGCCCTTGGGTGATTTCTCGGAGGGGTTTACCTCGACAGCAGGACCAGGGTGACTGGGAGCTGATGATGGCTAGACTATCCACTTCGGATATTCGCTGGTGGGTACCTCACTGGAGGCTGCAGACCAGGAGGACATTTTAGGAGTCCTATATAGTGAGGGTTCCAGGGTTCTGCTGGTCATCCTTCTACATACCCTGCTTGGTATCCAGGCAGTTCGGGGCCTTACAGGAGCCGTTGGGCGATTGGGAGGACATCCGTACCATGGAGGTGGTGCCATTAGATATGAGGGATCCAGCCAGCTTCTCATTCTTCTCGAGGGCTTGGACATACACTGCTTTCCCACCCAGGGCTATCTTCAGGAGCAGGAAGAGTACCATCTTGACTACGGTCTACTTGGATTGGTACGAGAGAGAGATGGGAACAACTCAGGTCATATTGGGAGAGAGGCGTCAGGCTTTATTGGGGGCTAACGGTGACTCGAGCAGGACTCTGAGGGAGACTGAAGCTAAGGCGAGTCACCATAACCAGCCGGGTGACCTTATCAAAGATATGGAGGCTCGATATAAGAGGCTTTCTGAAGTCACTCCCTTGACTGAGGCTCAGAGGGAGGAAGTGCGGACTCGTGCCCGAGTAGAGAGGGCACTTATTGACACCGGTTTGATGGAGGCTCCAGTGAGGATACCGGAGATCGGGATGAGGGAGACCGACATCTTGGAGAAGAAAAGAAAGAAAACTCGACGAGGTCGAGGTAAAGGGAAGAAGACCAAAGAAGACTCAGTGAATGACGACTGACAGATCTTTTCTTAGGATTCCCTTATTGCCATTTTTGTAAAACACAGTAGTTTATTAGGCGTTTTATTGTATTTTAGATCTTTGTAGCAGGTTAGCAGAGTCAAGAGTAGACCATGCTTGAACTCATCAAGAAATTTTTAACTTGTAATGAACAAGAGATATTATCTTAGAAATTAATCAAGACACAATTTCATGGAAATTTCAGATGTCTTATTGAGTAGGACCCGTTTTATGAAAACTTGAATATCCTTTATTATTGTTTAGGATGCATTTCATGGAGACTTAATCGCCCTTTTTATTGTTTAGACCGAACCATAAATGGCTGCCTACGTTCCCCTTTTACAAGAAAGACTAAGGGGCTCAGGTCTTCGTAGTTCATTCTGGTGAACTTTCTTCTTTTTTTTATGTGTAGCCCTGTTTTTTGCCTAGACCGCCCTTTTTGAGTTTTCAGCCTAGCTGGGCATTATTCTTTTTGCACTAAGATTTTTTTCTTTTTTTTTTTTTATGTGCATCCCTGTTTCGTGCCTACACCGCCCTTTTTGGGTGTTCAGCCTAGCTGGGTATTACTCTTTTTGCACTAAGATTTTTTTCTTTTCTTTTTTTCCTTTTTTTTTCTTTTTAGACATAGTACCTTCGGAGCTTATCACCGTTGACTGGGTGGACAAAGGGATTGTCGTCCAGGTCTGCAAGTTTCATGGGTCCTCCTGATAGTATCTTCTGCACCACATACGGGCCGATCTAAACGGGTTCCCATTTTCCCAGGGGGTTGTCTCTGGTAGGGGGCTTCACTTTCAATACTAAGTCACCCTCTTTGATGTCCCTGGCCTTGACCTTTTTGTCAAATGCTCTAGCCATTCGCCTCTGGTAGGCTCGGGTGTGCTCCATGGCTTTTAGTCTTCTTTCATCGAGCAGGGCCAACTCATCATGCCGGCTACGTAGCCATTCTACTTCGTTGACGCTGTTTTCCAGGAGGACCCTTAATGACGGGATTTCTAACTCCACTGGTAACACTGCTTCCATCCCGTAGGTTAGGGCAAAAGGAGTTTCTCCTGTGGCTGTTCTGACAGACGTTCTGTAGCCCCAGAGTGCCATGTGCAGTTTTTTGGGCCAATCACGACCACGGGTGGCCATTTTCCGGATGATCCGTTCGAGCGTCTTATTAGCAGCTTCCACGGCTCCGTTAGTCTGAGGTCTGTATGGGGATGACTTGTGGCGAGTGATTCTAAATTCTGACAGTAGCCTATCGCAGTCTCCTTCAAAGTGCGACCCATTATCAGAAATGATCTCATTGGGCACCCCATATCTACACATTATGTTTTCCTTGATAAACTGGGCCACCCTCTTGGAAGTGAGGACCTTGTAGGACTTGGCCTCTACCCACTTGGTGAAGTAGTCGATGGCTACTAACACAAATTCATGCCCATTGCTTCCTGTCGGGGCTATCTTCCCTATTACGCCAATACCCCAAGTTACAAACGGCCAAGGAGCCGTCATGCAGTACAGGTCATGAGGCGGAAGATGGTTGAGGTTGGCAAACCGTTGGCATTTGTCGTACGCTCGAACATGCTGGACACAGTCTGTCTCCATGGAAATCCAGTAGTAACCCATTCTGAGGATCACTTGCATTAGGGCTCTAGCATTCATATGAGGACCGCAGGGAGCATTGTGGACTTCAGTCATCAACTCTTTGGCCCTTTCTTGAGTGACGCACAAGAGGAGTGGTCCTTGGTACCGTTTCTTGTACAGGTTGCCTCCTAAAATGACATAATGGGAGGCCAACCTTTTCAGGGCTTGCAAGCTCTTAGCTTTGACACCTTCTTTCGGTCTGCCTTCTTCATCTCTGAAAGCTGACTCTCCATCTTTGAGGAACTGGTAAATTTGATTGTACCAGGGTTCCTTGATAGGCTCAGGTCCCAAGTCTACTTCACAACAGAAGGCCGGGGCTTCTCTCCTACCCACTCTGAAGGGTTTTATGGCTTTTCCCTCGGGGATTTCTACCAGTGAGGATAGAGTAGCTAGGGCATATGCGAATCTGTTCTTTTCCCTTGGTAAGTAGTGGAAAGTCACTTCTCTGAACTGTCCAGTCAACTCCTCCATATGGGCATGATACCGCTGAAGATTAGGGTCCACAGTCTTCCATTTTATGGAGACCTGGTTGATGATCAGGGCTGAGTCTCCATAAACTTCAAGCTCCTTGACATTCCTTTCTAGGGAAGCTTCTAAACCAGCAATGCAGGCTTCGTACTCGGCAACATTGTTCGTGGCAGGGAAGTTCAACTTAAGGGCTATGGGAGTGTGCTCATCTTTCGGGTCGACCAATAGCATTCCTACGCCATTTCCTCTTTTGTTAGCAGCTCCATCAAAGAATAGCTGCCATTGGTTCTCAGGCTCAACTACGAAGATCCCTTCATCTGGGAATTGGGGTTCAGGCCCGCGGTCCTCATTACTGGGGAAGTTCGCCAGATGGTCTGACAACACTTGACCCTTGATGGCCTTTCTGGTCACATAGTTGATGTCATACTCAGCTAAGAAGAAGGACCACTTTGCTAGACGCATCGAGAGGGAAGGCTTGTCAAAGATGTACTTGATGGGGTCCATTTTCGAGACCAAGTTCACAGGGTGGGCTTGCATGTAGTGCTTCAGCTTACCGACTACCTGCACTACCCCGCACAAGTCTTTTCACATGCCGAGTAATTGAGCTCACTTCCCTGCAGCTTCCGGCTGACAAAGTAAATGGCATTTTCTACCCGAGAGTCTTTCTTCTCCTGAGCAAGCATAGCCCCAACTGCCGTGTCAGTGACAGTGAGATAGAGCAGAAGAGGTTTCTGTCTATGTGGGGGACATAGCACTGGAGGATGTACTAAGTACGCCTTGATCTGGTCAAAGGCATCCTGGCATTCTTTGGTCCACTCTGTATCTACATTCTTCTTCATGAGCTTGAAGATGGGCTCGCACATAGTGGTCAACTAGTTGACGAAACGGCTGATGTACTGCAGTTTGTCCATAAAGCTTTTGACTTCTGTCTGGGTTTGAGGTGGCCTCATGTCTATAATGGCTTTGATCTTTCGGGGGTCGACTTCGATACCTCGCTCCGTGACCATATACCCAAGCACTTTTCCCCTTGTCACTCCGAAGGTGCATTTAGCAGGGTTTAGTCTCATGGAATGTTGTCTTAGCCTCTCGAAGAACTTTCGCAGGTCAACAAAATGCTGCCCATCCTCTCCTTTGGAGTGAATTATCATGTCGTCGACGTAGACCTCAATCTCCTTGTGGATCATGTCATGAAAAAGCGCGGTCGCTGCCCTTTGATAAGTAGCCCCGGCGTTCTTGAGCCCAAATGGCATTACTGTATAGCAGTAAGTTCCCCACGGTGTGGTGAAGGCTGTCTTTTCTTGGTCTTCTTCGGCCATCTTGATCTGGTTGTAGCCTGCAAAGCCGTCAATGAAGGATTTGACTTCGTAGTTGGCAGTGGAGTCCACCAGGATGTCTATGTTTGGCAAGGGGTAATTGTCTTTGGGGCTGGCCTTGTTCAGATCCCGGAAATCTACACAGCAGCGCACCTTCCCATTGGCCTTGGTTACGGTCACAATATTGGACAACCATGTCGGATATTCGATGACTCTGATGAATCCTACCCGCAGTAGCTTCTCAATTTCTTCTTTGACCTGTAGGGACCACTCTGGCTTGATTTTCCTCGGTTTTACCTTCAACTGGCTTAGCATCTGGTGCTAGAGGGATTCTGTGCTCTACTATTGAACTGTTTAGCCCCGGCATATCCTTGTACGACCATGCAAAGACGTCCATGTATTCTCTGAGCAGATTAACCAGTCTATCCCTTTCAACCCCCTGGAAGAAGCTTCCAATCTGTGTCTCTTTAGGCTCCTCGACAGTACCCAAGTTAACACTTGTCAAAACCTCCTCGGCAGCTTGGGCCCGGTTTTCCTCTTTTTCCGTAACTCCGCTTAAAGATTTCTTTAATGTATTGTTCGTTTAGTGTGTTTGCATCTTGTTCAAATGATTCATTATTAACTGTTGTTAAGTTTTGAGTTAATTTATCATTTGTTAAGTTGGCAATAAGAGGATACTCAGAAAGATCTATCATTTCATTCAAAGCAAAGGGAAAGATGACATTGATTACATGTTCATAATCCTCAGGTGTGAGGCCTTCGGATGACTCAGAGGACCGGAATTCAAAGATTCCTGACTCAACTGTATGGACAACAGGGTGTTTGATATGACTGGGTTGAGAAGGACGGGGTACCAATCCAAGCTCCATGATCATTTGATGTCGGCTGGCTATCGGCCTTGAGAATGTCTCCCAATTCTTCAACGGCATCTCTGTTTTAGTCACCAAAGTGCGGGGATCGAAAGGCTTTTCACAACCGTCTCCAATTACAGCAACTACCTCATCGTCTGAGTTGAAGTCGATTAAATCAGGGATCTGTGCTTCCTCATCAAACAACTTTTGCAAGCCCCATTCACTGTCTTCACTACTGGCAGCTTCTATCTGGCTGATCTTCGGAAGAGCTAACTCAAAGGCGGAGAAATCCATTACCCCGGATGAGAGGGATGCTGACCCTTTAACACTATTCTGGTTTCCTTTGATGACATACTCGTTCTGAACGGTAGTGGTAGCCCAGGAATGTTCGGCAAGTCAAGGAACATCCTTCGAACAGGATTTGCTGGTTTTCCCCTAACTTTCTCAAGGTTTTCCAGAAGGGTTTTCTTCAAGGAGATCTGGTGATCACTCTCACTATATTGTGTCCCGCCTTTTGTAAAGTAATGGGTCAGGGATAAACTGTAGGGATAGAGCTGGACCCCTTCACTTTGTATTCCTGGAACTGTGCCTTTAGCTTTTCTGCCATCCCGAGAGTTCGATTTGTATCCCAAGCCATATCTGGTAGTCTGTTCCTTTACATCAATGATAGTATTGCGACCCTGCAGTCTTTTGCCCAATCCAAGCCCCGGAAGATAACCCATTTTTCTCATCATTCTCATGGCAGGAGGAATCTTGTCAGAGGTAGTAGTGAGGTCAGTGCAACATACTTGTGCTTTGTAAGAAGCTACAGAGAATCCGGTCAAGGCAAACCCTTCATCATCATGCTTTATTTCCAATATCGGGATACCTCCTGTGCTGGTTCCTTCCACCGTGGCACTGTCTCCATAAATAGTGGTGATAGTGCCATCGCTTGACTGAAATTTGACGCATTGGTGCAGAGTAGAGGCTACCCCATTTATCTGGTGAATCCAAGGCCGTCCCAGCAGAGCAGTAAACGAGATCGGAATGTCAATTACTTGGAAGTCAACTTCCATGACCTTTTTCCCAAACCATAACTTGAGAGTAGCAATCCCCAAAACTGATCGTGCAGTGGGTTATAGGCCTTAATAGTCTGACTAGAAGGCTTCAAATCCGTTGGCTTCAAATCCAATAAGTCCATCATTTTTGCTGGCAGGACGTTCATTGCGGACCCTCCATCAACTAATACCCGTGGCAACCGAGGTTCTTCCAACTGGACTGTGATGTAAAGGGGTTCGTTATGACTAGCCCCATACTTTGGCAGGTCCAAGTCGGTGAAGGTAATGATGTTTCCATAGTGGATACTTCCAATCATCTGGATGACCTCATCTGGGGTGACATCTATGGGCACCATGGTCTTGGCCAAACTTTCTTCTAGCTTTAGCTTATGAGGATATGAAGAGGTTAACAAGGACCACAAGGAGATATTGGCATGAGTACACTTCAACTGAGTCAGCACCGGATCCTCCTTGTCAGAGTCTGGCTTTTTTGCTTCTGGCTTATAGGGTCTTTTGTCTATTTTCGGCTCAGAGACGGCATTTCTTTTATCACCCTTAGGGTGTTCAACACTCATCTGTCCGGACCGAGTCATCACATAGACTTTAGACTTCTCTGAATCATCATTCCTACCGGCGGATTCTGTCAACTCTTCCAAAGTCAGAGGCGGGCTCATACTGGCGTATGGCCAATTCTGCTGATCAATCTGATTGACAGCGCTACCAGAGGCATAGGCGGCTTCCTGAATCTGATTCCAGGTTAATGGCTTTCTGGTTTTCTCGGGGTTTGGAATTCTCAACTGACTTAGCGACTGGCTGATTTCAGCTTCATCCTTTTCACTCAGAGCCTTGACAGTCTCATTCAGGCTCTTCAAGGTCAGCATGCAACAGGAATTATCAGAGTCTGGAGGTTTGCTAATGGCTTCCTCACTTGGACCTAGCAACTTTTTCAGCAGAGTGGGGTCACATTCCTCATCACTGTCAAGCATATCCCTTCTTTCTTTAGGGGTTAGCCTTCTGACGACATCTTTAACGTTGGCCAAACACTTTCTGAAGTGGGAAATTCCATCATCGAGAAGGATTTCTGCAGGGTCAAACCTCATGGCGGGTTCCTGTTCTTTACTGTCGGGAAGGTTTTTTGGGCTTTTCGGCTTCTGGGCTAACCACTCCTCTACTGTTCCTTCCGGCACTTCGTCTGTGTCTTCCTTAGTATCACTACAGTAACTCTCATGAGAACTCTCATCTTGACTCTGATGACCAATGAGGGCAAAAGCAGGTCGGGATACTTGACACCATATAAGAGGTATCTTGGACTCTTCCTCTGACTGGGGAATTACCAAGAAAACATCACTGTCATCGTAGGATATGAAGGGGACAGGGGTCGCTTCGAACCTTAAGACTCTTTCCAGGGCATCCATACACTCTTCTTCAGATAAGGTTTCAGGGGTGACTCTTAGCACTGCAATGGAGTCTACTCTTCCCGACGGGGGTTTAGCTTCAATGACGCTTACGTGCTCAAGATCGTCGGGGGGAGCCCACTTCCCTCTTTCAGCTAAAGCTTCGATCAAGTTCCTCCACTCACTGACTAAGTCTTTGTAAGGGGTATTGAATTCTAGGATGTAGAATTCATACGCTGCCTCATCCTTTTCCTCTTCCGAACCTTCACACAGGCTACAGATACACTTTGAAGTGATTCCATCTCCTATTCCAGGTCTGTGGTTTTCTACTTCATCTTGCCCTCTGGGTTTCACTTCGGTCGACTCCAAGTTCATTCCTTCTACTGAACTGTCATCGTCACTGTAAATCCACCAGTTCCTGTTCTCATTTCCGACTGACTCTTCACTGCCGCTGTCTGAGAGGTGGGAAAATTCACAGGCGTTGACAAAGTTAGAAAGGTCAGGCTGATACTGGAATTCACAGGTAGGGAAATTTGGCTCAGGTTGAGGGGAAGGAAAGAGTCCCATGGGGTAATGCAGAGGCTGCATTACGGGGATAGTTGTGGCGTTTGTTTTCTGTTGGTAGGGAACAAAGCTGGGTCTTATTTGAGGAGGAGAGGGTGTCGGGACCCTGATGGCTTGAGACATTGGGAAGGACTGAAAAGGGACAGTCTTTGGTAAAGGATTATATGTGGATGGAGGAGGGCATTGGTTATAGGCTAGGGGAGCTGAGATGGTTACTTCTGGAGTCTCATCTTCTACCATAACCAGGGAACCGTTGGGCTCTACCACTATCTGGACCCCATGACGGCGGAGCGCATTAATGAGCATGGTCTGCTGTTCCTCATGGGCCTTATGACTGTTTTCCAAGGCTAAGGATAGCTCTTCTTCCCTAGTCATCTGGTTACCCAAACCAGTACTGTTCTCTGTCAAATCGGCCATTCTGACTCTCTGGACTGACAAAGCTGAGGATTCTAGCGAACTATCTGAGAATTCTGCACTAACAAGTCTCTGACCCGGTGTTCTCACCCACTTCTTTCTCGCTGCGGGAAAGGGATAGGAGAGGTTTAGACTCGGGATAGGTGTTTAGGCTGAAGGCTCAAGCAATATGCAAATTAAGAGTCTTCCAGTTTACTTAAAACAGTGTCTTTTATTAATTTCTATTTGGTTGGAAAAGGGGTTCTGCCCTTCTTTTTCGCAACTACTCTAGATCCTGGATCAGTGGGTTCCGTCACTACGTCTATAAGCCCCTCGTATTCCACCTGTATTTCGACCTCCCAGGGTGGACAGCCCCGGGCGAGGGTCCTATAGGGCACGCGAATCCCACCGACCGAGAGAGAAGAACGCTCCTAATGGGTCTAGCAGGTCATAGGAACTTTTAACGCACTAGCGATACGAATTATAGTCAAGGCAATACCGGGAAAGTCTCATCTTTCAGCCTTAACGGAATTTTTGGCAGAATTTCGCTTGCGCGATTGACGTTTTGACTTTTCGGTAATGTCCGAGAAGATAATAGGCATGGGTCGGGCGGTAAAAGTCGGATGACACAGTGTCACATTGAACTTCGTTGCATACGCCGTGCGTGAGTCAAAATCGAAGTCAATGCCAGGTTAAGATCTTGCCAATTTTTCCTTGTCGGAATTTTGGCAGAGCTTCGCTTGAGCGAAAGATCTTTTGGATTTTCTTGGCAAGGACACGGTCTCGACGTTTACGCATTTCGTGCGGGTCAAGGTCGAAGTCAACGCCGGAGTCAAGATCTTGCCATTTTTTCCTTTGTCGGAATTTTGGCAGAGCTCCGCTTGTGCGGAAGATCTTTTGACTTTTGGCACAGACTCAGTCTCGACTCTTACGCATTCCGTGCAGGTCAAGGTTGAAGTCAATGTCGGAGTCAAGATTCTACCGATTTTTTTCTTGTCGAAATTTTGGCAGAGTTTCGCTTGAGCAAAAGATCTTAACTTCCGTTATGGACTAAGGCTTGACCTTTACGGGGACATGCAACTGGGCTATTTGACACGGACTAGACCAAAAACCAACCAAAAAGTCACGGTTTTTTTGAAACGTGTGACACGGACTGTGCATTGGTCGACACTGGCTGCCATGGGGAGTTTGGGGTGATTCCGTGCGCGCCCGGGAGCATCATAAGGCTGTCCGTGACTGCAGCTGAAAAACCACCCCGGGTTTAAAGGGATGTGCGTGCAAAGTGTACAGGATATATAAGGTGCGCGTAGTGTGCGGCCTCCTAAAAATATTCCTTTTTGAGTAAAAACAGAGATTTTCAGAAATGTGTTTTAAAGGAATGATTTTTCGGAATGGGGAAAATGCAACAGATAAAGCACGTAAATTTTCTGGGAGCCCCAGTCAGTCTTGGAACTGAATAGCCCCAAGCTACCAAGGCTGCCAGATTAACCTCAATTTTTCCTGGTGGAATTGCCACTGAGGCCGCCCGGTCAGAATCCAAGGAGGATTGAGTCGTACGACTGCATGGATCAATTTTCCAGGTTCCACTCCTTTGCTATTTCAGGTTGTTTCCCGAACATTTTAGGCACCTTTTAGCCTTGAGAAGGCTTCCTGTTCAAAGTATGCACGATTTCCAAGATGCAAATGATGCAATGCAAGGCAAAGAAAGCAAGCACGATAATTGGAATCCGCGATGGGAGTCTAACCCGCTCAAGTGAAAAAAGCTTTCTTTTTTTTTATTTTCGAAAAGAGATACCGGTATGTGGGATTGTTAAACCACCGTTTATCCCAAGCCCCGGGTTAGGGAGCGATACAGGAAGGTTAGTGGTTTCCACCTATATACCGGGTATCGTTTATTTTAAAAATGAAAGCTTTTCTCCTTTGGGGTTTCCCCAGCGGAGTCGCCAAACTGTGAATGTGTGCCCAAATTCTAAATTTTTGTTTTTTAGATCGGATTTACGCGAGTTTGAAAACATCCGGTTTAATTTGAAAAACGGAGTCACCACGCCATTTTGATTTCCTCAAAACTTTGAAAAAAAGGATTTTTTTTAGGGTTCGGAGGTTAAGTTACCCCTTGGGGAGAACGAATCGTCGTTCACCCAAGGTGCCTTGCCGTAGCAAGTCTCTCTAGATTCCATTTTTCGTGCTTGCTTGCGTGCTTTCTTGTGTACATGTGTTGAAAAGAGAGGGGGGGGGGAATGTCCCAAGTCGTCTTCCGGACGTACAAACCATTTAATTGGTTGTCGCTCGGGATTCCTTGGATCTTTATGTGTTCGGGATTTTGATCCCGTCCTCATCTTGGACTTGTGATCATCGCCATTTGACCTTGGGTTTTGTGTGATCGAGAGAAGGACTCTCTTTTATAGTCCAAAATGAGGTTCTTCAGGAAAGGAGTGACCTTAGCCCATCAATCCTACGCCTTGAGACGATTGAGCTTATATGGGAGCTATCATGCTCGTCTCAAGCGATTATCGGAGATATAGGTTCAAGGTTTTATCCCTTTCTAAAGAAATTGCGGCACCTTTAATGGAAGAAACGATGTAAAGATGGGATCTTTACACCGGTTCATACCGAAGGTTGCTAATGGGGACATGCATGTAAAAATGACATTTTTAGTGAAAAGATGACATTTTTGGGTGCAAAGGATGCTTTTGATTTGCAAAGGATGCTTTTTGGTTTAAAGGAATGATTTTTATGCAAAGGATGCATTTTTATGAGGGAAATTAGCATTTAATATGCAAAGGATGCACAAAGATTACAAAAGGATGCTAATTCAAGATAAAGTAATGACTTTTAATGCAAATGATGCATGAAAATGGGTTTTAGGGTGCAAAGGATGCAATTTGAATATAAAGATATGATTTTTATGTGCAAAGGATGCATTTGGAATATAAATATTGCATTTTTATGAGCAAAGGATGCATAAAGATGACATTTTTATGTAAAAAAGGGATTTTTAGGTACAAAGGATGCACCTTTGAATATAAAGATTACATCTTTAAGAACAAATGATGATTATTTCATGCAAAGGATGCAAAGGAAAAAGGGGGTATGATTGATATGAATAAATATAGGATCTTTAACAAAGACCAAGTCCCAAGCAATATGATGATAATATATGAATGCAATAAGCAATTAAATCACATAGAGCAAGTATAATGCAAGGAAACGGGGTGAGAGGTTACCAATGGTGGTGACCTCTTCTTCTTCGTTGGATCTTGCCTAGTGGATGGACCAACTTGGAAGGCTTCAAGGAGGAGGGGGGTGGCTTCTTGGCACTCTTCACCTTCTTGGAATTTCGCAGCAGTGTTTGGAGAGCTTTTGGGACTGAATATGGTGTGTTGTTGTTGTTGTGTGTTGTTGTTGTTGTGTGTTGTTGCTTTTGTGTGTGTCAAAAATGGGAAGAGGAGGGCTCTATTTATAGGCAGTCTGGATAAGGCTAATGAGGCCGTGCGACTAGGGGTTCTTGGCTAATGCAGCCATGCGGCATTATCCTGTGTGACTCAGCATGTTTCTAGAATCATGCAAGGTGGCAATTCTAGAAGGATGCCTAAATCAATTAAAACGTGCCCTTTTAATTTAGAGCAATCCCTTCAGCCCTTGGGAGGTTTGGAACAGTTCCAAAATTGCTCCGGAACTCTAGGAAAGTTCGGGGAATTATCGGGAAACTTATCCGGAAGGCATGAGCCAGATTTGGGTACTTACAGTACCCGAATATTTTTGCCATGCCAACGAGATGTCCCGGGACTGTCCTGAGCATCCCGACATCGAAACGTACTTGACACACGTCATCGCACGTGAAAGTACGGCTTTCCCTGAAAAACGCACTTTCCGGCACTTTCCGGGGGCGTTTCGGACATTTTCCGGACTGTTATTTTAAAAAACGGACAAAACCGGGACCCGGGAACGAACTCCCACGCATTTGGTGACTCACAGGACACGTGGCTTGCATGCCACCTCCCTCTAGTCACCTTTCAATCAAAAATCAAGGCCAAAAGACTAAAATACCCCTGGTATACAGTCTCAGTCCGGCCGGACTCCCTTTGCAGATTTCAGAAATTGCCAGCAAGTCCCTCAAATTTCCAAAGTACCACAAAACCCCCTGGATTTCAGTCTAAGTCCGGCCGGACTCCTACTGAAATTTCACCTATAAATAGAGAGGCTGTCAAAGCCATTTGTAACAACAAAAAATTCACCCTTTCACCAAGAAACTCACGGCCTAAACTGGTTCTCCCCCTTCCCGAGCCCGGTTTTACCTCGTTTTGCGTGAAAACTCCGTATTTCGATCAAATACGCCCTCCTCCACTCCGAAACACCGTTCCAAACAACTTTCCGTATCTCGTATACACCCCTCGAGCCAAAGGAGTCAACCCTAGCCATAGGTATAACTCCCTCTCTCTAATCTCTCGTTTTGTCACGGTTTACTCGCCAGTCGCTACAACCGTTTCGAACAACGTCATTGAAATGTAGATGCCTCCGTCTAACGGGGTCCGATACGTTTTAGCCCCTCGATCCTCTTCTCTTCCCGTAAGAGAAGTAATCACGGGTTAAAACGGCATTCCATTTACTTTTTTGTCATTTACAACTCCGGATCGATCGATCCGTCGATCGTCATTTACTTTTCTGTCATTTACAATTCTGGACCGTTTGATCGGTCGAACATCCTTTACATTTCATGCAACTTTACCACTCTGAGCTGTTTTGGCTCGTCGATCGTCATTTACAATTCCGAGTCGTTTGGCTCGTCGATCGTCATTTAGGATTTCGGATCGTTCGATTCCGTCGATACCGCATTTAAATACTGTCATTTACAAGTTCGACCCGTTTGGATCGTGATAGTATTTACTTTTCAAAGTCAGAGTCGCAACCCGATTCGTTGATTGCAAATCATTTAATATGCTATTTCCCGTAAAAATCGTTAACAATGCAATGCCCGGTTCAAAACCGGAGTTCGTCCTTCGAACTCTCTTTCAAAAATGCGCGAAATGACGTTTGGCATCCAAACGTTCATCTTCAAACTAAAAGCCGACTTTTGACATTCAAAATCATTTAATACGCTTTTTCCCGTAAAAATCGTTAACAATGCAATGCCCGGTTCAAAACCGTAGTTCGTCCTACGAACTCTCTTTCAAAAACGCGCGAAATGACGTTTGGCATCCAAACGCTCATCTTCAAACTAAAAGCCGACTTTTGACATTCAAAATCATTTAATACGCTTTTTCCCGTAAAAATCGTTAACAATGACTTGCCCGGTTCAAAAAACCGGAGTTCGACATTCGAACTCCTTTTCAAAAAGCTCAAAATCGATGTTTGCCACGCAAACGCTCATTTCAAAGCTCAAAATCGACGTTTGCCACGCAAACGCTCATTTCAAGCTCAAAATCGACGTTTGCCACGCAAACGCTCATTTCCGTCTCAAACTGACGTTTGTCATTCAAACGCTCGTCTTTTCAAACAAAGTCACCTAATCAACGTTTGACATTCAAACCAAGATTAAGCTTGTCATTCAAGCCCCCATTTCAAAACACACACACACACACACGATTTCGAGAAAGGTAGAAAGACTCGTCATACGAGGCATTTCGGGTGATCTCGTAATACTCTTCCCGAAACGTAACGTGACCTCCGAACCTAACAATCTCTGGTACTAAATAGCTTTTTACTCGTTTTTGCTACCAATAAAAATGATCCCCTGTTTTCAAAGCCTTTTCCTAAGTTTTTGCTACCAATAAAAATGACACTATTTTCACAAAAGCCATTTCTCAACGTTTGGGCTCAAAATACCAAACCCCGTGGCGACTCCTCATTTTCCTTCCCATGAAGCGAGGTCTCAGACACCAACCCTCCGCGAAAGACAACCGCGTTTCGCGTCCGCGCGAAATCCCGGGTAATTTCAGTTCGCGACTCCGCTGGGACAATGATACTTTTTTCAAAACTGCCATTGTTTTCTAAAAAGCCTTCCGTGGGTAAAACTTTCGTTTACCCTTCCTCATTTTCGTGTGCGTGTGTTACTTTAAACCTCGAACGGTTGTTTTTCAAAGGCATTACATTGTCATCTTTTCAAAATCATACCATGTTTGTGCATCCCCATTCATGTTTGATTTTCATTCTGTCTTTGGAACTGTGCATCATAATTCTTTAAGACACATTCTAAAAAATCTCTGTTTTACTCAGAAAAAAGAATTTTAGTGACCGCACACTACTCGCACTTGCTGCCTCGGTACACCGCACTTCACGTGCACTTGCTGCCTCGGTACACTGCACACTACGACCCGTAACCCGGGATGGCCTTATCAGTTGCACCTCGGTTGGTTTTCCAGACACCTTTCGAGGGCGCACGGGGTCGTCCCAAACAACCCATCCTAGCCCGTGTAAGCCATGCACTCTTTGTGTCACACTTTGTCCAAGACCCCGGTTGGTTTTTGGCTTCGTGTCATAAAGCCTAAGTGTATGTTTTTTACTCCAGGTTCCGCCCTGAGTCAAGCTCGAGAGGCTGAGACCGAAGGTCGTTCCCGACCCAAAGTCTTGAGCTTTTTAGCCTTGACTTTGACGCGGAGCTCTGCCGAAAAATATACCCGAAGGTTCAATGTGACGCCGTGTCACCAAACCTCACCGTATTCACCGTGCCAGCCACAACTCGGCCAATGCCAAGAGCTAAGGTCCCTCGCGCAAGTGAGTCAGGAGAGGTCATGCCGAAATTTTGGCACGATCCCCGCCTTAACTTAAGGACGTTGACTTCGACTGTGGCCCGTGCGTCACATACGTTGGAAGTTTGCGTGATCAGCTAGCCTTAAGTTCACTTTTTCCTTAGTCGGTGGAACTGGCTTGCCTTATAGGACCTCGCTCGGGCTAGTCCGTCCCGAGAAAGGTGATCTACAAATGGAAACGAAGGGCTTATAAGCGTAGTGACGAGATCCACTGATTAGAGCTCTAGGATTAGTTGCGAAAAAGAAGACTTGCTCTTTTCCAACCAATTAGGACTCTAAGAAAACGCGCTTTAAGTAAACATTAATCGGTAACTGCACATTGCACAAGCCCGAAACCTTGATCCAAATCCCCCTTTTCCGAAGCCTAAACCCTGCCTTTCGTTCCCTGCAGCGAGCAGAAAGTGGTTCAGATTTTCGGGTCAGCGCCTCGCCAGAATCACCGTTACGGCAGCGTCAGACAGTTCTTCGGTTCCCTCAGCCAGAATTTCCGACATGTCTAGCTCACCGAGAAATCGTGACGGGGAAGGACCCCCGCCACCGGTAACAGATATGACTTTGGAAGAAGCCATCCGGGCTTGTGAGGTTCACAAGAGGCAGAAAGAAGATCAGCAGAATTTCGTGGTACAGCTTCTGAATGAGCGAGGTATAGCAGCTATCCCCCAGTCAGACGGTACTTTTGTCCTGGTCGAGGATGACGATTCCCCGAAACCAGCTCCTCAAACCTTCAACCAGGTTCCTCTCCCGCCAACTTACGGGATGCCTTCGAACCAAGGAAACAGCCGGCCTAGGCTCCACGTTGCCACCTCTCAGGGCAACCCTGCCATATTTGGCCAGGCCAGTGCTACTCCCATCACTCAATACCACCAGCGCACCGCTGGACCATCTCAGACAGATGCCAATATCCTTCAATACCCTCCTGGGTTCGTCCCGTTGCCTATACACGAATCCCAAAACATCGGGAAAGGCCCCCATATATCCACATATATCAAGCCTTCCACCTCCAATCGCTACCGCTCACATGGTAGCACCCGGCGCCGAGCCTCATAGTCCACCACTGGACCCAACCTTGGTCTGGATGGTCGAACAGATGAAAGGCCTGAAAGCCACCATGAGCATCTCAAAGCAGGAAACGCTCAAATCCACAGATCCGGGAATGGTCACGCCTCTCCCTGCCAAGTTCAGAATGCCAGAGATGGACCGATTTGACGGAACCGAATGTCCTCAAACGCACGTCGACACCTACGTTCTTGGTATGAGAGCGAAAGGAGCAACCCTCCAGTAAATGGCCGACCACTTCCAGCATACGCTCAAAAGTTCAGCGTTACGATGGTTTCTGAGGGTCAAGCCTGCGGATCGCCACACCTGGGATCAGATCAGTAACATCTTCCTGGAACGGTACCGATCCAACTTAGAGTGGGAAACGAGTCGTGAGGACTTAATCACCACTGAGCAGAAAGCGGATGAAAGCGTCGAAGAATTCTACAAGAGGTGGAGTTGGAAACTCTCCGAGATCATGGAGCCACTCTCCAAGGATGAACAGATGCGGATCTTCAAGTCCTGCTTAAGACCGTCCATCAGAACTCTCATCAGTCATTATTTCTTCCCAGATCTCCGGGCCATGGTCAATGCCGGCTCACAGTTCGAGAAGGATCTCAAGGAAAAGTTGGCTACTGCACAGCCATACAGATACCGCTCAGCAGTTGCATTCAATCCCGCACCGGGCCACGGCAAAGGGAAAGATACGTCTGTCAACTACATCCATCAGGGACAGCAGTCAAGCAACAAAAACCCAGTCCCACAAAGCAACAATTCTACTCAGAAGCAGCCTGCCGTACACTTCGACAAGTTGGACATGCCACTGAGCAATATGCTGGAAGGGTTAATCAAGGAAGGTCTCCTTAAACCCGTTGCAAATTACAAACCTGTGAATGTGTGCCCAAATTTTGGATTCACGCGGGTTTGAAGACATCCGGTTTAATTTGAAAAACGGAGTCGCCACGCCATTTTGATTACCTCAAAACTTTGAAAAAAAGGTTTTTTTATGGGTTCGGAGGTTAAGTTACCCCTTGGGAAGAACGGATCGTCGTTCACCCAAGGTGCCTTGTCGGAGCAAGTCTCCCAAGATTCCATTAACCGTGCTTGCTTGCGTGCTTTCTTGTGTGCATGTGTTTGAAAATAAGGGGAGGGAATGTCCCAAGTTGTCTTCCGGACGTACAAACCATTTATTGGTTGTCGCTCGGGATTTCTTGGATTTTATGTATTCGGGATTTTGATCCCGTCCTCATCTTGGACTTGTGATCATCGCTTTTTAACCTCGGGACTTGCGTGATCGAGAGAATGACTCCCTTTATAGTCAAAGATGAGGTTCCTTAGAAAAGGAGGGTCCTTAGCCCATCAATCCTACGCTTAAAGATGGTCGAGCTCATATAGATGCTTCATACTCGTCTTAAGCGATAATTGGAGATATAGGGTTCAAGGTTGTCCCTTTCTAAAGAGATCATGAAACCTTTATGGAAGAAACGATGTAAAGATAGGATCTTTACACCGGTCCGTTCCAAGGTTGCTAATGGGGACATGGGGAAAATGCATGATTTAATATAAAAATGACATTTTTAGTGAAAAGATGACATTTTTGGATTGCAAAGGATGCTTTTTTTATTTAAAGAAGAGATCTTTATTGCAAAGGATGCTTTTTGATTTAAAGAAGTGATCTTTACTGCAAAGGATGCTTTTTTAATGTAAAGACATGATTTTTATGCAAATGATGCATTTTTATGAAGAAATTGGGATTCAAATATGCAAGGGATGCATAAAGATTGCATTTTGAAAAAGCATAGGATGCTAATTTAGAATAAAGATATGATCTTTAATGCAAAGGATGCTTGAAAATAGGTTTTGTGTACAAAGGATGCATTTTTATGATAAAGACTTGATCTTTATATGCAAAGGATGCATAAAGATGATATTTTTATGTAAAAATGGGGTTTTTAGGTGCAAAGGATGCACCTTTATATATGAAGATTACATCTTTAATGGCAAAGGATGCCTAATGCATGCAAAGGGGAAGGGGTATGATAAAGATATGATCTTTAAACTACCAAGTCCCAAGATAATAACAATATATGCAATGAGCAATTAAATCATATAGAGCAATTAGGATGCAAGGTTAGGGTGTGAGAGGTTACCAATGGCTTCCTCTTCTTCTTTGGATGGAGCTAGGAGGAAGGATCGATCTTGGATCTTCAAGGAGGAGGGAGGAGGCTTCTTGGCTTTCTTCTTCACCTTCTTGGACTTCCAGCAGCTTTTTGGAGTGTATTCTTCGTATTGTGGTGATATTGTGTTTTTTGTTGATGATTAAAATGGGTAGAGGAGGGCTCTATTTATAGGCAGTCTTGGAAGAGCGAATGAAGCCGTGCGGCTAGGGGTCCTTGGCTAATGCAGCCGTGCGGCATTATCCACAATGACTCAGCATTTCTAGAAACATGCAAGGTGGCAAATTCTAGAACTTTCCTCCCAATTAAGAAAAATGTGTTTCTTAATGGATAAGCCTCCCTTTCAGCCCTTAATTAATTTGGAACAGTTCCGGAATATTTCCGGAACACTAGGAAGGTCCGGGGAATTACCGGAAAACTTACCGAAATTACTGGAAAGTTTAACCGAAAGGCATGAGCCAGATTTGGGTACTTATAGAAGCCCCTCGGCAACGTCACTTGCAAGGCGAGTGGGGTTGTTGATAGAAAAGGATCCAATCTGGCGAATGTCGAGACGGATCGAGAGACCGAGGTGGTCGAGTGGCTGAACCTTCGGAAGGCTACCTACGTATCCCGAGTGGGAATCAAGCCAGGCCGTAGTTCGGAAAAGATCCGCTGGGGAATGGGGTGTCTTATGTGATGAATTGGCTGAACCTAAGGTAGGCTACCTACGTATCCCGAAGGAATCAAGCCAGGCTGTAGTTCAGAAAAGATCCGCTGAGGAATGGAGAAGAGAAAATTGGTCTCTTTCTGGGAAAATAGAAGAGGAAATGACCTAGGAGGTCAGGCAACTGATCCTACTGGGGATATGCTAGAAATGACCTAGGTGGTCAGATAACAAAGTCTCTATGCGGGACTACTTCATCACTGAGGAGTGACGAAGGAACAGGGTGACCAAAGTGGTCGAATGGCTGGACCTTTTATAAAAGGCTACCTACGTATCCCGGAGGAATCAAGCCTTAATCGTAGTTCAAGCATCACTAGATAGGTTAGGAACGATGTCTAGCATCCTTGAAGGTTTTGACAATTAATGGAGGTTGTCACCTGATTGACAATTAATGGAGGTTGTCACCTGATTGACAATTAATGGAGGTTGTCACCTAATTGACAATTAATGGAGGTTGTCACCTGATTGACAATTAATGGAGGTTGTCACCTGATTGACACTAGAGCTTACGTCACTATCGAGGAGATAGAGGTATCTAAAGTTTGAAAAACTTAGCATACTTCACTATTCGTGATAGAGGTAGCTTAAGTTTAGAAGAACTTGAGCATACGTCACTATCTGTGATAGAGGTAGCTAAAGTTCGGATTTCGACAATTCGGAGGTTGTCACCTAGCGTTATCCCGTTATAACGGAATTAACGGAGGCGACTGGGAAGAAAGCTTAATTGCTTAGGAGATAAGGGATATCTTCTGAAAAAGATGTTATCTTAGTTAAAGGATAACGGGAATTGGATGCCCAAGTGGAAAGTCCAGGGGCAAAATTGTAATTTCTGCTCAGAGCGAAAGAAGCCGCCCGGCATGAGAGGGAGGCAAAAGAAGCCGTACGGATGGAAGATTAATTTTTCCAGATTATTTAAAATCAAATTTGAACGGGCTATTGGGCATTACTGCCGCCCATTCCAGCCGAGGGAGAGAGAGAGAAGAGAGGAAGAGAATTCGAAATTCTTTCAATCCCCTTGCTTCCTTTGATCAAGAATGGATCCGATGCCAAGGCAAGCGAGGAGGAATATCTCTGCGGCCGCTCAAAGGAGGAGGAAGGAACTCGTTCGGATGGAGAGGAAGTACGACTTTCTTACACCTCCATCGGAGCTCTATCCGGGGAGAAGGGAGCACAAATCGATGAACCCGCGATCGGTTGGGGTAAGCATTCTTATTTGGCTCAATTCCGTCGATTTTGATTGGATTTTGATTGATTTAGGGCTTGACCCGAATTTTAGGAATTTTCTAGGATTTTCCTAGGATTTTTGAATGACTTTGAGACATTGATGAATAACCTATGAGGCTAAGAACATGCATGTGCAATTTATTTGAAAAAAATAGTGAGAATGACCCACTTTTTTCTCGATAATAAAGTAAGAATGATAATTGTCTAAAGTGAGACGAAGCCCTTGCATGTGCTAGAACTAGGTCAAAATTTTGATTATCAATGAGAAAATAGGATTTTGAAAGATGAAAAGGATTCATGCATGCCACTTTGTTGAAAATTAATGCTTATGTGCAAAGAATTTTGAAAATTGTGATTTTGTGCTTTTAGGAAAGCAATATGACGTGTTTCAAGTGATGAAAGCCGTGTTTTTCATGCAAAGGATGCTAGAAAAATTTTTATGAATGCTTTTCTTTTGAAAATATGTGCACTTTTGAAAATATGCATGCTTTTGAAATGAGATGAAGGACTGACACATTTCTTTGTTGTGCTTGTCTACAAGAGAACAAGTCTAGAGGGCCATCTGAGATTGTTGTCAGGCTATGGGAGAGGATGCCCGATTTCGAGAAGAATGGGGCAAACCCCAAGCAGCTGGTGCGGGCTACCAGCTTGGATTTGTTCATTGAGGCGATCGGCAGGGGGATCCACATTACCTAGAAGAGCAAGGGCTTGGTCCAGGCCCTATTTGAGTTCTGGTGGGATACCACCCACAACTTTCATCTTAGCTGGGGAGAGCTGACAGTGACTCCCACTAATATTACAGCTATCACTGGCCTACAGTTCACTGGGAGGCCTGTGACTTGGAGGGACCACATCACAGCGGAGGAGTTCAGAGCTTCGGTTGGATTTGAGTTGATTCCCAAGGGGCTAGGAATGGAGACGAGGAACGTCGAGGTGGCAGTCCAGAACTGCATACGGGACTTTGCCGTTAGTGAGGTGACTGCCCACCAGCTTGCTAGAGCCTTTGTGTGGTTGATACTGTCGGTCACCATCTTCGCAAATTCTGGGACTCTGGCCATGACTTGCCTCCTTGACTCTCTGGAGGATGTAGATGGGATTGGGACGGTCTCCTGGGGAGAGGCCGGATTAGCAGAGCTCTACTTCTCTCTGGATATGTACAATGAACAAGGTCGCTCCATGGACTGCTTTTCATTTGCCCTTGAGGTAGTCCCTCTTTCTTTTCTCTTTCTTTTCTTGTCTTGAGACTTTTATGAAAGAAAAATGACCCTTTTTGATGTTTTGAACATGCAGGTCTGGTTCTGTGAGGTGATCAGGTTCTTTCCGTGGAACCAACAGAGCGATATCACCATCTTCCCTGCTATGATCCGCTGGAGGGGAGATGCGAGAGATAAGTTCACCGGGAAGACCCGGATCACCTTTGACTATAAGATGGTGAGGCCGGTCATCAACAGGGATGGACATGACGGAGTGGACTTCTACCCGTGGGGCAGGTATCCAGAGATTTTGCTAGGAGAGGCCATTGAGGCGACCAGGCAGAGGAGATGGCTGACAGGGCTGACATGTGATGTCATCTATTTGGGGGACCGATTTTCTAGGCAGCATGGCCATGTCCCTCCATTGGACGCCATTACTCCCCATGATCCTCCAGCACGGATGCTACAGCCCAGGGATTGGCAGGCAGATGAGATCGCTAGATACCAGGGAGGTATAGCCGCAGAGGAGTATTTTGACATGGATACCCCCTATGCTGTGTTTGTGGAGCAGCGCCTGAGGACGCCACAGAAGCTGATGAAGCTGGCGGTCACTCAGGGATATGGGGAGGACGAGCCTTCTGACCCGCCGATCCCTCCTGCGCACATTTCATTCGTGGTCCACGGAGTTCCAAGGAGGATGAGGATTCTTGTCCCCGACACTAGGGAGCCCCAGTATACTTTGCCGCCAGACAGCACTGTAAGTATACTTTTAGGATCTTTTCCCTTTTTCAGATTTCTTTGCTTTTTGCAATTCTGAGATTTTTCTGAGATTTTCTTCTCTTTTTCTCAGGTTCCAGCTCGCACTTACGACAGACTGGTCAGGCAGAATAGGGGCTGGAAGGACATGTGCCGGTCCCTTCTGAGGAAGCTGGCCTGCACTTCAAAGGCAGCGGCGGACGCACAGGAGCCCGGGCGCAAGAGAAGGCATGTCGGGGGCACAGCGTCTACCTCATCGGCCTCGGAGTACTCTTCCAGTGCCATGCCTCGGGAACGGGGACCCAATGCTGACATTCTGGAGCAGCTGGCTGAGTACGGGCACGATAATGTCCATCTGTCTGATGTGAGTGACACGGAGGACTAGATGAGGGAGGCTAGCGTCTATGAGCTAAGCAGCAATGAAGAAGAAGAATCGGAGGCCTAGGAGGTCTCTAGAGTGAATTTAGGAACAAAACAAACAATGAACAAGTTTTATGCACACTTTGTTTATTTTTTGCTTTATTTGGGCGCCGATGGGGCAAAAACAATGTATTACTGTTTTATTTGCTTTTCTATTTATGCTTTTATTAATTTGCATATTACTTGAGCCTCGGGGCAGGTTTTTGCTTGGAATTGGGGCTGAAACGGGGCCAAAATGATTTATAATAATATGTAAATGCTTGGGTGACCTTTGAACATGTTTTTGTACAGGTCTTGGTTGAGAAAGTGGGGTGAAAACTCCCTTGGGCAGCAACTTTGGTTGCTGCAGATTTTTTTCTGCAGATGGCAAATGTAGCCGTGCGGCATGGACCTGAGGGCAAATGAGGCCGTGCGGCTCACAGTTCTGTCTGGACTGGTTATTTTCTGAATAAAAGCAAGGCTTGGCCATTTCATTTCATTTTCCACTTAGACTTGTCCCAATTGTTCCCAGAGCACATATTGGACTTAAAGACACCATCTTTGGTCATTTTGCAATGGAGAAGCCCGTCAGATTGCAAAAGGGGAAGCGAGACCGTTTTTTGTCCGATCTTCAATCTTGGGTGAGACACAACTTCCAATTTCACAAGGGGCTGCTTGATTCTTCTTTCAAGATCAAGTCTTTATGGCATTTGAGGGATCTCCCGCCCGATTGGGACCTTTTGAGAGCAGCAGCAAGGTTTTGGGACGTCCGGAGACACGTTTACTGCTTTTCTTACAACGAGATTGTCCCAACGCATGAAGACTTCCGAGCCTTGATTGGGGGTCCCGAAATTGAGGCTATATCGATTCCTCTGATCGAAGACGTGCCGGTGGTGGCAAAGCTTGCATCTTTTCTGCAGATTTCTTTGGAAGAGGCTGAGGGGATGATGATAGCCCCGGACAGGATTGACCTTTCGATATCCCGGCGGGTTTGGGTCTCCGGCTATGGCTGCGACCACGGTAGCTATGGATGCCTTTATTCTCTCGCATATTTTCTGCTCCGTTCACCGCCGAGTCCGCGGGACTGGCCATGGTGGTCTCTTGGACATGGTCGAGACTGTAGAGCTGGGAAGGACATCGTCCCACTGGTTTTGGGAAAGACATTGCATGGCATTGACAGGATGGCTAGGGGAGACCATTTCATGAGGTCTGGGAGTCCAGCTGTGCTGACTTTATGGCTGCAGGAGAGGCTCGAGGCTTTGCCAGGGGCTTTGCCGACTCAGTTCCCTTGGGTGATTTCTCGGAGAGGTGCACCAAGGCAACAGGACCAGGATTGACCTTTCTGATATCCAGGGTCCCGAAATTGAGGCTATATCGATCCCTCATTTCTTTGGAAGAGGCTATATCGATTCCTTCTACATTCCCTGCTTAGTATCCAGGCAGTTCGGGGCCTTACAGGAGCCATTGAGCGATTGGGAGGACATCCGGACCATGGAAGTGATGCCATTGGATATGAGGGATCCAGCCAGCTTCTCATTCTTCTCGAGGGCTTGGACATACACTGCTTTCCCACCCAGGGCTATCTTCAGGAGCAGGAAGAGCACCATTTTGACCACTGTATACTTGGACTGGTACGAGAGGGAAATGGGAGCGACTCAGGTCATTCTGGGGGAGAGACGTCAGGCTTTATTGGGGGCTGACTGCGACTTGAGTAGGACTCTGAGGGAGACTGAGGCTAAGGCGAGTCGCCATAACCAGTCGGGTGACCTGATCAGAGATATGGAGGCTCGATACAAGAGATTGTCCGAGGTCGCTCCTTTGACTGAGGCTCAGAGGGAAGAAGTGCGGACTCGTGCTCGCGTAGAAAGGGCACTTATTGACACGGGTTTGGTGGAGGCTCCAGTGAGGATACCGGAGATCGGAATGAAGGATACCGACATTATAGAGAAGAAGAGAAAGAAAACTCGACGGGGTCGAGGTAAAGGGAAGAAGACCAAAGAAGACTCAGCGAATGACGACTGACAGATCTTTTCTTAGGATTCCCTTATTGCCATTTTGCAAACACATTAGTTTATTTGGGCATTTTTTTGTATTTTAGATCTTTGTAGCAGGTTAGCAGAGTCAAGAGTAGACCGTGCTTGAACTCATCAAGAAGTTTTTAACTTGTAATGAACAAGAAATATTATCTTAGAAATTAATCAAGACACATTTTATGGAAATTCAAATGTCTTATTGCTTGGGACCCGTTTTATGAAAACTGAAATGCCCTTCATTTTTATTTATTGTTTAGACCGAACCATATATGGCTGCCTACGTTCCCCTTTTACAAGAAAGACTAAGGGGCTCAGGTCTTCGTAGTTCATTCTGGTGAACTCTTTTTTCTATATTTTTTTATGTGCAGCCCTGTTTTTTGCCTAGACCGCCCTTTTTGGGTTTTCAGCCTAGCTGGACATTACTCTTTTTGCACTAAGATTTTTTCTTTTTCTTTTTTTTTATGTGCAACCCTGTTTTTTGCCTAGACCGCCCTTTTTGGGTTTTCAGCCTAGCTGGGTATTACTCTTTTTGCACTAAGATTTTTTTTTTTTTTTATTATTATTATTTTTTTATTTTTATTTATTTTTATTTTTTTTAGACATAGTATCTTCTGAGCTTATCACCGTTGACTGGGTGGACAAAGGGATTGCCGTCCAGGTCTGCAAGCTTCATGGCTCCTCCCGATAGTATCTTTTGCACCACATAAGGGCCGATCCAAACGGGTTCCCATTTTCCCAGGGGGTTGTCTCTGGTAGGGGGCTTTACTTTCAGCACTAAGTCACCCTCTTTGATGTCTCTGGCCTTGACCTTTTTGTCAAATGCTCTGGCCATTCGCCTCTGATAGGCTCGGGTGTGCTCCATGGCTTTGAGCCTTCTTTCGTCGAGCAGGGCCAATTCATCATGCCGGCTACGTAGCCATTCCACTTCGTTGACACTGTTTTCCAGGAGGACCCTTAGTGACGGGATTTCCAACTCCACTGGTAACACTGCTTCCATCCCGTAGGTTAGGGCAAAAGGAGTTTCTCCTGTGGCTGTTCTGACAGACGTTCTGTAGCCCCATAGTGCCAGGTGCAGCTTTTCGGGCCAATCACGACCACGGGTGGCCATTTTCCGGATGATCCGTTCGAGCGTCTTATTAGCAGCTTCTACGGCTCCATTAGTCTGAGGTCTGTACGGGGACGACTTGTGGCGAGTGATTCTGAATTCTGACAGCAACCTATCGCAGTCTCCTTCAAAGTGCGACCCATTATCAGAAATGATCTCATTGGGCACCCCATATCTACACATTATGTTTTCTTTGATAAACTGGGCAACCTTCTTGGAAGTGAGGACCTTGTAGGACTTGGCCTCTACCCACTTGGTGAAGTAGTCGATGGCTACTAGCACAAATTCATGCCCATTGCTTCTATGGGGCTATTTTCCCTATCACATCAATACCCCAGGTTGCGAACGGCCAAGGAGTCGTCATGCAGTATAGGTCATGAGGCGGGAGATGGTTGAGGTTGGCAAACCGCTGGCACTTGTCGCATGCTCGGACGTCTTTGGACACGGTCTGTTTCCATGGAAATCCAGTAGTAACCCATTACGAGGATTACTTGCATCGGGGCTCTGGCATTCATATGAGGACCGCGGGGACCATTGTGGACTTGATCATCAACTCTTTGGCCCTTTCTTGAGTGACGCATAAGAGGAGTGGTCCTTGATACTGCTTCTTGTACAGGTTGCCTCCTAGAATGACATAATGGGAGGCCAACCTTTTCAAGGCTTGCAAGCTCTTGGCTCTGACACCTTCTTTTGGTCTACCTTCTTCGTCTTTGAAAGCTGACTCTCCATCTTTGAGGAACTGGTAAATTTGATTGTACCACGGTTCCTTGATAGGCTCGGGTCCCAGGTCTACTTCACAACAGAAAGTTGGGGCTTCTCTTCTACCCACTCTGAAGGGTTTTATGGCTTTTCCCTCGGGGATCTCTACCAGTGAGGCTAGAGTAGCTAGGGCATCTGCGAATCTGTTCTTTTCCCTTGGCAAGTAGTAGAAAGTCACTTCTACGAGCTGTCCGATCAACTCCTCCATATGGGCGTGATACCGCTGAAGATTAGGGTCCACGAGTCTTCCATTTGTTGGAGACTGGTTGATGATCGTGGCGAGTCTCCGTAAACTTCGAGCTCTTTGACATTCCTTTCTAAGGCGGCTTCTAAACCGGCAATGCGAGGCTTCGTACTCGGCGACATTGTTCGTGGCAGGGAAGTTCAACTTGAGGGCTATGGGTGTATGCTCATCTTTCGGATCGACCAGTAGCATCCCTACGCCATTTCCTCTTTTGTTAGCGGCTCCGTCAAAGAATAATTGCCATCGGTTTTCAGGCTCAACTGCGAAGATTCCTTCATCTGGGAATTAGGGTTCAGGCCCTCTGTCCTCATTACTGGGGAAGTTCGCCAGGTGGTCTGACAACGCTTGACCCTTGATGGCCTTTCTAGTCACATAGTTGATGTCGTACTCTGCTAAGAAGAAGGACCACTTTGCCAGATGCATCGAGAGGGAAGGCTTATCAAAGATGTACTTGATGGGGTCCATTTTTGAGACCAAATTCACAGGGTGGGCTTGCATATAATGCTTCAACTTGCCGACTACCCAGACCAGTCCTGCACAAGTCTTTTCACATGCTGAGTAATTGAGCTCACTTCCCTGCAGCTTCCGGCTAACAAAGTAAATGGCGTTTTCTATCCGAGAGTCTTTCTTCTCCTGAGCAAGCATAGCCCCAACTGTCGTATCAGTGACAGTAAGATAGAGCAGAAGAGGTTTCTGTCTATGTGGGGGGCATAGCACCGGGGGATGTACTAAGTACGCCTTAATCTGGTCAAAGGCATCCTGGCATTCTTCGGTCCATTCTGTGTCTACATTCTTCTTCATGAGCTTGAAGATGGGCTCGCACATAGTGGTCAGCCGATTGTGAAATGGTGATGTACTGCAACTTCCCCATAAAGCTCTTGACTTCTGTCTGGGTTTGAGGTGGCCTCAAATCCATAATGGCTTTGATCTTTCGAGGGTCAACTTCGATACCTCGCTCCGTGACCATATACCCAAGCACTTTTCCCCTTGTCACTCCGAAGGTGCATTTGGCAGGGTTTAGTCTCATGGAATGTTGTCTCAGCCTCTCAAAGAACTTCCACAGGTCAACAAAGTGCTGCCCATCCTCGCCTTTGGAGTGAATTATCATGTCGTCTACGTAGACCTCAATCTCCTTGTGGATCATGTCATGGAAAAGCGCGGTCATTGCCCTTTGATAAGTAGCCCCGGCGTTCTTGAGCCCAAATGGCATCACTGTATAACAGTAAGTTCCCCACGGTGTGGTGAAGGCTGTCTTTTCTTGGTCTTCTTCGGCCATCTTGATCTGGTTGTAGCCTGCAAAGCCATCAACGAAGGATTTGACTTCGTAGTTGGCAGTGGAGTCCACCAGGATGTCTATGTTTGGCAAAGGGTAATCGTCTTTGGGGCTGGCCTTGTTCAGATCTCGGAAATCCACACAGCAGCGCACCTTCCCATTGGCCTTGGTGACGGTCACAATATTGGACAACCATGTCAGATATTCGATGACTCTAATGAATCCTACCCGCAGTAGCTTCTCAATTTCTTCTTTGACCTGTAGAGACCATTCTGGCTTGATTTTCCTCAATTTCTGCTTTACTGGCTTAGCATCTGGTGCTAGAGGGATTCTGTGCTCTACTATTGAACTGTCTAGCCCCGGCATATCCTTGTACGACCAAGCAAAGACGTCCATGTATTCTCTGAGTAGATTTACCAGTCTGTCCCGTTCAACCCCCTGGAAGAAGCTTCCAATCTGTGTCTCTTTAGGTTCCTCGACAGTACCCAAGTTCACACTTATCAAAACCTCCTCGGCAGCTTGGGCCCGGTTTTCCTCTTTTACGTAACTTTGCTTAAAGATTTCTTTAATGTATTGTTCATTTAGTGTGTTTGCATCTTGTTCAAATGATTCATTATTAACTGTTGTTAAGTTTTGAGTTAATTTATCATTTGTTAAGTTGGCAATAAGGGGATAATCAGAAAGATCTGTCATTTCATTCAAAATAAGGGGAAAGATGACATCGATTACATTTTGATAGTCTTCAGGCGTGAGGCGTGAGGCCTTCGGATGACTCAGAGGACTGGAATTCAAAGATTCCTGACTCGACTGAATAGACGACAGGGTGTTTGACACGACTGGGTTGAGAAGGACGGGGTACCAATCCAAGCTCCGCGATCATTTCTTTGTCGGGCGCTATCGGTCCTGAGAACGTATCCCAATTCTTCAACGGCATCTCTGTCTTAGTCACCAAAGTGCGGGGATCGAAAGGATCTTCACCACCGTCTCCAATTACAACAACTATCTCATCATCTAAGGTAAAGTCGATCAAATCTGGGATCTGTGCTTCTTCATCGAACAACTTTTGCAACCCCCACTCGTTGTCTTCACTGCTGGCAGCTTCTATCTGGCTGATCTTCGGAAGAGCTAACTCAAAGGCGGAGAAGTCCATTACCCTGGATGCTGATTCTTTGACACTGTCTGAATTTTCTTTGAAGACATACTCGTTCTGAACGGTAGTGGTAGCCCCAGGAATGTCTGGCAAGTCAAGGAACATCCTTCGAACAGGATTTGCTGGTTTTCCCCTGACCTTCTCAAGGTTCTCCAGAAGGTTTCTCCTAAGGGAGGTCTGATGGTCATTTTCATCGTATTGAGTCCCACCTTTTGTAAAGTAATGGGTCAGGGATAAACTGTAGGGATAGAGCTGGACCCCTTTAGCTTTTCTGCCATCCCGAGAATTCGGTTTGTATCCCAATCCATATCTGGTGGTTTGTTCCTTCACATCAATGACAGTATTACGACCCTGGAGTCTTCTGTCCAATCCAAGCCCTGGAAGATAACCCATTTTTCTCATCATTCTCATGGCCGGAGGAATTTTATCGGAAGTAGTGGTGAGGTCAGTGCAACACACTTGTGCTTTGGAAGAAGCTACAGAGAATCCGGTCAATGCCAATCCTTCATCATCATGCTTGATCTCCAATATCGGGATATCTCCAGTGCTGGTTCCTTCTGCCGTGACACTGTCTCCGTAGATGGTTGTGATAGTCCCGTCACTTGACTGAAATTTGACGCATTGGTGCAGAGTAGAGGCCACTCCGTTTATCTGGTGGATCCAAGGGCGTCCCAGCAAAGCAGTAAATGAAATAGGGATATCAATCACTTGAAAGTCAACGTCCATGACCTTCTTCCCGAACCACAACTTGAGAGTAGCAATCCCCAAAACTGATCGTGCAGTGGAGTCATAGGCCTTAATATTCTGACTAGAAGGCTTCAAATCTGTTGGTTTCAGATCCAATAAGTCCATCATCTTGGCTGGCAAGACATTCATTGCAGACCCTCCATCGACTAATACCCGTGGCAATCGACGCTCTTCTAAGCGGGCGTGATGTAAAGAGGTTCGTTATGACTAGCCCCATACTTTGGCAGGTCCAAGTCGGTGAAGGTAATGATGTTTCCATAGTGGATACTTCCAATCATTTGGACGACCTCATCTGGGGTGACATCTATGGGCACCATGGTCTTGGCCAAACTTTCTTCTAGCTTCAACTTATGAGGGTATGAAGAGGTTAACAGGGACCACAAGGAGATATTGGCCTGAGTACACTTCAACTGAGTCAGCACTGGATCCTCCTTATCAAAGTCTGGCTTTTCTGCTTCTGGCTTATAGGGTCTTTTGTCTGTTTTCGGCTCAGATACGGCATTTCTTTTATCACCCTTAGGCTGTTCAATACTCATCTGTCCAGACCGAGTCATCACATAGACTTTAGACTTCTCCGGGTCATCATTCCTACTGGAGGATTCTGTCAGCTCTTTCAAAGTCAGAGGTGGGCTCTTGCTGGCGTACGGCCAATTCTGCTGATTAATCTGATTAACGGCGCTACTGGAGGCATAGGCTGCTTCTCGAACCTGATCCCAAGTTAATGGCTTTCTGGCCTTCTCAGGGTTCTGACTCTCTAGTTGGCTTAGCAACAGGCTGGTTTCAGCTTTACCTTCTCCGTTTAAAGCCTTCACAGTCTCATTCAAACTTTTCAAAGTCAGCATGCAACAGGAGTTATCACTTTCGGGGTTTGGAGCCTGGCGAATGGCTTTCTCATCCGGACCTAGCAACTTTTTCAACAGAGTGGGATCACATTCCTCATCGCTGTCAAGCATGTCCCTTCTTTCTCTAGGGGTCAACCTTCTGACGGCATCTTTGACGTTGGCCAAACACTTTCTGAAGTGGGAAATTCCATCATCAATAAGGATTTCTGCGGGGTCAAACCTCATGGCGGGTTCCTGTTCTTTACTGTCGGGAAGGTTTTCTGGGCTTTTTGGCTTCTGGGCTAACCATTCCTCTACTGTTCCTTCTGGCACTTCGACCGTGTCTTCATCAGTATCGCTACAGTAACTTTCATGAGAACTTTCATCTTGACTTTGATGACGAATGAGGGAAAAAGCAGGTCGGGATACTTGACGCCATATTAGAGGTATCTTGGACTCTTCCTCTGACTTGGGGATTACCAAGAAAACATCATTGTCATCACAGGACATAGAGGGGACCAGGGTCGCCTCGAAACTTAAGACTCTTTCCAGGGCATCCATACACTCTTCTTCAGACCAGGTTTCAGGAGTGACGATTAACACTGTAACGGAGTCTACTCTTCCCGATGAGGGTTTGGCTTCAGTGACGCTTACGTGTTCCAGATCGGCGGGTGGAGCCCACTTCCCTCTTTCAGCTAAAGCTTCAATTAAGTCCCTCCATTCACCGACCAAGTCTTTGTAAGGAGTATTGAACTCTAGGATGTAGGATTCATACGCTGCCTCATCTGAGCTAGCATCCCTTTCCTTTCCCAAGCCTTCACACAGGCTGCAGATACACTTTGAAGTGATTCCATCCCCTATTCCAGGTTTGTGGTTTTCTACCTCATCTTGCCCTTTGGGTTTCACTTCCGCTGACTCCAAGTCCATTCCTTCCTCTTGAACTGTCATCATCACTTTGTAAATCCATCCATTCCTATTCTCATTTCCGACTGATTCTTCACTACCACTGTCTGGGAGATAGGCAAATTCACAGGCATTGACGAAATTAGAGAGGTCAGGCTGGTACTGAGATTCCAGGGTAAGGAGATTTGGATTAGGCTGAAAGGAGGGAAAGAGTCCCATGGGGGAATGCAAAGGCTGCGAGGGTGTCGGGACCCTGACGGCTTGGGATATGGGGAAAGGCTGAAAAGGGACAGTCTTTGGCAAAGGATTATATGTGACTGGAGGAGGGCATTGGCTATAGGCTAGCTCTTCTTCCCTAGTCATCTGGTTACCCAAACCAGTGCTATTATCTGTCGAATCGGACATTCTGACTCTCTGAATTGACCAAACTGAGGATTCTGGCGAACTGTCTGAGAATTCTGCGCTAACAAGTCGCTGACCCGGTGTTCTCACCCACTTCTTTCTCGCTGCGGGAAAGGGATAGGAGAGGTTTAGACTCGGGGTAGGTGTTTAGGCTGAAGGCTCAAGCAATATGCAAATTAAGAATCTTCCAGTTTACTTAAAACAATGTCTTTTATTTATTTCTATTTGGTTGGAAAAGGGGATTTGCCCTTCTTTTTTTGCAACTACTCTAGATCCTGGATCAGTGAGTTCCGTCACTACGTCTATAAGCCCCTTGTATTCCACCTGTATTTCGACCTCCCAGGGTGGACAGCCCCGGGCGAGGGTCCTATAGGGCACGCGGATCCCACCGACCGAGAGTAAAGAACGCTCCTAACGGGTCTAGCGGGTCATAGGAACTTTCAACGCACGAGCGATGCGAATTATGGTCAAGGCAATACCGGGAAAGTCTCGTCTTTCAGCCTTGATTGAATTTTGGCAGAATTTCGCTTGTGCGATTGACGTTTTGACTTTTCGGTAATGTCCGAGAAGATAATAGGCATGGGTCGGGCGGCAAAAGCTGGATGACGCGATGTCACATTGAACTTCGTTGCATACGCCGGGCGTGAGTCAGAATCGAAGTCAATGCCGGGTCAAGATCTTGCCAATTTTTTTCCTTGTCGAAATTTTGGCAGAGCTTCGCTTGAGCGAAAGATCTTTGGACTTTTGGCAAAGACTCAGTCTCGACTCTTACGCATTCCGTGCAGGTCAAGGTCAAAGTCAATGTCGGAGTCAAGGTTCTACCAATTTTTCCTTGTCGGAATTTTGGCAGGGTTTCGCTTGAGCGAGAGACCTTGACTTTCGTTATGAACTAAGGCTTGACCTTTACGAGGGTATGCAACTGGGCTATATAACACGGACTAGACCAAAAACCAACAAAAAAGTCACGGTTTTTTGAAACATGTGACACGGACTGTGCATTGGTCGACACTGGCTGCCATGGGGAGGTTGGAATGATTCCGTGCGCGCCCGGGAGCATCGTAAGGCTGTCCGTGACTGCAGCTGGAACCACCCCGGGTTTGAAGGACGTGCGTGGAAAGTGTACAGGATATATCAGGTGCGCGTAGTGTGCGGTCTCCTAAAAATGTTCCTTTTTGAGTAAAAACAGAGATTTTCATAAATGTGTTTTAAAGGAATGATTTTCGGGACGGGGGAGAATGCAACAGTTAAGCACATAAATTTTCTGGGAGCCCCAGTCAGTCTTGGAACTGAGTAGCCCCAAGCTGCTAGGACTGCCAGATTAACCTCAATTTTCCTGGTGGAATTGCCACTGAGGTCGCCCGGTCAGAATCCAAGGAGGATTGAGCCGTACGACTGCATGGATCTTTTTCCAGGTTCCACTCCTTTGCTATTTTTGGGTTGTTTCCCATTCAAAGTATGCACAAATCCCAAGATGCAAATGATGCAATGCAATGTAAAGAAAGCAAGCACGATTAATGAAATCAGCGACGGGAGTCTAACCCGCTCAAAGGGAAAAGCTTTCTTTTATTTTTTTCAAAAAAAAATTTTCGAAAAGGGATACTGGTACGTGGGATTGTTAAACCACCGGTTATCCCAAGCCCAGGGTTAGGGAGCGATACAGGAAGGTTAAGTGGTGTCCACCTATATACCGAGTATCGATTTTTTTTTTTGTTTTGAAAATAAAGCTTTTCTCCTTTGGGATATCCCCAGCGGAGTCGCCAAACTGTGAATGTGTGCCCAAATTTTGGATTCACGCGGGTTTGAAGACATCCGATTTAATTTGAAAAACGGAGTCACCACGCCATTTTGATTACCTCAAAACTTTGAAAAAAAGGTTTTTTTATGGGTTCGGAGGTTAAGTTACCCCTTGGGAAGAACGGATCGTCGTTCACCCAAGGTGCCTTGCCGGAGCAAGTCTCCTAAGATTCCATTAACCGTGCTTGCTTGCGTGCTTTCTTGTGTGCATGTGTTTGAAAATAAGGGGAGGGAATGTCTCAAGTTGTCTTCCGAACGTACAAACCATTTATTGGTTGTCGCTCGAGATTTCTTGGATTTTATGTATTCGGGATTTTGATCCCGTCCTCATCTTGGACTTGTGATCATCGCTTTTTAACCTCGGGACTTGCGTGATCGAGAGAATGACTCCCTTTATAGTCAAAGATGAGGTTCCTTAGAAAAGGAGGGTCCTTAGCCCATCAATCCTACGCTTAAAGATGGTCGAGCTCATATAGATGCTTCATACTCGTCTTAAGCGATAATTGGAGATATAGGGTTCAAGGTTGTCCCTTTCTAAAGAGATCATGAAACCTTTATGGAAGAAACGATGTAAAGATAGGATCTTTACACCGGTCCGTTCCAAGGTTGCTAATGGGGACATGGGGGAAATGCATGATTTAATATAAAAATGACATTTTTAGTGAAAAGATGACATTTTTGGGTTGCAAAGGATACTTTTTTGATTTAAAGAAGTGATATTTATTGCAAAGGATGCTTTTTAATTTAAAGAAGTGATCTTTATTGCAAAGGATGCTTTTTTAATGTAAAGACATGATTTTTATGCAAAGGATGCATTTTTATGAAGAAATTGGGATTCAAATATGCAAGGGATGCATAAAGATTGCATTTTGAAAAAAGCATAGGATGCTAATTTAGGATAAAGATATGATCTTTAATGCAAAGGATGCTTGAAAATAGGTTTTGTGTGCAAAGGATGCATTTTTATGATAAAGACTTGATCTTTATATGCAAAGGATGCATAAAGATGATATTTTTATGTAAAAATGGGATTTTTAGGTGCAAAGGATGCACCTTTATATATGAAGATTACATCTTTAATGGCAAAGGATGCCTAATGCATGCAAAGGGGAAGGGGGATGATAAAGATATGATCTTTAAACTACCAAGTCCAAAGATAATAACAATATATGCAATGAGCAATTAAATCATATAGAGCAATTAGGATGCAAGGTTAGGGTGTGAGAGGTTACCAATGGCTTCCTCTTCTTCTTTGGATGGAGCTAGGAGGAAGGATCGATCTTGGATCTTCAAGGAGGAGGGAGGAGGCTTCTTGGCTTTCTTCTTCACCTTCTTGGACTTCCAGCAGCTTTTTGGAGTGTATTCTTCGTATTGTGGTGATATTGTGTTTTTTGTTGATGATTAAAATGGGTAGAGGAGGGCTCTATTTATAGGCAGTCTGGGAAGAGCGAATGAAGCCGTGCGGCTAGGGGTCCTTGGCTAATGCAGCCGTGCGGCATTATCCACAATGACTCAGCATTTCTAGAAACATGCAAGGTGGCAAATTCTAGAACTTTCCTCCCAATTAAGAAAAACGTGTTTCTTAATGGATAAGCCTCCCTTTCAGCCCTTAATTAATTTGGAACAGTTCCGGAATATTTCCGGAACACTAGGAAGGTCCGGGGAATTACCGAAAAACTTACCGAAATTGCCAGAAAGTTTAACCGAAAGGCATGAGCCAGATTTGGGTACTTACAAAACCCAAGAATCCCGTAGTCAACGCTGACAAGAGCAAGTACTACGCCCTCCATCAGTATCACGGCCATACCATCGAAAACTGCGTGGGGTTACGATACGAAATTCAGAACTTGATAGAGGAAGGAAAGTTGGAGCGCCCCCGTGGGCCCAATACAGTCAGAAACCCTTTTCCGAACAACAACAACAACAGTGTGAATTCCATTGAGTGGGTGCCCAAGAAGATTGCCGCAGGGCCAGTTCCTCCGCCTCTTCCAGCCGGGTCCTCATCAAATGTCCACATCAGCTACGATGTTTGTGACTGCTCCGCCTGCCTGGAGTACGAGTCCCAAGACATGGTCCGGAGCAATCCTCCGAGAAAACAAAAGAAGAAGTCCTCTCAACAGATGCTGAGAGAAAGATACGAAGCTGGAGACAGGAGTGTGGGTACACTCGGAGAGCCATCTGGGAAGTTCGAATACTACGTACTCTACTCCAGCTAGTCCTCCCTTCCTCCAGGCCATGCAGCTTTAGAGCAGACAGGGGTGGGAAAGCCAAAAAGTCCTGCTGACACCAGAGTTCAGACCTTGGGACACCAGAATACCTCAGATTTTGACAATCTTACTACCAGTCAGAAGCCTATCCCCCCGTGGGATCAGCTAAGATTCAATTTGTCCAGCTTCCGAGCACGGACCGACAAAGGAAGATCAAGGTCAACTTGGCACTCGCACTCGATCAACGTGCTAACCAAGGGTGGAAACCGCCACAAACGACCTTGACACAATCCCGAGGCTCCAGCAAAGGCTTTACCTCGCAAGAGGAAGACAGGAAACGGATGGCTTGATGACTCTCCTTCTCCGAATAGAGACCAGATCTACGATTCCCGACTGTATGGCAGTATGATCACGTTCTGTGACGAGGACCTACCGAGAGATGCCTCGGGGCACAATGAAGCTCTGTACATCACTCTCAAGCTCAACACCATAACACTCCCCGGAGTATTGGTAGACAACGGGTCAGCCGTTAACGTTCTCCCTCTCAGCATGATGCGAGCCCTGCGCATCAACGAAAGCCATCTGATTCGGTCTACTCGGACTATCAAGGCCTACGACAGCACGTCTCGTCCCATCCTGGGGACGGTGACTCTGGAACTCTGGTTCGAAACCCAAATGGTGCCAGCAAAATTCCACGTGATGGACATTCCATCCGAATTTACGGCTCTGTTAGGACGCCCTTGGCTGCATCACATGAAAGCCATAGCTTCCACTCTCCATCAGTGCGTTAAGTTCATTAACCGGCAGGGAGATCTTGAAGTCATCAGAGGGGACAGTTTCCTCATAGGAAACGAAGCAGAGACAGTAGCCAAGCGTGCCCGCAGTCAGGCACCGGGGATACCTCCTTCAAACCGACCAGGGGACTGTCGGGGCAAATCTCATCAGAATCCCTCATAGTCCGGAGATGCTAACTATGTAAACATACTCTAGCAGGCAAACCCTGAAGCAGTCTGATACATCAAGTTCAACTGTCGTTTCCAACATTTGGAGGCAGATTGGAAAGAAACACTGAGCATCGCCATGATGCGAGCACGTAAACCCCCTGTCTCCAATCGGAGATTCGTCAGCATTCTTCAAGCCAACTCTCTGGCCCCGCCAGGCGAAGAGATCTTCGTGATAAAAGTCAACAAGCACCGTCATTCTCGTGATGAATGCATGGAAGTCATATGGGATGTCCTCCATGAGGAACTACCAGCTGCACCCCTCTTCTCCAGTGAAGGGCATGATGTTTTTCTAGCAGCTCCAGCAACACACCCAGACGCAATACGTCCCTACGTTTGGGTTGAGCCATCAGACGATGACGAATCAGGACTCTCCAGAGTCAAGGACGCGGCAGACCCACGGGCAGACCTCTGCATTCACATGCTCAGTTTCGAGGACGGTACCCGTTCCGATCAGGTCACCTATGACCAAGGCTCCAATACCATGGAGATTGTCAAGCTCAACGTCCAGTACAGGCGGCTATCCGACAATTGGAAGCTACTGGTTGACATGACGAAGAATCCCTCTGATCAAGTGACTGACGACGACTTTGTCAACATCATCTATTCCAGATATCCTGATGATACCAAGGATCCGGTCCTTATCGTCAGATTCTGCAACGCCAAAGTTACCCTCGACGACTGCCTGCTCATGGTAAACGAGGCCCTGGCTAACCGAGCTCAGAGCTCATCATCACTTCCGAGTACCAGCCCCAGTGGCAACCGGCCCGTGCCGTCAGTCAAGCTTAAAGCCACAAGCGCCGTCAAGGCCAAGGGCAACAGCGAAGGAGACCAAGCTCCTCACCCTGTCACAAGTCAGATCAACCTCGGGAACGCTTTCGGCAGCCACCCCGAAAACATCTGTAAAGGTCTTCCCCGCAAGACAGAGTCAGCTTCCGACGCGGGAAATGACCACCTCAGCATCAACATGCTCCAGTTCGATTCTGCTCCCAGTCGTCACGGCCGCGGATTCAGACATCCCGCCAGCAGACTGCTAGCTCTGATAGACTTGGCGATCGAGCGAGATCACGAGACTGTCAACATTGCCGAATTCAACACTCCTGTGTGTTCAATCAAGCAGATATGGGCAAATTTCTTGGTAACCGAGATCAAGGAAGGCCGCATGGAATGTCCCAGTCCGACTTCCTTCATCAACATCATCCAAGTGTTTCCGCCATTCGGAGATTTGGATGTAATCACAGTTCTGGAAACTAGCCAGACGGTGCGTACCTACGGAGACTGTTTAGCTCTCGCAAGGAAGGCCCTCATGGAACTAGACGCTCAAGAAAATCGTCTCTGGGATGAAAACCAAGCTCAAAAGACCGACAGGGACCGATCCCTTAAAGTGTCACAAGCAGCTTCAGATAGAAAGCTAGAGGCTACTCTAGACCAGTTCGACCTCAGGGGTTTTGCTCACGGAAACTTCATAGACTACCGTCTGTTCTCATCTAACCCCCTCTGCCAGGCAAGGGTGGTCAACGGTCCCGATGACCTAGGAGAAGGAATGGCACGGCAGAACAAATCTCAGCGCTTATCTCCCCGAGGAAAGCAAGTTCTCCATGAAAGCGACGACGAAGACGATGAAAACATTCTCTTCCAAGCCGGGCATGAGGTTAACAAAACTGGAATCCCAAGGGTCCTGGGAGGATGGAAACGGATCATTTCCGCACTCAAACTTAAAGGCCAACTGAGGGAGGAAGGTCTATTTAAAAACAAGAGGAAGATGGAAATTCGTCTCGAGCAACTACTCAGGGAGATTCCACAGACTGCGGCATTCGTTTACAGAAACGATCAACTGGGACAGCAACCAGTCACATGGGCAGACGTTCGGGAAGCCGTGTACTCACCTTCCGACATACCCGCCACTCAGATAAAGCAGAAGGGAAAACTCTCCCCGATGGAGGTTTACCTAGACTGCCGCACGCAGTTCAAAGAAGCACTGGCTATTCTCACATGGGAGGAAACGCAGGCACTAACTCTCGACGCAGGCTCCGCTGCAAGAAAGTTGATCTGGGCCAAGAGCGGAGGAAAATTAGCAAACCATGAATATCGCCAGACCCAACTCCAGAATGCCCTGAGTATGCTCAGCAAGAAGGAAAGGAACGCGATATACCGTGAAGAGATCAAGGAGACCGTTCGCTTGAGCCAGGAACTCTCCAAACTCCCCCGGAGGGTCAGCAACGCACAGTTCAGTTCAGGCAACCACTGTTGTGCACTGACGTTCGAACAACTGCGGCAATCCGTAAACTACCTCCCCGCAGAGGCACCCAAGCCAGTATCCTGGGACAGAATTCGTCAAGCTGCCGAAGCTCCCGGGAATACGTCTACAGTCAATGAGTTGAGGGAAGACATATGGCCCTATGCTACGAGGAATCCTCCTCTAACTATGGCTCAACTCAGAGCGGCCTGTTCAGAAGGAACCAAACCTGATGTCAGCATTCTAACCCGATCGGGTCAAATCCATGCATTACCACCTAAGGCCACTAAAAAGCCTGCGGAGCCAGAACCGCAACCCAGTCTGCCCGAAGACACAAGTTCCGTGAAAGAGGACCCGATCCTCACTCAGCTCAAGCAAACCCAGGCGAACATTTCCCTTTGGTCCCTGCTCACATCCTCTTATCCTCACAAGCTCAAGCTAGAGGAAAGCCTGGCCCGTACCATTGTCCTCGTGGACGCAACCCCAGACGAAGTCATTCAGATGATCGACAACATCCACTACGGCAACATTATCACCTTCACAGATTTGGACCTTCCAAAATTTGGGGCTGATCACAATGAGCCGCTCTACATCACAGTCCAGCTGGACGAGCGTCGCCTTCCCCGTGTGTTGGTAGACGGAGGTTCCGGAATGAATGTCTTGCTCGCCAAGATGATGGACCTGCTTGACATCAAGCCTACAGATCTGAAGCCTTCAGTCCACACTGTCAAGGCCTATGACTCTACTTCCCTTACTGTTCTCGGGGTTGCTACTCTTAATATTTGGTTCGGCAAGCGGATGATTCCCATCGAATTCCAAGTGTTGGACATTCCAATCACTTTCACAGCCATCCTGGGGCATCCCTGGCTACATCAAATCAATGGCATGGCATCCGCCCTTCATCAGTGTCTCAAGTTCATGCAAGGCAACGAGCTAACCACAGTCTACGGCGACAGTGTCACCACCGAGGGGACCAGCACCAACGACATCCCAGTGTTAGAAATCAAGCACGATGACGACATGGCATTAACTGGATTCACTCTGGAGACCTCCAAGATCTAAATATGCAACGTGGACCTTCCACTATCTCACGACAAGATCCCTCCTGCCATGAAGATAATGAAACTCATGAACTTCATCCCAGGACTGGGGATCGGCAAAAGGTTACAGGGCCAACACCAAGTCATCGAAGTCAAGGACCACACCCCGGTCCAGGGGCTTGGCTATGTGCCAACACCAACTAAAAGCCGACTTTTGACATTCAAAATCATTTAATACGCTTTTTCCCGTTAAAATCGTTAACAATGCAATGCCCGGTTCAAAACCGGAGTTAGTCCTTCGAACTCTCTTTCAAAAACGCGCGAAATGACGTTTGGCATCCAAACGCTCATCTTCAAACTAAAAGCCGACTTTTGACATTCAAAATCATTTAATACGCTTTTTCCCGTAAAAATCGTTAACAATGACTCGCCCGGTTCAAAAAACCGGAGTTCGACCTTCGAACACCTTTTCAAAAAGCTCAAAATCGACGTTCACCACGCAAACGCTCATTTCAAAGCTCAAAATTGACGTTTGCCACGCAAACTCTCATTTCAAACTCAAAATCGACGTTTGCCAAGTAAACGCTCATTTCCGTCTCAAACCGACGTTTGTCATTCAAACCCTCGTCTTTTCAAACAAAGTCACCTAATCAACGTTTGATATTCAAACCAAGATTAAGCTTGTTATTCAAGCCCCCATTTCAAAACACACACACACACACACGATTTCGAGAAAGGTAGAAAGACTCGTCATGCGAGGCATTTCGGGTGATCTCGTAATACCCTTCCCGAAACGTAACGTGACCTCCGAACCTAACAATCTCTGGTACTAAATAGATTTTTACTCGTTTTTGCTACCAATAAAAATGATCCCCTGTTTTCAAAGCCTTTTCCTAAGTTTTTGCTACCAATAAAAACGACACCGTTTTCACAAAAGCCGTTTCTCAACGTTTGGGCTCAAAATACAAAACCGCGTGGCGACTCCTCATTTTCCTTCCCATGAAGCGAGGTCTCAGACACCAACCCTCCGCGAAAGACAACCTCGTTTCGCGTCCGCGCGAAATCCCGGGTAATTTCAGTTGTACCTTGATTTTCCATGTTCTGTAAGAATACCCTAAACATGTCCATCATTTCAGCATTCGGATTGTTATTACCCCCTTCATTGCCAACATTACCCTGTGCCCGATGCTGATCATCCTCATTCCTAGCCATTGGAACGCCATTGGAACAAACACCTGCATCAAACACTCGGCGTCAGTTATCACATACTCCCCCTTAAACTAGACATCTACCCTTGACCTCTAGACGAGGCTCTGATACCAACTGTGGGCACCCCAACCCGAAACCTAACACGTGTCCCGAGCTGGAGAGTCCAAACTAAGAAAGACCACCTGTAATTTTTGAAAACTTTGACTTAACTGGAAAAGAAACTAACTTTAACATCAACCTTCAAATACTAACTTGGGGACATATCCACTTGGAGGAAAAAGGGGTAAACCAACTTTGAAACTTAACTTTAGTTACACATTACAAAAGTTCAAGTTCACAAATAAAACCTTTACAAAAGTTGTTTTATAAACAAACTCCAACAAAGGAGTAATACCAAAATACAACCCATCTAGAACATAACGTACCCAACAACCCAAAAGACAAGTACAAACTTTGCACCGTCCTCACTGGCCGGGTCCTCCTGTCTCAGTCCGATCTAAAACATTAAAGGGAGAAGGGTGAGAATAAATCTCAATAAGTTATTATGAATACACAATATGCCAAGTAAGATGCAACACATACAAGGTGCATATAACACATTGGAAAAGCCATAAACACATTACATTACCTTGGTTTACCTTTTCCCATCTGACCAATAAGTCGTACAACATCGGGAGATAGAACTCCACTCATTTGTGAACTGCTTGAGCATATTCACATCTTATAAGATCCATTTTTCAGGGAACCATATAAGATACTAGCAACTCTATAATGCTTTTGGCTCAATACAGATCCTATAACCCCAATCTGTGGCCACAGAAGGGGACAGTCACAGGTATAACGTAATCCGATCACATTAGGTCACAATTTCCATAATTGATCGTATTTCGTTATACCCCTATACATCAGCTGATTAACACAAGTTTAAGCACATAATAGTTACTTGAAATGAAATCCACCAAACGGATAAGAATATATAACATGGTAAAGCATACTCATGTTCAATCAATACCATAGTGCAACAATACATTTTATACACTATGTATATCACAATCAATGAATATGAACTCGAGTAAGGTAACAAGGTATCATAAACCAGCCCTACATAATCAATGTGCAACAATACATGACCTCTATAAAAGTCCAAGTTCAAATTACCAAGTTGGAGTCACTTTGATTAAGTTACGAATCAAGGCTGCCAAGCCTTTTCCGAACAATATTTAAAGTACTTCCACTATTCCAATTTAACCAAGTAATACATCATTATGTAGCTAAAGTGTTCTACATTAATCTAAGTTAAAGAGGGTTCACTTTGTTTCTAGTTTGAATAGGTTTCTTAGCCTTGGAAAATGATTCAGAGACTACAGGGCAGGGCACGACTCGTGCCCCAAGGCATGACTCGTGCCCCTTATACACCCCATCAGATACACTCGTCCCCTATAAGGCACGACTTAGGCCAAACTCCAAGGAACGACTTGTGCCGGAATCGTGCCCCAGAGCACGAGTCGTGCCCTCTGTCCATAATTCAGAACATAGTTACCAATTGAGCAACCAACTACCAAATGACCCAAACCAAGTTTCCTCTGTTTTCCAAAGTGACCAAAATCGATACCAACCTCAGCAATATAACTCCCAAACATTTCCATACCCTTTCCAAACTACTACAACACCAACCAACATCATTTTAATACCAAAACTTTAGGTCATTTTTCCATGCAACCATTTATCTCAAGGCATTAACACCATAACATGAATATTAACCCATTTTCATGCTATTTCAACAACCAACACATTTTCATTTCAATTCAACTTTTCAAAAACCATGCTTACTAATTAAAAGTGTTCCAAAACAACAAACCTCCTTTAATTCATATCAATAACAACATGAATCATAAAATGAACACTTTTTGAAATAAAATCATAATAACTTACCTAAATGGTGCGAAATGGAATAATTATTTGACCGGCTCTAAACGATCTCTCGTCACCACGAACAAGAATCCGCAAACGGAATTGAAAACGAAGAAGAAATGAAGGCTATAGAATTTTTATAAGATGGAGCTTAGGGTTTGCTCTTCTCCGTGGCTTTTTGAGGAAGAAGGTACTGAGGAAATAAAGAAATGACTTTTCCCCTTTTTAATTTCCATGGATAGTTATCTAAAGTTTACACTAAAGCTCCTCTAAGAACCTAAGGAATAAACTAACAACTTTAACTATCAAACTTTGCGACTAAGCACCTCAACTTAATAAAATCATTTTATTAAAATTTTCCAAATAATATCAAAATCATTACACACTTTATATTTATTCCATGTAGACCCTTTAGCCTTAACATTAATTCCTTTTCACCCTAAATTTACATAATTAGTTAGTGACCAACCTAACTTCATATAATTCATCCAAGCATAAAAATGAACACATAAATCCAACTAGTAGCATAAAATGCACAAAATGAAATACTACCACCCAAACCCCACGTGCTCAACGAGTGCTAAAATAGTGCCTAATATTAGGGTCGTGACAATTTGAGCTCGTTCTAGAAGCATCTCCTTTCTGCTTAGGGGATTAGTTGAGGGACCTTCCCTGTCTCCTGCAGCTATTCGCCTCGTTTGGCACTTTGGAGGAGGTGGCGCTCCCTGCCCGTCTCTAGGCTTCTTGTCTCTTCTACCATCAGGCAAGCCTATACCGTCAGCAACGCTATTAGATCGAGTTGCCCTTTGGTGATGACGAGGTGGAGGGGGAGGAGGCAGATTAGCATTTTCGGCATTGGCATTAGAATTAGTGTTTCCCTCATTGTGCTCGACCAAGGCTCAGAAACGTGTCCATCTGAAGTTACCATGTTTACAAGTTGAAACTGCTTTCGAGGTCAAGTATGCATGATTTCCGACAATGGAACCAAACTGATGTTGCAGGAAAGGTGCTTATAAATCTTCATCCACGTGGCAGGACCAATCACTTGACTCCTTGACCTGAAATCAGAACCCACGACTAGTAGGAAAGGTGCTTATAAATCTTCGGAGAGAAAATATTGTAAATGAACATAGATATTCAAATGACAAAATTGCAGTTACCTCAAAACCGTTGTAGTGGTTATGTATTTATAGCTGTTTGATGAGGGTGGTATTTTTGGTAGGACTGCATGAATCCCGTGATTTGTGGGACATGCACATGTCCATAGATCGTGTCCGTGAGTGGCTCCTGATTTGTAGGGGGCCAGTTATGGAAAGAGTTGTGCGTACGTCTTACTTCATTAGGTTGATGCTTATTTGGTAGGTCGAGGTCGCCTGTTGAGCTTAGGTCGACCTGACTGATGGGTAGGGATGGACAGTACCCGAAATAGAACTCGAATCGTAGAGTCGGACCAAGCTAGGTCGGGGCCTCGTAGGTCGGACAATGAGCTTAGGTCGACTGATCCTACTGATGGGCCTTGGGCCTAGTAATCGTTGGGCCAAACCCACTGAGAATGTGGTGGCAAAAGTAGATAAATGATTGGGCTTTACCCGTTGGGCCTAGCTCGTCACTTTTAGTCTGTTCAATAAATATTTTTTAAAATGATTTTTAAATAAAAAATTGTTATTTATTTTGAAATAATATTCCTAGAGTACCGCCTTTGGCACATTTTGAATCAAGGATAGCGATGGCATTTGGTTGAGGGCTGTTAAGAGACCCGAGAAAAGATATTGCAAATTTTCTTATTATTTCAATAATTTCAAAATAAATATCATAGTTGATTTTACAAAATATTATAATTTACTTACTAAGTCAAATTCATTGATCTTTGAGTAAACATATTTTATTCGTCCGACATACGATGCCATCCTTGTGCTATCTTTACCTAAACAAGACACGAATTCAGGCCACCCTTGATTATTCAGGCGACCTCGACAAACCAACACGTTCACCTATGCACGTCGTTATTTGTAATCGACTCCTACATTCTCGAAGAAAGTTACGGCAACAACATCTGCATGATTTTAGAGATTTATAATGATCCCAAAACACCACTATATATATATATACCAGTCCTAAAACACCACTATATATATATATATATATATATATATATATATATATATATATATATACCAGACAACATCCTACGTTAAAAGGTAATGTTATCTTATCTATTTGAGATTACGTCGTTCAATACAGTTTTCATACAAACTCCTAACACTATATATTATCATCACGCCAGAGGGTTTTACCCGAAAACTGTCACTACAAGAAAACAAGGCAACTGAAATGGATTTTTCGGTCGCAATTCAGGAAAATCAGTTGCAAATTGATGTTTGCAACAGAAAATTTCGTTGCAAAGGCAGTCGCAGGAAGCCTCGTCGCGACCGCTTTTGACCGCTGTTTGGGTTGCAAAATCGTTGCAACAGAAAAAGTAGCTGCAAATTCTGTTGCAATGTGTTTCCTAGAACAATTTTTACATCCGTTGGAAACAACAACTAATTTATTTATGTTTCTAAATTTTGCAACTGATTTATTTCTGTTTCTAATTGCAACTGATTTTTCTGTTTCAAATATGTTATTTTTGTTTCTAAACTTTGCAACTTATTTATTTCTGTTTCTAATTGCAACTGATTGTTCTGTTTCAAATATGTTATTTCTGTTTCTAAAATTTACAACTGATTTATTTCTGTTTCTAATTGCAACTGATTGTTCTGTTTCAAATATGTTATTTTTGTTTCTAAAATTTGCAACTGGTTTATTTCTGTTTCTAATTGCAACTGATTGTTCTATTTCAAAAATATGTTACAACAACAACAACAACAACAACAAAGCCTTAGTCCCAAAATAATTTGGGGTCGGCTAACATGAATCCTCATATGTTATCGTGAAAAAATAAATAAATAAAATAAATAAAAAATTAAATTAAATTAAATTAAAAAAATAAAAATAAATAAAAAATAAATAAAAAATAAAAAATAAAATAAAAAAGTAAAAAATAAAAAATAAAAAATAAAAAATCAACCCCCCACATGGATTTTTGCCCTCCACTCCGGCCTCTTCAACACCATACTTTCATCCACTCCAAGTAAATTCATATCATTTTCAATTACTTTAATCCAAGTTTGTTTGGGTCTTCCACTACCCCTCGCCATTTTCTCATTTCTCCACTGTTCCGGCTTCCTAACCGGTGCATCACTCGGTCTCCTTCTCACATGTCCAAACCACCGTAGACAATTTTCCCTCATTTTAACCTCAATGGGCGCAACTCCTACTTTACCTCTGATCACCTCATTCCCCAACCGATCCTTTCTTGTATGACTGCACATCCATCGAAGCATACTTCAAAAATATGTTACATAGAACTAAATTAGCAACTAAATTTTTCAGTTTCAAGTATGCAACCTAATTTGCAACGAAATATTATGTTGCAGAAAATTATTTTCTAAAAATAAAATATTACTAATATTATAAATATTTCTCAATTGTACCTGATTGAAAATTTAACTTAAAATATCTTAAATCAAACAAATAAAGTCAACAAAGCTTCAAACATTACATTCAAAAAAATTCCCAAATTATCATACTAAACTATTGTGCTATTAAACTATGTAGAATTGTGAAGATGACATACTTTAAACTATGTAGGAGCTCGTGGACGATGCTTGAAACCTCTAAGTCCTCGATTTGAGCATCTCTCGGAAGTGTAACCAGAAATCATTTTTCAGTTCCTCAAATTTAGCCTAATATGTGGATTGTAATTTTGTCGTGACTTCATCCCTCATTTTCTCAACTCTTTCGTTCAACTTATCTTCAAACTCTTGCGTCTGTGTGAAAACTCCATTTGAACATGTAGATGAGGAAATCGGGCTGCTGCTCAAGATCTTCGATGCAGGAACCAACAAACCAAAGCTGTACAAACGATTCTTTACAACACCACCAATATTGCTTTAGAAGGGGAAAATATATGAAAGGGACAAAAACAGAAGAAACACAGAGATCAAAACCGTTAAACTGTAAAAAAATTGCAATTTTTAAATCAAATACACTTAAATTACCCAAGGGCTGCAGCAGTTACATTATGGTTGTTTCTTAAAACGGTCAGCAGCTCTTCTAATGGTGCTCTAAAATCATCAAGACCTTTATTAAACAAATATATTAAAGCACCATACAGTCTGTGCTCCCGGCATAACCTTACAACCTGAAAAAAATATAACATAAGACTAGAACTTATGACAAAAGATAATTAAAAATGCAGAGAATGAGAACATAATATTAGCAACTGCATATGTCAGTTTGGCAACAGAATGACTGAAATAACAGCAAATAATAATACCTGATTAAAATTCAACGAGGAAATGTCCATATGGAGAACACACTGTTCAACTTGCTGCAACCAACCTTCTGTGCTATAATGCTCTACCAGGACTTGCATAATCTTCAGCAAGAATGGAAGCAAATAAAAATTACAAAATAATTAAGAGGAAACAAAAATAACTCATCTCAAATCATGTGAAAATATCAAAGCAAGCAAAATATCAGGTGGTAATGATCCAAGGCTCCAAGCATGTCTTTCAAAATATATGGCTACAAGAGTTCCAAAAATGTCTCTATCAAAGGAACATGACAACTGAAATAATTATTAATTCAGCCAAAGACCAATTGTAGAAGAAAAAAAATTGAAGAATCCCCCTCTTGCAGATGAACAAACTAAATCAGAGAAAATCAGTTCAGACACAATGTTTCAAGTCCAATAAAGCACACAGTACATGGGTCCCATACAATCATTTTGGTACTATTACTTAAATCAATGTTAAATATGTCAACATTTTAAGGGCTAAAAGTTTCTGGCGTTTCAGTATACAAAGGAAGCTCAACAGCATTTGCTTAATTCTTATTCTTCCATCTTTTCGTCAACTATAAAACCATGTACTATAACAACTTCCTCACACTGAGAAAAGAATAAATTGAGATGATAAACTTGTGCAAGTGTAACCCCAAATGTCTTACAAAAGAATATTACACATATAGCACTGAAATAGCAAAAATGTTGTTTAGGTATAAAAGGAACCCAATACCATTTTTAAGATCAACATCTACTTCTTCGGATTAGTGACAACTCTAATATTAAAAAGCTCTGCATGGTGGAAAAGAATGGTTAAGATAGAATGCTGAATATCACACTAGCTACATAGTGTAGAGATATTTTATTTTCTCAACCACCGGTATCGATCACCACATTGCGCGCTGAGTAATCAGGTTTGAACTGGGTAGGACCACAAGGGCAGCAAAGCTCTCCCTACGAACTTTTAACGCAGCTGCATTCCCTGGCCTCAAAATCGAGACTATTGGTTAACCTAGAACAATCACATACTAGTTGATCTACGCGCTTGGTAGTGCAGAGATACCTATGTCATTAATGAAAAAAATGACTTTATGCAAGAACAGACATTGCAAGGACTCATTAGATGAAAAGAAAGTGAAGGAAGGTTCACTCTGGTGTCATATAGAGGTTCTCTTAAACATTAATATTTCAGCATCACTTTATTTCCACGCTCATGGTAGAACAACAACATCAACCTCATGCATGTTGGAAACTCATTATTTCACATTTATGCAAACTATATCAGCTCGGAGAAAAAATCGAAATCTAAAATCAAATGTGCACTTAATAGAAGCATAGTATACACAAGAACATACCTTTATGCTGAACAGACACAAGTCTAGATAAAATCTCATCAAAAAGAATGTCTGTCCTCTTGATGTGAACACAGAATTCAACTGCAACACCACCAACACGGGTAAACTGGTCTTTAATTTCCATATGCACAGCACTACTTTCACTATTTGAGTCATCCAGTTCCTCCAACTTTCCATTTGGTTGCCACATGCCACTGACATATAAGAAAAAACATCGTCCACATATGACAAAAGCAACTCCACTAGGTATGGCATAATGGCCTTTTGCACATCAACTAGAGTTCTTGGAAGGTCAACACACCATGAGCTTGGCCATCATAAAGTGACACCGCCATATTCAAGGCACCCATCCAGTCACCTGCTTTGCGCAAAACTTCTATACGTTCTTTCCATAGGAGAAGACGAGAAACAATAAGATGCGTAGGTCCAAGTATATACACAGTAGCACCCCTCACAGCTAAAAAAATGTGATAAGCTTTTTCAGGGTTCCCATAAGTATTAGTGAAGTGGGTATGGTAGCCAATGCGATCATCAACTTGAGGTCTATCTACAGCAAAACTTGTCTGGTGAATCACGGTGCCATCTTTTGCATACAGATAAAGTTGTCTAGCTGATGTAAGAATTACCAACATCTGAAAGAGCATATCAAAGATTATTAGATCCTCAGGTTTCTTTAGATAGGTCTCTTGTCCATCTTCCTAGTAATCTTTCTTGTTTTTCTTAGATTTAGAAAGAACATGATCATCAATATCACTTCTATTGTCATTTGAATTAAAAAGGGACAAAAGACTCGCAAAATGTCGAAGTCATCTAACTATTTTCACTTAATAGACATGGTACCTAGTCATCCAGCCAAGCAACACCTATTGCTGAACTTTTAATGGTCCATTTACCATATATTTTCAACTCCATCTTCTCTGACTTCTACGACTTTTCCGACTTCAACAACTTTGCAACCTGAACTTTCTGATCCCAAGCCATTGCAAGCAGTGGAACATTTTCTGATTCTTTCACCGGCACACTTTCTGAAACAAAATTTGGTATTATAGATTAGACAACCTAAGATAATGACAAAATTAATTCTAAATTAACCACATGACCCATGCTCCATAAGAACTAAGCAGACAACCACTCCTTCACTCCAGTCTCCATAAACAGAAGTACCAGACTAAACTCAAAATCCGACATTTAATTGTCTTCTATTCAAATAAAATCTTATCACAAGTTATTTTATCTGATTCCAAAGTATCGCTTGCAAGTTCAAACCCTGTTAAAGGTGAAATTTTTACACTCAATTAAATTTAAACAGGGCATAGGATAATAACTTCATTTCCATTCAACAAAAACAAACTAAGGGAGTATACAAAATAAGGTTATAGTGAGATAAGAAAAAATGGTGCATAATCATTAAGAGATTATCAGCAGCTCAGCAAAGAGGATGCCAACACCCAGGAGGCTGAAACAATAAGAGCCAAAAGGTTGTTGATACGGGGTGAATTGCAACATAGTAAACAATTGAAAACACGCATCAAGATCACTAGTATCCGTTCAAGATTTAATACTCAAATGATATCGAATTTACCTAAAAAACAAACATTATTTTCAAACTAAAATGGCTTGTTCCGAAGAGGGGGGGGGGTATTGTTGTCACATGAAATCACAAATGCATGAAAAACATTGCATGGACAAAAAAATGATGGGAAGATAAGTTTTTGGTAGTGAGGAAGATGAGCTTTGACCAATAGTATTATGTTTAAAGTTCACAAAGATATAGTCAAGCTAAACAAATGCAGAAGATCAGCCCACAATACTAACTCAAAATCAATCTAACCTTTCTTAGCCTTTTGCTTTTAACAGTTTTCACTTTCTCAGGTGACTTAGGGCAAGGCATGTCATCCTGCTTAAAGAAAGATTGAAACAAATCCATGTAAACAAATCAATGAAATAGACATCATCTATGAATCATCGAAATAAAAGAAATCACCTTATTAAAGTAAAACTGCTAGGCATAGGCAGCGCCTCAGGGGTAATAAAGTCCGAAGTGCTGTAACACATTAAAAAAATTCATCAGATTCTAAAACTGGCAGCTTTGATTACTCTAAGTATGCATTTCTAGCCCTAACCATGACCTCAGGAATCATATTTAAACCATTCCTCGACCAAATTTAAATTCTCCAGACAACATGCAGATGAATTAACAGGTTTAATTCTTAAATTAGTCAATTAACAGTCTTAATTTTTCGTTAATTGATACAGACGAATAATAAAAAAATAAATATATTTAACAACAGCAAGTAATGAGAATATCCAATAGGTTAAAGATTTAAACTCAAAAATTAGATTATCGGAAAGTTTACCAAAAGAAATCCTGACTGACAATGAAATCTTTATCCTCCGTACTGACAACCGCATCGAAATCAAGAGTCGTCATCGTCGATGAAGGATAAGATTCTGGTGCTCCTTGAGCTTCCGAATCGAGAAGATTCTGGAATCGAGACGGATTGGGGAGAAATCAACCTGTGAATGCCAGAGAGGATCAACCTGCGAAATCAACCTGCTGAATTGGGGAGAAATCAACCTGCTGAATTAAACCCTAATTCAGCAAATTATTCGAATTAAGTAAAAATAAGAAATTAATACCTGTGTGAGGGTGAGGTTGAGAGCATCGGCTAGAGAGAGAGGAAGGAATGAGACTCGGAGGAGAGAGAAAGAAGGCACTTGAGAGTGGATGCGTATTGGTATGAAATGGCGTCGGAGAATGGATTTAGGTATTACTGTAATTCTTCTCTCTCTGTGTGTGTGTTTATTCCGTATAGATTTTGGGGGAAGGAGGAGATGAGAGTACGCCCGGGAATGGAAAAGAGATTTCAACTTTTCATTCGTTTGGTGGAGGGAAAAAAAAAGGGGAACTTAAAAATAATCAAAGAAAATTTTGATTCAAAATTTCTAACTTCATCAGTCTATTTGGAGCTAATTTTTAGGGACTAGCTAGATTTTTGGAGCCAATTATTTTTTGAAATAACTTTTTAACAGTTTTTTGAAAAAACAGTTAACTTTTTAACAATTTTTGTTTAATTATATACTCCCTCCGTCTCAATAGTAGCTTCTCATTTTGCCATTTTGGGTATCCCGTTAATAGCTTCCACTTTCCTTTTTTGACAAAGGAATCTTTACTATTCCCTTCACTCATTCTCTCTTCTACATTATTTTAATACTCACAACACTATTATAATTTATTATTTCCTCCACTCATTCTCTCTCCTATTTTCAAATTACACTCACAACATTTTTACTTCCCCCTCATTTTCTTAATTTGCGTGCAACACAAAAATTGGGCAGCTCTTATTGAGACGGAGGGAGTACTATATACTAACATTTTTTATTTTTTTTCAATATTTTTTTATAAAGGAGACTATTTTAGACGTTGGTTAGTCCTGAAATTTAATGCAAAAAGTTATATAAAAAAGTTATGAATTTTGAAAGAAATAAAACTTAACTTTTTTTTTTATTTTCAAATTGGGTTTTTAAAAGAATTTTTTAACAGAATTAAAAACAGTTACGAAAAAAATAATTTTCTAACAGATTTTGAATAAAAAAGTTAACTTTTTAACATTTTTTTAAAAAACAGTTAACTTTTTGAATAAAAAAGTTAACTTTTTAACAGTTTTTAACATAATTAAAAACAGTTATGGTTTAGGTATAGTGGTGGTAGTGGTAGTAGTGGTAGTGGTAGTGGTAGTGGTAGTAGTGGTAGTAGTGGTGGTAGTAGTAGTGGTGGTGGTAGTAGTGGTGGTAGTAGTAGTGGTGGTGGTAATGGTGGTGGTAGTGGTGGTGGCAGTAGTGGTAGTAGTGGTGGTATTAGTAGTAGTGGTGGTAGTGGTGGTAGTAGTGATAGTAGTAGTGGTGGTAGTGGTGGTAGTAGTGATAGTAGTAGTGGTAGTAGTACTAGTGGTGGCAGTGTTGGTAGTAGTGGTGGTAGTAGTAGTGGTAGTAGTAGTGGTGGTAGAGGTGGTAGTAGTGGTGGTAGTAGTAGTAGTGGTGGTAGAGGTATTGGTGGTGGTAGTAGTAGTGGTAGTAATGGTGGTAGTAGTGGTGGTAGTGGTAGTAGTAGTGGTAGTAGTAGTAGTGGTGGTAGAAGTAGGGGTGGTATTGGTAGTGGTAGTGGTAGTACTAGTAGTAGTAGTAGTAGTGGTAGTGGTAGTAGTGGTAATAGTGGTGGTAGTGGTTGTAGTGGTGGTAGTAGTGGTAGTAGTGGTGGTAGTGGTAGTGGTGGTAGTAGAGGTGGTAGTGGTAGTAGTGGTAGTGGTAGAAGTAGTGGTGATACTAGTAGTGGTGGTGGTGGTAGTAGTAGTGGTAGTGGTAGTAGTGGTAGTAGTGGTAGTAGTGGTGGTAGTAGTGGTGGTAGTGGTAGTAGTGGTGGTAGTAGTAGTAGTGGTGGTAGAAGTAGTGGTGGTAGTGGTAGTGGTGGTAGTGGTAGTAGTGGTGGTAGTAGTAGTAGTAGTAGTGGTAGGGATAGTAGTGGTAGTAGTATAACAATTGCATTAGAAGGATATAATGCAGCGCCAAGTAACTTAATGCAAGAGTGTTATTGAAGACATTGCATTAGTAATATAACAATTGCATTAGAAGGATATAATGCAACGGCAAGTAACTTAATGCAAGGGTGTTATTGAAGGTGTTGCATTAGTAATATAGCTATTGCATTAGAAAGGATATAATGCAAATCCAAGTAACTTAATGCTAGGGCTTTATTGATGTCATCGCATTAGAAGAATCTAATGTAACGCTTAGAAACCTAAGGCAATGCAAAACCCATAGTTGTTATAATAGCTCAAATAAACCATTGCATTAATGAAATAATACAACACCAGTCTAAAGCATTGTTGCATTTGATGCGTTTCATTTGTATGAAAATGTAGTAGTGAATTCTTAACTTTTTTTATATAACTTTTTGTAAAAAAATTCACTACTAACTAACATCTCAAATAGTTTTATTTATCAAAAAAAAAAAATTAAAAAAATTAAAAAAGTAAATGCTATTGTCCGTCCCTCTTTTTATTATATACATTCATTTCTTTAAAAATGCTTAACTTTTTTTATATAACTTTTTGTAAAAAAATTCACTACTAACCAACATCTCAAATAGTTTTATTTATCCAAAAAAAATTAAAAAAAGTAAATGCTATTGTCCGTCCCTCTATTTTCTATTATATACATTCATTTCTTTAGAAATTCTTAACTTTTTTTATATAAGTTTTTGTAAAAAAATTCACTACTAACTAACGAACATATCAAATAGTTTTATTTATCCAAAACTAAGCGCCATTCTTCCTTCCAACTTTTCCCCGAAACATGATGCGAAAAAATGGTTTCCATTGCAATATGAGTTGCAAAATTAATTGTGCACGTCAATTTTCAATGAGCACTTTTTACTCTGAAACTGATTTCAATTCGGTTGCAAAATGCAACTGAAATTGAAACACAAGTTCAGCTGTTTCAAAAACCATTGCAAAACTAAGCGGCATTCTTCTCTCCAACTTTTTCCCTGAAACATGAAATGACAAAATGGTTTTCCATTGCAATATGAGTTGCAAAATTAATTGTGCACGTCAATTTTCAATGAGCACTTTTTAATCTGAAACAGATTTCAATTCAATTGCAAAATGCAACTGAAATTGAAACAGAAAATTGAAACAGAAGTTCATCTGTTTCAAAAACCGTTGCAATCCCGAATCATGAAGCGACAAAATGGTTTACCATTGCAATATGAGTAGCAAAATTAATTGTGCACATCAATTTTCAATGAGCACTTTTTACTTTGAAACTGATTTCAATTCAGTTGAAAAATGCAACTGAAATTGAAACAGAAGTTCATCTGTTTCAAAAACCATTGCAATCCCGAAACATGAAGCGACAAAATGGTTTTCCATTGCAATATGAGTTGTAAAATTAATTGTGCACGTCAATTTTCAATGAACACTTTTTACTCTGAAACTGATTTCAATTCAGTTGCAAAATGCAACTGAAATTGAAACAGAAAATTGAAACAGAAGTTCATCTGTTTCAAAAACTGTTGCAATCCCGAAACATGAAGCGACAAAATGGTTTTCCATTGAAATATGAGTTGCAATATTAATTGTGCAGGTCAATTTTCAATGAGCAGTTTTTAATCTAAAACTGATTTCAATTCGATTGTAAAATTCCGTTTCTGTTGCCATGTTCTGAAACTGATTTCAATTCGGTTGTAAAATTCCATTTCAGTTTCCCTATTTTCCTGTAGTGCATATCGGCAATTAGTTTGTTCATGGTTTCAGAAGCTAGTAGCTAGATTACAACCTATTGATGCACTAAGGATAATTCGGATATTTTCCTACATTATCAGTTTGGTTCCATTACCGGGAAACAAAGAAAACACTAAACTTTGAAACCTTGCATACTTACAAACATGGAAACAACCCAGGCACAGATACGGGTGCTGGAAACCGTACTGCTAACCTTCCTCCCCCTCCACCTGGATTTCCTACAAGAAGGGCCACTCGATCCAATAGTGTGGCAGATGGCGTGGGAATACAAGACAGGAGGTGGGAGAAGAGACCCATGGTCATCCAAGGGGGTGGCCAGCAAGCCAAGAAAATCTAAACGGGTCGAACAACTGCAGGCGACATGGATGGTCCCTCAGCTTCTCACCCTAGTAGGAAGGAGATATTGCTAGAATGGGAAAGAGTGTTGCAGAGCTATCTCGAATTACAAGATGAATTGCTCGATCTTCCAGAGTCTCCTAAAAAGGATGATCGAAGGTCACAAATGGTAGCTCCGTCATTAACTTCAAATAGACGTGCTAATGTGGCTCTTAGGACATCAGGAGGAATTACAGGCCTCCTCCTACCCACATCTCAATTGACCGCACCGGAGACTTGAGGGTTAGACTTAATAGTCAAAGGGAACAGGAAGTTGACTCAGCACAGAGGAGACATCTTGAAACTGTGAGAGCTCGACCCAAGTCGCCCCCAAGAGAAGGTCGATCACATCCTAGGAGAGATATGAGAGAAAGGACTCCTCCCAGAGATGAAAGAGAGAGAGATAGCACCCTCAAGGAGGGAACACCATAAAGAAGAACGACAGAAGTCCAATTCCTTCTCCCACCAAAGAGGCGACTTGGATGTTAGGGAGCTTTTGAACTTAAACAGAAGGTTAGATGATCTGGAAGCTGATCGACAGGCGCCGGGCAGAAAGGGCGAACGAAATGATATCACTCTTCGAACCTTGGCCCAGATAATGCTCGATAAAGGCCCACCTGCAGGTGTAAGTACCACAATCTGGATCACCCTCTTCTGAGCACCCGGGAAACACCACAGACTCACGCAAACGCAGTCTCGAACACCCGAAACCCTAAAAAAAACCTTAAAATCCCTCAAAAGCCTAAAAAACCACCAACCAAACCAAGGGGGGCCTTTCTGGGACAAAAAAACACAAAAGGACTTTTTAGGAATTATGAAAAAATTGGAAAAGAACAGAAGGTCCGTACGGACCTCTTTGCAACCAGACATCATAATTACGAAATCCTCTTAAGTCCACATTATTCCCTCAAATCTGGGAAAACTAAATTTTTAGTTTTCATGGAAGGTCCGTACGGACCTTCTTGCACAATTTTGAAAACTATAAATAGAGGGCTCCCCTCCCTCATTTCACATATCTCCCTCTTCTCCTCTCTCCCTAAGCCTTCTGGCTGCCCTTCTAAGACCCCTCGGGGCACTCCCGGTATCACGAACCTAAACCCAGGCACATTTTGGTCACACGTGAAGCCCGTGGGGTTGGGTTTGCATTGCATCTCATCCCTTTTTTTGTTCTATTTGGTTTATTAAGTGTTCATTTTGGCTATTGTGATAAACTATGTGATTTAGATGTTATTATCTTGAATTGTGTCATATAATGTCTAAATGAAGAAAAAGGAAAATTTGTGTAGTAAAGTTTATAACACTTGGAAATTTGATTTGAAAGTATTGTGAAAGTGTCAAGGTGCTTAGGTGTAACTATAAGTTTAAGGTAGTTGTTTGTTGATTTTTAATCTTGGAGGAGCTTGGTTGTAATTTGTTTTATATATATCCTCCTTGGCTTCTTTAGGAAGCTTGTTTGTTCCATCAGCTTCCTCCATGTTCTACGTACTAAGAGAAAGCCTTAAACCCTAGCTAATCTTCAAAAAATTCCCAGAAATTCATCCTTGGATCTGTTGTTGATTCCATCTTCAAAATATTGCTAAGGAAAGGGAATAGAGCATGAATATCCGATTTCATCTTCTTTTTATTTTGGTAAATCTTGGTAAGTTGTTATGATTCTCTTCTATAACTGTTCATAATATGTCTAATGATGTTCTTATGCTGTTATGAATCAGTTTGGTAAAAGTTGGAACCCTTTTTTTGGTGTTTGAAGTGGAAAGTAAAGAGTTGGTTGAATAATTAGAGTTCTTGCCATGGGTTGAGAATTTGAAGGTGTTAGTGTTGTTAGGGAGGTGTTATATAGCAAGAAGGAAGTATATTAGGGTCCAAAACATGTATATAAACTGTTGGTAGTTGTCTTGCAGTAGCTGAAAATAGAACTGAAGCTTGTTGTGTTGTTTCTACTGAAGAACAGCTTCAGTTGCAGTTTCTGGGCTTGGGCACAACTCGTGCCCTGAAGCACGTATCGTGTCCTAGCTTTACCAAGTTGTGCGACACTCTAATACTGATGGGGCAAGTCGTGACTAAAAGCAGGACGACTGTATCTGGTGGGGGTTTATAGGGCATAGGGCACGAGTCGTGCCCTACCCTGCAGCCTGTGAGCAATGATTGAAGCTGTGTGAACCTAGTGTAATGGGCATGTATTGGTACACTCTTTAACTAGGCTTCTAGTATAACTTTAGTACTACAATGTGGAACTTGAAAGGGTCCAAATGGATAAGGGGAAATGCTTTAAATAATACCTTGAAAATGCTTGGGAGGCAATTGTACAACTTGAACCAAAGTTTATAAAACATGGTAAGTGACCTTGGAACCTTAAGAGAAGGTGTGTAATATTGTATTATGAATGTGTAGGGTTACTTATATGATATTATATCCTTATGTGATGACCTGTGTAGGGTTATTTGCTCTTATAGTGCCTAAAATGTGTTGTGCACTATTTACTTGGTTTCGACAGGAGTGATAGTACCCTGTTAATGGTTTACATATTGTGTTATGAAGAAAACAGGGCAACTGAAACGGAATTTTGCAACCGAATTGAAATCAGTTTCTGAACAGGGCAACTGAAACGAAATTTTGCAACCGAACTGAAATCAGTTTCAGAGTAAAATGTTCTCACTGAAAATTGACGTGCACAATTAATATTGCAACTCATATTGCAACGGAAAACCATTTTGTCGCTTCATGTTTTGGGGTTGCAATGGATTTTGAAACAGATGCACTTCTGTTTCAATTTTCTGTTTCAATTTCAGTTGCAATTATTAATATAAAATTTATAAATTTTGAACTAAAAAAAAATAGGCCGCAAAAATTTTGGAGGGAGGAAACCCGCCTAATTTTTCGAGGGATTTTGAAACAGATAAATTTCTATTTCAAATTCTCCATTCAATTTCGGTTGCAATTAATCCTAAATTATTTTTATTTTATTAAATTGTAACAGGTATATAAAACGGCAGCGTGTGTGTGCGGGGTGTATTTTTACCGCATTATTTGCTACCTAATTCCTACCCATTCAAACCAAACGCCGCTCTTTTCCCCCCTCTCTCAATCTCTCTCTCCACTACTGCGATCGTGGTGCTGGCTCTCTTTTCCGGTGAAATTCGTGGGGCCGGCGTCTTAGGCATCTCCTTCCCTTTCCGTCGAATTGAACAAGGTATTGATAACCCTTTTTCTGATTCTAACCTTTTTCTAATTCTAACCTTTTTCTGAGTCTCTCTCTAGGTATGGTTCCATGATTGTTGATCTCTTGCTATTGAATTTGTTGAATATTTGAAATGGACTGAATTTTACGTAGTTTATTGAATATTTGGTGTAGGATGTGAATTTTACATAGTTTATTGAATATTTGAAATGGACTGAATATTATTCGCTTTAGCAGTTTTTTTTTTTAAAAAGATTCATTGATTTGGGTTGAAACTTTTGATTATTTGTATTGGTTAGCATATTTCTGAATTTGATGATTCCTATGGGTTCATGTGGTAGTTCCATTTGGAAGCCAGTTCTAGTTCTTGTTAGGGTAGACCCATATTTACCTTTTGATTGAATGGCAAAATATGAGGTTGCCACAGGGAGTAGTCTATGTGTCTCCCATTGATTGTGTTTCCTTTGCCATGAACTATAGTGTCTATGTGGAATAATGGACTGTAATGTGCCCAATGTAAGCTAGTTGGATTTTGTGATTTATAAGCTTTATTTTTTTGTCGTCGTAAGTGCTTGCAACCATATCATAATGGCCTAGTATGTATCCCAAACTTATGCATTTTAGTCTACCTCAATTATAGGGATCAAATGCTTTGTTTTTGTTGATTGTATCCTAAACTTATGCATTTAAAAGTGCTTAAGCAACCAGTCCCTCTGGCCAATCTTAGTTTCTTGATCTGATAAGTCAATTTTTTTTTTAAAACTGGACTTCTGTATTCCGATATAGTTTGTGCAACCTAAAAAGAGGCCTCTTTCGTATTAAAAGGAGACATATGAAGTAGTATTTATTTGGAACATAGCTACCCTTTGAAGTAACCATGAAATATACTTTTTTGTATCTAAATTGATTGATTTCATATTGAAGGGGGTAAAGTCAGAAGCCTATTTCGTATTAAAAGGAGACTCTTTGAGTGGACATCTAGAAAGGGAAGTTAAGGGTCTTGAGTTAAATGAAGCGAGTATAGGAGTATCTGGTTCCATGTACTGCATTATTAAGTGACTATTAATATTTTGAGCCTTATTAATTCAGCAAAGCTTCTCCTTTGTGTGTGCATGTGTGTATTGAGTTTGTCAAATTTATCAAGCAACCATCTCTTTTATGTGTTTACATGTGTTTCAAAGTGTTTTCATGTGTGTGCACTCCCAGGTGAGTAAGATAAGGTTGTTGAACCCATGTTTATATAAGATGCCTTTATTCTGTGTATGTGGAATTGCTAGATCATGGTATGTCAGATTTCAGCCAGATACCCTTATGCTTTACAAGCTAAACCCATTATGGATATGCATATGAATGTGTCAACACACTGTTTCATATCGATTCACTGCTATCCAGGACCAGTTGGACTTATGCTTTCACATACTACTCCCTTTGTCTCAAAATAAGTATCCCCCATAGATTCACTTAGGTTATAAAAAAGAATAGGGGACACTTGATTTATGGTAGAAAGGAAGAGGACACTTATTTTGAATCATCACGGTTGGAATAGGGGAAACATGCTTTATGGTAGAGAGCGTACACTTTCTGCATTTAAAAGTGCTTATGAAATCAGCATAACTTATCATCTTTGTTCAAGTGATTGTTAAATTTTGAATGTTCAGTAACTGGATGACAAAATTGTCATTTGATGCAACTTTAATGGGGATGCCCTTGTATTTATATATTTTGGTGACATGAAAAAGAAAAAAAAATAACTAATGATTTATGTAAATTGAACGGCACCATTGAGATCGTTAAGGACATATGTTTTCGTAGGCTAGAAAAAAATTGAACTACTTTGAATGGTTACTTGCTGCAGTATTGGACATCTTATTTATGTTAACAGTTGAATCCTTTGGATAATAATTGAAGCTCAAATTTGGTTGCCTAATTTTTGGTTAACAAGTTGACATTAGATATATAAAAAAGTGGAAATCTTTTTTCTATTTATTTTTGAATTTCTTTGTGGGTGCGTACAATGTAATAGATTGATTAATTTCATAGTGTTGTTATGGATAGCAGAAGAAGTAGCCTTTTTTTGTGGTCAAGAAGGTAACAGGTTAATCAATCTATTCACCCCATATTCTCTGCAAGTTGCTCTCACCCCCACTGGCCACACCACCACCTCTATATTCTGTCTTTACTATTCATCTCCTTTTGATTGCTTCCTGGGATTTGGTTAGATTTTGTTTTTTTATTATTTTTATTTTTTTGCTGAATTATCTTCTCTTTTTGGTGTACTAGCCAATAGTTCTGGAACCCATATATGTAAATGGAGAGAACTCCGGATGGCAGTAAGCCTTTCCATATATGCTTTAAATATTTTTGCAATGTATAGTCCTACAAAAAAGCACAGCAGATAATTACGGTAAGTGTTTCCCACAGGCAATTGGAAATCCAAATGTTCTTTGGTATATTCAAAATTTCAAATGCGCGTTAAGTCGAGGCAATTGCAAATGATTAAAGTTCTCTTTCTTCATTTTCATTCCTATGTTTTCCTGCTATCTAAATGCAACCTAAAGTTTTTAAATTTCGATTATATCTAATGCCAAATGCTAATCCAAGTCGCACAGACTGATCAAGAAGCACATGAGTAGACTTATGCAGCTTGAATAGAAGGAATATAACTCATAGTTGGATTAATATGTGATAGCTAATGCAGGTCCCTCTTATGACTTTAATTGTTAGCAGGCGTTCAGTCAAGTCCTGATTTCAGGAGTAATCCATATACTTGTACATCTATAATTATATACACACACACCCACGAATACATATTCTTTTAGTGTTCTCATTTGAATTAGAAATAATCATGTCATCGTGAAAGCGTGTAGTTTTTTTTTAGTGAATAAATTTGCATATTTTTATAAGCCTATCAACATTTTGAACCATCTTACTTTGCTTAAGCTTTGGTTTTAACCACTCATGTATTTTTTAGTAGTTTTAACCATTGTACTTTAGAGACGCATTCCATTATCCCCAAAACCCTAATGTAACTGAACTGAATTTGATTGAGCTACTAACTTATTTTCTGTAATTTATTAGCTGTGGATTATAATTCTTGTTTGCTTGCTTGCAGTTAGCCTTGTAGCAGCTTTATCGGCAAGCATCTTGACCCACTCTCTTCGACCAGCGCTTTTATATCTGGTATTGCTCTGTCAGTATTAAGCTGTGATTTTGTCTGTGCCGTTTGAAATGACCTTGGACATATATATGTTTGTGCTATTTAATAATGCTATTATTAAATAACACTAAGCTGGTTGATCTGGTTATATAGTTGAATAAACATTAAAAAGGGTATACATCTATTCCAACAGACTAGAACAACTCAAGTCCACAAAAAATCTCAAACACTTTCTCATTTTGCATTAAGAAGGCAAGTAAGCCAAACTGCTGACCTGTAGAATATTGCACACAGAACCATTGACAGTAACACGGCCCTCAAAGATGAGCTCTACGCTGCTCCGTCTAGATGCCACTAAAAGAAGACATATAAAAGTTCAGGAAAATTAAGCTTTAAGCAGCAAAGACTATAGCAATTTCTTAAGCCCCTGTCAACCTAATGCTCTGTTTGGTTTCTAGGAAGATACAAGTGAAAGGAAAATGTGTTGGAAAGTGAAAGAATCAATATAAAGATAGTAATGAGGATAAACACACCATACTATCACAAATAAACAAACAAACTACTTCATATATAATCAAGTGAAATTCTTTCGTATTACTAAAAAGAGAGAGAGAAGGAGGGATTCAAATCTCTTTGATTTCCTTCTCATCTTCCTTTCCTAACTTTTTCCTAGAATCCAGCATAACGACAACAATAGCAACAAATCTTTCTCTGAACACATAAGTTTTATCTAGTAAAATTGATTAATAGACAGAACCCACTATTCTTGTGTCTAAGAAGGTCAAAATAAAGATAGAAGGGGTAGGAGAGAGAGGGGAACACTGTCTCGGAACCACCTTTGTTTGATGAACTGAACCATGAAAGTCGACCTAAGAGAACTGTATTTCTTAAGATCAGTTCATACTCTCTCTCTCTCTCTCTCTTGCCTGCCATATAAGAAAGAAAGTTGTTTATTTTTAAGGGTTGATGCTATTATTAAATTGTTTTACTTTATCCATGTTTTAATTATGTTGCAAGTCTACATTTGTTTTTATTTTTTTGGATATATATATATAGTACTATGCCAAGGGTTAGAGGCAAAGGCAACAGATGGGAAACTTCCATAAATGAACCTGGTAGAGTTCGTGTTACACGTCATCACCTTGTAGATGAGCCTATCGATGAACCTCTAAGTGATCAGCCTAGAGGTGGAAATATCTCTTCCTCGCAAGAGCTTGACCAGGATACGACAGATGGAAGCACTCCTTTTACAGAAGGTGGTAGCGAGCCCGGACATGATTCAGAGTCCACAGTCAATAGGAGAAGTCGTGGTGAGAATAGAGCTCCGCGAGCACCTGAGAATGCTGATCAGAGGATACCAGTTATTATTTATTGGAACACGTAAGTTAATATAATTCACTCCTTTCTCTTGTGTTTTTATGAATTCAATTAATATTATGTTGCTGAAAATATTTTGAGAAAGTATACTCTGGTTATACTTCAGTAGTTGAACTGTGCAGAGCAGCATTGTGTTCAGCAGTTTGTTATCTACTGAGTTGTCAATATTGATAATGGTTGATATGCAGTTTGTTATCTACTCTGCTCTGTGCAGAGCAGCAGTGTGTTCAGCAGATAACATACTTGCTATCTTCGTAAGATGTTACTTGAAGTTCTTATATTGATAATGGTTGATATCCTTTTAGAACACTTTGATTTACCGATAAGCTGCTGACTTACGCCATGGAAGATTGCATGCTCTGTACTATTTATTGTGGTTTTCTATTGAGAAACATCTTGGTATCTTGTATCTATTGGAAGATTGCATGCTCTGTACTGTTGTACCCTTGCATTTTTCACAGGAAAATGGGATTCATTTTAACTCTAGGTGTGTGTGCAAGACTTGCTTCAAGTCTCCCTTTTTTGCATTATTCCCAGATTATTTGGGCACAAGTTGGCACTCAATATGGGTTGTTATGCACTTGATTTATTTACCCATGCAAGCTAGCATTGCACATAATAGGGTGTTATGGCTTAGTATAATTGGTTGAATCTTCTCTTAAAGCCTATGGTTTTTGAGGAGTTTTATATTCACACACACAGGCACACACACATGCTCTATACTATTGAGGGTTTCTCTATTTGCCACCCGACAATAACCATTGCATTCCTTTGTGCCTTCTTGTCTATTAAAGGGGATGTTAGAAAGATAATTCCTTTTTGTAGACGGCTATCTGGACTCTTACAAGAATTAGTGCATACAACAATGGCTGGCCAAAGCTACACAGTAGAGCCAAAGTCACTTGAAGCATGGAATGTGTTTTTGTTGCAATTAATGGGAGAGTATGAGAAATTGGGTCAAATCCATTTTTTGAAGTCTTTGGCATTTCCTGTTTAATTGTTGACAGAAGTATAGCTTGGGAGTAAATTGTCATGGCTGTCAGTCTATACAGGCACTAGTTTGAGGAAGTTAGCTATTACGAAAAACTCTGTTAAGGGAAGTTTGTCTGCTTTGTTAATTTTTGTTACTTTTAGGTGCAAGATTAAATATCCAAACAATAGAATGCACTAGGAGATGTTCTATTTTCTATTGAGTTCCGTGTTTAGCCTTTGTCTATGTAGCAAACATGCATTTTATTTGAAATTAAAATTTCTTTCACTTAGTTTTTCAAGTTATTCGTCTATATCTGTCATAAACCCGTGTAAGAATTAGAATTTATGCACCAAAAAGATGTCAAACCAAGAAAGAAATGAGTATGCTGTTATATGTAAACTGAGTTATAGAAATCCTTAGCAAATGATGCAATGCAGTTTATATAAATCTCATCACATTTTTTAGGTAGAGGCAAAGTATTTATGAACTGAAGAAATTTTGTATATACCATTTCCTTTTACCGCATAGCTCATAATTTACAATCTGATTTTATCATTCTTTTAGAATTCGAACATTAGATACATGCAATTGTATCCGAATTGTTAATTCTCTTCCCAGACAATAAAAGGATGCCAAAGTAAAGTGTTGGACTGTTGGTCGTTTAACATTCTCAGATAAACAACACGTTCCACTAAAATTCTTTGTAATAAATACTCACAAGACTGGAGTATTAGCTTTATAACTTTTCCCAAGTTTCTTGCTTTATTGTATTGTTTATGGTTTTTATCATTACAGTTGAAAGTTAGTACTTTAGGTCTTTTTAGGGGATGATCTGTTTATTATCATTCCAGTACAGCTGTTACATAGGTTGTTTATTATCTATTTTAGCAGTCTTTCTGTCTGATTCAATGACTTTGATAATCCGTTTACTTTGTTTATTGCTGTGAATGAAACTACATTTAGGACAAATTTGTTGCTATCATGTTCCTGCTGCAGAAAAGCATTATTGTTTTTGAAAGTTTTATTCTTATTTATATCATAATAAAAGTATATTGGGTTAACTGTTTGAGCTGGTATAATTTTCTTTCAGCTTGGTAGTTCCAGAGTAGGACGATGGTATCAAGTTTCCTTGTGTTGCTAAAGGAATAACAAATGCAATTCAAGGAAAATTCGTTGTCGGTGAGGATGGTCCCACATGGAAGAAAGTACCCGAGGGGATGAAAGATTACTATTTCAAGGAATGGAATGTAATATCTCCATATTCAATCCAATTAATTACCTAATTTATACATGCTTAATATAACATATGTTTTTAACTTCCTAATTGCAGAGCCATTACAAGTGCATTGAAACTTATCCGGAAAGACTATTTCGAAAAATTTGGAATACGATGGCTTGTGAACAGTACAAACGCATGTGTCATAGGGGACGACAACAATTCCCCCGTAATGGGCACCCATCATGGTGCACGCAACATGACTGGAATCGACATTTGCTATTTTATGCAAATGAAGAGGCTAGGAAGAAGTGTGAACAAGCAAGAAATAATCATAAGTCAGACCGCAATGGTTTGGGATTAACTAAACATTCAGGGGGTTCAAAGAGTTTTGCCTCACATGAGCTTGCGTTGGTAAGAGTTTATCTATTGTTTATATAGTCTGTCATTACAGATAAAGAAGATAAAGAGGAAATTATTATTCTTTGTCTTTATTACAGATAAAGAAGAATCCTGACAAAGTCATCACAGAAGATGACGTTTTTCTTAGAACCCACAAGAGAAAGCAAGGCAGTGGCGAGTTTGTGGATGCTAAGTCCAAAAAATCTTTGAGAGTTTAATCTAAATGTTTTATTAATTTTATTACTTCACTCTAAATGTTTAATTATACTCGATCGCTATTGAAAGTGTATCTTTGATCTCAAGACTCTTTTTATTATTTATAAAATGCAAATAGAAAAGTTACTTATAATATTTTTTTATTTATTTACATTTTAGGAGGATTATACTGCTCGAAAGAAAGGTGAGGGTTTTGATTCCACAGCTTGGGTGGATGTAACTGGTGGTGTTGTAAAGAATCGTTTGTACGGCTTTGGTAAGTTGGTTCCTGCATTGCACATCTTGAGAAGCAACACGATTTCGTCATCTACATGTTCAAGTGGAGATTTCACACAGACACAAGAGTTTGAAGATAAGTTGAACGAAAGAGTTGAGAAAATGAGGGATGAAGTCACTGCAAAATTAGAATCCACATATGAGGCTAAATTTGAGGAAATGAAAAATGATTTCCAGTTGCAATTTCAAGAGATGCTCAAATCGAGGACTTAGAGACTTCAAGCTTACGTAGTTTAATAGCACGACAGTTTAGTATGATAATTTGAGAATTTATTTTGAATGTTATGTTTGAATCTTTGTTGACTTTATTTGTTTGATTTAAGATATTTAAGTTAAATTTTCAATTAGGTACAATTGAGAAATATTTATAATATTAGTAATATTTTATTTTTAGAAAATAATTTTCTGCAACATAATTTTTCGTTGCAAATTAGGTTGCATACTTGAAACTGAAAAATTTAGTTGCTAATTTAGTTCATGTAATATATTTTTGAAACAGAATAATCAGTTGCAATTAGAAACAGAAATAAATCGGTTGCAAATTTTAGAAACAGAAATAATATATTTGAAACAGAACAATCAGTTGCAATTAGAAACAGAAATAAATCGGTTGCAAATTTTAGAAACAGAAATAACATATTTGAAACAGAACAATCAGTTGCAATTAGAAACAGAAATAAATAAGTTGCAAATTTTAGAAACAGAAATAACATATTTGAAACAGAAAAATCAGTTGCAATTAGAAACAGAAATAAATCAGTTGCAAATTTTAGAAACAGAAATAAATCAGTTGTTGTTTGCAACCGATATAAAAATTGTTCTAGGAAACACATTGCAACAGAATTTGAAACTACTTTAACCGATATAAAAATTGTTCTAGGAAACACATTGCAACAGAATTTGAAACTACTTTTTCCGTTTCAAGGATTTTGCAACCCAAACAGCGGTCAAAAGCGGACGAGGCTTCCTGCGACTGCCTTTGTAACGGAAATTTTCGGTTGCAAACATCATTTTGCAACCGATTTTCCTGAATTGCAACCGAAAAATCCGTTTCAGTTGCCCTATTTTCTTGTAGTGAATGTGTAGGACTTACGTGATATACTTTGTGTCATACGAGTTTACATATTCATAGCTAATTGTGCACATAGTGTTAAATACGTGTTGCACTGTTTTTATTGTTTAACATGAGTTGCAGTACCATGTTGTATATGTATGTTGATGTCCCATTGGGTGGACTTACTTTCAAGTATCTGTAATGTGCTTGAATAAGGTATACTAGTTGATCTTCGGAAGTATAGGGAATGCAACCACTTATGAGAATATATTTCGTAAGGTGCTTGGATGTCCTTATACTTGTACCGTTCACCCCCTTCTGTGGCCACGGATTGAGGGGTTCAGCTTCTATGGATATGTGCAGTCATGCCATAAGATAGCGAGGAAGCTTATATGGATCTCTGTAAGGGGTCATTTAAGATGTGAATGTGCACTAGCAGTTCACAAAATGAGAGGAGTATGACTCCCACCGTAGTACTACCTATGATTCAGATGGGAAAGGTAAAGGGAAAGGTAACGTAATGTGTTTACTGTTTTCCCAATGTGATTGAGCAACCTATTTGGTGTTGCATATTTGTTGAGCAACCAGTTTATGTGTTGCATCTTGTATGGCATATTGTTGCATACATAATAGCTTGCTGAGATTTTATCTCACCCCTTCTCCCTTTATTGTTTTAGATCCCGCTGAGACAAGAAGACCGGACCAGTGAGGCCAGGACAGGAGTTTGGACATCTTTTGGTTGTCGGGGTATGTGTTGTCTTGGGGAGTTGGGATTGTTGGTTGTTATTCGTTTGGGGAAAGGTTTTATATATAAAACATTCATAAACATGTTTCAGTTGAGTATGTTGTAATTCAGTTGGGATTGGTTTGTTTTATGGTTGGCTTGTGTAAGCCTTACCAGTTGTATAGTTTGTATAAACAGGTTGTGTTTGGTTTCAAACATGTGTATATATCACCTCCGTGCAGAGTGGTTATGTTGAAATTGTTTTGAAAATGAGTTGTATACTTTTCAAGTTAAAGTAAAGAAAAGTTTTTTTAAAAATGGTATTTTGGGACTTTTCATCATGGGACACGAGATTATAGGTCTCGGGAGTTGGGAGGAGCCCACAGTTGGTATCAGAGCTTTGGCTAGAAGTCAAGGGTAGATGTCTAGTCTAAGGGGGAGTGTGTGATATCTAACGCTGAGTGTTTAATGCAGGGATCATTGAAATGGCTGGGACTAGTAGTGACTAGCAGAGGGAACATGGGAACATTGGTGATCAGGGTGCTGGGGGAGATCAGAATGCCGAGATGATGGCTATGTTTTGGCTATTCCTCCAGAATATGGCAGCTCAGGGTAGAGCACATCAGCAACTTGAGGCAAGGCCAACACAGGGGTTAGAGAAATTTATCAAATTGTCTCCACCTAGCTTCAAAGGAGATCCAGATCCACTAATAGCAGAGAGGTGGCTGGAAGCCATGACTAAAATCTTTGTTGCAATGGAGAGTACATATGAAGAAAAGGTTAGATGTGTAGTGTTCAAGTTAGAGGGTCCTGCCGAACATTGATGGCAAATCCTTAAGGAAAGCTGGGAGCGGGATCATACGCCCTAGACATGGGACAACTTTGTTGGGAAATTCAAGGAGCACTTCATTCCTGTGATTACCAAAGACAAGAAAGAGGTAGAGTTTCTGAAGTTTGAGCAGGGGGCAATGACAGTATCTCAGTATTTTGCAAAATTTACGAAGTTAGCCAGGTATTGTCCACATCTTGTACCAGATGAAAGCAGGAGGGTTTACAAGTTTGTCAAGGGACTCAGGTTGGAGTTCAGAAAGCAATTATTGACTCATGATTTTCCTAACTACCAGGCATCAGTTAATATGGCATACAGAATTGAGAATGACATTGAAGAACATAGAGGTAAATCTGAGGGTAGTGGAAGCAAGGCTAAGTTCTCAGGCAAGAGTTCAGGTCAGAGCAAGAATCAGCCTAGATCTTCAACTTCTGGAGTGGCTAAGGAAGGAACAGTTATAGTTTCTACTCGACCTGTATCAAGCAAGTTTGGCACTGTTTGTAATTGGTATAAGAAAGTGGGGCACTCAGAAGACAGTTGTTGGAGTAAGCAGGGAAAGTATATGAGTTGTGGTGAGATGGGGCACTTCAGAAAGGATTGTCCTAAGTTCAAAATGGGTCAAGCTGCGGGTGGTAGACCCCAGGGTGACCAGCCCAAAGGTGGAGTAAAGAGAGATGTTGAGGGGAAACCCAAAGAGAGAGTCCAAGGTAGAGTGTTTACTTTGGATAGAGGCGCGGTAGATCCCAGGGTGACCAGCCCAAAGGTGGAGTAAAGAGAGATGTTGAGGGGAAACCCAAAGAGAGAGTCCAAGGTAGAGTGTTTACTTTGGATAGAGGCGCGGTAGATCCCACCGCGGTTATAAGAGGTATTGTCCCTGTCTCAGGGGTCTGGGCTCGTATTCTTATCGACCCTGGATCGTCTCATTCTTATGTGGCATCTTATTTTGCATTTACATTGCATATGTTGCCTATGTTGTTACCTTATGTGTTAGAGGTTTCTACTCCTGTGGGAGAGCACCTCGAATCCTCTTGGATCTATCATGGCTGTGAGGTGATTATTTGTGGGCATGTATTGCCATTGGATTTGATATAGTTACCAATCCAAGATTTTGATGTTATTTTAGGCATGGACTGGATGAGTTCTTGTCATGCGTTGGTGGACTATCGCAGAAAGCGAGTCACCTTTTCTATGCCTGATGTGCCTGTGTTTATATTTAATGCTGATAAGTCTTTATTTGGAATTCATGTTATATCTGCTATAAAGGCTAGGAAGTTGTTATCTAAAGGGTGTGAGGGTTACTTGGCATATGTGGTAGACTCTGGTAAGAAGTCTCCTTATTTATCTTGTGTTCCAGTTGTGAATAAGTTCAGTGATGTATTCTCAACTGAGTATTCCATGCCTCCTGATAGAGAAGTGGAATTTTGTATTGATTTATTGCTAGGTACTTCACCAATTTCTAAGGCACCATATAGAATGGCTTCAGCTGAGTTAAAAGAGTTGAAAATTCAGTTACAGGAGTTGTTAGATAGAGGTTTTATTCATCCCAGTGTGTCACCCTGGGGAGCACCAGTGTTGTTTGTTAGGAAGAAGGATGGTACTTTGCGGTTGTGTATTGATTACAGACTACTGAATCAAGCTACAATTAAGAACAAATATCCTCTTCCTCACATTGATGATTTATTTGATCAACTCCAACGTTCCGTTATATATTCCAAGTTGGACTTGCATAGCGGATACCATCAGTTGAAAATAAAGCCAGATGATGTGTCTAAAACAGCTTTCAGAACAAGGTATGGGCATTATGAATTTCTTGTTATGCCATTTGGGTTGACCAATGCACCGGCAGTCTTTATGGATATGATGAACAGGATCTTCAAGTCGTATCTTGATAGTTTTGTTGTGGTCTTTATTGATGATATCCTGGTATACTCAAAATCCAGGGAGGATCACGAGAGGCACTTGAGAATTGTTTTATCCGTGCTTCGTGAGAAACAGTTGTTTGCAAAGTTCAGCAAATGTGAGTTTTGGCTGTGTAGCGTTGTGCGGATTTTGAACATTCCCTTTTTATTTATCGTTTGAGTTGCCACCTATATTATTTTTTGAAAACATAGAAAAACCATTTTGAAAGAGATTTTGGGTTCGGGGCTTATGTTATGGAATGGGAAGGTCAAGGAGCACCCATTCCACCCAATTCGGAGATCAGTCTTGCTAAAAAAAAGAGAGGTTTTTCGAAAAATAAAAGGATTTCAAATAAAAAAATAAATAAAGATCCATTTAACGGGGTTAAACGGAATGTAGGATCGATTGCTTCGAGACCATCCCCATGATTTAGGGAGGCTCTAGGCCGATCCTAGATTCTATGTATTTATGCCACTCTAACAATCAATTAGAAAGGAATTAGGGGTTACCTTGCGTGAGGTGATTCGGGCAGAGTTTCGACTCAAGTTTAGAATCGAATCTTGACACGGACAGAGCTTTGCCTTAGTCCTTGACTCGGATCTTGATGTTTGTTTATCAACAAGGTTGACAAACAAACTTTGAGGTGATTTTAGGGGTGATTTACAGGAATCTTTCAAGGAGAGAAACCAGTAAATGTAGGGGAATTGTTGGGATTTTCGGACCTCTGAAATACTGGAAGTCACCAAGTATTTATAGGTGTTGGAGAGGTGTAGGTGGAGAGGTAAAACACTCCTAGGAAGGTTCCAGACTCCAAAATCATTGGTTGATCGGATGGACGAAGTTTTATCTTGAAAAGAGGTTGAAATCGACGAGGAAATTGTCATCTGCATGCTGCAGAACACCAATATCTCACGCGAGACACGCCATTCCGCGCTGGATATTGCAGTCTGTGGACAATTCTGCCCTTTCCTCATTATCTCGTATGCAGTTTAGTCCAAACTAACGGTGGTTAGTCAAAACATAACGAAACATGACGAAATGGTGGATTTCCACTTCTTGACTCAAAGCGAGACTTAGAGTGCTATAAATGTGATCCGATGGATTCAGAATGGGGTATCTACAGAGCCCCTCGTCGACAAGTCTTATGGAAGAAGTCATGTCAACGACAGAAAAGACATCATTCTGAACATCGGGATGGTCGGGCCGCACGGCTTCCTACGTATCTCTATCAGAGAATCAGACCATAACGTAGTTCGACTCCAAAACACAAAAAGGCTGCTTTAGGTATTTTGAAAATCATTTTGAAAATCGAGGAGATTTTGTTTTGGAAAGGTAAATTCATACTGAGGAATCAAATCAAGACCCAATTCTGAATATACCTGCCTGTCTGAAGATTCGCCTGTCTGGGCTCCGAACCTGCGGGGAAATATGTTAGAAAACAAAGGCTCACCTGTTTGGTCCTTTGAGTCCTGTTGGTTTTGTGACGATTCGCCTGTCTCTGGGCTCCGAATCGGGCTTTTGTGATGACGATTCACCTATCTAGGCATTGGACCGAGCTTTCGATTTGACGATTCACCTGTCTGGGCATTGGACCAAGCTTTTCTGATGAAGATCCACCTGTCTGGGCGTTGGACCGGGCTTTTCTGATGACGATCCACCTGTCTGGGCGTTGGACCGAGCTTTTGATTTGATGATCCACCTGTCTGGGCATTGGACCGGGCTTTTCTTTTGATGATTCACCTGTCTGGGCTCTGAATCATGTGGAATGAGTTGATCTTTGGATCAATTGGTTTTTCGGGCGACTGGTGCCGTACCGGGCAATCGTGCGGATGTCACGTTCGGCTCGTTCCGTGAATTGCGGTGCCGATTTTTCCACGTTTCCTTGCTAGTGTGTCACTTCCAAGGGTAAATGCGTCAAAATTTTGAATTTTGACGTTGCGTAGATGCTTATTGTCGAGGACGATTTTGTAAAATTCAAAAAGGTATATCTCGCGCAAGATATCATGTCTCGTGCGGGACTTCTACTGTCGGGCCAATATATAACAGCAGCTGCTATTTAATTTGAAAATATCTCTTTTTAAATTCCCTCCCTAGCTTGAGCCAAGGCAATTTTCTCTGCAAAATTTCGCGAGTTGCTTGTTAATTCCTCCTCCCAATCAACTTTCAATCCCTCCTCCCTCCATAATCAATGGCTCAAGAGAAAAAAAATCCGATTTAGGGGGGTTATTTGCATGGGAAAGATTATCCCCGCGACGACCTCACTTTTGATAGGGACGTGCATATTTCTACCGTCGTTCGGGAAGGTTTGGTAAGAGTTTCTCTCTCAATTCTTGTTTCTTGTATTGCATTGCCTTTGAACCCATGCTTTTTTGAATTCAAACTTCATCAATGGCAGTTTTTCTTTGCTTTTTGTCTAGAACTTGGTTCTACCTTGCATGCTTCATTTTTTGTTGAATTTGTTGGATGCTTGTTGTCGCGTTGTGTGTGTATGAGTCTCCTACATATCATGGATTGTAGGAGGGGTTGATTCGGGTAGTCAAATGCATCTTTGGGCATGCTTTTTTTGTAGGCACGCCAAGTGTTCGATGAAATGCCTCAATGAATATTTTCTTCTATTTCTTTGAGATTTCTGCCATGGAATGATTTCTAACATTGCTCTTTTGCTCTTTCTCTGTTTTGCAGTCGTACAGGCCGACGAAAAATTGTCGTGGGAGCCCGAAATTGGCTAGAGCTTTGTGGGACAAGATCAAGGACCTTAATGGGGTTCAAGCTAGGATGGCTCAAATAGGACTTTTGACCTTCGTTGATAACCTCCAAGGGATGAGACGGACTCCCCAAGTTCTTCAGGCGTTCAGGGAGATGTGGTGGGATACTACTCACACCGTGCATCTGCGCTTCGAGGAAGCCACTATGACTCCGACGGACTTTCTTGCTATCACAGGGATAGAGTTCACCGGTGAGCCCCTTCTGAAGACTGCGGGTTATAAGCCTGCTAGCCCAGCTGTGTGGAGGCAGTTGATTGGTTTTGCCCCTAACAAGGTTAAGGGGTTTGCTGCTGAGTTGTCGCCTCTCCGGGGTCAACTTGAAGCTTATGCGGAGAAGCCGAATGCGGACACTGATCGGTTGGTGCGAGGTACCCTCTGGTACATTCTTTCGGAGACTATTTTTGTGAACCACTCTTCTACGGCCCGTTTTTCCCTTTTGGGTTTGTTGGTGAACTTAGATGATGTGAGGACTTATGACTGGGGCTCAGCGGGGCTGGCCTTCTGTTATCATGCCATGGACGAGGTGTGTAGGCACACCAAGGATACCCTGTCGGGGTATTCTTATGCTTGGGAGGTATGTTCCTGATTCTGTCTCTGTCTTTTATCTGTACGCTTTGTCTGTATTTCGTAGTGAATCTGTTCTGTTTTCTTGGGCAGATATGGGGCTATGTTGTCTTCGGCCTGTACAAGTTTGAGCTGGAGAGCCGGGCCCCTTTTTTCTCGGATATCAGGAGGTGGAGCCACCCCAATCCGAGTGTTGATGAGGAGGAGAATCAGGAGTGGACCCTGATGGTTGCAGAGGGGCGGACCATGTTGGACGCCTTTGAGTATGAGCGGTTGGGCCTTTATCCATGGACCCTGGTGGAGCGGGAGGTCCACCGTGCTTGGGATGCCACTTCGATGCAGAGGATGTTGGCATCTCTGGAGGGGGATACTATGTATCTGGGTGAGTGAGTCTTTCCTCAGCATGGCAAAGGTAGACTGCCATATAGGGTGCCAGCGGATCCGCCGAGGGCGATGTACCCCACCCACTTCATTCCAGATGATGGTTATGCTGCTCTTCTGGAGGGTTATGTGACTACGACTCATGTTGTCCGAGGAGCCTCTTATGCGGAGTTCTTGCCTCGACTAATGGGTCCCCTTTCGGTGGGTGCTAGGCGATCGCTTGCTCGCGGTTTCGCTTTTGACTCTGCCTCAGGTTCGTCAGCCTCTAGCACTTCTTCTCAGTCTGCTGATTCTCTGCTTTTCGTGCCAGATTTTGGTCCTCTGAGCTACACGTATATGATGGGGAGCATGCCAATGATGGGCCACATCCCGACTCCGGATCATATTCCCGAGGGTTACCGTCTTCCGCCTGATGTCTCCTCGGTATGTTTCTATTCATATTATCTCCCGTATTTGTCCATATAAGTGTATATGTCCAACTTCATCTGAGCATTTCTTTCCTTTTGTTGTCAGATCACTATGTCCGCGACTGATTATAACCGGGGAGCGAGCAAGATGGCGGGATTGATGGCCCTGGTATCGGACCTGTCTGAGAGGCTGTTCCAGAAGGCATCTTTGGCAGCTTTGACGGTGGCCTCTGCGGTGACTCCAACTTGTGGAGCCAAGAGGTTAAGGAGGGACGGTAGCCCCAGTGGCGGTGAAGGCGGAGGTGCCGGCGGCTCGGGTGACCTGATGGCTTGATCCCCCTTTTCTCCCCATTTGTTTTTTGATGATTTGTAAATATTGGCCGTGTGGGCCCAGATAATTTTTCCTTTGTTTTGGTACCTGTTAGCACGTAGATGGCACAAAAAACAAGGTTTTCTTAATTCCTAGTCTTAAGTCTAATTATTTAGTTTTTTAACTTTCTCGACTTTCCGTGATTGGAAATGAAATGGCCATTTAGGCCGCAATTTTGAGCTTAAATTTGGTGTTGCACTGCACGTTAGAAACTGTACGTGCAGGTTTTTCGAGACTTGCTTCGTCAAGTCGGGGCTAGATTGTTATTTGTGCAGAACTGTTCCTGTTTTGCCGTGGCGATGTATCACGCGAGACAAGGCATCTCGCGCGAGACATGCTACCCAAACAGAATTCTTTTCCTTCTTCGAACGGGATTTTGTCAGTTTTCCCTATAAAAACACCCTGTAGTCCGGCCAGATAACTCATCCTAGCCTTTCAAACTCTAGAGATATTCTGTTAGGGTGGAGTTCGTGTCTTCTTTTTCAACCCTGTGATCCATGGCTTCCAAGGAGATTGCCCCAACGTCTATGATTATCGATGATTTTTCTTTGCCTTCTGAAGTGATTGAAGCCTTCAAGCAAGCATCAAGAGATTTTGTGAGGTCGTTTCGCAACCGATCTCGCAATAAGTTCATACCAGAATTCGGATTCAAAATCCTCTTCACCTTGAAGAACCTCCAACCGGATTGGAATCTTTTGCAGGGTGCTGCTCGATTTTGGGATCCTTCTGTCCATCTCTTCAATTTTTCTCTTAATGCGATGGTGCCTACTGTGGAGGAATTTGCCATTATCTTGGATATGCCTTTGACTGGTGAGATTGATGTTCCTAAATACAATAGGAATCATTCAGAGGCTTTGAATGAATTGCTAGGGATCCCCATTGATACTTGCTATGAGTTGGTTCACCGCAGGTGGGTAGATTGTTCTTCTTTTCCTGAGCGATTCGGCGGAGATTCAGATGATGACGCCTTTCATGTTTACAAACGAAATTTTCTGGCCCTTTCTCTTTTCGGAGATGTTTTGTTCACATGCAGGGGTAGCTTGGTTGACTCCCAATTGATGGAAATTGTTCTGCAGGCTAGGAAACATTCTAGGAACATTATTCCGCTAATTTTGGGTGAAACCCTGCACGGTCTTGATGAGTTGCATAAGACCGGTGCCATGACTCAAGGGAGTCCTCTTTTGTTGACTATTTGGCTTAGGGAGCATCTCAAGTTGATAGGTCCCCCATTGGAATATTCCCCGTTCACATATCATACGCGAAAGTTACTGATCAAGGATCTCTCGGTGGATGAGTGGGCTGAGTTGATTGCGAAGACGGTAACTGCTGATATCCTTTGGTGTCCACCTTATTGGAGGTTGAATAAATATTTTGCCAATACCAAGGGTTTTGACAGGGTTGTTCTTCCGAGTTTGCGAGATTCCTCCTTTTATTTTCCCAAGCGGGTGCTCCATCAGTTTGGTCAGCAACATGACACTTATCTTTTCGAAGGGGCCTCTCGTGATGTGTCTTATATTGGTGTAGAGTTTGCGCAGGTGCTAGCTCAAGCATGGGGTGAAGGGACTAGTCGGGACCGCTGGTCAAACCTTCGAACTTTTGATGCAAGTGTCTTCTTATCAGACAAGTATCTGGATTGGATCCTTCATACCGGCCACCCTAGTGTGGAGAAGATTGATGATCTGCGGCTTCCATTGCTAGGGGATTCTTTTGTAGCTAGCAGCATTTTGCGAAGGAGCGAGGCTCAGTCTGATCCTGCTAATGTACGGACCGATCCAACCCAGGATTTTCTTGATGGGGATTGGTACGAGAGGTGAGGCAAAGGGATGCCTGGAAAGACGCAAGCTTTAGATAGGCCGAATGTCTTCAAGAGGCTTTTGGAGTCCGTCTTTAATCGTCTTGAGGGATGTTCTGCTTCGAAGGGCCCAAAGCGCAAGAAGGATTGCGAGAACGGTGGTGATCATGTCCGCCGGCCTACCAAGTCAATGAAAGGCTAGATTTTAAGGAGTACCAAGAGATTGCTTTGAGAGATCAATAGTTTTGCTTTATTAGTATTTTTTTTTTCAAGATTGTTAGCTTAGTAAATTAGTCGTTGTGGTTAGGATTTCCCTTTTGCCATTAATAAATTGCATTTGACTAATAAAAGGACAAAATTAGATTAATTTATTTGATTAGACCGAACCCGAAGGCTGCCTACGTTCCTCTTTTACAGTAATTAAATAAGAGGCTCAGGTCTGACGTAGTTCATTTTTGAGAGAAAAAGGACAAAATACAATTTCAGGCCGAGGGATAATCTCGCGCGAGACAAGGACCTTTTTTTTATATGCACACCCTTTCTTTTGCCTAGATTGGCCTTTTGGTTTTTCAATCTAGCGGGCTTCTTTTCTTGTGCAAGCTCTAATTTTTGCCTAGGCCATCCCCCTCGGGATTTTCAACCTAACGAGCGTTTTTCTTTTTAAGAGGCCAAGTCACGCGAAGTATTTCTTGAGTTTGTCCATGTTGACTGGCTTCGGTAGCTGATCTCCGTCTAAGTCTACCAGCTGAAGGACTCCCCCAGAGAATATCTTCTTTACGATGTAGGGTCCTATCCATCTTGGTCCCCATTTGCCTAGTGGGTTGAAAGGTCCAGGACGATGCTCACGGAGAACCAGGTCACCCACTCTGATGTTCCTTGTCATGACCTTTTTGTTGAAAGCTCTTGCCATTCTTCTTTGGTAAGCTTGAGTGTGCTCGGCTGCTTTCAGCCTCCTTTCGTCTAGCAAGGCTAACTCTTCGTATCTACTTTCTAACCAGTCGACTTCATTCACTTGGTTTTCTAGAAGAACCCTTAGTGATGGTATTTCCAATTCTATTGGCAAGACAGCCTCCATTCCGAATGTGAGGGCGTAGGGAGTCTCTCCTGTAGCTGTTCGGACTGATGTGCAGTATCCCCACAGTGTGAAGGGTAACTTGTCGGGCCAGTCTTTCCCAGTGACTGCCATTTATCTGATGATGGTTTCGATTGTCTTATTTGCGGCTTCAACAACTCCATTTGTCTGAGGCCTGTAAGGAGATGACATGTGTCTTGTGATTTTATACTCGGTTAGGAGGTGATCGGTTTCCTTCTCAAAGTGCGAGCCATTATCGGATATCATCTCTTGCGGGACCGTACCGACAGATGATGTTGTGTTTGATGAATTCTGCAACCTTTCTGGCATTCAAAACTTTATAGGAGGCGGCCTCGACCCATTTAGTGAAATAGTCGATGACTACTAGGATGAAGCAGTGCCCATTGGCTCCTATGGGTGTGACCTTTCCAATCATGTTTATCCCCCATGTCGAGAACGGCCAAGGAGAAGTCATAGGGTATAGCAAGGAAGGTGGTGTGTGTTGAAGGTTGGCGTGTATCTGACACTTATGGCACTTCTTGACCATTCTGGTACAGTCGGCTTCCATGGTTAGCCAAAAGTACCCTTGTCTGATGATCATTTTGGCGAGCATGTTTCCGCTCATGTGGGTTCCACATATGCCTTGATGAAGATGGTCCATTATTTCTCGGGCCTCTTCTTCGGTGGCGCAAAAGAGGTTTCCTTGGGAATGCTTCTTGAATAGACGGCCAGCTATGATGGAGTAATTAGCGGCCAACCTCTTAAGGGCGATCTGAGTCTTCTGATCTGTCTCAGGTGGGATGGTTCCATCTAGGATGAAATGCCAAATATCATGGTACCATGGTTTCTCTTCGGAGTTCTCAACAATGGCACATTCAGATAACCATTTGTCTTTGCAGTCATGGAGATCTATAACGGCACAGTAGGTGAAGTTGAACGTCGTGTTATTTTGAAGGGTTTGACTGCTTTTTCTTTAGGGATTTTGACCAAGGAAGCGAGTGTGGCCAATGCGTCTGCGAATCGATTTTTGTCTCTAGGAAGATAGTGGAATGAGACATCCTGAAATTGTTGTGCCAACACTTGGAGGTGGGCACTGTATCTTTGAAGGGTTGGATCTTGGATCCTCCACTTTTTCAGTGTCTGATTGATGATTAACTGGGAGTCCCCAAATACCTCGAGGTCGGTCACGTTACGTTCTATGGCTGCCTCAAGTCCCGCTATACAAGCCTCATATTCCGCGGTGTTGTTGGTGGCTTCAAAGTCAAGACGTATTGCTAGTGGAGTATAGATGTCGTCGGGGTCTACCAACAACATTCCAATGCCGAACCCTCTCTTGTTGGCTGCGCCATCGAAAAATAATTTCCACTTATTTTCGTCTTCTATGCTCATGATGTCTTCATCAGGAAATCGCGGGTCTTCCCCCTTGCTTCGTCACAAGGAAATTCAGCCAACTGATCTGCGAATACACTCCCCCTGACGGATTTTTGAGTGACGTAAGTGATATCATATCCCGCGAGCATGAAGTACCATTTGGCCAATCTCGAAGACAAATTTGATTTGTCTAGGATATACTTCAACGGATCCATTCTTGCAATGAGATGAACCGGGAAGGCTTCCATATAGTGCTTTAGCATTTGTGATACCCGAACAAGAGCTGCGCAAGATTTGTCGAGTGGAGAGTAGTTGATTTCGCTGCCTTGGAATCTGCGGCTGACAAAGTAGATGGCATTCTTTGTGTGTGAGGCAGGCTGTTCTTGAGCGAGCATAGCCCCTAGCGCGTTGTCAGTAACTATGAGGTATAGCTTTAAGGGCTTTTCCTTGTGTGGTGGAACCAGGATGGGTGGGGAAGTTAAGTAATGCTTAAATTCCTCGAATGCTTCTTGACATTCTTCGATCCACTCTTGAGGTGCATTTTTCTTAAGTAGCTTGAAGATAGGATCGCACATTGTAGTCAGTTGATTGATGAATCGACTGATATATTGGAGTTTGCCCATGAATCCCTTTACTTCTTTTTGCGTTCTGGGTGGAGGCATGTTTATAATGGCTTTTATCTTGGTAGGATCTGCTTCTATGCCGCGCTCAGTGACCATGTACCCTAAGAATTTCCCTTTGACCACTCCGAATGAGCATTTGGCGGGGTTGAGTCTCATCTTATGCTGTCTCAGTCGATTGAAGAATTTTCTGAGATCTCTGAAGTGCTGACCATCTGTCCCTTATGAGTGGACAATCATGTCATCCACGTATACCTCTATTTCTTTGTGGATCATGTCATGGAATAGTGTCGTGACTGCCCTTTGGTAAGTAGCCCCAGCGTTCTTGAGACCAAACGGCATGACCGTGTAACAGAACGTTCCCCAAGGTGTAGTGAATGCGGTTTTGTGTTGATCCTCCTCTGCCATGAGGATTTGAATATACCCTGCGAAGCCATCGACGAATGAGCGAACTTCGTATGCGGCTGTGGCGTCAACCAACAAGTCTATGTTTGGTAGCGGGAAGTAATTTTTATTGGATGCCTTGTTCAAGTCTCTGAAATTGACACATACTCGTATTTTCCCGTTCGACTTGGCCACTTGCACCGTGTTTGCTAGCCATTCTGGATACTCGATCAATTTGATAAAACCCACGTTTAAGAGTTTCATGATTTCCTCTTTTACTTGCATTGACCATTCTGGCTTGATTCTGCGTAGTTTTTGTTTGATTGGCTTGGCATTGGGTAGCAGTGGTATCTTGTGTTCTACAATCGACTGATTTAACCCAGGCATATCTTTGTAGGACCAAGCGAAGACGTCGACATATTCTCTAAGGAGCTGAGTCAAGGTTTCTCTGTCTTCCCCCTTGAAGAAGCTACCGATCTTTGTTTCTCTGGGGTCTTCTGTTGTCCCGAGATTAACCGTTTGCATTTCCTCATCGTCAACAGGGCCATTCTTTCCACAACGACCTACTTGCTTAGCTAATTCTTTTAAAATTTGTTCATTTTCTTGATCTATCTCATCGTATGATTCATTATTAACGTGTTCGTTATATTGATTGTTATTAGTTAATTCATCATTTATGATGTTAGAAATCTCAGGGTACTCGGAAAGATCAAAGTTTTCATTAAGGAAGTAAGGGAATACATGCTCGGCCATCGCCTCGATTTCCTCTTGAGTGAGTTTATTAGAGGTGGAGCCTGATTCTAATGTGAAAGTTACAGGGCCTATCTTCCTGCGGGGATGGGGAGTGTCTTTGATCATGAAATCTTCATCAACAATTGGCCCTTCGGTGACGTGCCAGTTTAGAATTGGCTCATCACATTTCTGTATTAGTTTTGTGTAATCAATAGTTGGAGCGTCCCCCTTGGAGATTGCATGGATCTGGATGTCTTCTAACCAGCACAGGTCTTCAAACTGTCGTATCATGTCTTCACCCAACACAAAGTCCCATTTGCTTGTCATTTCTGCCTTCGTGCCCCATAATCTTTAGGGATTAGCAGGACGGTTTCTATTTCATCTGGTGAAGCATCGCAGTCGCTGAAGATTTCAAAGCCCGGTTGGCGCTTTCCTTTATCGTCAGTCCATGGTTCTGAAAAGATAAAGTAGGGAATGTTTTCCCCTTCCCGTACAAAGTAGCCATTGAGTGTCTTTCGATATGGCTCGAGGTTGCAATTTTTAACCTTTGGGTCATTGTGGCCTTTGTACGCGGTTCCTTCCCACTTGACTTGAGTGAAGTCCCACTCTTCTTCGTCATCTCCATCGTGGATGGAAATGATGTATCCTAGGCCATGCTTTGTGTGAGGTGGGGGAACCGGTGGTGGTTCCGTTATCCCTTGCAAGTGTTTTCCAAGTCCCAAGCCAGGGAAGTATCCTTTTGCTTGCATCATTCTCCAAACAGGAAGGTTTCCAGAAAACCGAAGTGCCTTGGAGTAATCATTTTCGTTGCAAGTTTCTATGACATTCACGGTGCTTTCTTTCTCGATCTCAAAGCCACTGAACAGGAAATCAGAAGTGCTATGTTGTACCTCGAGGATAGGGCTAGCAGTAACCATCTCTCCGTGTATGGTGACTATCGTATCGTTGTGTCTGAACTTGATACATTGGTGTAGGGAGGAGGGTACACCCCCTATGTCGTGTAGCCAAGGGCGGCCAAGTAGCAAGTTGAAGGATGCCGGGATGTCGATGACTTGAAATTCGATGCTCATTGTGACTTGCCCCATTTCTACAGGTGTCACCAGTGACCCCAAAGCGGTTCTAGCAGTACAATCGTACCCCCTTACAATATGCCCAGATGGCTTAAGGTCTTTGTGGGTGAGGCCTAATAATGATAAGGCTTTCTTTGGAAGGACATTGATTGTGGAACCATTGTCGACCAAAATGCATGGCATTCGGTATCCATTCAGCTTAGCAGTTATGTAGAGGGCCTCATGATGATTGTTCCCATAGGATTGGAGGTCCAAGTCAGTGAAAGTGATGATGTTGCCAAATTGTACTTGACCGATCATTTGAGTAAGCTCTTCAGGTGTTGCTTCTGAGGAAATGGTCATTTGAGTCAATGCCTTTTTCAACATCTCACGGTGCTTGTGAGATGCTCCTATGAGATCCCAAACTGAGATGTTTGCTTGTGTATTCTTTAGCTGAGTTAAGAAAGGGCCGTCTGGTTCGCTTGGTGATGAAGCTTTTGCTTGTTTAGTAGGATTTTCATCCCTTGGATCTTTGTTGATGATCATACGACTGGATCGTGTGAGGAGATTGACTGTTTTAGATCCCTTTCCCTTTTGTTCTAAGATCTCATCCCAAGACATCATATAACAGAAAGAAGATTTATTAAATTCAAAAGGGCTCTCGTCCACAGTTGTGGCTAGACGAGTAGGGTCCTTGAAGCTACTTTCTACTTCTATCAAATTGACTTCATTTTTTGATAAAGGATTAGTAACAACATTAGGTATCCCTATCTCTTTATCATCAAACAAATCTTGGATGACGTCTTTCAAGTGGAAACATGAGTTGGTGTCGTGGCCGGTGAAGTTTTGGTACTTGCAGAAGAGATGATAAGCATGATTGGCAGGAAGATCTTTCTTTGGAGGTCCACCTTCTCTTGGTTTGATTTTTCCGTTCTTGACGAGTACCTCAAGGAGTTCTTCTTGAGTGATCCCTTCAAGCTTGTCATAATGTCTATCCCTTTTCTTCTTTTGTGGTGGAGGTACCGCAGAGTACTTACCATTTCCGGGATGATTGAAGACAATAGCATTAACAGAAGTTTCCTTGGGGTTGGAAGAGGAAGAGGAAGAGGAAGAGGAGCTCTTGTTGTAACGGAATCCACTTTCTTTCTTGGCTTCCCTTTTCTGTTTGATGAGGTCATCTAACCGTATACCCGACTTGTGGAGTTTGGCGAAGCTAGGAAAGTAGTTGCCCGCAAGTTTGTCTTGGTACTCCTCCCTAAGACATTGTATGAGGATGTGGATTTGTTCGTCTAGGCTAGGCCTATCAACAATTTCAGTCAGTTTGGTCCTCCACCTTTTGACAAAATCTGTGAAGGATTCATTCGGAAGCTGCTTGGTTTGTTCAAGATCCCTTCTAGTGGTGCGGTAAGTGGAGTTATCCTCATATTGCTTTTGGAAAGTACAACTAGCGAGTGGCCAATCGAGTCTTGCAGAGAGTGGAAGAGTCATGTACCAATCCCTAGCGGCACCATCGAGAGTTTGTGGGAAGCATTGAGCTAACAGGTTGTCATCAACACCCATAGGTAGCATGGCCCAAGAGTAGGTCTCCTAATGTGATTTGGGACAGGTGGTGCCATTGAATTTCGCAATGTCAGGTGTTTTATACTTTCTAGGAAGCTTGGACATGGATTGACAAAGGGTGTCAAAATCAATAGAGAGCGAGGCTCCCTTACTCACATCGAGGGATGCAAGATTCTTTTCTAACATGGCCATGGTGAGGGTTTCATTCTTGCTTTCCCCTTTGCTTTCTTTCTTGGATGTGAAGCTTTCATTGTCAGAGGAGGAAGATGACGAGCTGGTCTCGTACTTCTTTTTCTTGCTTTTGCTTTGGCGGCAACCCTTGGCCTTTTTGGTGTATGATTCCTCTTCTTTGGAGGAGGAATCATTTTTCTTCTTCTTTTCTTTGTTGGCTAGTGCTGCCCTAAGTTCTTGGATTTCTTCCACAAGGGTGTGGATTTGGGTAGCTTGCACTTTTTGGCGATAATTGGCTTCTTCCATAAGTTTGTGGTTTTTTTCGGACAAAGTTTCATTACCCGGAATATTGTCGATGACAGACATTGTGTTGGGAGTCTTGAAGTTGAGTAGCTTCGGAAAACTGACAGAAGAGATGCGGAGATGACGTCAGGATCACATCTAGCCCCAATGAGTCGGAAGCAGGCTTAAACGGTTTAGGCTCAATTACAGCAAACAGAGACATTATCTCGCGCGAGACATATAGTCCCGCACGAGACAATCACACGAAAAGTCGATTTTTATTAAACCTAATTTTTGGTCGGAACGGAGAATCCGTTTTGAGGGGTTTCTAAGGCTTTTATCAGAACCTAACAACTAAGCAATCAATTCGATTTTTGTAAAACAAAGCCATGTAAGATTGTTTTTTGAAGGATATATTCTTTTTTTTTTCTTTTAAAGGGACTTCCGAAAGGGTCATTCCGAAGGGACTTTTTCCGAAGGGACTTTTCCGAGGGACTTTTCCGAGTCCTTCTTTATTGTCAATTTTACATGGCTTTATTTTGGTCAAAAACAAGAAAAGATCACCAAGTCAAACCGATCGGTCACGGAGTGTTCCTAAAAAGATAATCTACATGAAAATGTGGCGATGCAGGGCTGGAAGGCTAGGCTCCCCGCGATATGACAATCTAGGTGGATTGAATACGCGGAGTGGGATGATCCAACTTCGGAGAGACCGGCGACTAGGTGGTTACCGTCATCCGTCCTTAGTGTGGGTCCCGGGTTTATAGAGGGTATGCAGTGCAATGACAGATATATCATGAGTGCACGTGTGTGATAGTCAATCTAGGTGATAGATAAAAATAGAGATTTTTTTTTGAAAACAAAAGAAAACAAATAGTGGCCGCACCAAGTGGTTGCCTACGTTTCTTCCAATTTAGGAAGACTCAGGCCGTCGTAGTTCCAAGTAATGAGAAAGAGAGAGAGATGAATAAATTAATTACAACTCCCGAATCCCCAATGGACCGGACTTTAATAAAATAAAACCCAATCACACGCAGTTTATAAATAATCAATTATTTAACTAAAATACGCGTTCGAGTTCGACATCTTAAGGGAGGCCTTAAGATGAGGGAACTCTGCATATAATGAATTTTGGGATCCCCCTTGCGTGTTCGACTCTCGTCTTGGACTGTGAGATGAACAGGGAAAACCAGAAGACACCAGATTGCCGAAGCGATATCTCGCGCGGGATAGGATATCTCGTGCGAGATATGCCTGATCTGGAGCAAAGAAAACAAATTTTTATTTATTTTTTTTTGAAAACCTCTCTTTTAATTTTGACGCAAGTTTAAGCCTCTTAATTTTATGTCCCCAGCGGAGTCGCCACTGTAGCGTTGCGCGGATTTTGAACATCCCCTTTTTATTTATCTTTTGAGTCGCCACCTATATTATTCGTTTAGAAAACATAGAAAAACCATTTTGAAAGATATTTTGGGTACGGGGCTTAGGTTATGGAATGGGAAGGTCAAGGAGCACCCATTCCACCCAATTCGGAGATCGGTCTTGCTAAAGAAAAGAGAGGTTTTTCGAAAAAGAAAAGGATTTCAAATAAAAAATAAATAAAGATCCATTTTAACGGGGTTAAACGAAATGTAGGATCGATTGCTTCGAGACCATCCCCATGATTTAGGGAGGCTCTAGGCCGATCCTAGATTCTATGTATTTATACCACTCTAACAATCAATTAGAAAGGAATTAGGGGTTACCTTGTATGAGGTGATTCGGGCAGAGTTTCGACACAAGTTTAGAATCGAATCTTGACACGGACAGAGCTTTGCCTCAGTCCTTGACTCGGATCTAGATGTTTGTTTATCAATAATGTTGACAAACAAACTTTGAGGTGATTTTAGGGGTGATTTACAGGAATCTTTCAAGGAGAGAAACCAGTAAATGTAGGGGAATTGTTGGGATTTTCGGACCTCTGAAATACTGAAAGTCACCAAGTATTTATAGGTGTTGGAGAGGTGTAGGTGGAGAGGTAAAACACACCTAGGAAGGTTCCAGATTCCAAAATCATTGGTTGGCCGAATGGATGAAGTTTTATCTTGAAAAGAGGTTGAAATCGACGAGGAAACTGTCATCTGCATGCTGCAGAACACCAATATCTCGCGCGAGACACGCCATTCCGCGCGGGATATTGCAGTCTGTGGACAATTCTGCCCTTCCCTCGTTATCTCGTATGCAGTTTAGTCCAAACTAACGGTGGTTAGTTAAAACTTAACGAAACATGACGAAATGGTGGATTTCCACTTCTTGACTCAAAGCGAGACTTAGAGTGGTATAAATGTGATCCGATGGGTTCAGAATGGGGTGTCTACAGGCTGGAAAAGATTTATTTCTTGGGTCACGTGGTATCCAGTACTGGTATTGCCGTGGATCCTACAAAGATTGAGGTCGTAGTCAACTGGAAATAGCCTTCTACAGTGACAAAGATTCGTAGTTTTCTTTGTTTAGCGGGGTATTATCGAAGATTTATTGAGGGATTTTCGAGGATTGCAACTCCATTGACCAGATTGACTCGGAAGGATGTACCTTTTAGATGGGATACTAAGTGTGGAGCTGGTTTACTGAACTGAGGAAGAGATTGACTTCAGCTCCTATTCTTACACTTCCAGAGGGTTGTGAGAACTTCGTTATCTTTAGTGATGCCTCTAAATAGGGATTGGGTTGTGTACTTATGCAAAATGGGAAGGTAATTGCATATGCTTCGAAAAAGTTATCACCAGCAGAGCAGAATTATCCTACCCACGATATGGAGTTAGCAGCTATTGTGTTTGCGTTGCATAAGTGGAAACATTACTTGTATGGGGAAAAGTTTGAGATATTTAAAGACCATAAGAGCTTGAAGTACTTTTTTACTTAAAAGGAACTGAACAACAGACAGAGGCGTTCGTTGGAGCTTTTGAAGGATTATGATTGTGTCATTTCTTATCATCCTGGGAAGGCGAACGTGGTGGCTGATGCTACTAGCCGTAAGGCTTATTTTTTGTCCTTGGGATCTCGAGAAGCGAGAGGTGATATGTTGTTTGCTAATTTCAGAGTTGTCCCTACCTTGTATGGAGATCTTATGGAAGCTTAGTAGTTGAAGAAAATCAGGGAGAAATTGCAAGATGGAAAGTCTGGGGAGTTTTCATTGAACAAGGATGGAATTCTAAACTTCAAGGGCAGGATTTGCGTACCTTCTTCCCCAGAGATCAAAAGGCAGGTATTAGAGGATGGCCATAAGTCTCGATTTGCTATTCATCTAGGAAGCACCAAAATGTATCAGGATTTGAAAAGGGATTACTGGTGGAATGGCATGAAAAAGGAGATTGCAGAATTTGTATCAAAGTGTTTGACTTGACAACAGATCAAATCTGAGCATCAGAGACCTGCAGGATTGCTTCAACCATTGGATATTCTTGAATGGAAGTGGGAGGGCATTTATATGGATTTCGTGACTGGATTGCCTCCTACTTCGAGGAAGATGAATGCTATATGGGTGATTGTGGATCGGTTGACTAAATCAGCTCATTTTATTCCAGTTTCAACCTAGTATTCATTGGAGAAATTGGCCCAGTTGTATATCTGTGAGATTGCATGGGTTACCTGTCAACATTGTATCTGATAGGGATCCGAGATTCACCTCGCGGTATTGGAGGGCTGTGCATGAGGCCTTGGGGTCTAAGTTGAGTTTCAGTACAGCATTTCATCCTCAGACTGATGGGCAGACAGAGAGGACCATTTAGATTCTTGAGGATATGATACGGGCTTGTGTGATGGACTTCCATTTATCTTGGGAAGACCATTTACCTTTAGTGGAGTTTGCCTACAACAATAGCTACCAATCCAGCATTGAGATGGCACCATATGAGGCACTGTATGGGAGGAAATGTAGGTCCCCAATGTGTTGGGACGAGGTTGGTGAGGCTAGACTTTGGGGTCCAGACTTGGTTAGAGGCTCAACTGAGAAGATCAAGGTGATTTGTGATAGATTGAGGACAGCTCAGAGTCGCCAGAAGAGCTATGCTGATACGCGAAGAAGGGAGTTATCCTTTCAGGTTGGTGACTTGGTATTATTGAAGATCTCACCAAGAACGGGGATCAAGAGGTTTGACAATAAAGGAAAACTGGCTCCTAGATTTGTTGTTCCTTTTGAGATTTTAGAGAAGGTAGGTGAGTTAGCCTATCGTTTGGCCCTACCTTCATCTCTTTCTTCTCTCCATGATGTGTTTCATGTGTCCATGTTGAGGAAGTACTTCTTTGATTTCTCTCATGTGTTGAGTTCTCCTCCAGAGGATGTCCAGGCGGATATGACTTATATGGAGGTACCTTTGCGGATTCTGGAGAGGCAGGTCCGGGAATTGCGTACCAAGAGTATTCCCGTGGTGAAAGTTCTTTGGAGGAATCACACCATTGAGGAAGCTACTTGGGAATTGGAATCTGAGATGAGACAGAAATATCCGAATTTGTTTGATCATTCAGGTAAGTGAAGTCCAAATTCGGGCTGAATTTTATTTAAGGGGGAGTAAGTGTCATGACCCTAAACCTAGGCACATTTTGGTCACACGTGAAGCCCGTGGGGTTGGGTTTGCATTGCATCTCATCCCTTGTTTTGTGTTATTTGGTTTATTAAGTGTTCATTTTGGCTATTGTGATAAACTATGTGATTTAGATGTTATTATCTTGAATTGTGTCATATAATGTCTAAATGAAGAAAAAGGAAAATTTGTGTAGTAAAGTTTATAACACTTGGAAATTTGATTTGAAAGTATTGTGAAAGTGTCAAGGTGCTTAGGTGTAACTATAAGTTTAAGGTAGTTGTTTGTTGATTTTTAATCTTGGAGGAGCTTGGTTGTAATTTGTTTTATATATATCCTCCTTGGCTTCTTTAGGAAGCTTATTTGTTCCATCAGCTTCCTCCATGTTCTGCGTACTAAGAGAAAGCCTTAAAACCTAGCTAATCTTCAAAAAATTCCCATAAATTCATCCTTGGATCTGTTGTTGATTCCATCTTCAAAATATTGCTAAGGAAAGGGAATAGAGCAAGAATATCCGATTTCATCTTCTTTTTATTTTGGTAAATCTTGGTAAGTTGTTATGATTCTCTTCTATAACTGTTCATAATATGTCTAATGATGTTCTTATGTTTTTATGAATCTGTTTGGTAAAAGTTGGAACCCTTTTCTTGGTGTTTGAAGTGGAAAGTAAAGAGTTGGTTGAATAATTTGAGTTCTTGCCATGGGTTGAGAATTTGAAGGTGTTAGTTTTGTTAAGGAGGTGTTATATAGCAAGAAGGGAGTATATTAGGGTCCAAAACATGTATATAAACTATTGGTAGTTGCCTTGCAGTAGCTGAAAATAGAACTGAAGGTTGTTGTGTTGTTTCTACTGAAGAACAGCTACAGTTGCAGTTTCTGGGCTTAGGCACGACTCGTGCCCTGAAGCACGAGTCGTGACCTGGCTTTACCAAGTCGTGTGACACTCTAAGACTGATGGGGCAAGTCGTGACTAAAAGCAGGACGGCTGTATCTGGTGGGGGTTTATAGGGCATGAGTCGTGCCCTACCCTGCAGCCTATGAGCAATGTTTGAAGCTGTGCGAACCTAGTCTAATGGGCATGTATTGGTACACTCTTTAACTAGGCTTCTAGTATAACATTAGTACTACAATGTGGAACTTGAAAGGGTCCAAATGGATAAGGGGAAATGATTTAAATAATACCTTGAAAATGCTTGGGAGGCAATTGTACAACTTGAACCAAAGTTTATAAAACTTGGTAAGTGTCCTTGGAACCTTAAGAGAAGGTGTGTAATATTGTATTGTGAATGCGTAGGGTTACTTATATGATATTGTATCCTTATGTGATGACCTGTGTAGGGTTATTTGCTCTTATAGTGACTAAAATGTGTTGTGCACTATTTACTTGATTTGGACAGGAGTGATAGTACCCTGTTACTGGTTTACATATTGTGTAATGAATGTGTAAGACTTATGTGATATACTTTTTGTCATACGAGTTTACATATTCATAGTTAATTGTGCACATAGTGTTAAATACGTGTTGCACTGTTTCAATTGTTTAACATGAGTTGCAGTACCATGTTGTATATATATGTTGATGTCCCATTGGGTGGACTTATTTTCAAGTATCTGTGATGTGCTTGAATATGGTATACCAGTTGATCTTCGAAGTATAGGGAATGCAACCACTTATGAGAAGATATTTCATAAGGTGCTTGGATGTCCTTATACTTGTACCGTTCACCCCCTTCTGTGGCCACGGATTGAAGGGTTCAGCTTCTATGGATATGTGCAGTCATGCCATAAGATAGCGAGGTAGCTTATATGGATCTCTGTAAGGGGTCGTATAAGATGTGAATGTGCACTAGCAGTTCACAAAATGAGAGGAGTATGACTCCCACCGTAGTACTACCTATGATTCAGATGGGAAAGGTAAAGGGAAAAGTAACGTAAAGTGTTTACTGTTTTCCCAATGTGATTGAGCAACCTATTTGGTGTTGCATATTTGTTGGGCAACCAGTTTATGTGTTGCATCTTGTATGGCATATTGTTGCATACATAATAGCTTGCTGAGATTTTATCTCACCCCTTCTCCCTTTATTGTTTTAGATCCCGCTGAGACAGAAAGACCAGACCAGTGAGGCTGAGGCAGAAGTTTGGACATCTTTTGGTTTTCGGGGTATGTGTTGTCTTGGGGAGTTGGCATTGTTAGTTGTTTTTCTTTTGGGGAAAGGTTTTGTATATAAAACTTTCATAAACATGTTTCAGTTGAGTATGTTGTATTTCAGTTGGGATTGGTTTGTTTTATGGTTGGCTTGTGTAAGCCTTACCAGTTGTATACTTTGTATAAACAGGTTGTGTTTGGTTTCAAACAGGTGTATATATCGCCTCCGTGTAGAGAGGTTATGTTGAAAATGAGTTGTATACTTTTCAAGTTAAAGAAAAGAAAAGTTTTTTTTTTAAAATGGTATTTTGGAACTTTCCATCCTGGGACACGAGTTTATAGGTCTCGGGAGTTGGGAGGAGCCCACACCCGGTCCCTTTCGGTTCCTTTCGGGGCCTTCCGAGCTACCTCACGGTGCTTCGAAGCCCTACCGAGCGCTCCCGAGACGCTCCCGCGCTGCCCCGAGGCACTCTCGAGGTATTTTGAGGCCCCTCGTGGTACTCCGAAGCCTTGCCTGGTCTTTCCCGATGCCTCCCGGCCCTTTTCGAGCCAAACCGACAATTTCGACGCACGCTGGAACTCTGCCCGAACACAACCGATGATCCCTGCGATTCCAACGCACGCCAAAACTCTGCCCGAGTGCACAATTAACAATCCCGAGGCACGCCGAAGCTCTGTCCGCAGACAACCGGCACATCCCGAAGCAATCCCGGTCCGTCCCGGAACACTATTCCATCCTCAAATTCTATTGCCCAGCGGAAGACAGACACGAACCAACATTGTTAAGGCTTCCTTCCATTACTATTTCAATACATTTCAATACGTAGTGTACAATGTAGACATCCGATACAACATGCATTTTTAAAAGCACATACACACACACACAACATTTAAAGAAAGAAGGGGTGTCGAAAGACTCGTTTTTACGAGGCGACTCGGGTGAGCTCTAATATTCTAATATTCTCTTCCCGAGGAATAACCTGACCTCCAAACTCAAAAATCTCATCACACAAAAATAGTTTTTTAAACTGATGCCTTTTCTCAATGTTTTGGGCTTAATCCAAACGGCGTGGCGACTCTACAAAGCAAAAACACAGCGAGACACCTCCACCGACCAACACAAAAAAACGGAATGCCAGATGCCGGGGCACAATCGCTGCGCCTCTCGGATCTGGGCAATTTCAGTTGGCAACTCCGCTGGGGACATTTTGTTTTAAAAACTTTTGAACAAAAACAAAAGATTTTTAAAACGATGATGAGGGTCAAACTTTCATTTTACCCCTTTCTTTAACTGTTGTGTGTGTGCATGTGTTTTACTTTTTTATTTTACAAAAAAAAAAATAAAAATAAAGAAAATGCATCAATATACATCTGTGTACATACATTTAAAATTCTTCAAAAACATCTGTTTTACTCAGAAAAAGAATTTTAAAGACCACACACTACTCGCAGTGCTGCCTCGGTACACCGCACGCTACTCGCATTGCAGCCTCGGTACACCGCACGCTACGCGCACTGCTGCCTCGGATACACTGCACACTACAACCCTTAACCCGGGGTGGTCTCAGTTGCAGCTCGTTTGGCCTTCCTACGCCTTTCGGACGCGCACGGGATCATTCCAAACATCCCATCCTAGCCGGTGTCAACCATGCACGCTTGCGTCACACTCTGTCCAGACTCGGTTGGTTTTTACCCAGTCCGTGTCATACAGCCTGGATACATATCCCATGCCGGCAATTTTCTGAGTCGAAGCTCGGAACTCCAGATCCCTTGCACAAGCAAAGCGATTAAAGGTCATTCTAAAGTCTTGACCTGATCTTGATTTCCGAAGCTACACCCAGACGATGTTCCGTCCCGAATATACATCCATGCCCACATGACACCATGTCATCAAGCATTTAATACGTCAGCCATGACAATATGACCCAGCCAATGCCTAACGTCACAGATCCCTTGCGCAAGCAAGGTAAAGAGAGGTCATGCCGAACTCTCGACCAGATCTTGATTCATGGGCCGGCTCGGCTCACTATTCACATGGCTAACGCATTAAAACGAACATGCAGGCTCAGTCCTTAGGTTCGATTTTTCTTTAAGGACCAGTGGAAACCACTTGCCCTATAGGACCCTCGCCCGGGGATGTCCACCCCGGGATGTCGAAATACAGGTGCAAAACGAGGGGCTTATAGTCGCACAGATGGTCTCCATTGACCCAGGATCTAGCATAGTTGCGAAAAAGAAGAGCAATCTTTTCCAACCTACCTAGTATTCTGAGAAAACACTGTTTTAAGTAAATTAAAACAACAACAAAAAATTGTAAATAAAAGGCGGAAACTGCATGTGACCTGAGCTTTCCCCCCTTTTATCCAAAAGACCTTCCCATGTCTAAACCTTTCCCGTCACCCCCTCCAGCAAGCCGAGAGTGATCGAGAGTACCCGGGAACTATTCCCCCAGTGTCAAAGCTGCAAGGTCAAACATCCTTCCCAGCACAGCCACTAGGGCTGTCCGTCAACTCCCCATGGCCAGATCAGCGAATAACAACGAGGAAAACGGGCCCTTACCCCCGAGAAACTTCCCGACAATGGAAGAGGTGTGGCAAGCCATCATAGCCCTTGAAAAATACCAAGGCGAACAGCAAGCCTGGATCGAAGTTGCCATGCACCACTTCGAAACATTAGCCATCCCCCAACCACTCGGGGCTCTCAAAGACATGCCCACTCCCGCAGCCCCTAACGTCTCTCATTGTCTCCCAGAAGTCAATATGTTGCCCTCGTACGAGACATGCAGCTACGACATAAAGCCTCAAGACCCCCCAGGGAAAGACGTGCCCGGTCAACATCCTGAGGTCCCGATACCACCGAAGAACAATGAACACATCTGGTGGGACGTCTGCAATTGCACCGCTTGTCTGGAAATGGAATTCCAAGATGAAATGAACGAGGATCGCCCTCGAAGAAAGAAGAAACCCTCGTCTCAACAAAAACTGAATAAGAAATAAGAAGCCGGCGACCCCACAGTCGGAACCCTCGGAGAACCATCAGGAAAGTTTGACTACTACGTCATTCACTCCAGCAAATCTCCTTAGCCTAGCTCTGCACAAGACCCCGGCAACGTCTGCTCCATGATCAGCTGGGACGAGCTCCGCACCGCCACCAACGGCCCGAGGGTCCATATACCCTAACCCCTGTCTTGGGAAGATCTCAAAGCCATTGTTGACGCTTCAAGGAAAGCAATAACAGTGAACGAACTAAAATGTTGCATGGCCCTACGCCAACCAAGGCCCTCTCATTACAGAAATAGGAGAGACGAGCAAAGTAGCAAAGCTAGAGGTGAATGTACTGACACGTTCCGGTAAAATCCCGATGAATCCTCCACGGGCAGACAAAAGGCCAGCCATGCCTGAGCCTCGAACTAAAAAGGAGCCCTACGCCAAAGAAGCCGAAACTCTTGACCCGAAGGCTGAAGATCCTGTCTTAACTTAGCTCAAGCGTACTCAAGCTAACATCTCACTCTGGTCCTTACTCACTTCCTCTTACCCGCACAAACTCAAGCTGGAAGAAAGCCTGGCCCAGACCATGGTACCCATCACCGTGACACCAGATGAAGCGATTCAGATGATCGGCAATGTTCATTACAGCAACATCATCACTTTCACGGAGCTCGACCTCACGAAATTTGGGGTTGACCACAACGAGCCTCTCTACATAACAGTTCAACTTGACGAGCACCGCCTCCCTTGGGTCTTGGTAGATGGGGGATCAGCCATGAACGTCCTTCCATCCAAAATGATGGACTTGCTAGGGATCAAGCCAACTGATCTGAAACCCTCAACTCAGACAATCAAAGCATACGACTCAAAGTCTCGCTCAGTCCTGGGAATAGCTACTTTGAACCTGTGGTTCGGAAAACAGATAGTCCCGACTGACTTCCAAGTCATCGACATCCCAATCTCATTCACTGCCATCTTGGGACACCCTTGGCTACACCAGATCAATGGGGTGGCATCTACCCTCCACCAGTGCATAAAGTTCGTCCAAGGAACAGACCTTACCATCATCTATGGTGACAACATAACCATCGAAGGGACCGACATAAACGGCATCCCGGTCCTGGAGATCAAACATGACAATGACGGTATGAAGTTGACAGGGTTCACAATCGAAAGCCCAAAAGCCCAGGTGTGCCACATAGACCTACCTTTGACTTGGGACTGGATCCCTCCCACGCTGAAGATGATGAAGCTCATGAACTACATCCCAGGGCTTGGTTTGGGAAAATGCCATCAAGGTACCCAACAAATCATCGAGGTCAAGGAAATGAATACCCTCCATGCCTGGGATACAATCCCACTCTCGAAGACGTTGCGGAAAATAGAAAAGCTGCACGAAAACGCTCTGCTACTAACAAAAGAGGCTTGCAAGCAATCTCTGATCTCCGCCCTTACAGCTTTGACATGACCAGGTACTTCATAAAGAAAGCCAGCAGTTTGAATGAAGAAACAAAAAAGGGAACAGAGCTGATCAACGCCAAACAAAACTAGCCGATAACTATGGACAAGCTCCAGCAGAACCTTGAAAGATTCAGAGGCCTCAAGCCTAATCCAGTCAGAAGAGCATTTCTCAATGCACCAACTCTGCCGGGACCCACTACCACCACTATTCACAATGAATTCTGGTTTGGGAAAACCCCCTCTTTGGCAAAAGAACTCAAAAAACTCTCTGTCAACATCCCTGCCACCAACAAGCAGGACAAGTCTGCATTAGAACTAGCAATGCCCAAGACAAGAGCGGAAGACTCCGCAGACGATGCCTGGAAAGAGCCACTGCTCCACCAGCTCTTCAGTGAAGAAATAGAGGTGCCAGACCTAATCAATTTTGTTTCTGATAACTCCATGGTAGCCATGATTGGGAGCGGCAGCGCGAAGCCTTTCGACCCCCGCCTCCTATCAAGCTCATTGCCACTCAATAACTGGGACACCTTCTTCGGACCTACCGCCAGCAAAAGGGACATGATCGAACAACTTGGTCTGACCCCTCACGTCCTAGAGTCTAGTGATAAAGCCCATCCTGAGTCCATTATCTTTGAATTCGAGTCTCTCGAGTCATGTGATGGCCTTACGCCAGAAGATTACGGACTCATTGCCAATGAACTATTCCCGTATGCTCTTAATGAAAGCTTCGATCTTTCCGAGTATCCTCTCATTGCATCTTTAACAACTGATAAATTAACTAACACACAAACAGTTAATAACGATTCACTTGATAAAGAAGCAGACACATTAAACGAACAATACATTAAACACATCTTTAAGCATGTTGTCAAACGAGAGAAAAATTGGGCCCAAGCTGCCGAGGAGGTTTTAACCAAAGTGAATTTGGGAACTGCTGAAGAGCCAAAAGAGACGCAAATCAGAAGTTTCTTCACCAGCACAGAGCAAGACGCATTGACTGCACTGCTCAAAGAATTCGTGGACGTGTTCGCTTGGTCCTACCGAGACATGCCCGGGTTAGATCCAAACATAGTGGAACATCGGATTCCCTTGAATCCCGAGGCTAAGCCCATCAAGCAAAAGCTACACCGGATCAAGAAGGAGTGGTCTTTACAAGTCAAGGAAGAGATCGAAAAGATGCTCCGCGTCGGCTTCATAAGGGTGATCGAGTACCCGACATGGCTCTCCAACATAGTCACGGTCACCAAGGCCAATGGAAAAGTATGCTGCTGTGTGGACTTCCGAGATCTCAACAAAGCAAGTCCTAAGAACGACTTTCCTCTACCGAACATTGACATGTTGGTAGACACTACAGCCAATTTCGAGGTTAAGTCCTTCGTGGATGGGTTTGTCGGCTACAATCAAATCAAGATGGCCGAAGAAGATCAAGAAAAAATAGCCTTCACAACCCCATGGGGAACCTACTGCTACACAGTGATGCCGTTCGGACTAAAGAATGCTGGGGCTACTTACCAACGGGCACCAACCTCCCTCTTCCACAACATGATACATAAAGAGATCGAAGTGTAGGTCGATGACATGATTATCCATTCAAAGGGGTCAGAGGGACAACTCCTCACTGACCTGAGAAAGTTCTTCAATCGCCTCCGAAAACACTCAATGAGGTTAAACCCTGCCAAATGCACATTTGGAGTTAGCCGAGGCAAAGTCTTAGGAAACATGGTCACCGAGCGAGGCATCGAAGTTGATCTTCAAAAGATCAATGCCATCATCGAAATGAGACCACCGCAAACCCAAACATAGGTGAAAAGCTTCATGGGTCGCCTGCAGTATATCAGCCGCTTCGTCAATCAATTAACCTCCATGTGCAAGCCAATCTTCAAACTAATGAAGAAAAATGCGGACATCTAATGGAACTCGAAATGCCAAGATGCCTTTGAAGAAATAAAGGTGTACCTTGTGAGTCTTCCGATCCTCTGTCCTCCCTACGATGAGAAGCTGCTTTTGCTATACCTAACTGTAACTGACACCGCAGTCGGAGCAATGCTTTGTCAAGAAAAGAATGAGTCACGAGTCGAGAATGACATCTACTTAGTCAGTAAAAAGTTTCAAGGTAGCAAACTCAACTACTCAGCCCTCGAGAAAACCTGCGCAGCTCTAGTATGGGTCGTCAGAAAATTACGATACTAGATGCAGTCGCACACAGTGCACTTGGTCTCCAAAATGGACCCAGTCAAATACCTCTTCGACAAACCATCTCTATCAATGAGGCTCGCCAAATGGTCTTTCTTCCTAGCAGAATTTGACATCAATTATGTGAACCAAAAGTCAATCAAGGGATGGGTAATGGCGGAACAGCTGGCTGACTTCCCAACCGACGAGGCTCGAGGTCTTGAACCACAATTTCCAGACGAAGGAATCTTCGCACTTGAAAGCGAAAATCGATGGCAACTGTTCTTCGACAGAGCGGCCGACAAAAGAGGAAACGACATCGGTATGCTCTTGGTCGACCCCAAGGACGAGTACACCCCAATCGCCATAAGCCTAAATTTCGAGGTTACCAAGAATGTCGCCGAATACGAAGCCTGCGCCGCCGAACTAGAGGCCGCACTCGAAAGGAACGTCCAGAAACTTGAGGTCTACGGGGACTCAGCCCTGATCATCAATCAATTTTTCAACAGGTGGAAAACAATAGACCCAGGCTTGCAAAAATACCACGCCTATATGGAAGACCTCATCACACAATTCAAAGAGGTCACCTTTCACTACTTGCCAAGAGACCGGAACCGGTTTGTAGATGCCCTAGCCACTTTGGCTTCACTCGTGGAGATCCCCGAGGGAAAGGCAATAAATCCTTTCAAAGTCGGGCGAAAGGAAATTCCCGCCTACTGCTGCAAGATCGAACCAGAACCCAAGCCCATCAATGAGCCATGGTACAATCAGATCTTCCAATACCTCAAAAACGGGGAAACCGACTTCATGAACGAGGAAGGCCAACGTAAGTAAGGAGTCAAAGCCAAGAGCATCATGGCCCTAAAATGCCTCGCCTCTCACCTTTTCATCCTTGGAGACATGCTATACAAAAAACGCTACCAAGGACCACTCCTACGTTGCATCAGCCAGGAAAAAGCAAGTGAGCTCATGAACGAAGTCCACAATAGGGCTTGCGGCCCCCACATGAATGCCAGAGCCCTGATGCAAATCATTCTTTGGATGGGCTACTACTAGATCTCCATGGAGGCAGACAACATCCACTTTGTCCGAAGCTGCGACAAGTGTCAACGGCAACCTCAATCATCTACCTCCTAACGATCTCTACTGTATGACTATGCCCTGGCCCTTCGCCACATGGGGAATCGACGTCATCGGGAAAATCGCTCCGCCAGGTAGTAACGGCCACAAGTTCGTCTTGGTAGCCATCGACTACTTCATAAAATGGGTCGAAGCCAAGTCCTACAAGGTGCTCACTGTAAGTACGCCAATCCAATTAGCTACACTTTTAGATGCATTTTAATCTGATAAAATTGCATTTAGGGGCATTTTGGTAAATTCTCGGTCTATTTCGAGACTTCCGGAAACATCCCATAAGTTTCTTGCGAAGGAAGTACATTTTAGTACTTTGCTCATGCTAAAGGACCTCCAAGGAATAAACCTGTTTTGGACCTTTTGGGTATTAACTCAGAATGTTCCAGAACCAGGTTTTGGCGCCAGAAATGGTTGGTGACACCTTGTGTCACGCGACAACTTGAAGCCCTGGAAAGTGGTTGCAGAATGCCGTGCGACACTTTAAGACCATAATCTGTAGCTATAAATAAGACCCTACCCCTCTCAGAAATTGATCCCAATTTTCACATACTGTTACTCTGCCAATATGAAAATGCACCACACACACTGCAAACACACCTCTCTCTCTCTCTCCTAGCCAAAATACCTCCAACCCTCTCTCAATTCCCGCCAATTTACCCAAATTCACCCACCAATACTTGGATCCTCCTTCCATCAATTCTTCTCAGTTCAGTTCATCCCAGAAGCAGTTGTTGAAGGATTTTATACCAAACTTGGTATAGAATTCGTGGATACTACAAGGGTAACACTCCAAATCCTTCTTCTCTCTCTTACTTTGCAATTTCTATAATTCAATCATCTTATCTTCATCTTATCTCAGTAATTCGACTCCATCTGTCGTGATTACTGAGATCCAATCGTAATCTCTCTGTTTAATATTTGTTGTCTTGCATAATTGAATGTTCATGATTTGATCCTTGTGGGAATTGGTGTTTAAAATCCCAAGGGAGTCTGGATCTCCCCATATCCACACCCCCTGGGTTGAGTTATTGGCGAATTGTTCATTTCTGAAGCTAATTTGATCGTATAAATAGATCTGTATTGGCTGTTTGTTCTTCTGTGTTCAAGCTGTGAGGTATCTGCATACGGACATCCTGTGTAACGCGACACATCGTGCTTGGTTGATCCTGTGTCATGCGACACATTCAACCATGCATGTCATGTGTCATGCGACACTCTATGTCTGTTTGCAGAGACCATTTTCCAATTGTAATCCGTTTTGATCTGTGTATTTGGGATGTGGCCTCCCTAACCAAATGGTCTACAAGTTGTCATAATCTCATTCAATTAATAAAATTCATGTTTTACCACATTTGTTCATTATCATTGTTTGCACACACTTTGGATTATTTGGATGTTTATCTAGAAAGACTCATCTATGGATGAGGCGTGTTGGGTGAACTCTCGATTCTTCCCAACACGTAACCTGACCCCCGAACCCATTTTCTCTTTCAAAGGTTTTTCAAAGTGTACCTTAAAACATGGCGTAGCGACTCCTAAAATTTTCTATAAATCCAATTTCGGCGAGCGCACATTCAGTGGCGACTCCGCTGGGGACACTTTTTGAAAACGTGTTTTTTCAAAATTAAGAGGGTCAAACTTTCATTCAATTAAACATCCAATGTATTCATCTTGTGTGCATCATTGATAATCTTGTGTGGTACATGCATTTTATTGCATTGTGAGACTTGTGGACTTTTGTGTGTCTTTTGTGACCATTTTGTTGTGCTCTGTTGTTGTGCTTTGTCCCTTGCCATGGAGAGGCAGGGGCTGATTTCATTTGCAGGTTCTGGTTCAGTGACTATTTTGTTCGTGCGACAGCTTTGTTCCCTGCTGTCCTATGTCACGCGACAGGATTGGTCACTGAACAGTTTCAGATGCTAGTTTGAGAGCAGTCCCTTGAATCAAATTGCGCAGTTGATTGTTGTATCCCTTGCTTCCTGTGAGTGTGTGTATGTTTTCTCTTTTCTTGTTCCTTTTCAATAAAAAAATGATAAAAAAATTGTTTTTTTTTAAAAAAAAGAGAACATAGTCATCTGCACACTACACCACATAGATTAAGAACCCTCGGGTGCGATTGACGGCATCGCAGACGGCCATGAAATTCGCCTACGCTTGAGCGCCTGAAATCAAACCTATCCCCCTAGCGCGTTATAAGTGGTGCCACACTTAAAGCTTACCCACAGTTGGTTTTTGGATACAACGTTTTAATCACATTAAAATGAATTGTTTTGAAATTTACAATAGGTCTTCATACCTTTCCCAAAACCTTTGCACCTTGTGGGCATGTTGCCAATGCAACATGGTTTCACGTGGGGACATGTCACTCTCGTGACGTGTTCTAACGAGAGACATGCCGCATTGTCACCATGCATCGACGAGAGGTCATGCCAGATTTTTCTTTGAAATTCTTAAAAGATACCCGTTATGCTGCCCAAATTTCCCCAGAAATTTGGACCACTCGTCCGTCCCATACGGTGCTTAGGTCTTGGTTTGGTATCATTACCTATTGCTAATTTCAATACAAAGCGTTTGGTGTAATTTGAATGTTGCGTCCCTAGGTTTCCCTGAGGTATAGATTGCGTAAATAAAAGCTTATCCTTTCCCAACCGTATTTAGGATTTAAAATACCGATTTATACTTGAACATAAATAATTGTTTGCGCGAGTCCGTCCTTCTTTCCCTTTCCCGTACTTCCTCAAAATCTTCCTCCTTCACCACCTTATCAATCCATAACTACCCTCTGCAGTAGCGATAAGTTGGGTACGTGCTCCAGTTTCCAGTGTTCTTTGGTTCGTGTCTTCAAAAGTAGTTGCAGTTCTTGTGAAGCTTTCATCTGCTCTGATATCTGAGATGTCTGGTACAAAAGATATGTCGTCCACCCAGTCTGGAGATTCCCCCATCGCACGCTAAGTATGTGGAAACCATGCGTGCCCTAGGGATCACAGTAATTCATCACGAAGATGGGTATTACGAGGAGATAATGGGTATTAACAACACCGATCATGGGATTGGAAATGTGATGAAAGGGATGAATATGAATGAACAAGGTAAGATTCCTTCTCTGTACCTCAGGTTGGGCAAGCTCAGGTGCAGGGTATACAACCGATCCCCAATGTTGTGGTTTTCCTAATCAGTTCGGGCCTCAGTGTCAATATCAGCAAAGTTCTCAAGGATCATGGTATTATGTGGATAATCAGTTCAACCAGAGAGGATTAGTGCCACTCTCCGCAAACCAAGCTCCATTTTAAGGAGGTTTCTTTCAACCATCAACGGGTTCATCTTATGGCTTCAACTCATCATCTGCGCAAGGACAATACTCAGGGCCAAACCCGTACGTAATCGTTAATCAAATGTCCTTCATCCCAGCCGTGAATCCCACTCAGCAAGAGTCACCTGTAGCCGAGTCACCTCCAAAAGTGGTTCGAATGAGAGAAAGAAAATAGTACTGTGTTGAAGTGGGAATGCCAATGGATAAATTCTTCAAGGTTTTGGTGAGCGGAGGATTGATTCAGCCGCTGGTCAATTATAGACCTCCTTATTGCAACCCAAAGCTAGATACAAGCAAGTATTGCCAATTCCACCAGTACCCCGGGCATACTACCAGCACATGCATCATGCTCAGGAAGATCATCCAAGGACTCATTGATGAAGGGAAGATCGAAAAGGGCCCCCATAAGGAAAGTGGTGTCCAGAATCATGGTTGGTTTCCACCCCGCAAACAACGAATATTTGATGATCTCGGGATGACAACTGAGGAAACTTTCAATGGTCTAGTCAAAAGGGGAATGATCAAGCCACTTGACAATTACCACCTCAGCAAACCCAATCCGATTTTGGATCGTAGCAAGTATTGCTACTATCATCAGTATCCTGGCCACATCACCAATGATTGCACCCCTCTGAAGGTGCTCATTCAGAAGCTCGTTGAAGAAGGCAGGATTGAGAAATCTCCTCTCAAAGTGGTTAACAACCCTCTTCTATGATTACAAAGGCTCTCCATCCGAAGAAGTCAGTCAATCAGTCATAGTAGGGTCTAGATTGTCTGTCTTGTCATAAATAAATGTTGTCATTGAATATCGAGTCTATTAAAGTCCATTACGGGCTAGTTTTGCTTTACAGTAATAAAAATCTTTGTTTCTCTTCTTGCTAGACTCGAGACATCACTTGCACACCCACGTTACATTTTAATTGAAATGGTTTTATTCTATATGATCACTTGTACTGCTCAATTACTAATGCTTTGAAATGACTAATATTTAAATTTGATCTGAGTGAGAAAATCGACTGATATCTTTCCCAAATTGGGGCTTATCAATTCCCCATATTTCATCTCATATGCTCACATCTCTTTCATCGCTTTCATTATCTTGTCGCTCCATGGATTTGCATTAATCAATTTATCAGTAAGCTTAAGCAAGCAATGAGGCTTTGATCGTATGGACTCCAGCTGAAACCTTTTCACCCATAGGGAAACCATTACCTCACCCTCACCAAATAATATCACTTCATTTCAAGATCGGCATGCTTGAAACTCGTCTAACCATCTCCAAAAGAAGAGGGACTATCCTTGAGGTTCCCGCGAGGCAAAAGAAGATTGACCATCTCCAAGCTCGAGAACAACGGAATGCAATGATTCATCCTGGGGACTAGCTGAAGTTCTCTCTCAAAAATAGAATTGAAAAAAAAAGAGCTTAGTCCCTGGTGATCTTCTCAAAAGCAAAAGTCAAAGGATCAATTTGTTACTCAAGAGGAGTCTCAGAATGAATAAAGAGACAGCGCAGATGTCCCCTCACCATTACCTCTAATTAATCCCAAGACGTTCCCTCATTTTCAGGGGATATTCTCATCACCCTTTACCTTTGGCCGAAACAAATTTGGACCTCTCATTCTTGGAGGCAATCAAATATCCTAGCCTTAGAAATCCCAAACACATCCCTGCAAGCCAACCTCTCATCTTTAGAGGACCAGTCAGCAAAAAGCCCAGCCGATCTCTCATCCTAAGAGGTCATGATATCCCAAACCATCCGAGGGCCGATCGAAACCCCGAAACCCAATTGCAGTTCCTACCGGATAGCAGTTTCATTCTAACATCTTCAAGAGGCAAATCAAATCAACTCTTTGTGGCTTGCTTAAATTAGGAGCCAAATCCATCCCGGCTCAAAGGATCATCAATCGAAGATTGTGCAAATTCCATCCGTTCATTCGACGTTTCATGAGAGCATATTTCATTTCCCATCCACAAAACACTTACCGCGAATGTCCCACTGGGGCTTCGCATTCGTGCCTCTCATCGACACTCCAAAGAGACTTGTGCGTCAACTCTCCAGACCTCAAAAAATCCGGTCTCAGCGAGGGCCGTCCCTATGCACTTTCCATCCTTCCGAGTTTGATTCTTGATATCAGTTGATTTTTTCTCTTCATGATTAATTGAAATATTTGTTCATATCAGGATTAGTATTTGAATAACCCGAACATCAATAAATGGTTTTAAGGAGCCTGGTGATCATCACGAATAAGACAAAATTTCAAGTGTCTCGACAAGTCTTCTTTTCTACATCTTAGGAATATAGAGCTAAACACTATTTTTTTGTCAATCAGGGGCTTCCATACACTTTTCCACACCTTGCAATATTTATACTACCCCAAAAGAGTCAAACCCAAAAGCGAGTGTGTCAAATCCAGGATTCATTCCACCTTTCAAAAGATGTGCCCCTGCACGTAAGCATCTCTGAGTCCGGTCCATTGACTGATTGACTGAAGTTTGAAGATAATCTCCTCCTTGGCTACGTGATATTTTTATCCGCAATGAGGCTACATGTCAAACTGGGGCTTGGTCAAGGAAAAGAAGATTGATATGTGCATTTGTGCAAATTCCGGGGCTTGCTTTGTAATCTTGATCCTTGGGAATGGGTTTGTTAATTAAGGCTTACTTCATGACGGGGAGGCCGGTTTTTCTTGCCCTAAGCAAGGGGAGGAGGTTTGGAGATAATGATGAAGATTGATGGTGAAAGACTGTCAGTTTGACTTGTTGTGTCACGCGACACAATGTGCCACAAGAGTCCTGAGTCGTACGACATCTTCAGTCTCACACCAGACATCAAAAAGTTGTAACCAGTTCTGTACCAGGGCACGCCCCGACTTGTCCAAAGCTGCAAACAATCAACCATCACCCTGCGAATAGCCTTGGAGAGGATTCATTCATCCGTACACCTCACACATACAACCAACCATCATTCCATATACACATTTCACAATCAAACCATATAAACCACATTCACACCAATCTAATAAACATTCAACTTCATTCATTTTCACCTTTCAAAAGTTGGACTCGTGCGAACAACAAAAAGCTAATAATAATGTCCTAGATTCAAAGTAAGGCATAGAAAATAGTTTAGAAAGAAAAAAGAGGAAAAGAATGTTTGTTTGTTTCCTTCAGGGGTACAATAATCAAAAGGATGCAATTTGGTCCAAGATGCTACTCCAAGTCATCACCTTCTGAAGCATCATCACCATCATCATACTCGGAATCATCATCATCATCACCATCGCCCTCACTATCTTCCCCATCTGCATCATTCTCCTCAGCTTGTGCATGACCCGGATCAACAACAGGACCTCGGTAAATGATAGGATCATCACAATAAAAATCGTCAACAGTAGTGATGGCCATAGTCTCAATCTCATGGGGGTCAACAGGAGCATCCTCACTATCATATTCTGAGCTAGAAGAGCTAGGGGGTGATATGAAACATTATTGGTCCTGGGTCTATGCTGATCGCTCGCAGCCGTATCAGTCCGAGCCCTCTTCCTATCAGGCAAGCAGGGGGTAGAATCATCATCATCTGAACTCCGGGCTAAGCAGCGCTCCTTCCAGTAACGGGCACTCCTCTCCAACTGCTCGATCATGTCCATAGATCCAGTATAGTACTGACCAAAGCTCCAATAAATATCAGCCGAGATATGAGCAGTACAAGCAGTCTCAAGCAAGGAAAATAGTAATAACAGATCAGGTGAACTCCGAAAGCCGGAAATGAGGACGGATCCGACTAGTATCAAGAGGAGCCCGTCTCAGGTAGTCCCCATCCCAAAAATCAACAAATAGAGGAGGTAAGGGTGCGTCTGCCACAAATCCAGAAGAAGGGCTTGCGCCCTGAGCACCACGCCTCGAACCCACCTGCAGTGACCTCAGACTCTCTGCCACATATGCTGCATAATCTCCCTCCTCAGTATGGTTGAAAGCACCATCTCCCTGGATCAGAACAACCAAATCATCTAGCTGCCGAGGATACCACATGTCCACTGGGGGATTGACTGGGACCCGAGCAACACTGCCTAGACCATGCTGTCTGCAAACTCTCTCTCCCAGGTACAAGGCATCACCAGACAGGCCTACAAGAAGCTTGCGACACTCTGTAAAGTGCGCAGCGTGTCCTAGATCAAGCTCATCATATCGGCCAGCCCAGGGGAACAGATTGAGGCTCTAGGGAGTCCCTCGCAAGCAAATCATCGTATCCGGGTAAGAAGCTGTCACCCGTCCTCTAGTATCAGCTGTCCGGACCTTCTGCCGCGCATCCTTCACCCAGCGTCTCAGGGCAAGAAACATAGTAACAGTCTTCCATTGGGTTCAGATGCCTCCTAACAATCTTCCATCGGGTTTAGAGGCCTCCTAAAAGTCTTCCATCGGGTTCAGACGCCTCCTAATAGTCTTCCATCGGGTTCAGACGCCTCCTAACAGTCTTCCATCGAGTTCAGACGCCTCCTAACAGTCTTTCATCGGGTTCAGACGCCTCCTAACAGTCTTCCATCAGGTTCAGACGCCTCCTAACAGTCTTCCACCGGGTTCAGACGCCTCCTAATAGTCTCTTTGGGTCAGACACCTCCGAATATTCTAAACTAGGACCGGCTTGATTCCCTCCTAGGGATACGTAGGAATCCTTTCTCCAAAGGTCCAGCCATCCGCTCTCACCAGATCATTGTCCAGCCTTCCGTTATATCCCCAGCCGCTCATTGGGATTGGGTCTTCTTTTATCGACAACCTCACTTCTTCCATAAGTGACGTTGCCGAGGGGCTCTGTAAGTACGCCAATCCAATTTGCTTCTCTTTTAGATGCATTTTAATCTGATAAAATTGCATTAATGGGCGTTTTGGTAAATTCCCGGTCTATTGCGAGACTTCCGGAAACATCCCATAAGTTTCTTGCGAAGGAAGTACTTTTTAGTACTTTGCTCATGCTAAAGGAACTCCAAGGAATAAACCTATTTTGGATCTTTTGGGTATTAACTCAGAATGTTCCAGAACTAGGTTTTGGCGCTAGAAACGGTTGGTGACACCTTGTTTCACGCGACAACTCGAAGCCCTGGAAAGTGGTTGCAGAATGCCGGGCGACACTTTAAGACCATAATCTGCAGCTATCAATAAGACCCTACCCCTCTCAGAAATTGATTCCAATTTTCACATACTGTTACTCTGCCAATTTGAAAACGCACCACACACACACTGCAAACACACCTCTCTCTCTCTCTCTCCTAGCCAAAATCCCTCCAACCATCTCTCAATTCCCTCCAATTCACCTAAATTCACCCACCAATACTTGGATCCTCCTTCCATCAATCCTTCTCAGTTCAGTTCGTCCCAGAAGCAGTTGTTGAAGGATTCTATACCAAACTTGGTATAGAATTTATGGATACTAAAAGGCTAACAATCCAAATCCTTCTTCTCTCTCTTAATTTGCAATTTCTATAATTCAATCATCTTATCTTCATCTGATCTCAGTCATTCGACTCCATCTGTCGTGATTACTGAGATCCAATCGCAATCTCTCTGTTTAATATTTGTTGTCTTGCATAATTGAATGTTCATGATTTGATCCTTGCGGGAATTGGTGTTTAAAATCCCAAGGGAATGTGGATCTCCCCATATCCACACCCCCTGGGTTGAGTTATTGGCGAATTGTTCATTTCCGGAGCTAATTTGATTGTATAGTTAGATCTGTATTGGCTATTAGTTCTTCTGTGTTCAAGCTGTGAGGTATTTGCATACGGACATCCTGTGTCACGCGACACATCGTGCTTGGTTGATCCTGTGTCACGCGACCCATTCAGCCATTCATGTCATGTGTCACCCGACACTCTATGTCTGTTTGCAGAGACCATTTTCCAATTGTAATCTGTTTTTATCTGTGTATTTGGGATGTGGCCTCCCTAACCAAATGGTCAACAAGTTGTCATAATCTCATTCAATTAATAAAATTCATGTTTTACCACATTTGCTCATTATCATTGTTTGCACACACTTTGGATTATTTGGATGTTTATCTAGAAAGACTCGTCTACGGACGAGGCGTGTTGGGTGAACTCTCGGTTCTTCCCAACACGTAACCTGACCCCCGGACCCATTTTCTCTTTCAAAGGTTTTCAAAGTGTACCTTAAAACATGGCGTGGCGACTCCTAAAATTTTCTATAAATCCAATTTCGGCGAGCGCACACTCACTCACCTCCAAGAAAGTCGCACATTTCCTCAAGGAAAACATCATCTGCCGATACAGCATCCCGAACGAGGTCATATCAGACAACGGCTCCCATTTTGAAGGAGAATGCGACAGACTGCTGGCCGAATTCAAGATCACACGCCACAAGTCTTCTCCCTATCGGCCACAAACAAACGGCGCCGTAGAAGCAGCAAACAAGACCCTCGAACGGATCATCCAAAAAATGAGCACCCGAGGAGGTGATTGGCCCGAAAAGCTGCATCTTGCACTTTGGGGCTACCGAACATCAGTCAGAACAACAGCCAAGTGAGAAACTCCATTCGCCCTGACATACGGGATGGAAGCAGTACTGCCCGTTGAATTAGAAATTCCCTCACTCCGAGTGTTGCTGGAAAAACGAAATCAACGAAGTCGAATGGCTCCGAAGCCGACACGACAAACTGGCTCTGCTAGATGAGCGACGACTAAAGGCCATGGAACACGTCCGAGCCTACCAAAGCAGAATGGCTAGAGCTTTCGGCAAGAAAGTCAAGTCCCGAGACATCAGGGAAGGCAAACTGGTACTCAAAGAAAAGCCTCCCACCCCCTGCGAAAATGGGAACCAACATGGATCGGCCCTTTTGTGGTTCAAAAGATCTTCTCCAGAGGTGCCATGAAGCTGACAGACCTAGACGGCAATCCCTTCATGAATCCAGTCAACGAAAGCAAACTTTGCAGATACTTCGCCTAAAGAAGACCAACTGTGCATCTCTTGGAACTCCATGTAGTGTCGAACTACGCAGACCTGAGCCCTCTAGTCCGGGGGAACGTAGGCAACCTTAATTGGTCCGGTCTAAAAACACACAAAAAAGTCAAAAGTTTGAATGTCAACCAAGACCTCCATCAAACTACGCACTTTCCAAGAGCATGCCCCCAACATCACCTTGACCAAGTCAAACGACGGCGGCAACATCAAAGGACATCCGAAGGTCACTCAACATCAAACGACTGACCCATGTCAACTTCCAAGCTAGGGGCTTGTCTTCGCCCTCACGCGCTTCAAAAAAAAAAAAGAGCTCAAGCAAAGGCTTTCAAAAAAAAATAGGCTCAAGCAGAAGCTACAAAAAAAAGAGGTCAAGAGCCCGACGCCAACAAACAAGAGGCAAGGAAGCACGGAAAAGACCGTCAAAACAACTTGTCAGGGGATCATCCAACCTCCCATCCAAACACAAAACCCAGGCAAAAGGGATTGCAGTCAAGGCCCAGACTGCTTCAGTCCGCAAATACAACAGAAAAGTCCAAAGCTGGACGCCATCAAGGCTCACAAAAGAAATAAAAGGAGAACAAGAGATCTTGCATCTCGACAAAGCTTTAAAAGTAAATCATAAATCACTAACTATTACTTCATTTCTTGATGAGTTCAAGCACGGTCTACTCTCAAGTTCACAACATGCTAAAAGACAACTTAATACATTTAACAAATAATGTGCTTACAATGCAATGAATAGATACCTAGGAGGTCATTCCGCGCCATCTGCGCTTGTCCCCTCGCCATTATTCCCTTTCCTCCCTCATCCCCGACGAGTCTTCTTTTGCTCCACGCAAGCCATCTCTGTCTCTCTCAATCCGAGATTAGGGGTCCTCCCCGTAGAGTCAAACAATCTAGTAGCTCTCAGGGCTTCATTCACTTGTGCTTCGGCTCGGATCTCCTCCCTGCGAGTTTGCAAAAGAGGACCTCTCTCTGTCTGTCGGTCAACTCTGGTCTCGTAGTTAAACAAAGCGTCTCTCGTAACATCCTGAGGGTCAGACCAGGCTTCGGCACTCCTAAGGCAATAGCTACGACGACAATTGGGCCCCAGAATCGCTTCACGCATGCTCCCCAAAACCACTTGCGACTGCCCAACACGCTGCTCGTACCAATCCAAGTACTCAGTGGTCAATACAACGCTCTCCCTCCGTCGAAGGAGCACCACAGAAGGGAATGCGAAATACTTCCATACCCTCAGGAAATACAAAAGAGCACTTGGAGCTGCCATACAAAAAGGAGCCACCTCCGCAGTGGCAAGGTCATCCCAGCCCAACAAAGGCTCCTGCCTCATCCCGAACTGCCGAGAAACAAGCGACGGAATGTAGAAGGAGGACCAAGACAAACCAGGAACTCTGACAACATAAGACCCTTCCTGAAAGGCCCTCCTAGTCTCAATCCCTCAGTGCGGAACCCACCAACGGATCTGATGTGTGCCAAGCTATGCCATCCATCTCTCCTAGGCAGACTGATCCATATCCAATATAAGAGGTCGCCAAGCAAACGACCACGGGCTAATCGACGTCGGAGCCTCGGCATAGCCTAAAGTCTCTCTCACATCCATAAGGTGAGCAAAGCGGGGCTTCCCCCTCTCATGAACCTATTCGAAGTCGCCAGAGGATCAATGCCGTGAAGGGTCTCCCCCAGCACCAACGGAACAATATCCTCTCCAGCTCTGAAGTGCCCTACCACATCCAGCAAAGCGCCGTCGCATACCCCAAGGGAGCGAACCATGAAAAGTGTCGCTATCACGCACAAGACAAATGCATCCCACGAGATGTCACTCTCGTCATCGCTCATAAACTGCTCCAGCAGCGCAGAAATGTCAATGTGACCCAAATCAAAGGTCATACCCTGCACTTCTCCCAATGAAGTCCGAAGAAAGCATGCAAGCTCAATGCTCACAGCAGCACCGCCAATCAAAGGAAGCGAGATGGCCACCACCTCCGGTCCTCCAATCAAAGCCCGAAAATCCTTGAAAGTGGGCGCCACTTCATTGTAGGAGAAGCTATACACATGCCTCCCAATGTCCCAGAACATCGTGGCAGCCCGCAACAATTCCCAATCAGGAACCAACTCCTTAAGGGACCAAACCGAGCAGAGTCAAAACCTCACCTTGAAAGCCCGCCTATGATGCCTCATATGGTGTCGCATCCACATTTTCAGCCGCTCAAGGAAGTATGCTTGCCGCTCCTTCGAAAGCCTCGGCAAAACTCTTGGAACGTACGAAGAATCCATGGAAAAAATGGAGGTTCCTAGAGAAAATGGGAAAGAAAGCTCAAAATGACTACAAATGGGAAGTGGGGAAAGTTCAGACATCCTGAAAACACTTATCCATTCCCCAAAAGCAAAGAAGATACGTACGGACCTTTTTGCAGCCTAGGTGGTCCGTACGGACCTTCTTACACCTTGGTCCCACTTTTCCAGCAAACAGTACAACAGCCACTGTTCCCAGCAGGATCTTGCTCCAAACTGCCCAAATTCTGGCCAAATCCACTTCCGACAAGTATACGCTACCCACAAACGCACTCCCAGCTCACGTGGCATGCATAAATAATAAACTAGCAACAATTCCTAGGACAATCCCCGGTAAACACAAAATACAACATTACATCTTAAAATAAAATACTTTGCTATGCAAATACAAGTGTTTTATTACAGGTACCAAAATGTCTGTTGCTAAACAAAAAAAAACAAAAAAATGGAAAGAGGGGAAAGCAAATGAGCCCTACTCCGACTCATTTTCATCGACCTCATCAAATGAGAAGTCAGGCATCCCGGCAAACTCGCCAGCCACGCCCTCGTCATCCGAATACTGGACCCCCTCCTGAGGCAAGTACTTGAAGTAATCCGCAGGATCGAGCCCGGTGAAAGGATCAAAGAAGGGAGGCTCCGACGAACCCTCTCTCTGAGCCTCCTGCGCAGGCAGGAACTGGTGAAAAATCGGCGGCCTCTGGACCCCCGAAGACGTCCCAGCATCCAAACTATGCCGCCCCCAAACGGGTCCCTCCTGCTGCGGCCCTGGCTCAGCCCTCGACGGAGGAACGTCCACAGAATGCCTCGAATGCATCGGCTCATACGCCGGCACACGCCGCGAAGACCTGCAAGACATCTTCCCAGCCATCTTCTCCGCAAAAGACCGCATCGCCACAAAATGGCGGGTCAACGTGTCAAAGGATCTCCCCGAGATCTGCACAAGCAAACAGCCAAAGAAACACTCAGCAAAAGAGATACAGTCATACTCAACAAAAAGAGAAAAATAAAGAAAAGATGCCAAGATGGAAAAGAGTAAGCACACTCACCGACGCATCTGGGTCAACCCGATAGGCAGCAGGAGCCTGCTCAGGGACGGGTACTGACACCCTCCGCCTCGATGAATCCCCGCGTACATATGTGAAGTCCGACCTAGGCACCGGAACATATGGAGGACGTGGTGGGCCATCTCGCCTCTCCCTCGCCAACACCTGTGGCGTCCTCAGCTTCCTCCTGATGAAGGCCCCGTACTCCTCGCCATACAAAATAAACTCCTCGGCACTCACGCCGCCCAGGTACCTGTCGTACTCTAGCACATCCATGTCACGGGGATGCATCATCCCAAAGGGTGGATCCCTCGGAGCCATAGGGGGCACACCAGGGCCATGCTGCCAGAAGACCCTCTCCCCCAAGTAAATGACATCACAAGTCAGGCCCCACAGTATCTTCCTCTGCTGCATCACCACGGGACCACCCTCAAGCTCATCGTCGCCATACCGAGCCCAGGGGTACAGCTCAAACTCCGTCGAGCTATCTCTCTCCAAGAACTCCTGCACTTGAAATATCATTTTTACATATAAAAGTTGCATCCTTTGCATTAAAAATCATTTCTTTACACCCAAATAGCATCCTTTGCACCCAAAATGTCATCTTTTACATTAAAAATGTCATTTTTAGTTTAGAATGCATCCTTCATGTCCCTCATGGTTGGATCTATCTTTCCTAGGATTGCTTAGTGACCTTCCTAAGGCAAGAAAAGCATAGGAAGAGCATAAAGATCCAATCTTTATACCCTTCCCCTAGTCCCCTTTGTTACTTGATGCATCCTTTGGAGCGAACCGATGTAAAAATCCCATCTTTACATCGTTTCCTCCATTAAAGGTGCCATAATCCCTTTAGAAATGGATAAATCTTGAACCCTATATCTCCGAGTATCACTTGAGACGAGTATAATAGTCCCTACATAAGCTCAATCGTCTCAAGATGTAGGATTGATGGGTTAAGGATATTCCTTTCTAAAGAACCTCACTCTTGGACCATAAGAGAGAGTCCTTCTCTCGATCACACATGACCCAAGGTCAAATAGTGATGATCACAAGTCCAAGATGAGGACGGGATCAAAGTCCCGAACACATAAAAATCCAAGGAATCCCGAGCAATAACCAACTAAATGGTTTATACGTCCAGTAGATAACTTGGAACATTCCCCCCCCCCTCTTTTCAACACATGCACACAAGAAAGCACGCAAGCAAGCACGAAAAATGGGATCTTGGGAGACTTGCTTCGGCAAGGCACCTTGGTTGAACGCCAAACGTTCTTCCCAAGGGGTAACTTAACCTCCGGACCCTAATTCCTTTTTTTCAAAGTTTTGAGGAAATTAAAATGGCGTGGCGACTCCGTTTTTTTAAATTAAACCGGATGTTTCCAAACTCAAGTGAATCCAAATAAAACACAAAAAAGATTTGGGCACCACATTCATAGTTTGGCGACTCCGCTGGGGACAAACCAAAGGAGAAATCTTTCGTTTTTAAAATAAAATAAAAAAAAACGATATCCGGTATATAGGTGGAAACCATTAAGTTTCCCTTTAACGCCTCCTAAAACGAGCCGGGGATAAGTTATGGTTTAACAAATCCACGTACCGGTATCTCTTTTCGAAAAAAAAAATATATAATAATAAAAGAAAGCTTTTTTCTTTCGAGCGGGTTAGCCTCCCGTCGCGGATTCCATTTGTCGTGCTTGCTTTTTTCTTTCTTCGCCTTGCATTGCATCTTGGTTCTTGGGAATTGTGCATGCTCTATATACTGAACAGGAAGCCTTCTGGAGCTGAAAGGTGCCTAAAATGTTTGGGGAGCAACCTGAAAGTGAAAAGGATTGGAACCTGGAAAATTGAGCAATGCAGCCGTACGGCTTAATCCGCCTCGGATTCCAGCCGGGCGGCTTCATTGGCAATTCCACCAGGACAAATTTGAGGTTAATCTGGCAGCTTAGGCAGCTCGGGGCTATTCAGTTCCAAAGCTGACCAGGCTCCAGAAAATTTACGTGCCTTAACTGTTGCATTTTTTTTCCCCCGTCCCGAAAAATCATTCCTTTTAAAACACATTTCTGAAAATATCTGTTTTAACTCAAAAAGGAACATTTTTTTAGTAGACCGCACACTACGGACACCTTATATATCCTGTACACTTTGCACGCACGTCCTTTAAACCAGGGGTGGTTGTTCAGTTGCAGTCACGGACAGCCTTACGATGCTCCCGGATGCGCACGGAATCACCCCAAACTCCCCATGGCAGCCAGTATCGACCAATGCACAGTCCGTGTCACACGTTTCAAAAAACTGTGACTTTTGGTTGGTTTTTGGTCTAGTCCGTGTCATATAGCCTAGTTGCATATCCCCGTAAAGGTCAAACCTTAGTCTATAACGGAAGTCAAGATCTTTCGCGCAAGCGGAGCTCTACCGAAATTTCGACAAGGAAAAATTGGTAGAATCTTGACTCCGGCATTGACTTTGACCTTGACCCACACGGGATGCGTAAGAGTCGAGACCAAGTCCGTGCCAAAAATCCAAAGATCTTTCGCGCAAGCGGAGCTCTGCCGAAATTCCGACAAGGAAAAATTGGCAAGATCTTGACCCGGCATTGACATCGACTTTGACTCACGCATAGCGTATGCAGCGAAGTTCAATACGACACTGTGTCATCCGGATTTTACCGCCCGACCCATGCTTATTATCTTCTCGGACATTGCCGAAAAGTCAAAACGTCAATCGCGCAAGCGAAACTCTGCCGAAATTCCGTTAAGGGTGAAAGACAAGACTTTCCCGGCATTGCCTTGACTATAATCCGCATCGCTCGTGCGTTAAAAGTTCCTATGACCCGCTAGACCCGTTAGTAGCATTCTTCTCTCTCGGTCGGTGGGATCCGCGTGCCCTATAGGACCCTCGGCCGGGGCTATCCACCCTGGGAGGTCAAAATACAGGTGGAATACGAGGGGCTTATAGACGTAGTGACGGAACCCACTGATCCAGGATCTAGAGTAGTTGCGAAAAAGAAGGGCAGAACCCCTTTTCCAACCAAATAGAAATTATTAAAAGACACCGTTTTAAGTAATCTGGAAGATTCTTAATTTGCATATTGCTTGAGCCTTCAGCCTAAACACCTACCCCGAGTCTAAACCTCTCCTATCCCTTTTCCGCAGTGAGAAAGAATTTGGGTGAGAACACCGGGACAGCAGTTTGTCGGCACAGAGGTCTCAAATAACCCATCAAAATCTTCAAGTCTCAACTTCCCAGTGTCAAAATGGCCAATGTGATAATCAACAATGGTAATGACCAAGTAGTTGGAGGGGCCATCCCAGTTCAACCCAAACCCCACATCTGGTACGATGTATGTGATTGTGATGGCTGTTTGGAGGATGCCTATCAAGATTGGATTAACGAGGATGCTCCTTCGAGAAAGAAGAAGAAGAGGAAGTCCATGCAACAGAAATTAAAGGAGAGGTACGAAGCTGGGGACAAGAGCGTGGGAACTCTGGGAGAACCTTCAGGCAAGTTTGACTATTACGTCAGTTATGCCAAAGAGCCTACCAAAGAACCGGTCATCCAAAGCACAGTCCAGCCTGGTACTCCTGTCGTCATCGACCCTCTTGAGGCAGAGCGTTCTGAGTTCGTTGCCATCGTGAAGTTCAATGAAAAGCTAGCAGATTTGGAAGCAGAATACAGAAAGCCTATAGAATACGTGGCCAATCAAGGAAGGATCAAAGTCTCTCCTGAAGAAGACTTCATCAGCATTATCCAGGCCAACCCTCCCGTTGGCTATACTGACAAGGTTGTGATATCAAAGATCAGTAAAGAGAAGATGACTTATCAGCAGTATATTGACAAGATGAGCCAGACCCTCCAGTCAATGAGTCCGGTTGTCACATACAAGCTCGCTGAGAGATTGCATCAGGCTACTCTAGCTCCCCTCACCATCTTTCCAAGGTACCGGCCTACCAATGATTTCCGGCAAGTTTTTGATCAGTTTGAAGTATCCGCCTTTCTGAAGAACGCTGACAAGACTGCTACTCCCCAGGGCAAAAGCAGGAAAGACTAAAGAGTGAAATCCCAGTCCGACCCGTGTCAAACACTTTGAGTCAATAAGTAGTGTAGGGTCCAGATTCAATAGGGTCAAGAGTCAGTTGAGTCAGGAGTCTTTGAATTCCATTCCTCCGAGTCATCCGAAGGCCTCACGCCTGAGGATTATGAATATGTAACCAATGTCATCTTTCCTCTTGCTTTGAATGAAATGACAGATCTTTCTGAGTATCCCCTTATTTCCAACTTAACAAATGATAAATTAACTCAAAACTTAACAACAGTTAATAATGAATCATTTGAACAAGATGCAAACACACTAAATGAACAATACATCCATGAAATCTTTAAGCAGGTTACAGACAAAGAGGAAAACCGGGCCCAAGCTGCCGAGGAGGTTTTGACAAGTGTTAACTTGGGTACTGTCGAGGAAACTAAAGAGACATAGATTGGAAACTTCTTCCAGGGGGTTGAACGGGACAAACTGGTCAATCTGCTCAGAGAATACATGGACGTGTTTGCATGGTCATACAAGGATATGTCGGGGCTAGACAGTTCGATAGTGGAGCACAGAATCCCTCTAGCACCAGATGCTAAGCCAGTAAAACAGAAGCTGAGAAAGATCAAGCCAGAGTGGTCTCTACAGGTCAAAGAAGAGATAGAGAAGCTACTGCGGGTAGGATTCATCAGAGTCATTGAATATCCGACATGGTTATCCAACATTGTGATTGTAACCAAGGCCAATGGGAAGGTGCGCTGCTGTGTAGATTTTCGGAATCTGAACAAAGCCAGCCCCAAAGATGACTACCCCTTGCCAAACATAGACATCCTGGTGGACGCCACTGCCAACTACGAAGTTAAATCCTTTGTTGACGGCTTTTCAGGCTACAACCAGATCAAGATGGCCGAGGAGGACCAAGAAAAGATAGCCTTCACCACACCGTGGGGGACATACTGCTATACAGTGATGCCATTTGGGCTTAAGAACGCCGGGGCAACTTATCAGAGGGCAGCGACCGCGCTTTTTCATGACATGATCCACAAGGAGATTGAGGTCTACGTCGACGACATGATAATCCACTCCAAAGGTGAGGATGGGCAGCACTTTGTTGACCTGCAAAAGTTCTTTAAGAGGCTGAGACAACATTCCATGAGACTAAACCCTGCCAAATGCACCTTTGGAGTGACAAGGGGAAAAGTGCTTGGGTACATGGTCACAGAACGAGGGATTGAAGTTGATCCTCGAAAGATCAAGGCCATTATGGATATGAGGCCACCTCGAACCCAGACAGAAGTCAAAAGCTTTATGGGCAAACTACAGTACATCAGCCACTTCGTCAACCAGTTGACCACTATGTGCAAGCCCATCTTCAAGCTCATGAAGAAGAATGTAGGCACAGAATGGACCGAGGAATGCCAGGATGCCTTTGACCAAATCAAGGCGTACTTAGTACATCCCCCGGTGCTATGCCCCCACATAGACAGAAACCTCTTCTGCTCTATCTCACTGTCACTGATACGGCAGTTGGGGCTATGCTTGCTCAGGAGAAGAAAGACTCTCGGGTAGAGAATGCCATTTACTTTGTTAGCCAAAAACTACAGGGGAGTGAGCTCAATTATTCAGCGTGCGAAAAGACTTATGCAGTACTGGTCTGGGTGGTCGGTAAGCTGAAGCATTACATGCAAACCCACTCTGTGAACTTGGTCTCGAAAATGGATCCCATCAAGTATATATTTGACAAGCCTTCCCTCTCGATGCGTCTAGCAAAATAGTCCTTCTTCTTGGCTGAGTATGACATCAACTATGTGACAAGAAAGGCCATCAAGGGTCAAGCATTGTCTGACCATCTGGCAAACTTCCCTAGTAATGAGGACCGCGGGCCTGAACCCTAATTCCCAGATGAAGGGATCTTTGTAGTCGAGTCTGAGAATCGATCGCAGCTTTTCTTTGACGGGGCTGCTAACAAAAGAGGAAATGGCGTAGGAATGCTGCTGGTCGACCCGAAAGATGAGCACACGCCAATGGCCATCATGTTGAACTTCCCTGCCACGAACAATGTCGCCGAGTATGAAGCCTGCATTGCTGGTTTAGAAGCTGCCTTAGAGAGGAATGTCAAGGAGCTCGAGGTCTATGGAGACTCAGCCCTGATCATTAATCAGGTCTCCAACAAATGGAAGACTGTGGATCCTAACCCGCAAAAGTATCATGCCTACATGGAGGAGTTGACTGGACAGTTCAGAGAAGTGACTTTCCATTACCTGCCAAGAGATAAGAACAGATTCGCAGATGCCTTAGCTACTCTAGCTTCACTGGTAGAGATCCCCGAGGGAAAGGCGATAAAACCCTTCAGAGTGGGTAGAAGAGAAGCCCCGACTTTCTGTTGCGAAATAGACCTGGGACCTGAGCCTATCAAGGAACCCTGGTACAATCAGATTTACCAGTTCCTCAAAAATGGAGAGTCAGCCTTTAGAGATGAAGAAGGTAGGCCAAAGGAAGGCATCAAAGCCAAAAGCTTGCAAGCCCTAAAACGGTTAGCTTCCCACTATGTCATTCTAGGGGACGATCTGTATAAGAAACGGTACCAAGGGCCACTCCTTCTATGTGTCACCCAAGAAAGGGCCAGAGAGTTGATGACTGAGGTCCACAATGGTCCCTGCGGTCCTCATATGAATGCTAGAGCCCTGATGCAAGTAATCCCCAGGATGGGTTATTACTGGATTTCCATGGAGACAGACTGCGTTCAACATGTCCGACAGTGCGACAAATGCCAACGGTTTGCCAATCTCAATCACCTTCTGCCTCATGACCTGTACTGGATGACGACTCCTTGGCCGTTTGCAACTTGGGGTATTGACATGATAGGGAAGATAGCCCCGGCAGGAACCAATGGGCACAAATTCGTGTTAGTGGCAGTTGACTACTTCACAAAGTGGGTAGAAGCGAAATCCTATAAAATCCTCACTTCCAAGAAGGTGGCCCAGTTTGTAAAAGAAAACATAATGTGCAGATAAGGGGTGCCCAATGAGATCATTTCTGATAACGGGTCACACTTCGAAGGGGACTGTGATAGATTGCTATCAGAGTTCAGAGTCACTCACCACAAATCATCCCCGTACAGACCTCAGACTAATGGAGCCGTGGAAGCTGCTAATAAGACGCTCGAGCGGATCATCCGGAAAATGGCCACCCGTGGTCCTGACTGGCCCAAAAAGCTACACCAAACACTCTGGGGCTACATAACGTCTGTCAGAACAGCCACGGGAGAAACTCCTTTTGCCCTAACCTACCGGATGGAAGCAGTGTTGCCCGTGTAGTTGGAAATCCCATCACTAAGGGTCCTCCTGGAAAACAATGTCAACGAAGTAGAGTGGCTACGTAGCCAGCATGATGAGTTGGTCCTGCTCGATGAAAGAAGGCTCAAAGCCATGGAACACACCCGAGCCTACCAGAGGCGAATGGCCAGAGCATTTGACAAAAAGGTCAAGACCAGAGACATCAAAGAAGGTGACTTGGTTCTGAAAGTAAAGCCTCCTACCAGAGACAACCCCCTGGGAAAATGGGAACCCGTTTGGATTGGCCCGTATGTGGTGCAGAAGATACTATCGGGAGGAGCAATGAAGCTTGCAGACCTGGACGGATTTCCCTTTGTCCACCCAGTCAATGGCGATATGCTCCGAAGGTACTATTCTGAAAATAAAAAATAAAAAAGAAAAAAAAAAAAAAAAGAAAAATAAAGAAAAAGGAAAAATCTTAGTGCAAAAAGAGTAATACCCAGCTAGGCTGAAAAACCCAAAAAGGGCGGTCTAGGCAAAAAACAAGGTTGCACATAAAAAAAAAATCTTAGTGCAAAAAGAGTAATGCCCAGCTAGGCTGAAAAACCCAGGAAGGGCGGTCTAGGCAAAAAACAGGGTTGCACAAAAAAAAAGAGGCCAAAAGACCTAATCCCGATAGTTCACCAGAATGAACTACGAAGACCTGAGCCCCTTAGTCTTTCTTGTAAAAGGGGAACGTAGGCAGCCATATATGGTTCGGTCTAAACAATAAAAAATAAAGGGCAATCAAGTTTCCATGAAACGCGTCCTAAGCAATCAATAAGACATCTGAAATTTCCATGAAATGTGTCTTGATTAATTTCTAAGATCATATCTTTGTTAATTACAAGTTAAAAGACTTCTTGATGAGTTCAAGCACGGTCTACTCTTGACTCTGTGTAAGTGCTCCAATTTGAGCTTGTTAGAATTTTCGTTAGAAAATTAACGAAAGTTATAACATTTCTAACAATTCCTAACAATCCTAACATTTCTAACAAAGTGAGGGCAAAATGGGCATTGCTATTTAAAGATAAACCTTCCAAGGAATCTTAAAAAGCAAAAGAATTAAGAAAATCCCGAAACAGCAAATTGAAAAACATTTTCTGCTGATATTTTTGAATTTTATTCCTTGTGTCCAAAGCCTGGAGCTGCATTTAATGAACAGTGCACGCCACCAATCCCATCCGCGCGGACATCTTTGTAAAATTCAGAGGGCTATAAATTGAGCCCTCCAGTCACAAAAATAGAGAGCCACAACACAATTTGCACTGAACCTCTGGCGAAATATAGAGAGAAAACAGTGAGAATTCACTTGAATTGTCACCATTTTCTCTTGAATCTTTCCCAACTCACACTCACTCTCAAATTCAAACCCTAAACACATTCAAGCCTTGAACCCATTCAAACACAAACTCAAGGAAGATAGGTATAACCTCCCTCTTCTTACCCTAAATCTCTCATCCATGCATGCATCTTCAAACTACAAAATGTAGTTCATTCTTCTTCTTGTCTTAAGATCCAAGAAGATCACCATGGAAGTCCATCTCCATGGATGATCTTCTACAAGGATCAAAATTTTCTTTAATGTGTTCTTGTTTTCTTGCAAATGCATTTTCAAAACCCTAAAAACCATTTTCAAGCATCAAATCTCATTTTCAAAGGATAAAATTCCCCTTCCCAAGCAAATGAAGTGCTTAGTCCTAATGTACCCCAAGGATGGTTTGGTATAGTTGATTCACCACTAAAATGTCAAGTGATCACTAACCAAAACCTATGGAAATGGGGACAAGCATGGATGCAAAACCCCCCTTAAAATCATATTTTCTTTCTTGAGAAGTTGCTGTCCAGTAGCAATTTCCTCAGACGTCAGTCCATGGTCTAATTTTTTGGACACAGATAAATGTGAAATTTGGTGTTTACTACAAAATACTTTTTGTAGCCAACATCCAGATCTTTCCATAAATATTTTTACTTTATTTTTTGGGTGAGTAAAACTCCTCTTTTCAAATTTTCTTTCAGAGGCTAGTTCATCAGCTTCTGGGAATCTAGATCTCATATCTGAGGTTTCCAGAAGGTTTTGACCCCTCAAATCTTCTCCAAAATGGAAAATTCCTTCGCACAAATCTTATTTAAGGTGTCTGGAACAACTTTCATTCTCTGAGTTTATCCAGATTACGAAGTTTTAAGACCCTTGAACCCATTTCAAAATCAAAGGTCCACTGCCTTTTTCATTCTGGCAGAAGTGGCTCTCAACTTCAAAAGGTCTTTTGAGTACCAAATCTCAATCCAAAAATCTTTCAAAAAATCATGGGATCAGTTTAAAGTCTTAAAAAGATATCCCAATTTTTACTTTTCTGAGTTTCAAATTATTTTGGCCAAAACACACACACACACACACACAAATGATTTTCAGCTTGGAAGACTCGTTTTACGAGGCATTTCGGGTGCACACTAACGTCCTTCCCGGCGTGTAACATGACCTCCGAACCCAAATTTCTGATCTCGGGCTTTTTTCAAAGTTTTGGCCCTTAAAACAAAAATGGCGTGGCGACTCCGTTCTTTTTCCCGGGTTTTATTTGGTTTTTTTCAAAGAAACGCGAAAAATCGAATTTTTTCCCGCGAAATGGCGACACATCATCACAGTGGCGACTCCGCTGGGGAAATAAGCTTTTTTTTTAAAAAAAAATGGTATTTGGTATATTGGTGGAAACCATTAAACTTCCCGTTACCGCCTCCTAACACGAGTCGGGGATAAATTGTGGTCTAACAATCCCACGTACCGGTATCACCGTTTTCAAAAAAAAAAAAAGGCTTTTGAGGGTCAAGCTTCCGTCCCGGCTTTGAAAATCATTTTTGTGTGTGTGTTGATTTTTGCACAGTTTTCGTGTTGTTTTGGCCGCCTCGGAGAAAGTCAAAATTTTGACTGTCGGAATAATGTCCCTAACTATCGGAATTTTCGTGCTTACGTGCTTATGTGTTCATTAAATTTAAAAAAAAAAGGATTTTCAAAAAAAAAAGAAAATTTTCAAAAAAAAAAATCATGCATCATATTTTTAAGACACATAAAAAAAAATTTCTATTTTACTCAGAAAAAGAATATAGGCTGCTTGCACACTACGCGCACGTGACCGTACACGCACACTACGTCCCTAACCCTGGAAATCCTTGTCGCGGTCCGTTTGGTCTTATTACGCCTCTCGGATGAGCACGGGACTACCCAAACATCCCATGGAGCCTCGTGTCGACCATGCACTTGTGCGTGACACACTTTGTCCGAGACCCGGTTGGTTTTAGTCCGGTACGTGTCATGCCTGTACGTGTATAGACCTTTCCTTTCAAGCCTTTGTCGGCATACCGACTCAATATCTTTCGGGGACCCTAATCGGTCGAAGTTCCGCGGTTTTCCGCCGCAGACTTTGACCAAGATATTGACCGGCGCCTTGACTTCGGCTCTCGGCGCACAAATTATACACCGACTCCCAGCATTGACACCTGAGTCATCAAGGATTAATGATTATTCCATGCCTAGTTACGGCTTAGCGACGACAAGTCAAGATCAATTGTGGACGCTTATCGGTCAAACCATGCCGACTTTTCGTCGAGCCCTCGGACATGATCTTGACTTTCGACGTCGGCTTTGTCCGTAATTTACATCGAATGCTCGTTAAGACTCGATTACCCGAGACTTTTAGGATCGTTTTTCTTTCGGTCGGTGGGACCCGCTTGCCCTATAGGACCCTCGCCGGGGCTGTCCACCATGGGAGGTCGAAATACGGGTGGAATACGAGGGCTTATAGACGTAGTGACGGGGCCCACCGATCCAGATCGAGTAGTTTGCGAAAAGAAGAGCAATCTTTTCCAACCGATTAGGTTAATAAAACATGTTTTAAGTAAACGTGAACAAATAAGCGCATGTTGCATGAGCCCAATGCCCAAACACCTACCCTCCTTCCATTCCCGGACATCTGAACCTTCGTGTCCTTTCCCCATGACTCCTCACAAAGCTTGGTTTCGGGCACCGGGTCATCGTTTGATTAGTTGGGAAGAGTCAAGCGCGTCATCGGCTTCGCCGTTTGTTCCGACTCCGGGTTTGAGAATGTACGCATCGGCCGGAAATGATGGGGACCACATTGCTCCGTCCTCCAAAATCCCTCGGACAGGACCCGATGTGGATCCGGTTGGTAGAACGAGATGAGACTTTGACATGAGGCTCAAATTAGCGACCTGCGGGGGTTGTCGCAAGTCATGGTTTGACTATCGGTCTCAATTCCGATGGCACTTTTACCGCAAAGAAGGAAGAGGGTTCTCCTCCTCTTCTTAATCGTCCGGATACATCGAGATGCTACCCCAAGATTCCTATGTTTCCACCGCAGGGACTCCTGCCCGTCGACTTACGGGGCAAGCTGGCCCCCAAACGACGATCGGGGACGAAAGAGTTCGGTATCTTGTCGGTTGTCCCCTCTCTAAGTGATGATCCCGCAAGTATCGGCTGAGTGATGAAAATCGAGGAACGGTTGAAGAAATATGGTCAGCCATCAAAGCCACGGAAGAACGCCGGAACGGACGAGCGGGCTGGATTGAAGAGGCCACACGCCACTTCGGGACCTTAACAATATCCCAGCGGCGGGGCTACCTTGAAGGACAAACATATGCCCGTTCCCAGGGACCTCAATATCTCTCATTATCCGGCGGAGTCCAATCACTCGCTACCGAGATGAGCCCGGCAGCGAATCCCCGGACCGGTTCCACCCAAAGTCATTCCGGCACCGCTCAACACGAGGTCCCAAATCCGCCACAGTAGTAGAACACATTTGGTGGGATATTTGTGGCTGTCCCGATTGCCTTGAAAGGGATTATCGGACTGGATACACGAGGACCGCCCTCCTAAGAAAAAGAAAATTTCCTCCCGGCAAAAATTGAAGGAGAGATTCGAGGCCGGTGATAACGGTGTGGGAACGCTCGGGGAGCCATGCAGGGGATTTGATTATTATGTACTCTACTCCGGTCGAGTCTTCCCCAAAGCAAAAAGGGGTAAAAGAACGAGAAAAGCCTTGCCAACGACGAGTTGAGACTTTCGGACGCGAATACGTGGACTGGGTAACTCTGCCAATCAGAAATCTATCCCCGCGGGAACGCCAAGGTTCGGTTTGACCCGGCTCCCGAGTGCACACCGACAAAGAAAGACCAAAGCCGGTTTGGCGCTCCCACTCAATCAACATGTTGACCGGAGATGGCAACCGCCACAAAAGGCCTCGGTATAACCCGGAGGATTCGGCAAAGGCTCTACCTCGCAAGAAAAAGGCACGAAGTGACGGGTTTAATGACTCTCTATCCCGAGACAAGGACCAAATCTATGATCCTCACCTATATGGGAGTATGATCACCTTCTGCGATGAAGATTTGCCAAGAGATGTCTCCCAAACACAATGAAGCTTTGTACATCACTATTCGGCTCAACACCATATCACTCCACAGGGTATTAGTGGACAATGGATCATCGGTAAACGTCCTTCCCCTCGGCATGATGAGGGCCCTCCGCATAAATGAAAGGCGCGTGATCCCATCTTCCCGGTGTCGAGGCCTACGACGGTTCGTCTCGTCCCATGCAGGGACGGTGACTCTGGAACTGCAGTACGAAACCCAAATGGTGCCAACGAAGTTCCATGTAATGGATATCCCATCCGAGTTCACGGCCCTACTAGGGCGCCCTTGGTTACATCTCATGAAAGCCATAGCCTCCACTCTCCACCAATGCGTCAAATTCATCAGCCGGCGGGGAGACCTTGAAGTCATAAGGGGTGACGGTTTCCTCATAGGGAACGAAGAGCTGAAACAATAGCCAAGAATGCCCGCGATCAAACACCGGGGCTACATCCTTCAAGAGGCAAGTCTCGCCGGCATCCTTTGGAATCCGGCGATGCCAACTATGTCGACACACTCAAGCGAGCGAGACTCAGAAGAAGTTCGATTCATCAAATTTAATTGCTATTTCCAACACTTGGAGGCGTCTTGGAAGGAAACGGCGAACACCGCCATGATACGAGCACACAAGTCCCGGTCCTCAATCACGGATTTGTCGGCGTCCGCAAACCCATTCTTTGGCCTCGCCGAGCGAGGAGGTTTTCATGATAAAAGTCGACAAACACCGACAGACTCGGCTCGAATGTATGAACATTGTGTGGGACGTCCTCCTCGAAGAACTACCCACTGAGCCTTTCCGCTCGAGTATGGGACATGAGATAGTTCCAGCACCACACCAAGACGCAACACATCCTCGCATCTGGATTGAGCGATCAGACGACGATGAGTCAGAACCCTCCAGGATGGAGGAAGCGGCATATCTGGAAGAAGATCCTTACATCTTCATGCTCGGCTTTCAAGAGCCGAACACGGTTGATTACGATTCGGACAAAGAGATGATAGCAATGCTTGAAGAGGGAGCACGAGACCATGCCTTTCCCGAGTTGTGAAGCCACCGGCAAGCGATGCCGCTAAAGAATTGGGAAACTCTCTCGGGCCCGTCCGCGACCAAAGAGGAAATGATCACCAAGCTTGGATTGGTCCCAGTCCTTTCGTGTCAACCTTTGTAAAGTCCTCAGGAGTCTCTCATTGTTGAGTTCGAGTCTCTCGAGTCGTCCGATGGCCTTACGCTGAAGACTACGAGTGCGTAGCGAACGTTGTATTCCCTTTCGTCTTGAATGAAATGATGAACCTTTACGAGTATCCCTTAATTGCCACTTTAACTAATGATGAATTAACTAATAATCTAAAAACAGATTAATAACGATTCACTAGATGAAGAGCGGACACATTAAATGAACAATATATCAAAGAAATCTTTAAAGCGGGTTGTCAGGAAGAGGAAAATCGAGCCCCAGCTGCCGAAGAGATTTTGACGAGTGTGAATCTGGGAGCTGCGGAAGAGCCTAAAGAGACGCAGATTGGTAGTTTCTTGAAGGGATGAAAGGGATGCCCTAATTGAGCTACTAAAAGAATTTGTGGATGTGTTCGCATGGTCCTATAAAGATATGCCGGGCCTCGATCCTTCCATAGTTGAGCACCGAATACCGCTCGACCCGAAGTCAAGCCGGTAAAGCGAGAAGCTAAGAAGAATTAAGCCCGAATGGTCCCTACAAGTGAAAGAGGAGATAGAAAAGATGCTCGGGCGGGATTCATCGGGGTCATTGAATACCCTACATGGCTTTCCAACATAGTAACGGTGACCAAGGCCAACGGAAAGATCCGGTCTTTGCGTAGACTTCGAGAGACTTGAACAAAGCCGATCCAAAAGACGATTTCCCCGCCAAACATCGACATTTTGGTAGATTCCACGGCCAACCATGAAGTCAAATCCTTCGTCGACGGTTTTGCCGGCTACAACCAAATCAAAATGGCGAGAAGAAGATCAACCCAAAACGGCCTTCACAACCCCTTGGGGCACATCGCTACACGGTCATGCCATTCGGACTAAAGAATGCTTTGGGGCTACGTACGAAAGGGCGGCTACGGCTCTGTTCCATGACATGATCCACAAAGAAATTGAGGTCTATGTGGACGACATGATAATACATTCCGAGAGGATCGAGATGGCGGCACTTTGTTGATTTGAGAAAATTCTTCGGCCGCCTCGAGACCACGGCATGAGGCTGAATCCGGCCAAGTGCACCTTTCGGTGTAAGACGAGGTAAGGTGCTAGGATATATGGTGACGAACGGGGAATCGAAGTAGATCCCCGAGAAAATCAAGGCGATAGTTGAAATGAAGCCGCCAGGACAACGACGAAGTGAAATCCTTCATGGGAAGGCTATGCAATACATAAGCCGCTTTGTAAATCGGTGACCTCGATCTGCGAGCCGATCTTCAAGTTGATGAAGAAAAATGCCTACACAGAATGGACCCCGGAATGTCGGCTTGCCTTTGAGCAGTTAAGGCATACCTTGTGAATCCCCAGATTCTCTGCCCACCACATCGGCAAAAGCCACTCTTGCTATATCTAAGCATCACGGATACGACAATTGGGGCTATGCTAGCTCAAGAGAAGAAAGATTCCAAAGTCGAAACGCCATCTATTTCGTAGCGAAAGCTCCAAGGAAGCGAACTCAATTACTGCTTGCGAGAAGACTTGCGCGAGGTTTGGTGCAGGTAGTGGGAAAGTTGAAACACTACATGCGAGTCTCACCCGATACATCTTGTCTCAAGAATAGACCCCATCAAATATACATTCGACAAGCCTTCCATCTCCATGAGGTTGGCAAAATGGTCGTTCTTTTTGGCCGAATATGACATCACTTATGTTTCAAGGAAATCCGTAAAAGGACGCATAATGGCGGAACATCGGCGATTTCCCAAGTGATGAGTCAGGGACTGAACCTCAATTTCCCGATGATGGAATCTTCGCTCTAGAAGGAGAAAATCGGCGGCAACTCTTCTTCGACGGGCGTCAAACAAAAGGGAACGGGATAGGAATGCTTACGGTCGATCCTGCTTGACGAACACGCCCCCATAGCGGTAAGGCTGAACCGAAGTCACCAACAATGACTGCTTGAATATGAAGCTTGCATAGCCGGGTTGGAAGCCGCCCTTGAAAAGAAATATCAAGGAATTGGAGGTGTATGGTGACTCTTGCCCTCATCATCAATCGGGTCTCTAACAAATGGAAGACCGTGGATCCGGGTTTGCGAAGTATCATGCTTACATGGAAGAACTAGTGGCTCAATTCAAAGAAATCGGCTTTCATTACTTGCCAAGAGACCGAAACGGGTTCGCGGATGCTGCAGCTACACTAGCCTCTCTTGTCGAAATACACGAAGGAAAGTCTGTTAAACCATTCGAGTCGGGAGAAGAAAACCCCGCTTATTGCTTGAAATCGAAGCGGAAGCGAGCGATCAATGATCCACAGTACACTCAGATTTACCGGTACACGAAGGATGGCGAGGCCTCTTTCAAAAATGAAGATGGGGAATATAAAGAAGGAATCAAAGCGAAAAGTCTCTCGGCCACAGACGGCTCGCCTCCCATTATGTTCTTTTGGGAAACATGTTATACAAAAAGCGTTATCAAGGCCCCCTCTGCGATGTATCGGCAAACAAGAGGCTACCGAACTCATGAAAGAAATACATGGTGGTACTGCGGCCCTCACATGAATGCTCGAGCTACGATGCAAATCATGCGAGAATGGGGTACTTTTGGATCTCCATGGAAACCGGCGCATCCGGTTCGTCAAAGGCTGCGACAAATGTCGGCGATACTCAAATCTTAATCACTTGCCTCCTCACGAGTTATCTTGCATGACAACCCCTTGGCCTTTCGTCACTTGGGGAATTGATGTCATAGGCAAAATCACGCCATCGAGGCGATGACGGCCACGAGTTCGTCTGGTAGCCGTGGATTATTTCACCAAGTGGGTTGAAGCCAAGTCCTACAAAATCCTCAACTCAAAGGAAAGTAGCCCTCTTCATCAAAGAAAACATCATGTGCGGATACGGGTTGCCGGCCGAAATCATTTCGAGATAATGGATCCCACTTCGAAGGGGAATGTGAAAGCTGGCGGCGGAATTCCGAATAACCCGTCACAAGTCATCTCCTTACGGGCCCCAAACCAACGGAGCCGTCGAAGCGGCAAACAAGACTCTGGAAAATATCATCAGGAAAATGGTTGTCCAAGGCGAGAGATTGGCCCGAGAAGTTACAGGCACTGCAGGGCTCTGAACATCGGTCGAACGGCAGCGGGAAACACCTTTTGCCCTCACATACGGAATGGAAGCCGTACTCCCAATCGAGCTAGAGATACCCTCGCTCAGCGTATCTGGCTGGAAAGCCGGATCAACGAGGTCGAATGGCTCCCGAGTCGCCATGAATTGGCCCTACTAGATGAACGCCGGCGAAGGCCATGGAACACATCCGGGCCTACCAAGGAAGAATGGCTAGAGCCTTCGACAAGAAAGTAAAGCATCGGGAGATCAGAAGGTGATCTCGTTTTAAAAGAAAAGCCCCCGGTCCGTATCAACCCCCTCGGCAAATGGGAGCTGTATGGGTCGGGCCATATGTCGTCAGAAGATCTTCTCAGGAGGAGCCATGCAACTTGCGGACCTCGACGGGAATCCCTTTGTACACCCGGTGAATGGTGACAAGGCTGCGCGAGATACTACGCGTAAAACAAAAAAAAAAAAAAAGAAAAAAACAAAAAAGAGTGCTAAAAGAGTAATACCCAACTAGGTTGAAAACCCGAAAAGGGCGGCCTAGGTAAAAAACGGGGTTGCACCAAAAAAAAAAAACAAAAAAAAAAAAAAACAAAAAAACAAAAAAAAAAAAAAAAAAACAAAAAAAAAAACAAAAAAAAACAAAAAAAAAAAATCGGGTTGAACTACGAAGACTGAGCTCCTCAAAATGAGGAACGTGGCGGCGGAAACGGTTCGGTCTAAAGCACAAATAAAAGCCATACTTTGGCATCAATACAATTGATCGAGACCATGAAAGCGTCTCGAAAAACTCTAAAGCAATTCAAATATTCATTACAAGTTAAAAGCTCTTTGATGAGTCTAAGCCCGATTCATTCCTACAGCGGCAGCTTTGCTAAAAGAAAACTAAGATACATAATCAAACTAATGTGTATGCTGCTGACAAGAAAGGGATACTCGGAAACCTCGAGTCACTCCAAGCCACTCGTGCTTGGCCTCTCCCCTCTTCTTCCCCCTTCGAGTCTTCTTTTACGAGCAGGAAAAATGTCGGTGTTCCTCCTACCAAGCTCTGGTATAGGGACGGGATCTATCAAACCGGCCTCTGTCGGGGCCTTAGTAGCCCTAGCGTCATCCCTCATCTCCTGTAACCTAGGCGGTAGCATAGGAGCCCTCCTCTCCTGTCTCTTGACGTAAGCCTCATAATCGGTCACGGCGTCTCCGCTCTGTCATGAGGGTTGGCCCTCGCCTCGGCCCTCCTCCTCTCGAAACGATCGGGTCCTCCGCACCCACAATGGCCTCACGCCGTCTCAAAATAGCCACTGAGTCTCTCCCGGATGCCTCTCGTACCAATCCGGGTACCAAGTGGTCGGGAACACCGGTCTCGGACGCTTTGAGAATGACCCGAGGAGGAAAGGCATCATACCTCCATGCTCGGGAAAGAAATGGAAACAACGAGGGATCATCCATAGAAGCAGGAGCCACCACCACGGTGGCTATATCATCAAAGCCCTCCAAAGGAACTGCTCCCGAGGCCAAAGCTGTCTCGAGAACTAAAGCGGAATATAGAAGCTGGGCGAGAAAGCCCGGAAGCATGACCACGGGAGACCCGTCTGAAGCACTCTGCGAGTCTCCACCCGCCATGAGGCACCGACCATCGATATCTTCGGTCGGCGACCCGCCATCCAACGCTCCCACGAGCCACGATCATCAAAATCTACATCAACACCTCTCTGGCAAAAGTCCAAGGCTTGATCATATCGAGAGGTTTCCCGAAGAACCCCCAAACGCTCCATCGGCCACGGGGTCAAGAGGAGCGGGCTGCCCCGTGCATATACCGCCTTCCGGTAGCTAATGACTATCGAGAGCATGAAAAGTCTCCCGAGAATCAAAGGAACGACATCTACGCCGGGCGACGGTGAGCAGCGACATCCGGCAAAGACCGATGACAGATCCCGAAGGAATAGACCATGAACAGGGTGCCAAACATACAAAGTGCAAAGGCATCCCAATAGGCATCATCCACCAAGCCTAGGCCCCTAAATCTGTCGGGAAGACCGGAAATATCGAAATGATCGGGACCGCGGATCATACCTTGCGCTTCCTCCGGGGAAAGATGAAGGAGGACGCACAATCTGTCATCAACAAAGAAGCCCCTCCGGGCAAAGGAACCGCTATCTCTTCCACCTCCGGACCTCCAAGCAAGGCCCGAAATTCTTCGACAGTCGGAACAATCTCGTTGAAGGAAAGGCAAAAGACATGCCTTCTAGTGTCCCAAAATGAGGAAGAAGCCCTCAAAAGCTCATAATCCGGAATCAATTCCTTGAGAGACCATAAGCACTTCACCTTGTACCTTTCTTCAAAGAAGGACCTCCTCTCATGCATAATCTCCCGGGACCAATCCTTGAACTTGTTGAAGAATGACATTTGGGATTCTTGGGACAATTTTGATGGAGCTTTTCTAAGGTTTTCCATGGTTTTTCTCTCTTTCTCCCGAAAATGGTGTTTGAATTTGGAGGTTGAAGAGGATATTTGAATTTGAAATAAAGTGAGACCAGATCTGAACCAAAATTAAAGGACAATGTCGAGATGCGAGTCCCCTATCCGCGCGGACATGATTGTCTTTACCATCGAAAAAAATGCAACTTGAGTCAGTGCTACACCAAAAGAGGAATATTCCGCCCCGGTTGCTCGAACCCTGTGCAAAAAAAAAAAACCTCCCCAAACCCGAGTCCATATACCAAACACCCTTGCAAAAAAAAAAACCAAGGCTCATGCAACACTTTGCATTCATATTGCATTGCATTCATAAAATAAAATCCTAAATTATTACATTCCAAAAAAAAAAAGAGTGTGCATAAAAAAAAAACAAACAAACATAAATAAAATCCTAAATTATTACATCCAAAAAAAAAAAGAGAAAAAAAAATGTGCATAAGCTGTACAAATCTAAATCTCAATCTCAAATCTCAAAAAAAAAAATCAATCGGAATCTCCTAGCGCCCGATGTCTCCCCAGGTCCCCTCTTGCGACTCGGGCCCGCCTCCTCGGGAGCCCTGAAAATCTCGGGCTCAGAATCGTCCTCGTCTCCGAGAAAGAGGCTCGTCGGGACCAACGGCACGCTACGATAGGGCAAGCCGAGATCTGCGAAAAAATCGTATCCGAAGGTGAAGGCGTCGGACTCTGGACGTACGAAGACGACCCGCCATGCTGCCAAACGTGTCCACTGCCCGTGTGGATCCCCGAGAATGACGTGATCCGAAGCGGCACCGCGCGGGGATCAAGGAGAGGAGACAGAGGAGTCTCTGAAGAAGTCTACGAGCGAATAGGGAAGCCTCCGTCGACGGGCGCCGGCCGTGGTCGCCTCGCTCTAGCACGAGGAGCCCAAGACGACCATCCTCTGATGAATCTCTTGGCTCCGATCACTTGCTTCGTCGGCTTCTCGACGACCACCTCCAGCGCACAAAAGCAAAAGCGTCAAAAAAAAAAAAAAAATGATGACAAGAAAAGAAAAGAAACAAAAGAAAAAAAAAGAAGGGAAAAGGTGAAGCCATACCTTCATGTACCGGACGAGGCCGGAAAGCTCGTGGAAGTCGCTCGAGTGAGGGATCTGCACCCTCAATCGGACCCCATCCTGGATATAGGAAAAATCCGTCAGGGTACCGCGGGATCCCAAGCCCCTCTCTATCCAGGAACACGAGGCATCCTCGGCCTCCTCAGACGAATGTCGCATATGGCTCAATCGCCACGAAATCCGAGAAGTCTTTGGCGGCTCGGTAATCATCCCAGGTCACGGACCGATCGCTCGGAGTGCATCATATCGGCGGGAGGCTCCACCGGTGTCCTCAGGCGAGTTCACGCCATCTTTGGCGCGTCACCCTCTCTCCCGGATAATATGCATCGCGAGTCGGACCTCTCAAATCCTCCGGCTGCCACAGTCCGGATCTCGGCGCCCTTCGGTGCGCCACCTCGAAGCGATCCCGGGGGAAGAATATCATCCCCTCATCCGTCTCGGCCTCCGTCGAAGGAAGGCAATCCGCGTACTGAGAGTCGTACGCCCCTGGAGCTTATCTTCTCTCGGGCATGCTTGGACCAAGGCGCATGGCCGGATACGCCCAGACGTACTCCGCCATTTGCCGCCACATCGTGACGTGGAAAAACTCCAACGCCCATACTGCGAAAGGTAAAAATCCAATCAATCCGGTGCAAAAGAAAAGTGCGTGCTCAAAAAAAAAAGGAGGGAAAGCAAAAGAGAGCTTATACCTCCAGGGCAAACTCAAAGCGTACAAGGAGCTCACAGCCTTCCATTTGTACCTATCAAGAGCAAAATAAAGCTCTGCGGCCCGGCCTCTCCCCACGAGACATCTCCGGCCGTCTCCATGTCCTCCAAGGACCTCAACAAGGCAAAGGCGCCGTCCCCTCGGCATGTCCAAGAGCGTGCTCGAAAAAGCAAACCACAAGAAGGCCCTGGCAATCGATCGGCGCCTATCCTCTCCTCCCGGCCTCGTAGCTCGCTATGGTCTCCACAATCTTCCGTAGACCACGGCATACTCCATCCCCATCCCCTTTTTGGGAATAGGGAAAATCCCGAAGAGCACACGGATCGGCATCGCTGTAGCCATCCCGCCACTCAATGCTTTGCGTCCATTAAAGGACAGGCCCGTAATCGCGGCATAGTCGGAGGGCGTAACCGTAGCCTCGCCCCGGAAGAAGTGAAAGGTGTGGGTCGCGTCCCACCAGTCTTTGCGCTAGAGCAAACATCAAGCCCTTGCTCTTAGGGAACTTGACCAGTCCCCTCAAGCACTCGACAAACTCCCAAAGCCCCGTCTCGACAACAATCTGTCTCGGACTCGACAAAGCTCCTCGGCCCACATTCGGAAGCCGGTCCCACAAGTCAATCACGGACTCCACCGATCCTCGAGTCTTCATTTTGTTCAGCTGCTCCGTCACAAAACGGTTTCCGCCCTGCAAAAAAAAAAAAAGAGAAAATGTCAAAAAAAAAAGATTGCATTTGCATTTGCACAAAAAAAAAAGAGCATACACATGCATTAAAAAAAAAAAATTCAGCAGCATAACGGCATGCAATAGACATAGCCCCATTTTTCTCACAGAAAAGACAGTTTTCAACAAATTCCATTCAACAATTTTCAATAAAAAAAAAATGCATTCCTACGGAAGTTGACGGAAATAAAACTCCGTCCCATTTTCTAAAAAAGAAAAAAATGCATACATGCATATCATCCATCTTACATGCAACGGGAGGAAAAATCCGTCCCACTTTTCAAAAAAAAAAAAATATATCCTAAACATACATACATCCCATATTGGCAAAATGCCCATTCTTTCCAAACAAAATGCATGCATCATTCATCAATATCAATATTCAATTTCAAAAAAAAAAAAAATCATCATCATCAACATGCAATATTCAATTTCAAAAAAAAAAAAAAAAATCACAATTTTCGAATTTTCATATGCAATTTTCGAATTTTAAAAAAAAAATGGCGAAAATGCCAATTCTTTTTTTAAGCAAAAATGCACATTTTGGAACACCAACAAATTCATTGCAACATGCACAAGCATCATCAAGATTCAAAGACAATGAACATCAATATTCAATTTCAAAAAAAAAAATTTCAAAACTCACCTAAAATTCAAATTTCAAACAAGAAATCAACAAAGGGATCAAAGGGTTTCAAAGTATACCGTTCGGAGATTCGAATCCGAAGCCCAATGTTGCCAAGCATCGGGGTAATGCTCCTCCGCAACCGATTGCGAAAGATTGTAATGCCTCCTCATCCGGACGAGCTCCAATCGCCTCTCCGCTACCGGGCCACGTCCTTGGCCTTGAAAAGCGCCTTCCCCGTGTTCCATTGCTCAAAAAATCGAAGAAATCGGAAGATTTTTGAAGCTTTTTGGCCTTCAATGGAGGTTCTCCTCGGTTCTCTCTCTCTCTCCCTCGTAAGTGCAGAAAAAAATTGAAAAGACTGAGGAAGAAGAAGAGAAAGGGCGTTGGCCCTAATTAATACCCCTGATTTTCAGGTCCTCTCCGCGCGGACAGGATTGCAAGGGTCAAAATGACCCTTTTGCCCCTTAAAATTCCAGGACTCTGCAATTCAGTCCCCAACTTGACAAAGTTAACCAAAGTTAACCAAAGTCAGCCCCTTGTCAAGAAAATCCTTCCCGGCAGTCAAACGTAAGACCGATCTCCCCGAGAAAGATAACGAGATCCCGTATCTTTCATCAAAATCATCCAACGGCAGTCAAACGTAAGACCGAGTGCCCTGAGAAAGATAACGAGATCCCGTATCTTTCATCAAAATCTTCCCCGGCAGTCAAACGTAAGACCGAGTGCCCCGAGAAAGATAACGGATCCCGTATCTTTCATCAAAATCTTCCCCGGCAGTAAAACGTAAGACCGATTTCCCCGAGAAAGATAACGAAATCTCGTATCTTTCATCAAAATCATCCAACGGCAGTCAAACGTAAGACCGATTTCCTCGAGAAAGATAACGGATCCCGTATCTTTCATCAAAATCATCCAACGGCAGTCAAACGTAAGACCGATTTCCTCGAGAAAGATAACGGATCCCGTATCTTTCATCAAAATCAACCGGCAGTCAAACGTAAGACCGATCTTCCCGAGAAAGATAACGAGATCCCGTATCTTTCATCAAAAATCATCCCGGCGATCAAGCGTAAGGTCCGATTTCCCAGAGAAAGATAACGAGATCCGTATCTTTCATCAAAATCCTTCCGGCGGTCAAAGCGTAAGACCCGATCTCCCTGAGAAAGATAACGAGATCCCGTATCTTTCATCAAAATCATCCAACGGCAGTCAAACGTAAGACCAATTCCCCAGACGAATACGTCTGATTTTCCCCAGCAAAGGCTAACGAAATCCCCAGCAATGTTAACGGAATCCCAAAAGCCAACGAAATCTCGAGTAAAACTCGAACTACGAAAGGGCTTGATTCCCACTAGGGATACGTAGGTAGCCTATCATTAGGTCCAGCCCCTCGACCAAAACGGTCACCCTCTCCTTCGGCAGCAGACGAAGTCCACCGAAAGGCCATTTCAAATCAAGGTCCGAGGCGCCTAAAACGCCATCTCCAAGGTTCGAGGCACCTAAAAAGCCATCATCACCCAGGGTTCGAGGCACCTAAAACGCCATCTCCAAGGTTCGAGGCACCTAAAAAGCCATCATCATCAAGGTTCGAGGCACCTAAAACGCCATCTCCAAGGTTCGAGGCACCTAAAACGCCATCTCCAAGGTTTGAGGCACCTAAGACGCTATCACTAGGAAAGCGATAAATCACAATCATCCCAGCGAGACCGAAAATGGTCATTCCTATCCCAGCGGAGCGGATAGCCATCGTACCAAAAATGGTCATCTCTTATCCCAGCGAGTTTCTTTCCAAAGAAACGATTTGTAGAACTCGCTCATCGGGTTCGAGGCACCTAAACGCCATCATCTCCGGGGTCAAAGACCCGAACTACGGCAGCTTGATTCCCATTCGGGATACGTAGGTAGCCTATCGCTAGGTTCGACCACCCGATCACTCGATCATCACGCCAAATATGGAGCCTTACTCTTATCGACGACCCCGCTTCCTTCGAAAGCGCCGTCGCCGAGGGGCTACTGTAAGTGCTCCAATTTGAGCTTGTTAGAATTTTCGTTAGAAAATTAACGAAAGTTATAACATTTCTAACAATTCCTAACAATCCTAACTTTTCTAACAAAGTGAGGGTAAAATGGGCATTGTTATTTAAGGTTAAACCTTAAAAAGAATCTTAAAAAAGAAAAACAAAAGAATAAAACCACAAATAGAAATGCTTTGGAAACATAATCTCGGTCAATTTGAATTTTGAAAAGAAATATTCCCCTTGTCCAAAGCTGGAGCTGCATTTAATGAACAGTGCACGCTGAGGGGACTTGTCCGCGCGGATAGGTTTGCATTTTCAGGAGGGCTATAAATTGAGCCCTCCAGTCACAAAAATAGAGAGGAACAACACATTTTGCACCGAACCTCTGGCGAAATATAGAGAGAACGGTGAGAATTCACTTGAATTGTCACCATTTTCTCTCCAATCTTTCCCAACTCATACTCATCCACTCACTCTCATATTAAAGCCCTAAACACTCATACACTCAAGCCAAACACTCAAGAACACAAGGAAGATTGGTAAACCCTCCTCTTCCTAACCCTAAATCTCATCCATGCATGCATCTTCAAACTACAAAATGTAGTTCTTTCATCTTCTTGCTCTAGATCTAAGAAGATCACCATGGAAGACCATCTCCATGGATGATCTTCTACAAAGATCAAAATTATTTCCAAGTTTTCTTACTTTCTTACCAAGAAAACTCATTTTCAAAACCCTAAAAACCATTTTCAAGCATAAAATCTCATTTTCAAAGGATAAAAATCCCCTTCCCAAGCAAATGAAATGCTTAGTCCTAATGTACCCCAAGGATGGTTTGGTATAGTTGATTCACCACTAAAATTTCTAGTGATCACTAACCAAAACCTAGGGAAATGGGGACAAGCATGGATGCAAAACCCCCCTTAAAATCATATTTTCTTTCTTGAGAAGTTGCTGTCCAGTAGCAATTTTCTCAGACCTCACTCCATGGTCTTAATTTTTGGACACAGATGAACTTGGAATTTGGTGTTTACTACAAAACACTTTTTGTAGCCAACATCCAGAGCTTTCCAGACATATTTTTACTTTATTTTTTGGGTGAGTAAAACTCCTCTTTTCAAATTTTCTTTCAGAGGCTAGTTCATCAGCTTCTGGGAATCCAGATCTCATATCTGAGGTTTCCAGAAGGTTTTGACCCCTCAAATCTTCTCCAAAATGGAAAATTCCTTCTCACAAACTTTATTTAAGGTGTCTAGAACAACTTTCATTCTCTGAGTTTATCCAGATTATGAAGTTTTAAGACCCTTGAATCCATTTTAAAATCAAAGGTCCACTGCCTTTTTCATTCTGGCAGAAATGGCTCTCAACTTCAAAAGGTCTTTTGAGTACCAAATCTCAATCCAAAAATCTTCCAAAAAATCATGGGATCAGTTTAAAGTCTTAAAAAGATATTCCAATTTTTACTTTTCTGAGTTTCAACTTATTTTGGCCAAAACACACACACACACACACAAATGATTTTCAGCTTGGAAGACTCGTTTTACGAGGCGCGTCGGGTGCACACTAACGTCCTTCCCGACGCGTAACATGACCTCCGAACCTAAATCTCTGATCTCGGGCTTTTTTCAATGTTTTGGCCCTCAAAATTAAAATGGCGTGGCGACTCCGTTTTCGTTGATTTTCTTTCAAACAAAAAATGGGAAAATTTTCGAATACACACATCATCACAGGTGTGCACACAAGAAAAGCATGCCCAAAGATGCATTTGACTACCCGAATCAACCCCTCCTACAATCCATGATATGTAGGAGACTCATACGCACACAACGCGATGATAAGCATCCAACAAATTCAATAAAAAACGAACCATGCAAGGTAGAACCAAGTTCTGGACAAAAAGTAAAGAAAAATTGCCATTGATGAAGTTTGAATTCAAAAAATCATGGGTTCAAAGGCAATGCAATACAAGAAACAAGAATTGAGAGAGAAGCTCTTACCAAACCTTCCCGAACGGCGGTAGAAATATGCACGTCCCTATCGAAAGTGAGGTCGTCGCGGGGATAATCTTTCCCAAGCAAATAACTCCCCAAAATCGGATTTTTTTTCTCTTGAGCCATTGATTATGGAGGGAGGAAGGATTGAAAGTTGATTGGGAAGAGGAATCAACAAGCAACTCGCGGAAATTTGCAGAGAAAATTGCCTTGGCTCAAGCTAGGGAGGGAATTTGAAAAGAGATATTTTCAAATTAAACCGCAGCTGTTGTTATATATTGCCCCGACAGTAGAAGTCCCGCACGAGACATGATATATCGCGCGAGATATACCTTCTGGAATTTTACAAAATTGTCCTCGACAATAAGCGTCTACGCAATGTTAAAATTCAAAATTTTGATACATTTACCCTTGGAAATGATACACTAGCAAGGAAACGTGGAAAAATCGACACCGCAAGTCACGAAAGGAGCCGAACATGACACCCACACGATCGCTCGGTGTAAGTGCTCCAATTTGAATTGGTAGCTTTTTCGTTAGAAAGTTAACGAAAGTTTTAACATTTCTAACATTCCTAACAAACCCTAACCTTTCTAACAAAGTAAGGGTAAAGTGGGCATTGCCACTTAAGGTTAAGCCTAGAAAAGAATCTCAAAAAAGCCAAAAAACCAAAGATAGAAGCTTGGAACAAAACTGGCTGATTAATTTGAATTTTGAAAAGATTTTTCTTCCTGTCCAAAGCCTGGAGCTGTAATTAATGAACAGTGCACGCTGACGATACCCTCCGCGCGGACATGATTGAGGATTTCAGAGGGCTATAAATTGAACCCTCCTCTCTCAGTTTAGATAACACAATTTGATCATAGCAACGAAGTTCTGGCGAAATATAGAGAGAAACGGTGGGAATCCCTTGATTGCCACCATTTTCTCTTGAATCTTTCCCAATCTCACTCCAAACACAAATCCAAACATCAAACCTTGATACTCCTCAAGCCAAACACCAAATCTTGATACTCCTCAAGTCAAATTCCAAGCCTAGGAAGATAGGGTGTCACCATTGGTAAAGCCCTCCTTCTCAAAACCCTAAAATTCACTTTTGACTTCTTGTTCATCTTGTTCTTCTTACTTGGATCTACTTGATGTTTAGTTTAACTTGAGTTTTGACCCAAGATGGTCATCTTGAAGTTCATCTTCATGAATGACCATCTCAAATGGTCTATATTTTAAATCTCTATATTGATTTTTCTCTTTAATTTCATTTCTACAAAATATCCCCTTTCCCTTTGCAAAGGACATGTTTAAACCCCATAAATTCCCCAAGGATGACTTGAATATGATAACCACTCAATAAAAAGTAGTGGTATCAAGTCTAGGGATGAAAATGGGGTGAACATAGATGCAAATCCCCCAAAAATCACATTTTCCCTCAAGAACATCTTGCTGTCCAGTAGCATTGTTCTGGGACCTCAGTCCATTTTCTTATTTTTTGGACCCAGTAAAACTTGGAATTGGGTGTTGACTACAAAACACTTTTTGTAGCCAACATCCAGATCTTTCCAGACATATTTTTATTTTATTTTTTGAGTAAGTAAAACTCCTTTTTTCAATTTTTCTTTTAGAGGCCAGTTCATCAGCTTCTGGAAATCCAGATTTCACATCTGAGATTTCCAGAAGGTTTTGACCCCTCAAATTACTTCCAAAATGGAAAGTTTCTTTGCAGAAACCCTATTTAGGGTGTTTTAAGCAACTTTCATTCTCGGACTTTCCCCAGATTCTGAGGTTTTGAAGCCTTTAAGTCCATTTCAAAGTCAAGGGTCAACTGCCTTCTTTCATTCTGGCAGAATTGCTTTTCAAATCCAAAAATCTTTTGAGTGCCAAGACTCAACCCAAAAATTCTCCAAAAAATCATGGGATCAGTTTAAAGTCTTAAAAAGAGATCCCAATTTTCACTTTTCTCAGTTTCAAATTATTTTGGTCAAAACACACACACACACACACACACAACAAAAGGATTTCAAATGTTTGGAAGACTCGTTTTGCGAGGCGCGTCGGGTGCACACTAACGTCCTTCCCGACGCGTAACATGACCTCCGAACCTAAATCTCTGATCTCGGGCTTTTTTCAAAGTTTTGGCCCTTAAAATAAAAATGGCGTGGCGACTCCGTTTTAATGGCACATCGTTACAGTGGCGACTCCGCTGGGGACTAAGCTTTTTCTAAAAAAAAAAAATGATATTTGGTATATTGGTGGAAACCATTAAACTTCCCGTTATCGCCTCCTAACACGAGTCGGGGATAAATTGTGGTCTAACAATCCCACGTACCGGTATCATTATTTTCAAAAAAAAAAAGGAAAAGCTTTTGAGGGTCAAGCTTCCGTCCCGACATTTGAAATCCTTTGTTTTGTGTGTGTTGATTTTTGCACGGTTTTCGTGTTTGTTTTGGCCGCCTCGGAAAAGTCAAAATTTTATTTGTCGGAATAATGTCCCTAGCTGTCGGAATTTTTGTGCTTATGTGCTTATGTGTTCATAAAATTTTTCAAAAAAAAAATTTCAAAAAAAAAAATTCAAAAAAAAATCATGCATCATGCCTTTTTAAGACACATAAAAAATTTTCTATTTTTCTCGGAAAAGAAGATAGGCTTGCTTGCACACTACGCGCACGTGACCTTACACTTGCACACTACGTCCCTTAACCGGGAAATCCTTGTCGCGGTCCGTTTGGTCTTATTACGCCTCTCGGATGAGCACGGGACTACCCAAACATCCCATGGAGCCTCGTGTCGACCATGCACTTGTCCGTGACACACTTTGTCCGAGACCCGGTTGGTTTTTAGTGCAGTGCGAGTCATGCCTGTACGTGTATAGACCTTTCCTTTCAAGCCTTTGTCGGCATACCGACTCAATATCTTTCGGGGACCCTAATCGGTCGAAGTTACGCCGGTTTTCCGCCGCGGACTTTGACCAAGATATTGACCGGCGCCTTGACTTCGGCTACGGCGGCACAAATTATACACCGACTCCCGGCATTGACCTTTGAGTCATCAAGGATTAATGAATATTCCATGCCTAATTACGGCTTAAATGACGACAAGTCAAGATCAATTGTGGACGCTTATCAGTCCAAATCATGCCGACTTTTCGTCGAGCCCTCGGACATGATCTTGACTTTTGACGTCAGCTTTGTCCGTAATTTACATCGAATGCTCGTTAAGACTCGATTACCCGCCAGACTTTTAGGATCGTTTTCTTTCGGTCGGTGGGACCCGCTTGCCCTATAGGACCCTCGCCCGGGGCTGTCCACCCCGGGAGGTCGAAATACAGGTGGAATACGAGGGGCTTATAGACGTAGTGACGGGGCCCACTGATCCAGGAATCAGAGTAGTTTGCGAAAAAGAAGAGCAATCTTTTCCAACCGATTAGGTTAATAAAACATGTTTTAAGTAAACATGAACAAATAATCGCATGTTGCATGAGCCAAAAGCCCAAACACCTACCCTCCTTCCATTCCCAGACATCTGAACCCTCGTGTCTTTCCCCGCGACTCCGCACAAAGGTTGGTTTCGGGCACGGGTCACCGTTTAATCGGTTGGGAAGAGTCAAGCGCATCATCGGCTTCACCGTCTGTTTCGACTCCGAATTTTAGAATGTACGCATCAGCGGTAACGATGGGGACAACGTCACTCCGCCTCCGGGACTCCTCGGACGAACAACGGTGGAATCGGCTAGCCGAACGAGATGAGAGTGCGCCGGGAAGCACGGTTGAACAGCCTTATGGAGGCTATCAAAAGCCATGGATTGGCCGCCGGTCTCAACCGGATGGCACCTTCACTGTGGAAGAAGAGGAAGACCACAATCCCGCTCTTGGTCAACCCGACTACTCAGGATGCCACCACCGGCCTCCCACGGTACTACCACTGAGCCCGTGCTCCTCGATCCCTAGGTCGTGGCTCCCCAAGCTGCAGACCCTTTGGATCCATGCGGCTGACGGGACGAGCCGGTTCGCAATGCCTCGGTGGGGACAAAGTCGATGCGGAATGCCTTCCCATGGTTGGGGATACCTCGGAATGCCACGGCAAATTGGGATCCCGCCTCGGTTTGGGACCAATCAATCCGGACTTTCGCGGCAACGGTTTGGAATGCCACCACGGTTTGGTTCGGGGCAACGGTCGGGAGCCCCTCCTCGAGAATGATGCTAGCTCGGTTGCTCCTCATACGGCTTCCGCAAACCCATTTCTCACTCGGGGTTCAACGGGTTGCGAAGCCCCCATCCCGTTTCATCGAGAATCACCGGGACCACGGTATCCTCTCGGTTATGCATCCTTGCCACAACCGGCCATGCAATTCAACAACCAAGGACGGCGGCCCGCACTTAAGCTTACTTATGGGCCTCGCTCCAGGAAATCCAAGCCATCGGCTACCTCGAGATCTGCCTCCATCTTCTCTGCCGATTGGAAGCCAACGGCAAGTCGTTGGGTTCTATCCCTTTGCCCAAGCTCCTACCTACACTCCCGGGGTAATTTGGGCCAAGACGAGGTTTTCACCTATGCCGGAGTATGGTATTCCTTCCACTAATGCACCACCAACGGCTAGTCCTCTTCTGGCTCAAATATCGGCTCGGGAATTCCCGCTCCACCTTTGGATCCCCAATTGGCTTGGTTTATGGAGCAACACAAGGAAATGAAAGCACAGATTCTTTGAATTGACCGCCAAAAAGAACTTTGCTCTTCGGCCTACGAGATCCCGACTCGATTGTCCCCCTTTGCCTCACAAGTTTGTGATGCCCGCTCTGGAATTGTTTGACGGGAGTGCATGCCCTAAAACTCACTTGGACACCTATACTTTGGCAATGAAGGCTAAGGGATGCACAAACCAACGGTTGGCCGATTACTTTAGTCTCTCTTTGAAGTCGGGGGCTTTGAAATGGTTTTTCCGATTGCGGCTGAAGCTAGGGCTACTTGGGAACAGATCACCGGTACTTTCACGGATAAGTATAAAGCCAACTTGGAATGGGAGACAAACGAGTTGACTGCAAACAACGATGCAACGCCCTAATGAGAATATTGGGGATTTCTATAAGAGGTGGAACTTAAAGCTCGGTGAAATGGCCATTCCTCCCTCGACGAGGAGCGATTAGACATCTTTCGGTCATGCTTGAAGCCGCATTTGAGAGCTTCCCTCGGTCACTTCCCCTACGGCGACTTGCGTGCAATGGTTAATTCGGGGCTAAGTTCGAAAAGGCTTACAATCGGCGGCCATTGCTGCACACCTATAGATACCGGGTTTCTTCCACCTCCAACACGGCTCTCACTTGCAAAAGGTAAAGAAGTGATTAGCTATGCGGGACGGGGCGTAACAATGCCACTTCCTTTGTTCCCAAGAAACTGATCCATCCAGATCCGGCTCCAAAACTTGGGAAACTTTGGGATGCCTTTGAGTGATATCTTGAGGTTTGGTGAGAGAAGGTTTGCTCCGGCCTTTGGAAAATTATCGGCCTAGAAACCCCAATGCTCCTTTGGATACCTCCAAGCATTGTGCCTTTCATCGGTACCATGGGCACTGACGGATGATTGCGTCCCCTGAAAAAGGCCATCCAAGGTTTGATTGAGCAAGGGAGGTTAGAGATGCACGAAGGGCCTAACACTATCAATAACCCGCTCCCTAACAACATGAGTGTCAACATGATCGAGTTTGGTGGTTCAAGCCTTGTGGGCACAATGGAGTTTGACTCGTCCCTTTGCAAGGTCAATGAACCGGTCATCGCGAGGCAATGAAGATGGTTGGATTGAGCAAAAAGTTGCCAAGGAAATCTGATGGAAAGGTGCAATAGCTCCCGTCTCCGGCGTCGAAGAATAGATGCATGGTTCAACGGCAAGAGCGGCTAGGCGGGGGCTACCTATCTTTAAAATAGTCTTTTGAGTCAACCTTCGTAGGTTCTAGTACTTTTCTTTCACCTAAGTCCTTCTGGACATTTGTCGTTGTAGTCCATTTTGGACATAGTGGTTAAGTGTCTAATTTTTAATATAAGTCTTTTTTCTTTTCTTGCTAGACTCGAGACATCACTTGCGCACCCACGTTACACTTAATTGAAATGGTTTTATCCAAAATGATCACTTGTCTTTGCTCAACCACTAATTCTTCGAAAATGATTAATATTTAAACTAATCGGAGTGAGAAAATCAATTGATATCCTTCCCAAATTGGGGCTTACCAACTCCCATCTTGCATCTCATATGCTCACATCCCTTTCATCATCATCATCTCGTTGCTCGATGAATTTGCATGGATCTTTTCTCATTTAAAACTTAAGCAAGCAATGAAGACTTAATCTCGTTTAGGTCATCCGGTAGGAATTGCGGTTGAAGCCTTTCACCCATAGGAAAGCCATTACCTCACCCTTACTAAACACTACCCTCTCATTTCAAGATCGGCGTGTTTTGAAACCCGGTTTAGCCATCATTTTTGCTCCATGCGAGAGAAAGTCCAAGCGAGCAGAAGTTAGCTTCGAGAATCGGCGATGCGCAAATTATCTCAAGCCATGAAGGAAGGACAAAGATAATCCTCAACTCCTCGGGAAGCTTTCCAAGTCAAAAAAAAAAAAAAAAAAAAAAACAAAAAAAAAAAAAAAAAAAAAAAAAAACAAAAAAGAAACAAAAAAAAAAAAGAAGGATTTTAAAATCCTCACAATCTCGGATATAATTCCAAGCTCCTCAGGAAGCCTTCCAAAAAAAAAAGAAGAAGAACTCAAAAGTCCCCGACATCTCAAGAAGCTCTCCAATGATCAAAAAGGAGCCTGAATTCTCGCAAGATCGCAAAAGGTTGTCAGTAGCTCGGACTTCCTCTTACCATTACCTTAAATCAATCCCAAGCCATCCTCTCAATTTTAGAGGATACTCCCATCACCATTACCCTCGCCTTTGGCCAAAGTCAAAATTTGACCTCTCATTCTTAGAGGCAATCAATCTTCCCCGCCATAGATTTCCCAAACACGTCCCTACAAGCCAACCTCTCATCTTTAGAGGTTCGGTCAAAAGGCCCGGCCGACCTCTCATCTTAAGAGGTCAAAATTTCCCAAATCACCGATGGCCGATCGAAGCCGGAAACCCAACTACGGTCCCTATCGGATAGCAGTTTCATTCTAATATCCTCGATGTCAGGATCAAATTAATATTTCATTGCTTGCTTAAAATTGGAATCTAATCCATCTTGGTCCAAAATTACCAATCAAAGATTGTGCAAATTCAACCCTTCCCTTCATGTGAGCATATTTCATTTCTCCTCACAAACACTTGCCGTGGATGTCCCACTGGGGCTTCGCATCCGTGTCTTTCATGGACACTCTAAGGGGATATGTTATTCAATCCTCCAAATCCTCAAAATCCCCAAAGGTCCTCAGACCCTCGAATTTCAACATTCATTCTCTTTTCATTCGGGATAGGCCCGAACTACGGCGACCTGAGCTCTTCATAATGGAGGGAACGTAGGCAACCAGAAATGGTCCGGTCGAAATCACAAACAAATCTCAAAAAAGAAAAAAAAATCCGGTCTCATCAGGGATCGTCCCTATACACTTTCCGAGCTTGATCCTCGATATCAGTTGGTTTTCTCCTTGTGATTAATCAAAATATTTGTTCATATCAGATTTAGGAGTTGAATAACCCGAACATTAACAAAGGGTTTTAAGCAGCCTTGTGATCATCATGAATAAGACAATTTTTCAAGTGTCTCGACAAGTCTTCTCTCTACATCATAGGAAAATAGAGCCAAATTTGTCTTTACGTCGGCGGGGGCTTCCATACACTTTTCCACACCTTGTAACGCTTATACTCTCTCAAAAGAGTCAAACCTAAAGCGAGTGTGTATACACAAAATCGGGATTCATTCCCACTTTTCGAAAGATGTGCCCATGCACGTAAACATTCTTGAGTCTTGTCCATTATTGGTTGACTAAGATACGAAAAGATGGGTGCCTCCTTGGTCACATGATGACTGCATGCGCAATAGGGCTGCTCTGTGTTTCTTCACGCCGGGGCTTGCTAAGCGGTCCTCCCGGGTTCTCTGTATCGGCTCTTTAAGATGGGACTTCTATAGTCATCCTTGGGTCCACATTGCGTTCTTCACTACGAGATAGATTCGCCAAGTCACTTCTTCAAAATCCAGGCTTTGCCTACTCGGGATCCGGGGCTTTGTCAAGACGGTCTTTTGGACCCGAATTTTATCAAGAAAGAATTTCGGCTGAACTTGGTACACGGCGGCCTCCCGTAGCATCGGAATTCAAGATCGGGGTTTCTCCGGCATTAGCAATTCCATCAAATCATTCTCCGGATAAGGTTTCGGCCGAGGTCACAGCTCACCCAAATGAAAGAAGCTTCACTCATATCAACGTGCCCTAGAGCCTGTCAGCATCAGCTTCAAATGACCAAGATTGAGAGAGAAAATTCCAATCAAGACCCGGGATCCGAATCCAATCTCATCAAAATTGAGGTCCATGTGATACTGCTGACAAAACCTCACCAACAACCATTTGTTTAAATCGCGATCAAGGGTTCTCATCCCCCACATGCTCAAAATCTGTTCCAAGCGGTCTCCAGGACACATACATAACCATGCATCCCCACAAAAATCTCCCAAGGGCTCATGTAGCATGCACAAAACTTGAATCAATAGGAAAAATCCTAAGTGAATTGAAGATCATAAATCATAATTTCCCTGTCAAAAGCTTAGGCTAGGTGCATCTTCGAAAGCAAGTAAATGCATCATCTCTCAAACATATGCAGTGATACTCTCACAATCATTTTTGGCTCTATGCATGCATCTGTCATCATGAATGCCATATATGCATCTTCCTCTTCACTAACGAATGCAGGAATTCAAACGTGAAATCAAATCCCCCTTTTTTCGGCAAGGATGATCTTCACCAAAGACGACCTCCAATGAATGAAGACGCCCTCCAACATCTACAGTTTGGCAAAGACAAGCTCCGGCGTCTGCAACTTGCTAAAGACGACCCCCAATGTCCACAAATGGATGAAAACAACCCCCAATGAAGACCACCTCCAGTGTCTAACAAATCGGTCAGAGACGCCAAGTTCTCAAATACAAATCGGTCAGAGACGCCAAGTTCTCCAATACAAATCGGTCAGGGACGCCAAGTTCTCCAATACAAATCGGTCAGGGACGCCAAGTTCTCCAATACAAATCGGTCAGGGACGCCAAGTTCTCCAATACAAATCGGTCAGGGACGCCAAGTTCTCAAATACGAATCGGTCAGGGACGCCAAGTTCTCAAATACGAATCGGTCAGGGACGCCAAGTTCTCAAATATAATGCGGTCAGAGACACCAAGTTCTCAAAAGCAAGAAGTCCCAATGTGAAGACAAGTTCAACAACTTCTACAAGGTTAACGATCACGGCAAGATGCGGACTCAACCAAATTCCTCCTTCGGGTCAAAATGCCTCCAAACACGGCAAATCGTCGGCGAAACCGTCCCACGAACGGCAACCCAACAACTCTTCATCAACATCAGCCGTAGCCTCGGTCCTTTCGGCGGCTACGAGGTAAGCACGGCACAGGTATGAAAGCATCTCTTAGTCAACTACTTTTCTAAAAGAACATTATCATCAAACCATAGGGTGACTTCCCAAAAATAGTCAGATCTTAGGGTGACTTCCCAAAAATAGTCAGACCATAGGGCGACTTCCCCAAAACAGTCAAAACCTTAGGGTGACTTCCCAAAAACAGTCGGATTACGGGCGACTTCCCAAAAATAGTCAAACCATAGGGCGACTTCCCAAAATAGTCAAACCATAGGGTGACTTCCCAAAAATAGTCAGATCTTAGGGTGACTTCCCAAAAATAGTCAGATCTTAGGGCGACTTCCCCAAAATAGTCAAAACCTTAGGGTGACTTCCCAAAAACAGTCAGATTACAGGGCGACTCCCCAAAAATAGTCAAACCATAGGGCGACTTCCCCAAAATAGTCAAACCATAGGGTGACTTCCCAAAAATAGTCAAACCATAGGGCGACTTCCCCAAAATAGTCAAACCATAGGGTGACTTCCCAAAAACAGTCAGATTACAGGGCGACTTCCCAAAAATAGTCAAACCATAGGGCGACTTCCCCAAAATAGTCAAACCATAGGGTGACTTCCCAAAAATAGTCAGATCTTAGGGTGACTTCCCAAAAATAGTCAAACCATAGGGCGACTTCCCCAAAATAGTCAAACCATAGGGTGACTTCCCAAAAATAGTCAAACCATAGGGCGACTTCCCCAAAATAGTCAAACCATAGGGTGACTTCCCAAAAACAGTCAGATTACAGGGCGACTTCCCAAAAATAGTCAAATCATAGGGCGACTTCCCCAAAAACAGTCAAAACTTTAGGGTGACTTCCCAAAAATAGTCAGATCATAGGGTGACTTTCCAAAAATAGTCAGATCTTAGGGCAACTTCCCCAAAAACAGTCAAAACCTTAGGGTGACTTCCCAAAAACAGTCAGATTACAGGGCGACTTCCCAAAAATAGTCAAACCATAGGGCGACTTCCCCAAAATAGTCAAACCATAGGGTGACTTCCCAAAAAAAAAAAAAAAGTCAGATTACAGGGAGACTTCCCAAAAATAGTCAGATCATAGGGTGACTTCACAGCTTGATCAAAACCTTAGGGCGACTTCCCCAAAACGATCAAAACCTTAGGGTGACTTCCCAAAAGCGATCAAGCCATAGGGTGACTTCCCAAAATAGTCAAACCATAGGGCGACTTCCCAAAAATAGTCAAACCATAGGGCGACTTCCCTAAAATAGTCAATCCTTGGGCGACTTCCCTAAAATAGTCAATCTTCGGGTGACTTCCCTAAAATAGTCAATCCTCGGGAGAATTCCCTAAAATGGTCAATCCTCGGATGACCCCCCTAAGAGCAGTCAATCTTGGGCACAAAGCCCATGGCCTCTCGTTATTGTTATCCCCTTTGACGAACTGTGAGCCTACCATAGGTCCATCCACTTAACCAACATTGGTCACCCTTCTTCCCGATAGTTCTCGCAAGCCCGAATCTTCCCTAGTGAGAACACCTTCAAATAGTCTCCCTCAGATACCGAACTTCAACTTAGGATCATACTCCTGAACTAAGTTCCCATTTAGGTTCATACTCCTGAACCGAACCTCAACTTAGGATCATACTCCTGAACTAAGTTCCCATTTAGGTTCATACTCCTGAACCGAACCTCGACTTAGGTTCATACTCCTTAACTAAGTTCCCATTTAGGTTCATACTCCTGAACCAAACCTCAACTTAGGTTCATACTCCTGAACTCAGTTCCCATTTAGGTTCATACCCCCTCAAAAGAAATTCCCGGCAGTTAAACGTAAGACCGAGTGCCCCGAGAAAGATAACGGATCCCGTATCTTTCATCAAAATCATTCACGGCAGTAAAACGTAAGACCGATTTCCCCGACGAATACGTCTGCTTTTCCCCAGCAAGGCTAACGAAATCCCCAGCGAAGCTAACGGAATCCCAAAAGCCAACGAAATCTCGAGTAGATTTCGAACTACGGCCGGCTTGATTCCCACTCGGGATACGTAGGTAGCCTATCATTAGGTCCAGCCACTCGACCAAAATGGTCATCCTTTCCTTCGGCAGCAGACGTAAGACCGATCCTTTCAAGCAAAGTCCACCAGAGGACCATCTATCCCCACCATCAAGGTTCGAGGCACCTAAGACGCCATCACACACAACACCAGGAAAGCGATAAATCGCAATTATCCCCAGCAGAGCGGATATACAATTTCAGTCATCAGACCGAAAATGGTCACTCCTATCCCCAGCAGAGCGGATAGCCCTCAGACCGAAAATGATCATCTCTTATCCCTAGCAGAGTTTCTCTCCAGCAACCAACTGCAGAACTCGCTCATCAGGTTCGAGGCACCTAAAACGCCATCACCCCAGGGTCAAAGACCCGAACTACGACTGGCTTGATTCCTCTTAAGGATACGTAGGTAGCCTATCATTAGGTTCAGCCGTCCGACCGAAGATGGTCACCTCCTATCCCCGGCAGATTTTCTCTCCAGCAACCGACTGCAGAACTCGCTCATCAGGTTCGAGGCACCTAAAACGCCATCATCCCCAGGGTCAAAGACCCGAACTACGGCCGGCTTGATTCCCACTCGGGATACGTAGGTACCCTATTAAATAGGTTCAGCCACTCGATCACTTGATCATCCTGTCAAATTTGGAGCCTTACTCTTATCGACGACCCCGCTTCCTTCGAAAGCACCGTCGCCGAGGGGCTACTGTAAGTGCTCCAATTTGAATTGGTAGCTTTTTCGTTAGAAAGTTAACGAAAGTTTTAACATTTCTAACATTCCTAACAAACCCTAACCTTTCTAACAAAGTGAGGGTAAAGTGGGCATTGCCACTTAAGGTTAAGCCTAGAAAAGAATCTCAAAAAAGCCAAAAAACCAAAGATAGAAGCTATTTGGAACAAAAGCTGGTGATTAATTTGAATTTTGAAAAGATTTTCTTCTTCTGTCCAAAGCCCGGAGCCGTAATTAATGAACAAAGGCACGCCGACGATACCCTCCGCGCGGACATGATTGAGGATTTCAGAGGGCTATAAATTGAACCCTCCTCTCTCGGTTTAGATAACACAATTTGATCATAGCGAAGTTACGGCGAAATATAGAGAAAACAGTGGAAATCCCTTGATTGCCACCATTTTCTCTTGAATCTTTCCCAATCTCACTCCAAACACAAATCCAAACATCAAACCTTGATACTCCTCAAGCCAAACACCAAATCTTGATACTCCTCAAGTCAAATTCCAAGCCTAGGAAGATAGGGTGTCACCATTGGTAAAGCCCTCCTTCTCAAAACCCTAAAATTCACTTTTGACTTCTTGTTCATCTTGTTCTTCTTACTTGGATCTACTTGATGTTTAGTTTAACTTGAGTTTTGACCCAAGATGGTCATCTTGAAGTTCATCTTCATGAATGACCATCTCAAATGGTCTATATTTTAAATCTCTAAATTGATTTTTTCTCTTTAATTTCATTTCTACAAAATATCCCCTTTCCCTTTGCAAAGGACATGTTTAAACCCCATAAATTCCCCAAGGATGACTTGAATATGATAACCACACAATAAAAAGTAGTGGTATCAAGTCTAGGGATGAAAATGGGGTGAACATAGATGCAAATCCCCCAAAAATCACATTTTCCCTCAAGAACATCTTGCTGTCCAGTAGCATTGTTCTGGGACCTCAGTCCATTTTCTTATTTTTTGGACCCAGTAAAACTTGGAATTGGGTGTTTACTACAAAACACTTTTTGTAGCCAACATCCATATCTTTCCAGACATATTTTTATTTTATTTTTTGAGTAATTAAAACTCCTTTTTTCAATTTTTCTTTTAGAGGCCAGTTCATCAGCTTCTGGAAATCCAGATTTCACATCTGAGATTTCCCGAAGGTTTTGACCCCTCAAATTACTTCCAAAATGGAAAGTTTCTTTGCAGAAACCCTATTTAGGTTGTTTTAAGCAACTTTCATTCTCAGACTTTCCCCAGATTCTGAGGTTTTGAAGCCTTTAAGTCCATTTCAAAGTCAAGGGTCAACTGCCTTCTTTCATTCTGGCAGAATTGCTTTTCAAATCCAAAAATCTTTTGAGTGCCAAGACTCAACCCAAAAATTCTCCAAAAAATCATGGGATCAGTTTAAAGTATTAAAAAGAGATCCCAATTTTCACTTTTCTCAGTTTCAAATTATTTTGGTCAAAACACACACACACACACAACAAAAGGATTTCAAATGTTTGGAAGACTCGTTTTGCGAGGCGCGTCGGGTGCACACTAACGTCCTTCCCGACGCGTAACATGACCTCCGAACCTAAATCTCTGATCTCGGGCTTTTTTCAAAGTTTTGGCCCTTAAAATAAAAATGGCGTGGCGACTCCGTTTTAATGGCACATCGTTACACTCGGTACGGCACCAGTCGCCCGAAAAACCAACTGATCCAAAGATCAACTCATTCCACATGATTTAGAGCCCAGACAGGTGAATCATCAAAAGAAAAGCTCGGTCCAACGCCCAGACAGGTAGATCGTCATTAGAAATGCTCGGTCCAATGCCCAGACAGGTGGATCGTCATCACAAAAGCCCGATCCAATGCCCAGATAGGTGGATCGCCAACACAAAAGCTCGATTCAACGCCCAAATAGGTGAATCATCATCCTCAACAACAAAAAGCCCGGTTCGGAGCCCAGACAGGCGAATCGTCACAAAACCGACAGGACTCAAAGGACCAGACAGGTAAGCCTTTATTTTCTAACATATTTCCCCACAGGTTCGGAGCCCAGAAAGGCGAATCTTCAGACAGGCAGGTATATTCAGAATTAGGTCTTGATTTGATTCCTCAGTACGAATTTGCCTTTCCAAAATAAAATCTCCTCAATTTTCAAAATACCTAAAGCTGCCTTTTTGTATTTTGGAGTCGAACTACGTTATGGTCTGATTCTCCGATAGAGATACGTAGGAAGCCGTGCGGCCCGACCATCCCGATGTTCAGAATGATGTCTTTTCTGTCATCGACATGACTTCTTTCATAATACTTGTCGATGAGGGGCTCTGTAGACACCCCATTCTGAACCCATCGGATCACATTTATACCACTCTAAGTCTCGCTTTGAGTCAAGAAGTGGAAATCCACCATTTCGTCATGTTTCGTTAAGTTTTGACTAACCACCGTTAGTTTGGACTAAACTGCATACGAGATAACGAGGGAAGGGCAGAATTGTCCACAGACTGCAATATCCCGCGCGGAATGGCGTGTCTCGCGCGAGATATTGGTGTTCTGCAGCATGCAGATGACAGTTTCCTCGTCGATTTCAACCTCTTTTCAAGATAAAACTTCATCCATCCGGCCAACCAATGATTTTGGAGTCTGGAACCTTCCTAGGAGTGTTTTACCTCTCCACCTACACCTCTCCAACACCTATAAATACTTGGTGACTTCCAGTATTTCAGAGGTCCAAAAATCCCAACAATTCCCCTACATTTACTGGTTTCTCTCCTTGAAAGATTCCTGTAAATCACCCCTAAAATCACCTCAAAGTTTGTTTGTCAACCTTGTTGATAAACAAACATCAAGATCCGAGTCAAGGACTGAGGCGAAGCTCTGTCCGTGTCAAGATTCGATTCTAAACTTGAGTCGAAACTCTGCCCGAATCACCTCATGCAAGGTAACCCCTAATTCCTTTCTAATTGATTGTTAGAGTGGTATAAATACATAGAATCTAGGATCGGCCTAGAGCCTCCCTAAATCATGGGGATGGTCTCGAAGCAATCAATCCTACATTCCGTTTTAACCCCGTTAAATGGATCTTTGTTTATTTTTTATTTAAACTCTTTTTCTTTTTTTCGAAAACCTCTCATTTTTTAGCAAGACCGATCTCCGGATTGGGTGGAATGGGTGCTCCTTGACCTTCCCATTCCATAACCTAAGCCCCGAACCCAAAATCTCTTTCAAAATGGTTTTTCTATGTTTTCCAAACGAATAATATAGGTGGCGACTCAAAAGATAAAAAAAGGGGATGTTCAAAATCCGTGCAATGCTACACTATCTGGTCCTCTGGGTTTCATTTCCATTGGATCCATGTTCTTTCCTTCTACTAAGATGTCATCATCACTGTAAATCCATCCATTCCTATTCTCATTTCCGACTGACTCTTCGCTGTCACAGATTTGGAGATAGGCAAATTCACAAGTGTTGATGAAGTTGGAAAGGTCAGGTTGATATTGGAGTTTCGGGATAAGGAAATTTGGTTCATGCTGAGGAGAGGGAGTGAGTCCCATGGGATGATGTGGACACTAAGTAACTGGGATAGCCGTGGCATTTGCTCTTTGTTGATAGGGAACAAAGGTGGGTCTTATCTGAGGCGGTGAGGGCGTTGGAGCCCTGATGGCCTAGGATGTTGGAAAGGACTGAAAAGGGATAGTCCTTGGCAAGGGATCATAGGTGAATGGAGGAGGGCAATGGTTATAGGCTGGGGGAGCTGAGATTGCTGTTTCTGGAGTCTCATCTTCTACCATAACCAGGGAACTGTTGGACTCAACCACTATCTGAACCCCATGACGACGGAGTGCATCAATAAGCATGGCTTGCTGTTCCTCATGGACCTTACGACTGTTTTCCAAGGCTAAGGCTAGCTCTTCTTCCTTAGTCATCGGGTTACCCAAACCACTGTTGTTTTCTGTCAAATCTGCCATTCTGACTCTCTGGGTGACAAAGCGAGGATTACGGCGAGCTATCTGAGATTCTGCACTGACAAGCCGCTGACCCGGTATTCTCACCCACTTCTTTCTCGCTGCAGGAAAGGGATAGGCAAGGCATAGACTCTGGGGTAGGTGTTTAGGCTGAAGGCTCAAGCAATATGCAAATTAAGAATCTTCCAGTTTACTTAAAACAGTGTCTTTTATTAATTTCTATTTGGTTGGAAAGGTGGTTTCCCTTATTTTTCGCAACTACTATAGATCCTGGATCAGTGGGTTCCGTCACTACGTCTATAAACCCCTCGTTTTCCACCTGTACTTTGACCTCCCAGGGTGGACAGCCCCGGGTGAGGGTCCTATAGGGCACACGGATCCCACCGAACGAGAGAGAAGAACGCTCCTAATGGGTCTAGTGGTTCATAGGAACTTTTAACGCACGCGCGATGCGGATTATAGTCAAGGCAATGCCGGGAAAGTCTCGTCTTTCAGTCTTAACGGAATTTCGGCAGAGTTTCGCTTGCGCGATTGACATTTTGACTTTAGGCATTGTCCAAGAAAATAATAGGCATGGGTAGGACGGTAAAATCCGGATGACACAATGTCACATTGAACTTTGTTGCATACGTTGCGAGAGTCAAAGTCAAGGTCAACGTCGGGTCAAGATCTTGCCAATTTTTCCTTGACGGAATTTTGGCAGAGCTCCGCTTCCGCGAAAGATATTTTGACTTTTGGCAAGGACTCGGGCTCGACTCTTACGTATCCCGTGCGGGTCAAAGTCAAAGTCAATGCCCGGGTCAAGATTCTACCAATTTTCCTTGGTGGAATTTCGGCAGAGTTTCGCTTGCGCGAAGGAATCTCGACTTCCGTCATGGGCTAAGGTTTGACCTTTACGAGGGTATGTAATTAGGCTATATGACATGGTCTAGACCAAAAACCAACCAAAAGTCACGATTTTAAAAGGTGTGACACGGACTGTGCATTGGTCGATAATGGCTGTCATGGGGAGTTTGGGATGATTCCGTGCGCGCCCGGGAGCATCGTAATGCTGTCCGTGACTGCAGCTGAACAATCACCCCAGGTTAAAAGGATGTGCGTGTAAAGTGTACATGATATATAAGGTGCGCGTAGTGTGCGGCCTCCTAAAAATGTTCATTTTTGAGTTAAAACAGAAATTTTTAGAAATGTGTTTTAAATGAATGATTTTTCGGGACGGGGGAAATGCAACAGTTAAGCACGTAAATTTTCTGGAGCCCAGTTAGTCTTGGAACTGAATAGCCCCAAGCTGCCTAAGCTGCCAGATTAACTTCAGATTGTGTCCTGGTGGAATTGCCCAAATAAGCCGCCCGGCCAGGATCCAGGGAGGATCAAGTCGTACGGCTGGATCAAGCAATTTTCCAGGTTCCAATTTTTTTCATTTCCAGGTTGTTTCCCTGAACGCTTTGGCACCTTTTCAGCTCCAGAAAGCTTCCTGTTCAGTATTCAGAATATGCACAATCCCAAGAACCAAAATGCATGCAAAAAGAAAGGAAAAGAAGGCAAGCACGAAAATCGGATCCGCGGCGGAAGGTTAACCCACTCAAAAAGCTTTTTTTCTTTTTTTTTCAAATGGATACCGGTACGTGGCATTGTTAGACCATATTTTATCTCAGACTCGGGTGAGGAGGCGATAACGAGAAGTTTAATGGTTTCCACCTATATACCAAGTATCATCATTTTTTATTAAAAATAAAAGCTTTTTTGGTTATTTCCCTAGCGGAGTCGCCAAACTGTGAATGTGGTGCCCAAGATTGCGGCACTTTTTTTTGTGTTGAACCGCTTTCTCGTGTAAGGGGTCACCGCCTCACATCGGTTTGAAGACATCCGGTTTAAATTGAAAAACGGAGTCGCCATGCCATTTTGATTTCCTCAAAACTTTGAAAAAAAGGATTAGGGTCCGGAGGTTAAGTTACACCTTGGAAAGAACGTTTGGCATTCACCCAAGGAGCCTTGCCGAAGCAAGTCTTCCAAGATCCAATTTTCGTGCTTGCTTTTGTGCTTTCATGTATGGGATGTGATTTTGAAGGGGGAATGTGCCAAGTAGTCTTCCGGACGTATAAACCATGAGTTAGTTATCGCTCGAGATTCCTTGGATTTTAATGTGTTCGGGACTTTGATCTCGTGCTCATCTTGGACTTACGATCATCATTAAGTGACCTTTGGTCATATGTGATCGAAATAGGGACACCTCTTTTATAGTCCAAGAATGTGACTCTTTAGAAAGAAAGGACCTTTTCCCATCAATCCTACATCTTGAGATGATTTGAGCTTGATAGGGACATTTATGCTCGTCTCAAGTGATGATCGGAGATGTAGGGGCTCAAGTTCATCCATTTCTAAAGGGATATCCGATTATGGCATCTTTATATGGAGGAAACGATGTAAATATATGACCTTTACACCGCTACGCCCCAAGAGATGCTTCAAGTACCAAATGGGACTAAGGGGAGGGGTATAAAGATTGGATCTTTGTACTCATCCTATGCCTTTTTATGCCTTAAGAAGGTCACTAGGCAATCCTTGGAGAGTGATCCAACCACGAGGGACATGGGGGAATGCATTTTGAAAGTAAAAATGACATTTTTATGCAAACATGTGTAAGGAACACTATGGAAGCTAAGACTAGGAATGTAAAGGGAGGACCTTTATGGCTTTCCTATGTCCTTTAAGAACCATTTAGGTGGACAATCCTTAGAAGCAAGGTCTATGGGAAGGGGATGACATTTATGTAAGTAAAGATGACATTTTTAATGAAAAGATGACATTTTTATATGATAAAGATGACATTTTCACATCATCATGTGAGAGATCCACCCTAGAACAAGCCATTTATGGTCTTATTTTTCATCATTGGGATTGATTCTCCATGAATCCTATATGATAGGGGAATGGGGGGGATTATGATCTACATAGTAAAGACTTGATCTTTATAGCAATAAATCACATAAATAGCAATAAAATGACAATATGGAAAGCAAGTAAGCAATATAACAATATGGCAAGTATATTTCAAAGAGTAAAGGAGGAGAGGTTACCAATCGTGGTGTTCCTCTATCTCCCTTGAAGCTTTTCCTAAGGAAGGAGTAACTTTGGAGGGATTTTGGAGAGGAGGGAAGTGAGTTTGAGAGGTTTCTGCTTTCTGGAAACTCGTGGTTCTATTTTGGCAGAGTAACAGTGCAAAAATTGTATATCAAAATGAATAGAGGAGGCCTCTATTTATAGGCAGATTTGTGCTTCCTAATGAAGTCGTGCGGCATTAACCACTTGCTAATGAAGCCGTGCGGTCTTATCCTTTAATGACTCAGCCTGTTTCTAGAATCATGCAAGGTGGCATTCTAGAAGCTCTTTCCAGCGAGGGACTATGTGGAATTTTAATTCCTAGCAAGTCCTTCACCCCTTGGAAGGTTTGGGAAAGTTCCCAAATTGCCCCTGAACTTTAGGAAAGTCCGGGGAATTGCCGGGAAACTTAACCGGAAGGCATGAGCCAGATTTGGGTACTTACAATATCTCCAGCGTATAAACTCTGGAAATCATCGTAAGCCCGAATATTCCCCAGCGAGAATGCCTTTAAAAGTCTCCCTCAGGTTCAAAGCCCAATTTAGGTTCATACTCCTGAACCGAACCTCGGCTTAAGTTCATACTCCTGAACTAAGTCCAAATCTAGGTTCATACTCCTGAACCGAACCTCGGCTTAAGTTCATACTCCTGAACTAAATTCCAATTTAGGTTCATACTCCTGAACTGAGCCCCGACTTAGGTACATACTCCCGAACTAAGTCTCAATCTAGGTAAAGACACCCCCGCTAAGTCGAGTCAGTCTTCGGCAACGCTTCTACTAAGTCGAGTCAGTCTTCGGCAATGCTTCCGCTAAGTCGAGTCTGTCTTCCGCAATGCTTCCACTAAGTCGAGTCAGTCTTCGGCAACGCCTCAACTAAGTCGAGTCCGTCTTCGGTAAAGCCTCCGCTAGGTCGAGTCCGTCTTCGGCAACGCCTTCGTTAGTCGAGTCTACCTTCGACAATGAATATGCGGTGGAAGGTCCATTTGTTTGACCACTCCTTTCCCCAGAAAGACCTGAACTATGACCGGCTTGATTCCCACTTGGGATACGTAGGAATCCTTTCGTTAAGGGTCCAGCCATCCGACCACCTCGGTCACCTCCTCGCCCATCTAGGTAAAATTTTGCCAGATTAGGATCCTCACTTTGTCGACGACCCCACTTCCCCTAGAAGTACCGTCGCAGAGGGGCTACTGTAAGTACCCCAATCTGGGTTGTTAATGTTTCGTCAGCCCAAATTAATGATTTTTAATCATTTAGGGGCATTTTGGACATTATTTTGACAATTTGAATGAGGAAGGACCTCTTAGGAATAAAAAATGGACAAATACCTCGTTGGAAATTTGTCATTTCCAATAAAAGGGAATATTGACCAAGAGCAAAATGCCAAAACTGCTTTTCTGCACAGATCAGGCACGCTGCTGGGGTCATCCGCACGGACAAGATTGCACCTACAATCTTGTCCACGCGGATAAGATCAGCATCCAGGCAACCTATAAATACAGCCCTTCTCCCTCAGTTTCAGGAGGCCAAAAAATACGAAAACCTACTGTTACTCTGTTCAAATTCACCCTCAAACAGCCATTCACACTCTCATAACTCAAATTCCACACCATTTCCATCCTCAAATCCACCCCAAAACCCCTTTTGACCCTTGAAATCCTTAAAACCCTAAACAAAACCCAAGAAAATTGGTAAACCCTCACTCTCTTTACTCATATCTCTCTCATTTATGCACACACCTCATGTGAAAATGATGTAGTTTTACTTACTATCTTTTGTTCAACTCCCCTTTCCCCTTTTCCCAAGGATCGGAGTTCATCTCCATGGATGATTCTCTACATGGATCCACATTTTATTTATGCATTTCCCTTTGCCCTCCTTTTTATTAACTAGTTGTTGTTTGTTACTTGTTCTTTTGACCTAAATGTGGTCATCTTGGAGTCCATCTCCATAGATGATCACTCCAAATGGTCCACATTTTACTTTCATGCCTCCTTACATTTCTAGTCAATACTTGTTCATTTGACCTAGAAGATGGCCACCTTGGAGTCCATCTCCATGGATGACCACTTCATTTGGTCCATAATCTTTACTTTCATGTCAAACCCCCCTCCTCATGTCTAAGATGCTCACCTTGGAACACTTTCCTTGGATGAAAATCATCTAGACTTATAAAATAGGTCACACAAGATGTAGGAGATAGACTTGAGTATAGATCTCAAGGATGGTCATCTTATGACCACCTTAGAGATCTTCCTCTAAAGTTGATACATCTTGACCTAACTGTAAGTACGCCAATCCAATTCGCAACCTTTTCGATGCATTTTAATATAATAAAACTGCATTAAGGGGCATTTTGGTAAATTCCCGGCCTATCCCGAGACTTTCGGAAACGTTCCATGAGTTTCCCGCGAAGGAAGTACCTTTTGGTACATCATTCATGCCAAAGGACCCCTTGGGAATAAAACCTGTTGGACCTGTTGGGTATTTTCCCGGAATGTTCCGAAACCGGTTTTGGCGCCAAAAGCGGTTGAGCCACCTTGTGTCACGCGACAGCTTGAGGCATGGAAAGTGGACGCGTAAGGTCGTGCGACATACTAAGGCAGCCAACTGCAGCCTATAAATAAGACCCTCCCCCTCATTGAGATGGATCCCAATTCTAGCCTACTGTTACTCTGCCAAAATAGCATTGTGACGAACATCCCAAACACAAAACCTCTCTCTCTCCTACCTTTCCAACCCACTAATCCCTCTCATCCAAACCCAATTCTCTACCTACACCAATTGGAACCCTTGGATCAGTACATGAGATCTACAACGAAGAATTGAAGGATTCTATATCTAACTAGATATAGAATTCGTGGAATCAACAAGGGTAACAATTCCCTAACCCTCTCTCTCTCTCTCTCTCTCATTTAATTCCTTGCAAATTTTATAATTCTATTTTGTTTGGATTCAGTAATCAGATCCTAGCTATACGAATTGCGAATCCCAATCTAATCTCTCTGTTTAACTTGCATATATTGTGTAATTGAGCTCATATTGATTGATTTGGTTGAATTTGGTGTTTGAGCCCCGAGGGGTGTGGATCTACCCATATCCACACTCCTGGGCCGATTTGATGTTGTTTATGTTTTTCGTTCATAATTCGGCTTGTTAATTAGATACGTATAGCTTACATTAATTTCGAATTCATATTGTAGGTTTTACGCGAAGGCTCATATGTGTCACGCGACACCTTCGTCCTCAAGTGATCTGTGTCACGCGACACATATGGTCAGCAGTACGATGTGTCATGCGACACACATGACCCATCTGCGGTGACTCTTTTCCTTTATGTCTGTTCTAGTTTGTTTGTATCAGGGATGTGGCCTCCCTAAATAATGGGCTCACAATATGTAATTTCTCGTTTCATAATTAATAAGATGCATTTTATCACATTTCGTTTATTATCGATATTTGCACACACTTTGGATTTACTTGGATGTGTTTGATTGAAAGACTCGTCTATGGACGAGGCGTGTTGGGTGAACTCTCAGTTCTTCCCAACACGTAACTGACCCCGAACTCATGTTTTCTCTCTAAAACAAAGGTTTTCAATGTTTCCTCTTAAAACGGCGTGGCGACTCCTTTTCATTTTCTATTTTTCGGGCGAGCGCACATTCAGTGGCGACTCCGCTGGGGATTTCACTTGAAAACCTGTTTTTCAAGTGTTAAGTGGGTCAAGCTTTCGTTTAGTCAAAAAACATCCAATGCATCCATGTTGTGTACATTATTCGATAATCATTTGTGATACCTACATTTTGTTGATTATGGAACTTGTGAGCCCTTTGTGCTTGTGGTCATTTGTTGTGCATTGGTATCTCTGTGTTGCTCTTGATATGGTAAAGCAGGGGCTGATTTGATGATTTGAGGAGCTGCTGGTTCAGTGACCATCAAAGTCGTGCGACACCTTTGTCTCTGGTTGTCCTGTGTCACGCGACAAAAGGTGGCCACTGAACAGATCATCGAAGAAGCTGGTTTGAGGGCAGTCCCTTGGACCAAAGCGTGACTCATTTGGTTATTGTTCCCTGTTTGCCTTGTGTGAGGGTGTGTGTGTTCTTCTTAAAAAAAAACAAATAAAAAAATAAATAAAAATAAAAAAAATCTTGTTTTTTGCAAATAAACGAATTAGTCATCCGCACACTACATCACTTAGATTTAGAACCCTCGGGTGCGATTGACGGCATCGCGGACGACCATGAAATTCGCCTACGCTTGAGCGCCTGAAATCAAACCTAAACCCCTAGTGCGTTATAGGTGGCACCACACTAAACCTTACCCACGGTTGGTTTTTGATACGATGTTTTCATTACAACAAAAATGAATTGTTTTTGAAAAATATCATAGATTCTTATACCTTCTCCCAAAACCTCATACCTTGTGGGCATGTTGCCAAATGCAACATGATTTCACGTGGGAACATGTCACTCTCGTGGCGTGTTCTAAACGAGAGGTCATGCCGCATTGCCAACATGTACCGACGAGAGGTCATGCCGGATTTTTTCTTCGAAATTCTTCGAAAAGACCCGTTATGCTGCCCAAATTTCCTTAGAAATTTGGACGGACCTCTTCGTTCCATAAAGATGTTAGGGTTTGGTTAGGTATCATTACCTATTATATGTTTCAAAACAAGACATTTGATGTAATTCGAACGTCGCGTCACTAGGGTTCCCAGAGGCATAGTTAGCATGAATAAAGGCTTATCCTTTGCCAACTGTATTTAGGATTTAAAATACTGATTTATACTTGAACATAAATAAATTTGTGTTTGCGTGAGTCTGTCCCGTTTCTTTCCCTCTCCCGTAAAAAAAAAAAATTTCCTTTCAAGCACCTTATAAACCCCTCTCTACACCTGCAGCTACGGCGAGTTGGGTCCGCTCATCTGTTTCGGGAGGTCGTTTAATCCGTGTACAAGCAGTGTCGGTTGGTTTAGAATCGAAATGGGCGCAATGGAGATGTTTTACGCTCGGTCCAGTTGGAGGCTCGGTGACAGTGGAGTCGAGACAAGTTTGAATGAGATGACTACGGAGGAATTGAGGGTGATCTTGGAAGCCGCTCTAGCTCGGGAGCGTGAGGCTTGTCTCTTAGTTCAAAATGCCAAGTCTCGTGAAGAAGAAGCTCACAATCGATTCGTAGAAGCTATGAGAGCCAAAGGGATTGCGGTACTTCGTCGGGAGGATGGTTCCTATGAAGAGATTACGGAAGATAGCCACAACGAAATCGGATCCGCTTCACTGCTCGGCCAAACCGGCCTAGCTACAATACGATGCCTCCCCCGGTGAATTACGTTCGGCATTACGATCAAGTAGCTTCTACGGGAATGGTGGCAAGTGACCAAGGAAGATTCATTCCCCGTCTTCTCGAGGGTATGGCCGGGTTATCCAACAAGGTGTCGGCGAAATGACGGTCGGCCCACAAATTTCTTTGATCTCACTTTGCTTCTCCAACTCCTAATGCTCCGGCACCACGGTTTCGGCATGGACCTCGGTTTCGAACCGGCTTTTCCCGGCCTCGGTACGGTGTGTATCCAGGATGGTTATCGGGGTGTTCGGTATGGTGTTGTGAGAATGGTGATCCGGCTCTCGAAATCGAATAGTTCGGGACGGTGTCTCGAGGTACCGGCGGTTCCGGACTCAAGACGGTTTTTCTCAATCGGCGGTATGTTCCACCCTTACTCGGCATATTTATGGTTCCACCCCTTACTCGGCTCCGGTGTGTCGGCTCGGGATTATCTTCTTTTGGTCGGTACAAAAAGTCGGTCGGCGCAATCTGACTCCCGAGAATCTCGGTAGGCAATTCGCGGTTATGATATGTATGGGAACAAGATTAGAGCTCGATTAGCTTGTTGGACGGCAATATTGGAATTCCTAGTACTTTTGGTCTTCCACCAACCGCTTTGCCCGTGGGACCTAATTACGATTTCCCAATACCGTCGTCAACGGTGGCTCTGCAATTCCTCGAGACTTCAAGTTTGGCACAGTAATGCTTTCTTTGAAACGGATGCAACAACAGATTGACAGTTAACCGTGGGTTCTAGTGGTCTTAAAGTCGTGGATCCTTGAAGTGACACCTTTGCCGCACAAGTTTAAGATGCCCAATTGGATTTTGATGGTACCGCTTTGTCCAAAGACGCATGTAGACACTTATGTGATGACAATGGGGGCAATGGGGTGCACTCCCGAATTCATGGCTTCCTTCCACCTAACTTTGAAAGGATCGGCACTTACATGGTTTTTAGCTTTGAAGCAAGAATGCCGTACTACTTGGAGCCGGATAACGAAGCCTTCCTAGAGAAGTACAAGGGTAATTTGGAGTGGCGTACCACGCGGGATGATCTAGTGGGGACAATTCGGAAGTCGGATGAGTCAATCACGAATTCTACAAGCGTTGGAATGCTAAGCTCAACGAGTTATCGGAGCAATCCCCTCCAAGACCGAGAAGGACATCTTTCTATCATGTGTTAAGCCGGCACTTAGAGAAGCCATTGGGAAAGGATGGTACCCGGATCTGCGAGAGATGGTGGGGATGGGAGCAAGGAGTGAGAATAAGTTGTTTAACCAAACTCAGTGCAAACACCACTAACAACAACGGTGGTGGAAGTTACCGATATCGGGCATCCAATCTGTCTCGGCAATGGCGCCGAGAGGAAGAGAACCGGCCAAGGATAATAGTATCAATAATCTTCAAAGGGAGGTAACAACATGCGAGAATGTGATGAGGCTTCCCTTTAAGCCACAATCGAGGTTTGATGATTTGGGTATGTCAACGGAGGAAGTTTTTAACGGTTTGCTACGAGCGGCATGATAAAGCCATTGGAGAACTACGATCTGCTCGCCCTAATCCTCACATGGATGCTAGCAAGTATTGCCGTTTCCACCAATTTCCGGGGCACACTACGAACTCTGTTTGACTCTCGAAGATAATCCGGGGTTTAGTGGACGACAAGAAGATAGAAAAATCTCCTCGCTAGAATATTGTCAACAATCCTCTGCCGAACGGCAATGTGAACCTTATTGACTTTGAGAATGATTATTTTGTCAATGTATTAGAATTTGGGGAACCCGTAGTTGGGGATGATAGCAATGGATGTAATGGGGTCGGCGATGTAATTTCTGTTACGATGAAATGAAAGATAACTTACATTATGTTACGTATCTCGATGATTTACATGATGTGAATAATATTGTTGAACTTGATGATTACGAAGAACGCTTGATTGTTAATGCTATATCTTCAATGACTCCTAGAGAATCCCCAATCTCCTTGGAGGAACTCAGGAGAATAGCGGCTAGTTGGGAAACACCTTTGACCATTAATGAGATACGACAAGCGGCTTGGCCATACCGCAATCACTGCTGTCCCGCTAACATTATCGAGAACTCAAGGAAGCTAGCAAAGAGTTCGTGGTTGATGACCGGCAAGAAGTTAATCTGTTGACGCGCTCGGGAAGAATGTTGGGAGTAAGTAATCCGAGATCCATCGGAAAAGGGAAACGATTGCGAGGCTCTAACCCTCGGTCCTCTCGAGAATCCTCACGAGGCTAGACGAAGAAGTTCGGGAAGACCCGATGCGCGCGGTTGAAAAGAACGCAAGCCGATATTTCTTTGTGGTCCCTACTTACATCCTCCTACCCTCACAAATTAAAATTTGGAAGAAGCCTTATCCAAGACAAGGTATCCGTCAACGCTACCCCGAGATGAAGCATGTCGGTTGATTGGAACGGCTCGGTATGGGAATATCATTACTTTCACGAGATCTTGACTTGCACACTTACGGTGCGAAACATAACGAATCCTTACACATTACGGTGCCTGCGGAGGGACGGTTGATTCCCATGTGTTGATAGATAATGGATCGGCCATGAATGTGCTCCGGCCAAAATGATGAGTATGTTGGACATCAACGCGCGAGAACCTCAAACCCTCTAACCGGACCATAAAGGCTTATGATTCAACATCCGGGCGGTGTTAGGGATAGTCTCCACTTAATCGATGTTTGGAGGCAAGGAAATGATGGTGGAGTTTCGGGTTATAGACATTCTGTTACGTTCTCGGCATTATTGGGTAGACCATGGATCCACGAGATTGGAGCCGTAGCTTCTACGCTTCACCAATGCTTAAAGTTTGTACGAGAGGGAGTGCGACAACCATCTATGGTGATAGTGTTACAATCGGAGAAACCGGCGCAAATACCTTACCGATAATGGAGATCAAGCTTGACCAAGAAAATCCGATGCTCGGCGGATTCACAATCGAGAAACCTAAGGGGCAAGTACGTACTATAGACTTGACGACATCTTCGAGACAAGATTCCTCTGTGTTGAAAATGCTAAGAGGTATGAGCTATATCCACAGTGCAGGGTGAGGAAACGCCAACGAGGGACCGTGTAGGCTTGTGTTGCCGGCGGCCAAGAGAAATAGGCAAGGTGCAGGGTATGCGTGACTAAGGAAGATAAGGTGTATGACAAAACCGAGGCTTTCAAAGAAGATGACCTCTGCGGCCGGTAGAAAGTACAAGAGGCACTGAAATGCGCCCATACGGTTGGTCTACGAATAAGCACTTTGTCGAGAGAGGATGGAGATATGTTTGTTTGTCTGAGCAAAGCTTACTCCGGCGGGAGAAAGAATGAAGATGATCGAGAGGTTCGCCGATAGCAAGAATCCGATGAAAGAAATGTTTGATAATTTGCCCAAAAGACAAGGTGTGACCGCCACCTACGGGAGCAACTACCACTTACGGGGACCCGAATGTGAGAATCGGTTTGAAAAGCTTGCCTTGGATGAACCCACAATATGTAAAATTCGCGGTGCGACCTTGAGATATTGATGGAGAGTTAGCGAGATTTGTTTGAAGAACAGTGTCGAGAACTTTGTGAGCGGTACGTCTTTGGCGAAATGAGAGATGGTGCTAAGGAGCCGATTGATCGATTGACTTTTCCTCGACGGTGAAGTGATAGCTATGCTAGAATTCGAGAAGGAATCTAATGTGGAGATAGTCAAAGTGGAGGCGCCGCATGAAGGACCGTTGCGGAAGCTGGACTTCGTTCGGGGACCGGTCGCCGACAAAGAGACTATGATTGAAAAGCTAGGGCTCAAACCCCGTCCTTGTCCTTCCAAGTCTAAATTCACCCCCTGTATCTTGAGTCGGTCTCCAGGAGTCTCTTGTCATAGAGTTTGAGTCTTCGGCCGGTCGATGTCCTCACGGCGAAGGCCGTCTTCGAGTTGTAAAATGCCTTAGTATTTCCCTTTGCTTTAAATAAAGTGGTTGATCTTTACGAGTACCCCGTGATTGCCAATTTAACAATTGAATGCTTAACGAAAAATAATCATCAAGATTTAAAAATAATTAAGCCTAATTCAATTGAAGATAATGCGAACTTAATCGATGAACAATTTTAGAAAAAGATTCAAAAGCAGACTTGTGAGCAAAAGGAAAGCCGGGCCCAAGCTGCCCGACGAGGTATTAACAACGGTGAACTTGGGAGCAGTAGAAGAACCCAAGAAGCAACGCAGATTGGTAGCTTCTTCTGGGAGATGAGCGGGTTGCTTTGATTGAATTGCTCAAGGAATTTGTGGATGTGTTCGCTTGGTCCTACAAAAGATATGCGGGGAGTGGATGCTTCTATTGTGGAACACCGAATACCTTTGGATCCAGAAATCAAGCCGGCCAAGCAGAAATTGAGGCGGATAAAACCTGAATGGTCCTTACAAGTGAAAGAAGAAATTGAAAAGCTCCTACGGGTAGGCTTCATCAAAGTAATTGAATATCCGACCTGGTTGGCGAACATCGTAACAGACACCAAAGCAAATGGAAAGGTTCGAGTCTGCGTAGATTTCGAGACCTCAATAAGGCTAGTCCTAAAGATGACTTCCCTTTGCCCAACATTGACATGCTAGTGGATGCAATCGCGAACTTCGAGTCAAATCTTTCGTTGATGGTTTTGCGGGTTACAACCGATTAAGATGGTGAAGAGGATCAAGACAAGACGGCATTTACAACCCCATGGGGTACTTATTGTTACACGGTAATGCCATTTGGCTTGAAGAACGCCGGGAGCTACCTATCGAAGAAGCGATCGCTACCCTTTTCCACGACATGATCCATAGGGAGATTGAAGTGTATGTGGATGACATGATTATTCATTCGAAAGGATCGGACGGACAACATTTCATTGATTTGAGGAAATTCTTTAACGAGACTCAGAGAACACTCCATGAGGCCGAACCCGGCCAAGTGTACATTTGGGGTTATTCGAGGTAAAGTTACAGGATACATGGTCACCGGCGCGGCATTGAAATAGATCCCGGGAAAGTTAAGGCAATTATTGAAATGAAGCGCCCGAGAACCGTCTCACGAAGTAAAAGGATTCATGGGTCGCTGCAATACATCAGCGGGTTCGTCAGCCAATTGACCACCATATGTGAGCCGATCTTCAGTTTGCTAAAGAAGAATCGGGGAAGTGGTGCAGGAACGAGGAATGCCGGCTAGCTTTTGAAAGGATCAAAGCCTACCTCGTCAATCCTCCCATTCTCTGCCCACCTCATGGAGACAAGCCTTTACTTCTATATCGACAGATCACGGACACGGCTCGGGGCTATGCTAGCACAAGAAAAGAAAGGATTCAAAGATTGAGAATGCCATCTATTTCGTCGGTAGTAAATTCCAAGGGAGTGAAGTGAATTACTCTTGCCCTCGAGAAGACTTGCGCGGCTTTGGTATGGGTAGTTGGAAAGCTAAAACACTATATCTTTGTCCCACACCGTACAACTTAGTCTCCAAGATGGATCCGATCAGATATCTATTCCAAGGTGACGGAGGAAACATCTCCACCGGGTTGGCAAAATGGACTTTCTTCTGGCGAGAATTCGACATCAAATATGTGATTCGCAAATCGATCGAAAGGCGAGGCATTTGCGGACCCGGTTGGGTGAATTCCCAGTACAAAAGATCAAGGGCCGGACCTCCGGTTTCCGAGATGAAGGGATCCTCGCTATAGAAAGCGGAAACAAGTGGCGGTTATTCTTTGATGGAGCGGCTAACAAGAAAGGAAATGGCATTGGAATGGTCTTGATAGACCCGAACGGCAGGCATACTCCATAGCAATCAAGTTGAATTTCTCGGTCACCAACAATGCGGTGAGTACGAAGCTTGCATAGCCGGTCTAGAAGCTGCCCTTGAGCGACATGTGGAAGAATTGGAAGTGTTCGGCGATTCCCAATTGATAATCAACCAGGCCGCCAACAAATGGAAAATTATAGACCCATGTCTCCGAAGTACCATGCTTACATCGCGAACTTGTCGGCCAATTCAAGGAGGTATCATTCCAATTCTTACCGCGGGACAAGAACAGTAGCGAGATGCTCTGGCTACCTTAGCCTCTTTGATGGAAATCCCGGAAGGAAAGTGTCAAGCCTTTCAAGGTCGGCGAAGAGAAAATCCTGCATATTGTTGTGAGATTGAGATCGAGCGTGTGGGACAGCATATAGTGTTTTAGCTTTCCAACTACCCATACCAAAGCTGCGCAAGTCTTCTCGAGGGCAGAGTAATTCACTTCACTCCCTTGGAATTTACGGCTGACGAAATAGATAGCATTCTCAATCTTTGAATCCTTCTTTTCTTGTGCTAGCATAGCCCCAGTAGCTATGTCCGTGACTGTCAGATATAGAAGTAAAGGCTTGTCTCCATGAGGTGGGTAGAGGATGGGAGGATTGACGAGGTAGGCTTTGATCCTTTCAAAAGCTAGCTGTCATTCCTCGTTCCAGACCACTTACTGATTCTTCTTTAGCGGCTTGAAGATCGGCTCACATATGGTGGTCAATTGGTTGGCGAACTTTCTTGATGTATTGCGGGCGACCCATGAATCCTTTACTTGGAGAGACGGTTACAGGCGGCTTCATTTCAATAATTGCCTTAACTTTCACAGGATCTATTTCAATGCCGCGCTCGTGACCATGTATCCCAGGAACTTTACCTCGAATAACCCCGAATGTAACTTGGCCGGGTTACGATCTCATGGAGTGTTCTCGGAGTACATTAAAGAATTTCCTCAAATCAATGAAATCTTGTTCGTACGATCCTTTCGAATGAATAATCATGTCATCCACATACACTTCAATCTCCCGGTGGATCATGTCGTGGAAAAGGGTAGTGGCTTGCTCTACGATAGGTAGCCCGGCGTTCTTCAAGCCAAATGGCATTCTTTGTGTAACAATAAGTACCCCATGGGGTTGTAAATGCTTAGTCTTGTCTTGATCCTCTTGACCATCTTAATCTGGTTGTAACCCGCAAAACCATCAACGAAAGATTTGACCTCGAAGTTCGCGGTTGCATCCACTAGCATGTCAATGTTGGGCAAAAGGAAGTCATCTTTAGGACTAGCCTTATTGAGGTCTCGGAAATCTCGCGGACTCGAACCTTTCCATTTGCTTTGGTGATTGCTGACTACGATGTTCGCCAACCGGGTCGGATATTCAATTACTTTGATGAAGCCTACCCGTAGGAGTTTTCAATTTCTTCTTTCACTTGTAAGGACCATTCGGGTTTTATCCGCCTCAATTTCTGCTTGGCCGGCTTGATTTACGGATCCAGGTATTCGGTGTTCCACAATAGAAGCATCCGGCCCGGCATATCTTTGTAGGACCAAGCGAACACATCCACAAATTCCTTGAGCAATTCAATCAAAGCAACCCGCTCATCTCCGGAGAAGAAGCTACCAATCTGCGTTTCTTTGGAGTTCTTGAGTACATTCCCAAGTTATTTGTTGTTAATACCTCGTCGGCGACTTGGGCCCGGCTTTCCTTTGCTCACAAGTCTGTTTTGAATCTTTTTCTAAAAATTGTTCACCGATTAAAATACGCATTATCTTCAATTGAATTAGGCTTAATTATTTTTAAATCTTGATGATTATTTTTCGTTAAGCATTCAATTGTTAAATTGGCAATCACGGGGTACTCGAAAGATCAACCACTTTATTTAAAGCAAAGGGAAATACGGTGTTTACAACTCGAAGACGGTCTTGATCGTGAGGACATCAGACCGGTCGAAGACTCAAACTCTATGACAAGAGACTCGGGAGGCGACTCAAGATACGGGGGTGAATTTAGACTTGGAAGGACAAGGACGGGGTTTGAGCCCTAGCTTTTCAATCATAGTCTCTTTGTCGGCGACCGGTCCGGAACGAAGTCCGGTTACGCAACGGTCTTTCTGCGGCGAGTCTCCGGCTTGACTATCTCCACATTAGATTCCTTCTCGAATTCTAGCATAGCTATCACTTCCTTTGTCGAGAGGAAAAGTCAATCGATCAATCGGCTCCTTAGCACCATCTCTCATTTACGCAAAGACGTACCGCTCACGGGTTTGACGGCCCCTGTTCTTCAAACAAATGCTAACTCTCCATCAATATCTGCGGGGGTCGGCACCGCAAATTTTACATATTGTGGGTTCATCCAAGGCAAGCTTTTCAATGATTCTCACATTCGGGTCCCCGAAGTGGTAGTTGCTCTCGTAGGTGGCGGTCACACCTTGTCTTTTGGGCAAATTATCAAACATTTCTTTCATCGGATTCTTGCTATTGGCGAACCTCTGGATCATCTTCATTCTTTCTCCTATTTGGAGTAAGCTTTGGCTCGGGACAAACAAAGCATATCTCCATCCTCTACTGACAAAGTGCTTATTCGAGAGACCAAGCTGTATGGGCGCATTTCGAGGCCTCTTGTACTTTCTGGCTGCGAGAGGTCATCTTCTCTTTGAAAGCCTCGGTTTTGTCATACACCTTATCTTCCTTAGTCACGGCATACCCCGGACCTTGCCTATTTCTCTTGGCTGCCCGGCAACACAAGCCTACACGGTCCACTGTTGGCGTTTTCCCGGCCCCGGACCGGGGGATATAGCTCATACCTCTTAGCATTTTCAACACGGGAGGAATCTTGTCACGAAGATGTCGTCGGGTCTATAGTACGGACTTGCCCCTTAGGTTTCTCGATTGTGAATCCGGCGAGCATCGGATTTTCTTGGTCAAGCTTGATCTCCATTCTTGGTAAGGTATTTGCTTTGGTTTCTCCGATTGTAACACTATCACCATAGATGGTTGTCGGCACTCCCTCTTGTACAAACTTTAAGCATTGGTGAAGCGTGGAAGCTACGGCTCCAATCTCGTGGATCCATGGTCTACCCAATAATGCGAGAAGCGTAGCAGGAATGTCTATAACCTGAAACTCCACCATCATTTCCTTGCCTCGAAACATCGAGATTAAGGGAGACTATCCTAACAACTTTGCAGGGATGTTGAATCATAAGCCTTTATGTACGGTTAGAGGTTTGAGGTTGCAACGCGTTGATGTCCAACATACTCATCATTTTGGCGGGGAGCACATTCATGGTGATCCATTATCTATCAACACATGGGGAATCAACCGTCCCTCCCGAGAGGCACCGTAATGTGTAAGGATTCGTTATGTTTCGCACCGTAAGCGGGCAAGTCAAGATGTGAAAGTAATGATATTCCCATGCGAGCCGTTCCAATCAGCGACATGCTTCATCACGGGGTAGCGTTGACGGATACCTTTGTCTTGGATAAGGCTTCTTCCGGCTTTAATTTGTGAGGGTAGGAGGATGTAAGTAGGGACCACAAAGAAATATCGGCTTGCGTTCTTTTCAAGCTGCGTCGATATCGGGTCTTCTGAACTTCTTCGTCTAGCTGTGAGGATTACGAGAGGGCGAGGGTTAGAGCACACAGCTGCTTTCCCTTTTCCGGATGGATGCTGGATTACTTACTCCCAACATTCTTCTGAGCGCGTCAACGGATTAACTTCTTGCGGTCATCAACCACGAACTCTTTGCTAGCTTCCTTGAGTTACGATAATGTTAGCGGAGACGAGTGATTGCGGTATGGCCCAGCCGCTTGTCGTATCTCATTAATGGTGAAGGTGTTTCCCAACTAGCCGCTATTACGAGTTCCTCCAAGGAGATTGGGGATTCTCTAGGAGTCATTGAAGATATAGCATTAACAATCAAGCGTTCTTCGTAATCATCAAGTTCAACAATATTATTCACATCATGTAAATCATCGAGATACGAGAACATAACGAAGTTATCTTTCATTTCATCGGAACGAGGAAATTACATCGGTTTCGACCCCATTACATCCATTGCTATCATCCCCAACTACGGGTTCCCCAAATTCTAATACATTGACAAAATAATCATTCTCAAAGTCAATAAGGTTCACATTGTTGTTCGGCGGAGGATTGTTGACAATATTCGGGCGAGGAGATTTTCTATCTTCTTGTCGTCCACTAAACCCTGGATTATCTTCTTGAGAGTCAAACGGGAGTTCGTAGTGTGCCACTGGAAAGTGGTGGAAACGGCAATACTTGCTAGCATCCATGTGAGGATTAGGGCGGCGGGGTGTAGTTCTCAATGGCTTTATCATGCCGAGTTCGTAGCAAACCGTTAAAAACTTCCTCAGTTGACATACCCAAATCATCAAACCTCGGTTGTGGCTTAAAAGGAAGCCTCATCACATTACGCATGTTGTTACCTCCCTTTTGAAGATTATTGATACTATTTTCCTTGGCCGGTTCTCTTCCTCTCGGCGCCATTCTTTGAGACGAGATTGGATGCCCGATATCGGTAACTTCCACCACTTTGTTGTTGTTAGTGGTGTTTGCACTTGGAGTTTGGTTAAACAACTTATTCTCACTCCTTGCTCCCATCCCCACCATCTCTCGCAGATCTGGGTACCATCCTTTCCCAATGGCTTCTCTAAGTGCGGCTTAACACATGATAGAAAGATGTCCTACGGTCTTGGAGGATTGGCTCCGATAACTCGTTGAGCTTAGCATTCCAACGCTTGTAGAATTCTATGATTGACTCATCCGACTTCGAATTGTCCCCACTAGATCATCCGCGTGGTACGCCACTCCAAATTACCCTTGTACTTCTCTAGGAAGGCTTACATTATACGGCTCCAAGTAGTACGGCATTCTTGCTTCAAAGCTAAAAACCATGTAAGTGCCGATCCTTTCAAAGTTAGGTGGAAGTGGGAAGCCATGAATTCGGGAGTGCACCCATTGCCCCCATTGTCATCACATAAGTGTCTACATGCGTCTTTGGACGGGCGGTACCATCAAAATCCGGCTTGGGCATCTTAAACTTGTGCGGCAAAGGTGTCACTTGGGCGGGATCCACGACTTTAAGACCACTAGAACCCACGGTTAATGTCTGTCAATCTGTTGTTGCATCCGTTTGACAAAGCGGCTACTTACGGTGCCAAACTTGAAGTCGAGGAATTGCAGGGAGCCACCGTTGACGACGGTATTGGGAAATCGAATTAGGTCCCACGGGCAAGCGGTTGGTGGAAGACCAAAAGTACTAGGAATTCCAATATTCTTTGTCCAACAAGCTAATCGAGCTCGGAATCTTGTTCCCATACATATCATGCTTAACCGTTGAATTGCCCTCTGAGATTAAGGGAGTTGTATTGCGCCGGCCCGACTTTTATGCGGCCAAAAGAAGATAATCTGAGCTGACACACGGGTGAGTAAGGGGTGGAACCATAAATATGCCGAGTAAGGGTGGAACATGCTGGCTGGTTGAGAAAAGCTGTCTTGAGTGCAGGCTATTTGGTACCTTGAGACAATGTCTGAACTATACGATTTCTGAGAGCCGGTGCGGCCATTCTGCTGAACACCATCTTGAACACCACGATAACCATCCGGATACACCTTTGTGCGAGGTGCAGGAAAAAGCCCGGTTCAGCGAGGTCCATCTTGAAGCGTAGTCTTTGGAGCATTAGGAGTTGGAGAAGCGGTGAGATCAAAAGAAATTTGTGGGCCGACCGTCATTTCTGGCGACACCTTGTTGGATAACCTGGCCATTACCCTTGAGAAGACGGGGGAATGAATCTTCCTTGGTCACTTGCCACCATTCTGTAGAAGCTACTTGATCGGAATCTTTGAACGTAATTCCTTTGGGGAGGCATCGTATTGTAGCTAAGTTTGGTTTGGTGGACGGTGAAGCGGATCCGATTTCGTTGTGGCTATCTTCCGTAATCTCTTCATAGGAACCATCCTCCCGACGAAGTACCGCAATCCCTTTGGCTCTCATAGCTTCTACGAATCGGTTGTGAGCTTCTTCTTCCACGAGACTTGGCATTTTGAACTAAGAGACAAGCCTCACGCTCCCGAGCTAGAGCGGCTTCCGGCATCACCCTCAATTCCTCCGTAGTCATCTCATTCAAACTTGTCGACCCCACATCCTGAGCCTCCGGCGGGCGAAGCGAGAAAAAACATCTCCATTGCCGGCCATTTCTGATTCTAAACCAGCAAACCTTTGCTTGTACACGGATTAAACGACCTCCCGAAACGGATGAGCGGACCCGACTCGCCGTAGGCTGCGGGTGTAGAGAGGGGTTTATAAGGTGCTTGAAAGGAAATTTTTTTTTTTTTTACGGGAGAGGGAAAGAAACGGGACGAGACTCACGCAAACACAAATTTATTTATGTTCAAGTATAAATCGGTATTTTAAATCCTAAATACGGTTGGGAAAGGATAAGCCTTTATTCATGCTAACTATGCCTCGGGGAACCTAGTGACGCGACGTTCGAATTACATCAAATGTCTTGTTTTGAAACATATAATAGGTAATGATACCTAACCAAACCCTAACATCTTTATGGAACGAAGAGGTTCGTCCAAATTTCTAAGGAAATTTGGGCGGCATAACAGGTCTTTTCGAAGAATTTCGAAGAAAAATCCGGCATGACCTCTCGTCGGTACATGTTGGCAATGCGGCATGACCTCTCGTTTAGAACACGCCACGAGAGTGACATGTTCCCACGTGAAATCATGTTGCATTTGGCAACATGCCCACAAGTATGAGGTTTTGGGAGAAGGTATAAGAATCTATGATATTTTTCAAAAACAATTCATTTTGTTGTAATGAAAACATCGTATCAAAAATAGCCAACTAGTAGGTAAGGTTTAGTGTGGTGCCACCTATAACGCACTAGGGGTTTAGGTTTGATTTCGGGCGCTCAAGCGTGGCGAATTTCATGGCCGTCCGCGATGCCGTCAATCGCACCCGAGGGTTCTAAATCTAAGTGATGTAGTGTGCGGATGACTAATTCGTTTATTTGCAAAAAACAAGATTTTTTTATTATTATTTTTTATTTTTTATTTGTTTTTTTAAGAAGAACACACACACCCTCACACAAGGCAAACGAGGGAACAATAACCAAATGAGTCACGCTTTGGTCGAGGGGCGCCCTCAAGCCGGTCTTCGATGATGCATTCGGTGGCCACCTTTTGTCGCGTGACACGGGACAACCGAGAGACAAGGTGTCGCACGACTTCCGGATGGTCACTGAACCGGCGGCTCCTCAAATCATCAAATCAGCCCCTGCTTTACCATATCAAGAGCAACACGAGATACCAATGCCTGACAAATGACCACAAGCACAAAGGGCTCACAAGTTCCATAATCAACAAAATGTAGGTATCACAAATGATTATCGAATAATGTACACAACATGGATGCATTGGATGTTTTTGACTAAACGAAAGCTTGACCCACTTAACACTTGAAAAACAGGTTTTCAAGTGAAATCCCCAGCAGTCGCCACTGAATGTGCGCTCGCCCGAAAAATAGAAAATGAAAAGGAGTCGCCACGCCGTTTTAAGAGGAAACATTGAAAACCTTTGTTTTAGAGAGAAAACATGAGTTCGGGGTCGGGTTACGTGTTGGGAAGAACCGAGAGTTCACCCAACACGCCTCGTCCATAGACGAGTCTTTCAATCAAACACATCCAAGTAAATCCAAAGTGTGTGCAAATATCGATAATAAACGAAATGTGATAAAATGCATCTTATTAATTATGAAACGAGAAATTACATATTGTGAGCCCATTATTTAGGAGGCCACATCCACGATACAAACAAACTAGAGCAGATTACAAAGGAAAAGAGTCACTTTGCGAGATGGGTCATGTGTGTCGCATGACACATCGTACCCGATGACCACATGTGTCGCGTGACACGGGATCACTTGAGGACGAAGGTGTCGCGTGACACATATGAGCCTTCTGCGAAACCTTACAATATGAATTCGAAATTAACGAAGCTATACGGATCTAATTAACAAGGCGAATTATGAACGAAAAACATAAACAACATCAAATCGGCCCGGGGAGTGTGGATATGGGTAGATCCGCACCCCTTGGGGGCTCAAACACCAAATTCAACCAAATCAATCAATATGAGCTCAATTACACAATATATGCAAGTTAAACGAGAGATTGCGATTGGGATTGATAATTCGAGATAGCTAGGATCTGATTGCGAATCCAAACAAAATAAATTATAAAATTTGCAAGGAATTAAATGAGAGAGAGAGAGAGAGAGGGTTAGGGAATTGTTACCCTTGTTGATTCCACGAATTCTATATCTAGTTAGATATAGAATCCTTCAATTCTTCGTTGTAGATCTCACGGCTACGATCCAAGGGTTCCAATTGGTGTAGGTAGAGAATTGGGTTTGGATGAGAGGGATTAGTGGGTTGGAAAGGTAGGAGAGAGAGAGGTTTTGTGTTTGGGATGTTCGTCACAATGCTATTTTAGCGAGTAACGGTAGGCTAGAATTGGGATCCATCTCAATGAGGGGAGGGTCTTATTTATAGGCTGCAGGTTGGCTGCCTTAGTATGTCGCACGACCTTACGCGTCCACTTTCCATGCCTCAAGGCGTCGCGTGACACAAGGTGGCTCAACCGCTTTTGGCGCCAAAAACCGGTTTACGGAACATTCGGGAAAATACCCGAAAAGGTCAACGGGTTTTATTCCCGAGGGTCCTTTGGCATGAATGATGTACCAAAGGTACTTCCTTCGCGGAAACTCATGGAACGTTTCCGGAAGTCTCGGGATAGGCGGGAATTTACCAAAATGCCCCTTAATGCAGTTTTATTATATTAAAATGCATCGAAAAGGTTGCGAATTGGATTGGCGTACTTACAGTTAGGTCAAGATGTATCAACTTTAGAGGAAGATCTCTAAGGTGGTCATAAGATGACCATCCTTGAGATCTATACTCAAGTCTATCTCCTACATCTTGTGTGACCTATTTTATAAGTCTAGATGATTTTCATCCAAGGAAAGGTGTTCCAAGGTGAGCATCTTAGACATGAGGAAGGGGGTTTGACATGAAAGTAAAGATTATGGACCAAATGAAGTGGTCATCCATGGAGATGGACTCCAAGGTGACCACCTTCTAGGTCGAATGAACAAGTATTGACTAGAAATGTAAGGAGGTATGAAAGTAAAATGTGAACCATTTGGAGTGATCATCTATGGAGATGGACTCCAAGATGACCACATTTAGGTCAAAAAAGCAAGTAACAAACAAGAACTATTTAATAAAAAGGAGGGCAAAGGGAAATGCATAAATAAAATATGGATCCATGTAGAGAATCATCCATGGAGATGAACTCCGATCCTTGGGAAAAGGGAAAGGAGAGTTGAACAAAAGATAGCAAGTAAAACTACATCATTTTCACATGAGATGTGTGCATAAATGAGAGAGATATGAGTAAAGAGAGTGAGGGTTTACCAATTTTCTTGGGTTTTGTTTAGGGTTTGAAGGATTTCAAGGGTTAAAAGGGGTTTTGGGGTGGATTTGAGGATGGATATGGTGTGGAATTTGAGTTATGAGAGTGTGAATGGCTGTTTGAGGGTGAATTTGGACAGAGTAACAGTAGGTTTTCGTATTTTTTGGCCTCCTGGCCCGAGGAGAAGGGCTGTATTTATAGGTTGCTTGGATGCTTGATCTTATCCGCGTGGACAAGATTGTAGGTGCAATCTTGTCAGGTGCGGATGACCCAGCGGCGATGCACGATACGTGCGAAAGCAGTTTTGGCATTTTTGCTCTTGGTCAATATTCCCTTTTATTGGAAATAACAAATTTCCAGCGAGGTATTTATCCATTTTTTATTCCTAAGAGGTTCTTCCTCATTCAAATTGTCAAAATAATGTCCAAAATGCCCCTAAATGATTAAAAATCATTAATTTGAAATGTGACGAAACATTAACAACCCAGTTGGGGTACTTACGGTAGCCCCTACTGTGACAGTACTTCTAGGGGAAGTGGGGTCGTCGACAAAGTGAGGATCTAATCGGCAAAAATTTTACCTAGATGGGCGAGGAGGTGGCCAAGGGTGGTCGGATGGGTGGACCCTTAACGAAAGGATTCCTACGTATCCCAAGTGGGAATCAAGCCGGTCATAGTTCAGGTCTTTAGGGAAAGGAGTGGTCAAACAAATGGACCTTCCACCGCATATTCATTGTCGAAAGGTAGACTTCGACTAACGAAGGCGTTGCCGAAGACGGACTCGACCTAGCGGAGGCTTTACCGAAGACGGACTCGACTTAGTTGAGGCGTTGCCGAAGACTGACTCGACTTAGTGGAAGCATTGCGGAAGACAGACTCGACTTAGCGGAAGCATTGCCGAAGCCGGCTCGACTTAGTAGAAGCGTTGCCGAAGCCCGGCTCGACTTAAGCGGGGTGTCTTTACCTAGATTGAGACTTAGTTCAGGAGTATGAACCTAAGTTGGGGATCAGTTCAGGAGTATGAACCTACGCCGAGGTTCGGTTCAGGAGTATGAACTTATGCCGAGGTTCGGTTCAGGAGTATGAACCTAGATTTGGACTTAGTTCAGGAGTATGAACTTAAGCCGAGGTTCGGTTCAGGAGTATGAACCTAAATTGGGCTTTGAACTGAGGGAGACTTTTAAAAGGCATTCTCGGCCCCGGGAATATTCGGGCTTACGATGATTTCGAGTTTATACGGTGGAGATATTGTAAGTACCCAAATGCAGCTCATGCCTTCCGGTTAAGTTTCCGGCAATTCCCCGGACTTTCCTAAAGTTCGGGGGCAATTTGAGAACTTTCCCAAACCTTCCAAGGGTGAAGGACTTGCTAGGAATTAAAATTCCACATAGTCCCTCGCTGGAAAGAGCTTCTAGAATGCCACCTTGCATGATTCTAGAAACAGGCTGAGTCATTAAAGGATAAGACCGCACGGCTTCATTAGCAAGTGGTTAATGCCGCACGACTTCATTAGGAAGCACAAATCGCCTATAAATAGAGGCCTCCTCTATTCATTTTGATATACAATTTTTGCTTTGTTACTACGCCAAAATAGAACCACGAGTTTCCGAAGCGAGAAACCTCTCAAACTCACTTCCCTCCTCTCCAAAAAAATCCCTCCAAAGTTACTCCTTCCTTAGGAAAAGCTTCAAGGAGATAGAGGAACACCACGATTAGTAACCTCTCCTCCTTTACTCTTTGAAATATACTTGCCATATTGTTATATTGCTTACTTGCTTTCCATATTGTCATTTTATTGCTATTTATGTGATTTATTGCTATAAAGATCAAGTCTTTACTATGTAGATCATAATCCCCCCCATTCCCCTATCATATAGGATTCATGGAGAATCAATCCCAATGATGAAAAATAAGACCATAAATGGCTTGTTCTAGGGTGGATCTCTCACATGATGATGTGAAAATGTCATCTTTATCATATAAAAATGTCATCTTTTTCATTAAAAATGTCATCTTTACTTACATAAATGTCATCCTTCCATAGAGCCTTGCTTCTAAGGATTGTCCACCTAAATGGTTCTTAAAGGACATAGGGAAAGCCATAAAGGTCCTCCTTTACATTCCTAGTCTTAGCTTCCATAGTGTTCCTTACACATGTTTGCATAAAAATGTCATTTTTACTTTCAAAATGCATTCCCCCATGTCCCTCGTGGTTGGATCACTCTCCAAGGATTGCCTAGTGACCTTCTTAAGGCATAAAGGCATAGGATGAGTACAAAGATCCAATCTTTATACCCCTCCCACTTAGTCCCATTTGGTACTTGAAGCATCTCTTGGGCGTAGCGGTGTAAAGGTCATATATTTACATCGTTTCCTCCATATAAAAGATGCCATAATCGGATATCCCTTTAGAAATGGATGAACTTGAGCCCCTACATCTCCGATCATCACTTGAGACGAGCATAAATGTCCCTATCAAGCTCAAATCATCTCAAGATGTAGGATTGATGGGAAAAGGTCCTTTCTTTCTAAAGAGTCACATTCTTGGACTATAAAGAGGTGTCCCTATTTCGATCACATATGACCAAAGGTCACTTAATGATGATCGTAAGTCAAGATGAGCACGAGAATCAAAGTCCCGAACACATTAAAATCCAAGGAATCTCGAGCGATAACTAACTTTCATGGTTTTATACGTCCGGAAGACTACTTGGCACATTCCCCTTCAAAATCACATCCCATACATGAAAGCACAAAAGCAAGCACGAAAATTGGATCTTGGAAGACTTGCTTCGGCAAGGCTCCTTGGGTGAATGCCAAACGTTCTTTCGAGGTGTAACTTAACCTCAGGACCCTAATCCTTTTTCAAAGTTTTGAGGAAATCAAAATGGCATGGCGACTCCGTTTTTCAATTTAAACCGGATGTCTTCAAACCGATGTGAGGCGGTGACCCCTTACACGAGGCGGTTCAACACAAAAAAGTGCCGCAATCTTGGGCACCACATTCCACGGTTTGGCGACTTTCAGCTAGAAATAACCAAAAAAGCTTTTATTTTTAATAAAAAATGATGATACTTGGTATATAGGTGGAAACCATTAAACTTCTCGTTATCGCCTCCTCACCCGAGTCTGAGATAAAATATGGTCTACCAGTGCCACGTACCGGTATCCATTTGAAAAAAAAAGAAAAAAAGCTTTTTGAGTGGGTTAACCTTCCGCCGCGGATCCGATTTTCGTGCTTGCCTTCTTTTCCTTTCTTTTTGCATGCATTTTGGTTCTTGGGATTGTGCATATTCTGAATACTGAACAGGAAGCTTTCTGGAGCTGAAAAGGTGCCAAAGCGTTCAGGGAAACAACCTGGAAATGAAAAAAATTGGAACCTGGAAAATTGCTTGATCCAGCCGTACGACTTGATCCTCCCTGGATCCTGGCCGGGCGGCTTATTTGGGCAATTCCACCAGGACACAATCTGAAGTTAATCTGGCAGCTTAGGCAGCGTGGGGCTATTCAGTTCCAAGACTAGCCGGGCTCCGAGAAAATTTACGATGCTTAAGCTGTTGCATTTCCCGATCTAGAAAAATCATTCATTTAAAACACATTTCTAAAAATTTCTGTTTTAACTCAAAAATGAACATTTTTAGGAGGCCGCACACTACGCGCACCTTATATATCATGTACACTTTACACGCACATCCTTTTAACCTGGGGTGATTGTTCAGCTGCAGTCACGGACAGCATTACGATGCTCCCGGGCGCGCACGGAATCATCCCAAACTCCCCATGACAGCCATTATCGACCAATGCACAGTCCGTGTCACACCTTTTAAAATCGTGACTTTTGGTTGGTTTTTGGTCTAGACCATGTCATATAGCCTAATTACATACCCTCGTAAGGTCAAACCTTAGCCCATGACGGAAGTCGAGATTCCTTCGCGCAAAGCGAAACTCTATAGAAATTCCACCAAGGAAAATTGGTAGAATCTTGACCGGGCATTGACTTTGACTTTGACCCGCACGGGATACGTAAGAGTCGAGCAGAGTCCTTGCCAAAGTCAAAATATCTTTCGCGGAAGCGAGAGCTACGCAAAATTCCGTCAAGGAAAAATTGGCAAGATCTTGACCGGCGTTGACCTTGACTTTGACTCTCGCAGCGTATGCAACAAAGTTGATGTGACATTGTGTCATCCGGATTTTACCGTCCTACCCATGCCTATTATTTTCTTGGACAATGCCTAAAGTCAAAATGTCCAATCGCGCAAGCGAAAACTCTGCCGAAATTCCGATTAAGGCGAAAGACGAGACTTTCCGGCATTGCCTTGACTATAATCCGCATCGCGCGTGCGTTAAAAGTTCCTATGAACCACTAGACCCATTAGGAGCGTTCTTCTCTCTCGTTCGGTGGGATCAAGTGTGCCCTATAGGACCCTCACGAGGTACATCCACCTGGGAGGTCAAAGTACGGTGGAAAACGAGGGGTTTATAGGCGTAGTGACGGAACCCGGCGATCCGGGGATCTATAGTAGTTGCGAAAAATAAGGAAACCACCTTTCCAACCAAATAGAAATTAATAAAAGACAACTGTTTTTAAGTAAAGCTGGAAGATTCTTAATTTGCATATTGCTTGAGCCTTCGGCCTAAACACCTACCCCGAGTCTATGCCTTGCCTATCCCTTTCTGCGGCGAGAAAGAAGTGGGTGAGAATACGGGTCGGCGGCTTGTCGGTGCGGGAATTCTCGGATAGCTCGCGGGAATCCTCGGTTTTGTCGGTCAGAGGAGAGTCAGAATGGCAGATTTGACAGAAAACAACAGTGGTTTGGGTAACCCGATGACTAAGGAAGAAGAGCTAGCCTTAGCCTTGGAAAACAGTCGTAAGGTCCATGAGGAACAGCAAGCCATGCTTATTGAGGCGCTACATCGTCATGGGGTTCAGATAGTGGTTGAGTCCAATGGTTCCCTGGTTATGGTAGAAGATGAGACTCCAGAAGCAGCAATCTCAGCTCCCCCAGCCTATAACCATTGCCCTCCTCCATTCACCTATGATCCCTTGCCAAGGACTATCCCTTTTCAGTCCTTTCCAACATCCTAGGCCATCAGGGCTCCAACGCCCTCACCGCCTCAGATAAGACCCACCTTTGTTCCCTATCAACAAAGAGCAAATGCCACGGCTCTCCCAGTTACTTAGTGTCCACATCATCCCATGGGACTCACTCCCTCTCCTCAGCATGAACCAAATTTCCTTATCCCGAAACTCCAATATCAACCTGACCTTTCCAACTTCATCAACACTTGTGAATTTGCCTATCTCCAAATCTGTGACAGCGAAGAGTCAGTCGGAAATGAGAATAGGAATGGATGGATTTACAGTGATGATGACATCTTAGTAGAAGGAAAGAACATGGATCCAATGGAAATGAAACCCAGAGGACCGGATAGTGTAGCATTGCACGGAGTTTTGTACATCCCCTTTTTTTTATCTTTTGAGTCGCCACCTATATTATTCGTTTGGAAAACGTAGAAAAACCATTTTGAAAGTGATTTTGGGTTCGGGGCTTAGGTTATGGAATGGGAAGGTCAAGGAGCATCCATTCCACCCAATCCGGAGATCCGTCTTGCTAAAGAAAAGAGAGGTTTTCGAAAAAAGAAAAAGAGTTTAAATAAAAAATAAATAAAGATCCATTTAACGGGGTTAAACGAAATGTGGGATTGATTGCTTCGAGACCATCCCCATGATTTAGGGAGGCTCTAGGCCGATCCTAGATTCTATGTATTTATACCACTCTAACATTCAATTAGAATGGAATTAGGGGTTACCTTGCGTGAGGTGATTCGGGCAGAGTTTCGACTCAAGTTTAGAATCGAATCTTGACACGGACAGAGCTTCGCCTCAGTCCTTGACTCGGATCTTGATGTTTGTTTATCAACAAGGTTGACATACAAACTTTGAGGTGATTTTAGGGGTGATTTACAGGAATCTTTCAAGGAGAGAAACCAGTAAATGTAGGGGAATTGTTGGGATTTTTGGACCCCTGAAATACTGAAAGTCACCAAGTATTTATAGGTGTTGGAGAGGTGTAGGTGGAGAGGTAAAACACTCCTAGGAAGGTTCCAGACTCCAAAATCATTGGTTGGCCAGATGGATGAAGTTTTATCTTGAAAAGAGGTTGAAATCGACGAGGAAACTGTCATCTGCATGCTGCAGAACACCAATATCTCGCGCGAGACACGCCATTCCGCACGGGATATTGCAGTCTGTGGACAATTCTGCCCTTCCCTCGTTATCTCATATGCAGTTTAGTCCAAACTAACGGTGGTTAGTCAAAACTTAACGAAACATGACGAAATTGTGGATTTCCACTTCTTGACTCAAAGCGAGACTTAGAGTGGTATAAATGTGATCCGATGGGTTCAGAATGGGGTGTCTACAGAGCCCCTCATCGACAAGTATTATGAAAGAAGTCATGTCGATGACAGAAAAGACATCATTCTGAACATCGGGATGGTCGGGCCGCACGGCTTCCTACGTATCTCTATCGGAGAATCAGACCATAACGTAGTTCGACTCCAAAATACAAAAAGGCAGCTTTAGGTATTTTGAAAATTGAGAGATTTTATTTTGGAAAGGCAAATTCGTGCTTGAGGAATCAAATCAAGACCTAATTCGAATATACACACTTTGTCGAAGATTCGCCTTTACGGGCTCCGAACTGTGGGGAAATATGTTAGAAAATAAAGGCTTACTGTTTGGTCCTTTGAGTCTGTCGGTTTTGTGACGGTCCTTTGCGGGCTCGAACCGGGCTTTTTGTTGTTGAGGATGATGATTCACCTATTTGGGCGTTGAATCGAGCTCTTGTGTTGGCGATCCACCTATCTGGGCATTGGATCGGGCTTTTGTGATGACGATCCACTGTCAGGCATTGGGCCAGAGCATTTCTAATGACGATCTACCTGTCTGGGCGTTGGACCGAGCTTTTCTTTTGATGATTCACTGTGCGGGCTCTAAATCATGTGGAATGAGTTGATCTTTGGATCAGTTGGTTTTTCGGGCGACTGGTGCCGTACCGAGTGTAACGATGTGCCATTAAAACGGAGTCGCCACGCCATTTTTATTTTAAGGGCCAAAACTTTGAAAAAAGCCCGAGATCAGAGATTTAGGTTCGGAGGTCATGTTACGCGTCGGGAAGGACGTTAGTGTGCACCCGACGCGCCTCGTAAGCGAGTCTTCCAAACATTTGAAATCCTTTTGTTGTGTGTGTGTGTGTGTGTTTTGACCAAAATAATTTGAAACTGAGAAAAGTGAAAATTGGGATCTCTTTTTAATACTTTAAACTGATCCCATGATTTTTTGGAGAATTTTTGGGTTGAGTCTTGGCACTCAAAAGATTTTTGGATTTGAAAAGCAATTCTGCCAGAATGAAAGAAGGCAGTTGACCCTTGACTTTGAAATGGACTTAAAGGCTTCAAAACCTCAGAATCTGGGGAAAGTCTGAGAATGAAAGTTGCTTAAAACAACCTAAATAGGGTTTCTGCAAAGAAACTTTCCATTTTGGAAGTAATTTGAGGGGTCAAAACCTTCGGGAAATCTCAGATGTGAAATCTGGATTTCCAGAAGCTGATGAACTGGCCTCTAAAAGAAAAATTGAAAAAAGGAGTTTTACTTACTCAAAAAATAAAATAAAAATATGTCTGGAAAGATCTGGATGTTGGCTACAAAAAGTGTTTTGTAGTAAACACCCAATTCCAAGTTTTACTGGGTCCAAAAAATAAGAAAATGGACTGAGGTCCCAGAACAATGCTACTGGACAGCAAGATGTTCTTGAGGGAAAATGTGATTTTTGGGGGATTTGCATCTATGTTCACCCCATTTTCATCCCTAGACTTGATACCACTACTTTTTATTGTGTGGTTATCATATTCAAGTCATCCTTGAAATTTATGGGGTTTAAACATGTCCTTTGCAAAGGGAAAGGGGATATTTTGTAGAAATGAAATTAAAGAGAAAAAATCAATTTAGAGATTTAAAATATAGACCATTTGAGATGGTCATTCATGAAGATGAACTTCAAGATGACCATCTTGGGTCAAAACTCAAGTTAAACTAAACATCAAGTAGATCCAAGTAAGAAGAACAAGATGAACAAGAAGTCAAAAGTGAATTTTAGGGTTTTTTGAGAAGGAGGGCTTTACCAATGGTGACACCCTATCTTCCCTAGGCTTGGAATTTGACTTGAGGAGTATCAAGATTTGGTGTTTGGCTTGAGGAGTATCAAGGTTTGATGTTTGGATTTGTGTTTGGAGTGAGATTGGGAAAGATTCAAGAGAAAATGGTGGCAATCAAGGGATTCCCCTTGTTTTCTCTCTATATTCCTTGAACCGTTGCTATGATCAAATTGTGTTATCTAAGGCGAGAGAGGAGGTTCAATTTATAGCCCTCTGAAATCCTCAATCATGTCCGCGCGGAGGGTATCGTCGGCGTGCCTGTTCATTAATTACGGCTCCGGGCTTTGGACGGGAAGAAAAATCTTTTCAAAATTCAAATTAATCGGCCGAGTTTTGTTCAGCGGTTTCTATCTTTGGTTTTTGGCTTTTTGAGATTCTTTTCTAGGCTTAACCTTAAGTGGCAATGCCCACTTTACCCTCGCTTTGTTAGAAAGGTTAGGGTTTGTTAGGAATGTTAGAAATGTTAAAACTTTCGTTAACTTTCTAACAGAAAAAGCTACCAATTCAAATTGGAGCACTTACAGTAGCCCCTCGGCGACGGTGCTTTCGAAGGAAGCGGGGTCGTCGATAAGAGTAAGGCTCCAAATTTGACAGGATGATCAAGTGATCGAGTGGCTGAACCTATTTAATAGGGTACCTACGTATCCCGAGTGGGAATCAAGCCGGCCGTAGTTCGGGTCTTTGACCACAGGGATGATGGCGTTTTAGGTGCCTCGAACGATGAGCGAGTTCTGCGGTCGGTTCTTTGGAGAGAAAATCTGCCGGGGATAGGAGGTGACAATCTTCGGTCGGACGGCTGAACCTAATGATAGGCTACCTACGTATCCTTAAGAGGAATCAAGCCAGTCGTAGTTCGGGTCTTTGACCCTGGGGTGATGGCGTTTTAGGTGCCTCGAACCTGATGAGCGAGTTCTGCAGTTGGTTGCTGGAGAGAAACTCTGCTAGGGATAAGAGATGATCATTTTACCGGTGAGGGCTATCCGCTCTGCTGGGGATAGGAGTGACCATTTTCGGTCTGATGACTGAAATTGTATATCCGCTCTGCTGGGGATAATTGCGATTTATCGCTTTCCTGGTGTTGTGTGTGATGGCGTCTTAGGTGCCTCGAACCTTGATGGTGGGGATAGATGGTCCTCTGGTGGACTTTGCTTGAAAGGATCGGTCTTACGTCTGCTGCCGAAGGAAAGGATGACCATTTTGGTCGAGTGAGTGGCTGGACCTAATGATAGGCTACCTACGTATCCCGAGTGGGAATCAAGCCGGCCGTAGTTAGAAATCTACTCGAGATTTCGTTGGCTTTTGGGATTCCGTTGGCTTTGGGGATTTCGTTAGCCTTCTTTGAGGAAAGGCGAGACGCATTCGTCAGGGGGAAATCGGTCTTGCGTTTCTTGCCGTGAATGATTTTTGATGAAAGATACGGGATCCGTTATCTTTCTCGGGGCACTCGGTCTTACGTTTAGCTAGGGAATTTCTTTTGAGGGGTATGAACCTAAATGGGAGGCGAGTTCGGGAGTATGAACCTAAGTTGAGGTTTGGTTCAGAGGTATGAATTTCCCTAAATGGGGAACTTAGATTAAGGAGTGCCTGAACCTAAGTCGAGGTTCGGTTCGGGAAGTATGAACCTAAATGGGAACTTAGTTCGGGAGTATGATCCTAAGTTGAGGTTCGGTTCGGGAGTATGCAAGACCTAAATGGGAACTTAGTTCGGGGAGTATGATCCTAAGTTGAAGTTCGATATACGGGAGACTATTTAGAAGGTGTTCTCACTAGGGAAGATTCGGGCTTCGCGAGAACCTATCGGGGAAGAAGGGTGACGATGTTGGTTAAGTGGATGGACACATATGGTAGGCTCACGGTTCGTCGAAATCGAGGGGATAACAATAACGAGAGGCCATGGGCTTTGTGCCCAAGATTGGCCTCTTAGGGGGTCATAGAGGATTGACCATTTGAGGGAATTCTCAGAGGATTGACTATTTTTAGGGAAGTCACTGAAGATTGACTATTTTAGGGAAGCCGCCCAAGGATTGACTATTTTAGGGAAGTCGCCCTATGGTTTGACTATTTTTGGGAAGTCGCCTATGGTTTGACTATTTTAGGAAGTCACCCTATGGCTTGACTGTTTTAGGAAGTCACCCTAAGGTTTTGAGTTTGTTTTGGGAAGTCGCCCTAAGGTTTGTTGATTGTTTCGAAGTCACCTTATGAGTCGACTATTTTTGGGAGAAGTCTCCTGTGTCTGACTTTTTTTTTTTTTTTTTTTTTTTTTGGGAAGTCAAAC